>JAVIAB010000001.1:50999730-52199730 GCA_032433765.1 Megaustenia siamemsis
TTGTTGTATTAGAGAGACTTTTGAGGGAGACATTCTTGTTGTATTAGAGAGACTTTTGAGGGAGACGTCTTGTTGTATTAGAGAGACTTTTGAGGGAGACGTTCTTGTTGTATTAGAGAGACTTTTGAGGAGACGTTCTTGTTGTATTAGAGAGACTTTTGAGGGAGACATTCTTGTTGTATTAGAGAGACTTTTGAGGAGACGTTCTTGTTGTATTAGAGAGACTTTTGAGGGAGACATTCTTGTTGTATTAGAGAGACTTTTGAGGGAGACGTTCTTGTTGTATTAGAGAGACTTTTGAGGGAGACGTTCTTGTTGTATTAGAGAGACTTTTGAGGGAGATTCTTGTTGTATTAGAGAGACTTTTGAGGGAGACGTTCTTGTTGTATTAGGGAGACTTTTGAGGGAGACATTCTTGTTGTATTAGAGAGACTTTTGAGGGAGACATTCTTGTTGTATTAGAGAGACTTTTGAGGGAGACGTTCTTGTTGTATTAGAGAGACTTTTGAGGGAGACGTTCTTGTTGTATTAGGGAGACTTTTGAGGGAGACGTTCTTGTTGTATTAGAGAGACTTTTGAGGGAGACATTCTTGTTGTATTAGAGAGACTTTTGAGGGAGACATTCTTGTTGTATTAGAGAGACTTTTGAGGGAGACATTCTTGTTGTATTAGAGAGACTTTTGAGGGAGACGTTCTTGTTGTATTAGAGAGACTTTTGAGGGAGACATTCTTGTTGTATTAGAGAGACTTTTGAGGGAGACGTTCTTGTTGTATTAGAGAGACTTTTGAGGGAGACATTCTTGTTGTATTAGAGAGACTTTTGAGGGAGACGTTCTTGTTGTATTAGAGAGACTTTTGAGGAGACGTTCTTGTTGTATTAGAGAGACTTTTGAGGGAGACGTTCTTGTTGTATTAGAGAGACTTTTGAGGAGACGTTCTTGTTGTATTAGAGAGAGACTTTTGAGGGAGACGTTCTTGTTGTATTAGAGAGACTTTGAAGGAGACGTTCTTGTTGTATTAGAGAGACTTTTGAGGGAGACGTTCTTGTTGTATTAGAGAGACTTTTGAGGGAGACGTTCTTGTTGTATTAGAGAGACTTTTGAGGGAGACGTTCTTGTTGTATTAGAGAGACTTTTGAGGGAGACGTTTTTGTTGTATTAGAGAGAGACTTTTGTGAAGGAGACGTTCTTGTTGTATTAGGAGACTTTTGAGGGAGACGTTCTTGTTGTATTAGAGAGAGACTTTTGAAGGAGACGTTCTTGTTGTATTAGAGAGACTTTTGAGGGAGACGTTCTTGTTGTATTAGAGAGACTTTTGAGGGAGACGTTCTTGTTGTATTAGAGAGACTTTTGAGGAGGACGTTCTTGTTGTATTAGAGAGACTTTTGAGGGAGACGTTCTTGTTGTATTAGAGAGACTTTTGAGGAGACGTTCTTGTTGTATTAGAGAGACTTTTGAGGGAGACGTTCTTGTTGTATTAGAGAGACTTTTGAGGAGACGTTTTTGTTGTATTAGAGAGACTTTTGAGGGAGACATTCTTGTTGTATTAGAGAGACTTTTGAGGAGACGTTCTTGTTGTTTGAGAGATTAGAGAGACGTTCTTGTTGTATTAGAGAGACTTTTGAGGAGGACGTTCTTGTTGTATTAGAGAGACTTTTGAGGGAGACGTTCTTGTTGTATTAGAGAGACTTTTGAGGGAGACGTTCTTGTTGTATTAGAGAGACTTTTGAAGGAACGTTCTTGTTGTATTAGAGAGACTTTTGAGGGAGACGTTCTTGTTGTATTAGAGAGACTTTTGAGGGAGACTTCTTGTTGTATTAGAGAGACTTTTGAGGAGACGTTCTTGTTGTATTAGAGAGACTTTTGAGGGAGACGTTCTTGTTGTATTAAAGAGACTTTTGAGGGAGACGTTCTTGTTGTATTAAAGAGACTTTTGAGGGAGACATTCTTGTTGTATTAGAGAGACTTTTGAGGGAGACGTTCTTGTTGTATTAGAGAGACTTTTGAGGGAGACGTTCTTGTTGTATTAGAGAGACTTTGAGGGAGACGTTCTTGTTGTATTAGAGAGACTTTTGAGGGAGACGTTCTTGTTGTATTAGAGAGACTTTTGAGGGAGACGTTCTTGTTGTATTAGCGAGAGACTTTTGAAGGAAACGTTCTTGTTGTATTAGAGAGACTTTGAGGGAGACATTCTTGTTGTATTAGAGAGACTTTTGAGGAGACGTTCTTGTTGTATTAGAGAGACTTTTGAGGGAGACGTTCTTGTTGTATTAGAGAGACTTTTGAGGGAGACATTCTTGTTGTATTAGAAAGAGACTTTTGAGGGAGACGTTCTTGTTGTATTAGAGAGACTTTTGAGGAGACATTCTTGTTGTATTAGAGAGACTTTTGAGGGAGACGTTCTTGTTGTATTAGAGAGACTTGAGGGAGATTCTTTCTTGTTGTATTAGAGAGACTTTTGAGGGAGACGTTCTTGTTGTATTAGGGAGACTTTTGAGGGAGACGTTCTTGTTGTATTAGAGAGAGACTTTTGAAGAGACGTTCTTGTTGTATTAGATAGAGACTTTGAGGAGACGTTCTTGTTGTATTAGGGAGACTTTTGAGAGAGACGTTCTTGTTGTATTAGGAGAGACTTTTGAAGGAGACGTTTTTGTTGTATTAGAGAGAAGGACTTTTGAAGGAGACGTTCTTGTTGTATTAGAGAGACTTTTGACGGAGACATTCTTGTTGTATTAGAGAGACTTTTGAAGGAGACGTTCTTGTTGTATTAGGAGACTTTTGAGGGAGACGTTCTTGTTGTATTAGAGAGACGGACTTTTGAGGAGACGTTCTTGTTGTATTAGGGAGACGGACTTTTGAAGGAGACGTTCTTGTTGTATTAGAGAGAGACTTTTGAAGGAGACGTTCTTGTTGTATTAGAGAGACCTTTGAGGAGACGTTCTTGTTGTATTAGAGAGACTTTTGAGAGAGACGTTCTTGTTGTATTAGGGAGACGGACTTTTAAAGAAGACGTTTTGTTGTATTAGAGAGACGGACTTTTGAAGGAGACGTTCTTGTTGTATTATGGAGACTTTTGAGGGAGACGTTCTTGTTGTATTAGAGACGGACTTTTGAAGGAGACGTTCTTGTTGTATTAGTAGACTTTTGAGGGAGACGTTCTTGTTGTATTAAGGAGACTTTTGAGGAGACGTTCTTGTTGTATTAGAGAGACTTTTGAGGGAGAAGTTCTTTTGTATTAGAGGGACGACTTTTGAGGGAGACGTTCTTGTTGTATTAGAGAGACTTTTGAGGGAGACATTCTTGTTGTATTAGAGAGACTTTTGAGGGAGACATTCTTGGTATTAGAGAGACTTTTGAGGGAGACATTCTTGTTGTATTAGATAGACTTTTGAGGGAGACATTCTTGTTGTATTAGAGAGACTTTTGAGGGAGACATTCTTGGTATATTAGAGAGACTTTTGAGGGAGACATTCTTGTTGTATTAGAGAGACTTTTGAGGGAGACATTCTTGTTGTATTAGAGAGACTTTTGAGGGAGACGTTTTGTTGTATTAGAGAGACTTTTGAGGGAGACATTCTTGTTGTATTAGAGAGACTTTTGAGGGAGACGTTCTTGTTGTATTAGGGAGACTTTTGACGGAGACGTTTTGTTGTATATGAGACTTTTGAGGGAGACGTTCTTGTTGTATTAGAGAGACTTTTGAGGGAGACGTTCTTGTTGTATTAGAGAGACTTTTGAGGGAGACGTTCTTGTTGTATTAGAGAGACTTTTGAGGGAGACGTTCTTGTTGTATTAGAGAGACTTTTGGGAGACGTTCTTGTTGTATTAGAGAGACTTTTGAGGGAGACATTCTTGTTGTATTAGAGAGACTTTTGAGGAGACGTTCTTGTTGTATTAGAGAGACTTTTGAGGGAGACGTTCTTGTTGTATTAGAGAGACTTTTGAGGAGGACGTTCTTGTTGTATTAGAGAGACTTTTGAGGGAGACATTCTTGTTGTATTAGAGAGACTTTTGAGGAGGACGTTCTTGTTGTATTAGAGAGACTTTTGAGGGAGACATTCTTGTTGTATTAGAGAGACTTTTGAGGGAGACGTTCTTGTTGTATTAGAGAGACTTTTGAGGAGACGTTCTTGTTGTATTAGAGAGACTTTTGAGGGAGACGTTCTTGTTGTATTAGGGAGACTTTTGAAGGAGACGTTCTTGTTGTATTAGAGAGACTTTTGAGGGAAACATTCTTGTTGTATTAAAAAGACTTTTGAGGGAGACATTCTTGTTGTATTAGAGAGACTTTTGAGGAGACGTTCTTGTTGTATTAGAGAGACTTTTGAGGGAGACGTTCTTGTTGTATTAGGAGACTTTTGAAGGAGACGTTCTTGTTGTATTAGGGAGACTTTTGAGGGAGACATTCTTGTTGTATTAAAGAGACTTTTGAGGGAGACATTCTTGTTGTATTAGAGAGACTTTTGAGGGAGACATTCTTGTTGTATTAGAGAGACTTTTGAGGGAGACATTCTTGTTGTATTAGAGAGACTTTTGAGGGAGACATTCTTGTTGTATTAGAGAGACTTTTGAGGGAGACATTCTTGTTGTATTATAGAGACTTTTGAGGGAGACATTCTTGTTGTATTAGAGAGACTTTTGAGGGAGACGTTCTTGTTGTATTAGAGAGACTTTTGAGGGAGACATTCTTGTTGTATTAGAGAGACTTTTGAGGAGACGTTCTTGTTGTATTAGGAGACTTTTGAGGGAGACGTTCTTGTTGTATTAGAGAGAGACTTTTGAGGAGACGTTCTTGTTGTATTAGAGAGACTTTTGAAGGAGACGTTCTTGTTGTATTAGAGAGAGACTTTTGAAGGAGACGTTCTTGTTGTATTAGATAGACGGACTTTGAAGGAGACGTTCTTGTTGTATTAGGGAGACTTTTGAGAGAGACGTTCTTGTTGTATTAGGGAGACGACTTTTAAAGAAGACGTTTTTGTTGTATTAGAGAGAGACTTTTGAAGGAGACGTTCTTGTTGTATTATGGAGACTTTTGAGGGAGACGTTCTTGTTGTATTAGAGAGACTTTTGAAGGAGACGTTCTTGTTGTATTAGGAGACTTTTGAGGGAGACGTTCTTGTTGTATTAAGGAGAGACTTTTGAGGGAGACGTTCTTGTTGTATTAGAGAGACTTTTGAGGGAGACGTTCTTGTTGTATTAGAGAGACTTTTGAGGGAGACGTTCTTGTTGTATTAGAGAGACTTTTGAGGGAGACATTCTTGTTGTATTAGAGAGACTTTTGAGGGAGACATTCTTGTGTATTAGAGAGACTTTTGAGGGAGACATTCTTGTTGTATTAGAGAGACTTTTGAGGGAGACATTCTTGTTGTATTAGAGAGACTTTTGAGGGAGACATTCTTGTTGTATTAGAGAGACTTTTGAGGGAGACATTCTTGTTGTATTAGAGAGACTTTTGAGGGAGACATTCTTGTTGTATTAGAGAGACTTTTGAGGGAGACGTTTTTGTTGTATTAGAGAGACTTTTGAGGGAGACATTCTTGTTGTATTAGAGAGACTTTTGAGGGAGACGTTCTTGTTGTATTAGAGAGACTTTTGAGGGAGACGTTCTTGTTGTATTAGGAGACTTTTGAGGGAGACGTTCTTGTTGTATTAGAGAGACTTTTGAGGGAGACGTTCTTGTTGTATTAGAGAGACTTTTGAGGGAGACATTCTTGTTGTATTAGAGAGACTTTTGAGGAGACGTTCTTGTTGTATTAGAGAGACTTTTGAGGGAGACATTCTTGTTGTATTAGAGAGACTTTTGAGGGAGACGTTCTTGTTGTATTAGAGAGACTTTTGAGGGAGACGTTCTTGTTGTATTAGAGAGACTTTTGAGGGAGACGTTCTTGTTGTATTAGAGAGACTTTTGAAGGAGACGTTCTTGTTGTATTAGAGAGACTTTTGAGGGAGACATTCTTGTTGTATTAGAGAGACTTTTGAGGGAGACATTCTTGTTGTATTAGAGAGACTTTTGAGGGAGACGTTCTTGTTGTATTAGAGAGACTTTTGAGGGAGACGTTCTTGTTGTATTAGGAGACTTTTGAAGGAGACGTTCTTGTTGTATTAGAGAGACTTTTGAGGGAGACATTCTTGTTGTATTAGAGAGACTTTTGAGGGAGACATTCTTGTTGTATTAGAGAGACTTTTGAGGGAAACATTCTTGTTGTATTAGAGAGACTTTTGAGGGAGACATTCTTGTTGTATTAGAGAGACTTTTGAGGGAGACATTCTTGTTGTATTAGAGAGACTTTTGAGGGAGACATTCTTGTTGTATTAGAGAGACTTTTGAGGGAGACATTCTTGTTGTATTAGAGAGACTTTTGAGGGAGACTTGTTGTATTAGAGAGACTTTTGAGGGAGACATTCTTGTTGTATTAGAGAGACTTTTGAGGGAGACATTCTTGTTGTATTAGAGAGACTTTTGAGGGAGACATTCTTGTTGTATTAGAGAGACTTTTGAGGGAACATTCTTGTTGTATTAGAGAGACTTTTGAGGGAGACATTCTTGTTGTATTAGAGAGACTTTTGAGGGAAACATTCTTGTTGTATTAGAGAGACTTTTGAGGGAACATTCTTGTTGTATTGAGAGACTTTTGAGGGAGACATTCTTGTTGTATTAGAGAGACTTTTGAGGGAAACATTCTTGTTGTATTAGAGAGACTTTTGAGGAGACGTTCTTGTTGTATTAGAGAGACTTTTGAGGGAGACGTTCTTGTTGTATTAGAGAGACTTTTGAGGGAGACGTTCTTGTTGTATTAGAGAGACTTTTGAGGGAGACATTCTTGTTGTATTAAAGAGACTTTTGAGGGAGACGTTCTTGTTGTATTAGAGAGACTTTTGAGGGAGACGTTCTTGTTGTATTAAAGAGACTTTTGAAGGAGACGTTCTTGTTGTATTAGAGAGACTTTTGAGGGAGACGTTCTTGTTGTATTAGAGAGACTTTTGAGGGAGACGTTCTTGTTGTATTAGAGAGACTTTTGAGGGAGACGTTCTTGTTGTATTAGAGAGACTTTTGAGGGAGACGTTCTTGTTGTATTAGAGAGACTTTTGAAGGAGACGTTCTTGTTGTATTAGAGAGACTTTTGAGGGAGACGTTCTTGTTGTATTAGAGAGACTTTTGAGGGAGACGTTCTTGTTGTATTAGAGAGACTTTTGAGGAGACGTTCTTGTTGTATTAGAGAGACTTTTGAGGGAGACGTTCTTGTTGTATTAGAGAGACTTTTGAGGGAGACGTTCTTGTTGTATTAGAGAGACTTTTGAGGGAGACGTTCTTGTTGTATTAGAGAGACTTTTGAGGGAGACGTTCTTGTTGTATTAGAGAGACTTTTGAGGAGACGTTCTTGTTGTATTAGAGAGACTTTTGAGGGAGACGTTCTTGTTGTATTAGAGAGACTTTTGAGGGAGACGTTCTTGTTGTATTAGAGAGACTTTTGAGGGAGACGTTCTTGTTGTATTAGAGAGACTTTTGAGGGAGACGTTCTTGTTGTATTAGAGAGACTTTTGAGGGAGACGTTCTTGTTGTATTAGAGAGACTTTTGAGGGAGACGTTCTTGTTGTATTAGAGAGACTTTTGAGGGAGACGTTCTTGTTGTATTAGAGAGACTTTTGAGGGAGACGTTCTTGTTGTATTAGAGAGACTTTTGAGGAGGACGTTCTTGTTGTATTAGAGAGACTTTTGAGGAGACATTCTTGTTGTATTAGAGAGACTTTTGAAGGAGACGTTCTTGTTGTATTAGAGAGACTTTTGAGGGAGACGTTCTTGTTGTATTAGAGAGACTTTTGAGGAGGACGTTCTTGTTGTATTAGAGAGACTTTTGAGGGAGACGTTCTTGTTGTATTAGAGAGACTTTTGAGGGAGACGTTCTTGTTGTATTAGAGAGACTTTTGAGGAGACGTTCTTGTTGTATTAGAGAGACTTTTGAGGAGACGTTCTTGTTGTATTAGAGAGACTTTTGAGGAGACGTTCTTGTTGTATTAGAGAGACTTTTGAGGAGACGTTCTTGTTGTATTAGAGAGACTTTTGAGGAGACGTTCTTGTTGTATTAGAGAGACTTTTGAGGGAGACGTTCTTGTTGTATTAGAGAGACTTTTGAGGGAGACGTTCTTGTTGTATTAGAGAGACTTTTGAGGGAGACGTTCTTGTTGTATTAGAGAGACTTTTGAGGAGACGTTCTTGTTGTATTAGAGAGACTTTTGAGGGAGACGTTCTTGTTGTATTAGAGAGACTTTTGAGGGAGACGTTCTTGTTGTATTAGAGAGACTTTTGAGGAGACGTTCTTGTTGTATTAGAGAGACTTTTGAGGGAGACGTTCTTGTTGTATTAGAGAGACTTTTGAGGAGACGTTCTTGTTGTATTAGAGAGACTTTTGAGGGAGACGTTCTTGTTGTATTAGAGAGACTTTTGAGGAGACGTTCTTGTTGTATTAGAGAGACTTTTGAGGGAGACGTTCTTGTTGTATTAGAGAGACTTTTGAGGGAGACGTTCTTGTTGTATTAGAGAGACTTTTGAGGGAGACGTTCTTGTTGTATTAGAGAGACTTTTGAGGGAGACGTTCTTGTTGTATTAGAGAGACTTTTGAGAAAGACGTTCTTGTTGTATTAGAGAGACTTTTGAAGGAGACGTTCTTGTTGTATTAGAGAGACTTTTGAGGGAGACGTTCTTGTTGTATTAGAGAGACTTTTGAGGGAGACGTTCTTGTTGTATTAGAGAGACTTTTGAGGGAGACGTTCTTGTTGTATTAGAGAGACTTTTGAAGGAGACGTTCTTGTTGTATTAGAGAGACTTTTGAAGGAGACGTTCTTGTTGTATTAGAGAGACTTTTGAGGGAGACGTTCTTGTTGTATTAGAGAGACTTTTGAGGGAGACATTCTTGTTGTATTAGAGAGACTTTTGAGGGAGACATTCTTGTTGTATTAGAGAGACTTTTGAGGGAGACGTTCTTGTTGTATTAGAGAGACTTTTGAGGGAGACATTCTTGTTGTATTAGAGACGGACTTTTGAAGGAGACGTTCTTGTTGTATTAGGAGACTTTTGAGGGAGACGTTCTTGTTGTATTAGAGAGACGGACTTTTGAAGGAGACGTTCTTGTTGTATTAGAGAGACTTTTGAAGGAGACGTTCTTGTTGTATTAGAGAGACGGACTTTTGAAGGAGACGTTCTTGTTGTATTAGATAGAGACTTTTGAAGGAGACGTTCTTGTTGTATTAGAGAGACTTTTGAGAGAGACGTTCTTGTTGTATTAGAGAGACTTTTGAAGGAGACGTTTTTGTTGTATTAGAGAGACGGACTTTTGAGAGACGTTCTTGTTGTATTAGGAGACTTTTGAGGGAGACGTTCTTGTTGTATTAGAGAGAGACTTTTGAAGGAGACGTTCTTGTTGTATTAGGAGACTTTTGAGGGAGACGTTCTTGTTGTATTAAGGAGACTTTTGAGGGAGACGTTCTTGTTGTATTAGAGAGACTTTTGAGGGAGACGTTCTTTTGTATTAGAGGGAGACTTTTGAGGGAGACGTTCTTGTTGTATTAGAGAGACTTTTGAGGGAGACATTCTTGTTGTATTAGAGAGACTTTTGAGGGAGACATTCTTTGTATTAGAGAGACTTTTGAGGGAGACATTCTTGTTGTATTAGAGAGACTTTTGAGGGAGACATTCTTGTTGTATTAGAGAGACTTTTGAGGGAGACATTCTTGTTGTATTAGAGAGACTTTTGAGGGAGACATTCTTGTTATATTAGAGAGACTTTTGAGGGAGACATTCTTGTTGTATTAGAGAGACTTTTGAGGGAGACGTTTTTGTTGTATTAGAGAGACTTTTGAGGGAGACATTCTTGTTGTATTAGAGAGACTTTTGAGGGAGACGTTCTTGTTGTATTAGAGAGACTTTTGAGGGAGACGTTCTTGTTGTATTAGGAGACTTTTGAGGGAGACGTTCTTGTTGTATTAGAGAGACTTTTGAGGGAGACGTTCTTGTTGTATTAGAGAGACTTTTGAGGGAGACGTTCTTGTTGTATTAGAGAGACTTTTGAGGGAGACGTTCTTGTTGTATTAGAGAGACTTTTGAGGGAGACGTTCTTGTTGTATTAGAGAGACTTTTGAGGGAGACATTCTTGTTGTATTAGAGAGACTTTTGAGGAGACGTTCTTGTTGTATTAGAGAGACTTTTGAGGGAGACGTTCTTGTTGTATTAGAGAGACTTTTGAGGAGACGTTCTTGTTGTATTAGAGAGACTTTTGAGGGAGACATTCTTGTTGTATTAGAGAGACTTTTGAGGAGGACGTTCTTGTTGTATTAGAGAGACTTTTGAGGGAGACATTCTTGTTGTATTAGAGAGACTTTTGAGGGAGACGTTCTTGTTGTATTAGAGAGACTTTTGAGGGAGACGTTCTTGTTGTATTAGAGAGACTTTTGAGGGAGACGTTCTTGTTGTATTAGAGAGACTTTTGAGGGAGACGTTCTTGTTGTATTAGAGAGACTTTTGAGGGAGACATTCTTGTTGTATTAGAGAGACTTTTGAGGGAGACATTCTTGTTGTATTAGAGAGACTTTTGAGGGAGACGTTCTTGTTGTATTAGAGAGACTTTTGAGGGAGACATTCTTGTTGTATTAGAGAGACTTTTGAGGGAGACATTCTTGTTGTATTAGAGAGACTTTTGAGGGAGACATTCTTGTTGTATTAGAGAGACTTTTGAGGGAGACATTCTTGTTGTATTAGAGAGACTTTTGAGGGAGACATTCTTGTTGTATTAGAGAGACTTTTGAGGGAGACATTCTTGTTGTATTAGAGAGACTTTTGAGGGAGACATTCTTGTTGTATTAGAGAGACTTTTGAGGGAGACATTCTTGTTGTATTAGAGAGACTTTTGAGGGAGACATTCTTGTTGTATTAGAGAGACTTTTGAGGGAGACATTCTTGTTGTATTAGAGAGACTTTTGAGGGAGACATTCTTGTTGTATTAGAGAGACTTTTGAGGGAGACATTCTTGTTGTATTAGAGAGACTTTTGAGGGAGACATTCTTGTTGTATTAGAGAGACTTTTGAGGGAGACATTCTTGTTGTATTAGAGAGACTTTTGAGGGAGACGTTCTTGTTGTATTAGAGAGACTTTTGAGGAGACGTTCTTGTTGTATTAGAGAGACTTTTGAGGGAGACGTTCTTGTTGTATTAGAGAGACTTTTGAGGAGGACGTTCTTGTTGTATTAGAGAGACTTTTGAGGGAGACATTCTTGTTGTATTAGAGAGACTTTTGAGGAGACGTTCTTGTTGTATTAGAGAGACTTTTGAGGGAGACGTTCTTGTTGTATTAGAGAGACTTTTGAAGGAGACGTTCTTGTTGTATTAGAGAGACTTTTGAGGGAGACGTTCTTGTTGTATTAGAGAGAGACTTTTGAGGAGACGTTCTTGTTGTATTAGAGAGACTTTTGAAGGAGACGTTCTTGTTGTATTAGAGAGACTTTTGAGAGAGACGTTCTTGTTGTATTAGAGAGACTTTTGAGGAGACGTTCTTGTTGTATTAGAGAGACGTTTTTGTTGAGACGTTTGTTGTATTAGACGGACTTTTGAGGAGACGTTCTTGTTGTATTAGAGAGACTTTTGAGGGAGACGTTCTTGTTGTATTAGAGAGACTTTTGAGGGAGACGTTCTTGTTGTATTAGAGAGACTTTTGAGGGAGACGTTCTTGTTGTATTAAGAGACTTTTGAGGGAGACGTTCTTGTTGTATTAGAGAGACTTTTGAGGGAGACGTTCTTGTTGTATTAGAGAGACTTTTGAGGGAGACGTTCTTGTTGTATTAGAGAGACTTTTGAGGGAGACATTCTTGTTGTATTAGAGAGACTTTTGAGGGAGACATTCTTGTTGTATTAGAGAGACTTTTGAGGGAGACATTCTTGTTGTATTAGAGAGACTTTTGAGGGAGACATTCTTGTTGTATTAGAGAGACTTTTGAGGGAGACATTCTTGTTGTATTAGAGAGACTTTTGAGGGAGACATTCTTGTTGTATTAGAGAGACTTTTGAGGGAGACATTCTTGTTGTATTAGAGAGACTTTTGAGGGAGACGTTCTTGTTGTATTAGAGAGACTTTTGAGGGAGACATTCTTGTTGTATTAGAGAGACTTTTGAGGGAGACGTTCTTGTTGTATTAGAGAGACTTTTGAGGAGACGTTCTTGTTGTATTAGGAGACTTTTGAGGGAGACGTTCTTGTTGTATTAGAGAGACTTTTGAGGGAGACGTTCTTGTTGTATTAGAGAGACTTTTGAGGGAGACGTTCTTGTTGTATTAGAGAGACTTTTGAGGGAGACGTTCTTGTTGTATTAGAGAGACTTTTGAGGGAGACGTTCTTGTTGTATTAGAGAGACTTTTGAGGGAGACATTCTTGTTGTATTAGAGAGACTTTTGAGGGAGACGTTCTTGTTGTATTAGAGAGACTTTTGAGGAGACGTTCTTGTTGTATTAGAGAGACTTTTGAGGGAGACGTTCTTGTTGTATTAGAGAGACTTTTGAGGAGACGTTCTTGTTGTATTAGAGAGACTTTTGAGGGAGACATTCTTGTTGTATTAGAGAGACTTTTGAGGAGACGTTCTTGTTGTATTAGAGAGACTTTTGAGGGAGACATTCTTGTTGTATTAGAGAGACTTTTGAGGGAGACGTTCTTGTTGTATTAGAGAGACTTTTGAGGGAGACGTTCTTGTTGTATTAGAGAGACTTTTGAGGGAGACGTTCTTGTTGTATTAGAGAGACTTTTGAAGGAGACGTTCTTGTTGTATTAGAGAGACTTTTGAGGGAGACATTCTTGTTGTATTAGAGAGACTTTTGAGGGAGACATTCTTGTTGTATTAGAGAGACTTTTGAGGGAGACATTCTTGTTGTATTAGAGAGACTTTTGAGGGAGACATTCTTGTTGTATTAGAGAGACTTTTGAGGGAGACATTCTTGTTGTATTAGAGAGACTTTTGAGGGAGACATTCTTGTTGTATTAGAGAGACTTTTGAGGGAGACATTCTTGTTGTATTAGAGAGACTTTTGAGGGAGACATTCTTGTTGTATTAGAGAGACTTTTGAGGGAGACATTCTTGTTGTATTAGAGAGACTTTTGAGGGAGACATTCTTGTTGTATTAGAGAGACTTTTGAGGGAGACATTCTTGTTGTATTAGAGAGACTTTTGAGGGAGACATTCTTGTTGTATTAGAGAGACTTTTGAGGGAGACATTCTTGTTGTATTAGAGAGACTTTTGAGGGAGACATTCTTGTTGTATTAGAGAGACTTTTGAGGGAGACATTCTTGTTGTATTAGAGAGACTTTTGAGGGAAACATTCTTGTTGTATTAGAGAGACTTTTGAGGGAGACATTCTTGTTGTATTAGAGAGACTTTTGAGGGAGACATTCTTGTTGTATTAGAGAGACTTTTGAGGAGACGTTCTTGTTGTATTAGAGAGACTTTTGAGGGAGACGTTCTTGTTGTATTAGAGAGACTTTTGAGGAGACGTTCTTGTTGTATTAGAGAGACTTTTGAGGGAGACATTCTTGTTGTATTAGAGAGACTTTTGAGGGAGACGTTCTTGTTGTATTAGAGAGACTTTTGAGGGAGACGTTCTTGTTGTATTAGAGAGACTTTTGAGGGAGACGTTCTTGTTGTATTAGAGAGACTTTTGAGGGAGACGTTCTTGTTGTATTAAGAGACTTTTGAGGGAGACGTTCTTGTTGTATTAGAGAGACTTTTGAGGGAGACGTTCTTGTTGTATTAGAGAGACTTTTGAGGGAGACGTTCTTGTTGTATTAGAGAGACTTTTGAGGGAGACGTTCTTGTTGTATTAGAGAGACTTTTGAAGGAGACGTTCTTGTTGTATTAGAGAGACTTTTGAGGGAGACGTTCTTGTTGTATTAGAGAGACTTTTGAGGGAGACGTTCTTGTTGTATTAGAGAGACTTTTGAGGGAGACGTTCTTGTTGTATTAGAGAGACTTTTGAGGGAGACGTTCTTGTTGTATTAGAGAGACTTTTGAGGGAGACGTTCTTGTTGTATTAGAGAGACTTTTGAGGGAGACGTTCTTGTTGTATTAGAGAGACTTTTGAGGGAGACGTTCTTGTTGTATTAGAGAGACTTTTGAGGGAGACGTTCTTGTTGTATTAGAGAGACTTTTGAGGGAGACGTTCTTGTTGTATTAGAGAGACTTTTGAGGGAGACGTTCTTGTTGTATTAGAGAGACTTTTGAGGGAGACGTTCTTGTTGTATTAGAGAGACTTTTGAGGGAGACGTTCTTGTTGTATTAGAGAGACTTTTGAGGAGACGTTCTTGTTGTATTAGAGAGACTTTTGAGGGAGACGTTCTTGTTGTATTAGAGAGACTTTTGAGGGAGACGTTCTTGTTGTATTAGAGAGACTTTTGAGGGAGACGTTCTTGTTGTATTAGAGAGACTTTTGAGGGAGACGTTCTTGTTGTATTAGAGAGACTTTTGAGGAGACGTTCTTGTTGTATTAGAGAGACTTTTGAGGGAGACGTTCTTGTTGTATTAGAGAGACTTTTGAGGAGACGTTCTTGTTGTATTAGAGAGACTTTTGAGGGAGACGTTCTTGTTGTATTAGAGAGACTTTTGAGGGGACGTTCTTGTTGTATTAGAGAGACTTTTGAGGGAGACGTTCTTGTTGTATTAGAGAGACTTTTGAGGGAGACGTTCTTGTTGTATTAGAGAGACTTTTGAGGGAGACGTTCTTGTTGTATTAGAGAGACTTTTGAGGAGACGTTCTTGTTGTATTAGAGAGACTTTTGAGGAGACGTTCTTGTTGTATTAGAGAGACTTTTGAGGGAGACGTTCTTGTTGTATTAGAGAGACTTTTGAGGAGGACGTTCTTGTTGTATTAGAGAGACTTTTGAGGGAGACGTTCTTGTTGTATTAGAGAGACTTTTGAGGGAGACGTTCTTGTTGTATTAGAGAGACTTTTGAGGGAGACGTTCTTGTTGTATTAGAGAGACTTTTGAGGAGACGTTCTTGTTGTATTAGAGAGACTTTTGAGGGAGACGTTCTTGTTGTATTAGAGAGACTTTTGAGGGAGACGTTCTTGTTGTATTAGAGAGACTTTTGAGGAGACGTTCTTGTTGTATTAGAGAGACTTTTGAGGGAGACGTTCTTGTTGTATTAGAGAGACTTTTGAGGAGACGTTCTTGTTGTATTAGAGAGACTTTTGAGGGAGACGTTCTTGTTGTATTAGAGAGACTTTTGAGGAGACGTTCTTGTTGTATTAGAGAGACTTTTGAGGGAGACGTTCTTGTTGTATTAGAGAGACTTTTGAGGGAGACTTTCTTGTTGTATTAGAGAGACTTTTGAGGGAGACGTTCTTGTTGTATTAGAGAGACTTTTGAGGGAGACGTTCTTGTTGTATTAGAGAGACTTTTGAGGGAGACGTTCTTGTTGTATTAGAGAGACTTTTGAGGAGACGTTCTTGTTGTATTAGAGAGACTTTTGAGGGAGACGTTCTTGTTGTATTAGAGAGACTTTTGAGGGAGACGTTCTTGTTGTATTAGAGAGACTTTTGAGGGAGACGTTCTTGTTGTATTAGAGAGACTTTTGAGGGAGACGTTCTTGTTGTATTAGAGAGACTTTTGAGGGAGACGTTCTTGTTGTATTAGAGAGACTTTTGAGGAGACGTTCTTGTTGTATTAGAGAGACTTTTGAGGGAGACGTTCTTGTTGTATTAGAGAGACTTTTGAGGGAGACATTCTTGTTGTATTAGAGAGACTTTTGAGGGAGACGTTCTTGTTGTATTAGAGAGACTTTTGAGGGAGACGTTCTTTTGTATTAGAGAGACTTTTGAGGGAGACGTTCTTGTTGTATTAGAGAGACTTTTGAGGGAGACGTTCTTGTTGTATTAGAGAGACTTTTGAGGGAGACGTTCTTGTTGTATTAGAGAGACTTTTGAGGGAGACATTCTTGTTGTATTAGAGAGACTTTTGAGGGAGACATTCTTTTGTATTAGAGAGACTTTTGAGGGAGACGTTCTTGTTGTATTAGAGAGACTTTTGAGGGAGACGTTCTTGTTGTATTAGAGAGACTTTTGAGGGAGACGTTTTTGTTGTATTAGAGAGACTTTTGAGGGAGACATTCTTGTTGTATTAGAGAGACTTTTGAGGGAGACGTTCTTGTTGTATTAGAGAGACTTTTGAGGGAGACGTTCTTGTTGTATTAGAGAGACTTTTGAGGGAGACATTCTTGTTGTATTAGAGAGACTTTTGAGGGAGACGTTCTTGTTGTATTAGAGAGACTTTTGAGGAGACGTTCTTGTTGTATTAGAGAGACTTTTGAGGGAGACGTTCTTGTTGTATTAGAGAGACTTTTGAGGGAGACGTTCTTGTTGTATTAGAGAGACTTTTGAGGGAGACGTTCTTGTTGTATTAGAGAGACTTTTGAGGGAGACGTTCTTGTTGTATTAGAGAGACTTTTGAGGGAGACGTTCTTGTTGTATTAGAGAGACGACTTTTGAGGAGACATTCTTGTTGTATTAGAGAGACTTTTGAGGGAGACATTCTTGTTGTATTAGAGAGACTTTTGAGGGAGACATTCTTGTTGTATTAGAGAGACTTTTGAGGGAGACATTCTTGTTGTATTAGAGAGACTTTTGAGGGAGACATTCTTGTTGTATTAGAGAGACTTTTGAGGAGACATTCTTGTTGTATTAGAGAGACTTTTGAGGGAGACGTTCTTGTTGTATTAGAGAGACTTTTGAGGGAGACATTCTTGTTGTATTAGAGAGACTTTTGAGGGAGACGTTCTTGTTGTATTAGAGAGACTTTTGAGGGAGACGTTCTTGTTGTATTAGAGAGACTTTTGAGGGAGACGTTCTTGTTGTATTAGAGAGACTTTTGAGGGAGACGTTCTTGTTGTATTAGAGAGACTTTTGAGGGAGACGTTCTTGTTGTATTAGAGAGACTTTTGAGGGAGACGTTCTTGTTGTATTAGAGAGACTTTTGAGGGAGACGTTCTTGTTGTATTAGAGAGACTTTTGAGGGAGACATTCTTGTTGTATTAGAGAGACTTTTGAGGAGACGTTCTTGTTGTATTAGAGAGACTTTTGAGGGAGACGTTCTTGTTGTATTAGAGAGACTTTTGAGGAGACGTTCTTGTTGTATTAGAGAGACTTTTGAGGGAGACATTCTTGTTGTATTAGAGAGACTTTTGAGGAGGACGTTCTTGTTGTATTAGAGAGACTTTTGAGGGAGACATTCTTGTTGTATTAGAGAGACTTTTGAGGGAGACGTTCTTGTTGTATTAGAGAGACTTTTGAGGGAGACGTTCTTGTTGTATTAGAGAGACTTTTGAGGGAGACGTTCTTGTTGTATTAGGAGACTTTTGAGGGAGACATTCTTGTTGTATTAGAGAGACTTTTGAGGGAGACATTCTTGTTGTATTAGAGAGACTTTTGAGGGAGACGTTCTTGTTGTATTAGAGAGACTTTTGAGGGAGACGTTCTTGTTGTATTAGAGAGACTTTTGAGGGAGACGTTCTTGTTGTATTAGAGAGACTTTTGAGGGAGACATTCTTGTTGTATTAGAGAGACTTTTGAGGGAGACATTCTTGTTGTATTAGAGAGACTTTTGAGGGAGACATTCTTGTTGTATTAGAGAGACTTTTGAGGGAGACATTCTTGTTGTATTAGAGAGACTTTTGAGGGAGACATTCTTGTTGTATTAGAGAGACTTTTGAGGGAGACATTCTTGTTGTATTAGAGAGACTTTTGAGGGAGACATTCTTGTTGTATTAGAGAGACTTTTGAGGGAGACATTCTTGTTGTATTAGAGAGACTTTTGAGGGAGACATTCTTGTTGTATTAGAGAGACTTTTGAGGGAGACATTCTTGTTGTATTAGAGAGACTTTTGAGGGAGACATTCTTGTTGTATTAGAGAGACTTTTGAGGGAGACATTCTTGTTGTATTAGAGAGACTTTTGAGGGAGACATTCTTGTTGTATTAGAGAGACTTTTGAGGGAGACATTCTTGTTGTATTAGAGAGACTTTTGAGGGAGACATTCTTGTTGTATTAGAGAGACTTTTGAGGAGACGTTCTTGTTGTATTAGAGAGACTTTTGAGGGAGACGTTCTTGTTGTATTAGAGAGACTTTTGAGGAGACGTTCTTGTTGTATTAGAGAGACTTTTGAGGGAGACGTTCTTGTTGTATTAGAGAGACTTTTGAGGGAGACGTTCTTGTTGTATTAGAGAGACTTTTGAGGGAGACGTTCTTGTTGTATTAGAGAGACTTTTGAGGGAGACGTTCTTGTTGTATTAGAGAGACTTTTGAGGGAGACGTTCTTGTTGTATTAGAGAGACTTTTGAGGGAGACGTTCTTGTTGTATTAGAGAGACTTTTGAGGGAGACGTTCTTGTTGTATTAGAGAGACTTTTGAGGAGACGTTCTTGTTGTATTAGAGAGACTTTTGAGGGAGACGTTCTTGTTGTATTAGAGAGACTTTTGAGGGAGACGTTCTTGTTGTATTAGAGAGACTTTTGAGGGAGACGTTCTTGTTGTATTAGAGAGACTTTTGAGGGAGACGTTCTTGTTGTATTAGAGAGACTTTTGAGGGAGACGTTCTTGTTGTATTAGAGAGACTTTTGAGGAGACGTTCTTGTTGTATTAGAGAGACTTTTGAGGAGACGTTCTTGTTGTATTAGAGAGACTTTTGAGGAGACGTTCTTGTTGTATTAGAGAGACTTTTGAGGAGACGTTCTTGTTGTATTAGAGAGACTTTTGAGGGAGACGTTCTTGTTGTATTAGAGAGACTTTTGAGGGAGACGTTCTTGTTGTATTAGAGAGACTTTTGAGGGAGACGTTCTTGTTGTATTAGAGAGACTTTTGAGGAGACGTTCTTGTTGTATTAGAGAGACTTTTGAGGGAGACGTTCTTGTTGTATTAGAGAGACTTTTGAGGGAGACGTTCTTGTTGTATTAGAGAGACTTTTGAGGGAGACGTTCTTGTTGTATTAGAGAGACTTTTGAGGGAGACGTTCTTGTTGTATTAGAGAGACTTTTGAGGGAGACGTTCTTGTTGTATTAGAGAGACTTTTGAGGGAGACGTTCTTGTTGTATTAGAGAGACTTTTGAGGAGACGTTCTTGTTGTATTAGAGAGACTTTTGAGGGAGACGTTCTTGTTGTATTAGAGAGACTTTTGAGGGAGACGTTCTTGTTGTATTAGAGAGACTTTTGAGGGAGACGTTCTTGTTGTATTAGAGAGACTTTTGAGGGAGACGTTCTTGTTGTATTAGAGAGACTTTTGAGGGAGACGTTCTTGTTGTATTAGAGAGACTTTTGAGGGAGACGTTCTTGTTGTATTAGAGAGACTTTTGAGGGAGACGTTCTTGTTGTATTAGAGAGACTTTTGAGGGAGACATTCTTGTTGTATTAGAGAGACTTTTGAGGGAGACGTTCTTGTTGTATTAGAGAGACTTTTGAGGGAGACGTTCTTGTTGTATTAGAGAGACTTTTGAGGGAGACGTTCTTGTTGTATTAGAGAGACTTTTGAGGGAGACGTTCTTGTTGTATTAGAGAGACTTTTGAGGGAGACGTTCTTGTTGTATTAGAGAGACTTTTGAGGGAGACATTCTTGTTGTATTAGAGAGACTTTTGAGGGAGACATTCTTGTTGTATTAGAGAGACTTTTGAGGGAGACGTTCTTGTTGTATTAGAGAGACTTTTGAGGGAGACATTCTTGTTGTATTAGAGAGACTTTTGAGGGAGACGTTCTTGTTGTATTAGAGAGACTTTTGAGGGAGACATTCTTGTTGTATTAGAGAGACTTTTGAGGGAGACGTTCTTGTTGTATTAGAGAGACTTTTGAGGGAGACGTTCTTGTTGTATTAGAGAGACTTTTGAGGGAGACATTCTTGTTGTATTAGAGAGACTTTTGAGGGAGACGTTCTTGTTGTATTAGAGAGACTTTTGAGGAGACGTTCTTGTTGTATTAGAGAGACTTTTGAGGGAGACGTTCTTGTTGTATTAGAGAGACTTTTGAGGGAGACGTTCTTGTTGTATTAGAGAGACTTTTGAGGGAGACGTTCTTGTTGTATTAGAGAGACTTTTGAGGGAGACGTTCTTGTTGTATTAGAGAGACTTTTGAGGGAGACGTTCTTGTTGTATTAGAGAGACTTTTGAGGGAGACGTTCTTGTTGTATTAGAGAGACTTTTGAGGGAGACGTTCTTGTTGTATTAGAGAGACTTTTGAGGGAGACGTTCTTGTTGTATTAGAGAGACTTTTGAGGGAGACGTTCTTGTTGTATTAGAGAGACTTTTGAGGAGACGTTCTTGTTGTATTAGAGAGACTTTTGAGGGAGACGTTCTTGTTGTATTAGAGAGACTTTTGAGGGAGACGTTCTTGTTGTATTAGAGAGACTTTTGAGGAGACGTTCTTGTTGTATTAGAGAGACTTTTGAGGGAGACGTTCTTGTTGTATTAGAGAGACTTTTGAGGGAGACGTTCTTGTTGTATTAGAGAGACTTTTGAGGAGACGTTCTTGTTGTATTAGAGAGACTTTTGAGGAGACGTTCTTGTTGTATTAGAGAGACTTTTGAGGGAGACGTTCTTGTTGTATTAGAGAGACTTTTGAGGAGACGTTCTTGTTGTATTAGAGAGACTTTTGAGGGAGACGTTCTTGTTGTATTAGAGAGACTTTTGAGGGAGACGTTCTTGTTGTATTAGAGAGACTTTTGAGGGAGACGTTCTTGTTGTATTAGAGAGACTTTTGAGGGAGACGTTCTTGTTGTATTAGAGAGACTTTTGAGGGAGACGTTCTTGTTGTATTAGAGAGACTTTTGAGGGAGACGTTCTTGTTGTATTAGAGAGACTTTTGAGGAGACGTTCTTGTTGTATTAGAGAGACTTTTGAGGGAGACGTTCTTGTTGTATTAGAGAGACTTTTGAGGGAGACGTTCTTGTTGTATTAGAGAGACTTTTGAGGGAGACGTTCTTGTTGTATTAGAGAGACTTTTGAGGAGACGTTCTTGTTGTATTAGAGAGACTTTTGAGGGAGACGTTCTTGTTGTATTAGAGAGACTTTTGAGGGAGACGTTCTTGTTGTATTAGAGAGACTTTTGAGGGAGACGTTCTTGTTGTATTAGAGAGACTTTTGAGGGAGACGTTCTTGTTGTATTAGAGAGACTTTTGAGGGAGACGTTCTTGTTGTATTAGAGAGACTTTTGAGGGAGACGTTCTTGTTGTATTAGAGAGACTTTTGAGGAGACGTTCTTGTTGTATTAGAGAGACTTTTGAGGGAGACGTTCTTGTTGTATTAGAGAGACTTTTGAGGGAGACGTTCTTGTTGTATTAGAGAGACTTTTGAGGGAGACGTTCTTGTTGTATTAGAGAGACTTTTGAGGGAGACGTTCTTGTTGTATTAGAGAGACTTTTGAGGGAGACGTTCTTGTTGTATTAGAGAGACTTTTGAGGGAGACGTTCTTGTTGTATTAGAGAGACTTTTGAGGGAGACGTTCTTGTTGTATTAGAGAGACTTTTGAGGGAGATTCTTGTTGTATTAGAGAGACTTTTGAGGGAGACGTTCTTGTTGTATTAGAGAGACTTTTGAGGGAGACGTTCTTGTTGTATTAGAGAGACTTTTGAGGGAGACGTTCTTGTTGTATTAGAGAGACTTTTGAGGGAGACGTTCTTGTTGTATTAGAGAGACTTTTGAGGGAGACGTTCTTGTTGTATTAGAGAGACTTTTGAGGGAGACGTTCTTGTTGTATTAGAGAGACTTTTGAGGGAGACATTCTTGTTGTATTAGAGAGACTTTTGAGGGAGACGTTCTTGTTGTATTAGAGAGACTTTTGAGGGAGACATTCTTGTTGTATTAGAGAGACTTTTGAGGGAGACGTTCTTGTTGTATTAGAGAGACTTTTGAGGGAGACATTCTTGTTGTATTAGAGAGACTTTTGAGGGAGACGTTCTTGTTGTATTAGAGAGACTTTTGAGGGAGACGTTCTTGTTGTATTAGAGAGACTTTTGAGGGAGACGTTCTTGTTGTATTAGAGAGACTTTTGAGGGAGACGTTCTTGTTGTATTAGAGAGACTTTTGAGGGAGACGTTCTTGTTGTATTAGAGAGACTTTTGAGGGAGACGTTCTTGTTGTATTAGAGAGACTTTTGAGGGAGACGTTCTTGTTGTATTAGAGAGACTTTTGAGGGAGACGTTCTTGTTGTATTAGAGAGACTTTTGAGGGAGACGTTCTTGTTGTATTAGAGAGACTTTTGAGGGAGACGTTCTTGTTGTATTAGAGAGACTTTTGAGGGAGACGTTCTTGTTGTATTAGAGAGACTTTTGAGGGAGACGTTCTTGTTGTATTAGAGAGACTTTTGAGGGAGACGTTCTTGTTGTATTAGAGAGACTTTTGAGGGAGACGTTCTTGTTGTATTAGAGAGACTTTTGAGGGAGACGTTCTTGTTGTATTAGAGAGACTTTTGAGGGAGACGTTCTTGTTGTATTAGAGAGACTTTTGAGGGAGACGTTCTTGTTGTATTAGAGAGACTTTTGAGGGAGACGTTCTTGTTGTATTAGAGAGACTTTTGAGGGAGACGTTCTTGTTGTATTAGAGAGACTTTTGAGGGAGACGTTCTTGTTGTATTAGAGAGACTTTTGAGGGAGACGTTCTTGTTGTATTAGAGAGACTTTTGAGGGAGACGTTCTTGTTGTATTAGAGAGACTTTTGAGGGAGACGTTCTTGTTGTATTAGAGAGACTTTTGAGGGAGACGTTCTTGTTGTATTAGAGAGACTTTTGAGGGAGACGTTCTTGTTGTATTAGAGAGACTTTTGAGGGAGACGTTCTTGTTGTATTAGAGAGACTTTTGAGGGAGACGTTCTTGTTGTATTAGAGAGACTTTTGAGGGAGACGTTCTTGTTGTATTAGAGAGACTTTTGAGGGAGACGTTCTTGTTGTATTAGAGAGACTTTTGAGGGAGACGTTCTTGTTGTATTAGAGAGACTTTTGAGGAGACGTTCTTGTTGTATTAGAGAGACTTTTGAGGGAGACGTTCTTGTTGTATTAGAGAGACTTTTGAGGAGACGTTCTTGTTGTATTAGAGAGACTTTTGAGGAGACGTTCTTGTTGTATTAGAGAGACTTTTGAGGGAGACGTTCTTGTTGTATTAGAGAGACTTTTGAGGGAGACGTTCTTGTTGTATTAGAGAGACTTTTGAGGGAGACGTTCTTGTTGTATTAGAGAGACTTTTGAGGAGACGTTCTTGTTGTATTAGAGAGACTTTTGAGGGAGACGTTCTTGTTGTATTAGAGAGACTTTTGAGGGAGACGTTCTTGTTGTATTAGAGAGACTTTTGAGGAGACGTTCTTGTTGTATTAGAGAGACTTTTGAGGGAGACGTTCTTGTTGTATTAGAGAGACTTTTGAGGAGACGTTCTTGTTGTATTAGAGAGACTTTTGAGGGAGACGTTCTTGTTGTATTAGAGAGACTTTTGAGGAGACGTTCTTGTTGTATTAGAGAGACTTTTGAGGGAGACGTTCTTGTTGTATTAGAGAGACTTTTGAGGGAGACGTTCTTGTTGTATTAGAGAGACTTTTGAGGGAGACGTTCTTGTTGTATTAGAGAGACTTTTGAGGGAGACGTTCTTGTTGTATTAGAGAGACTTTTGAGGGAGACGTTCTTGTTGTATTAGAGAGACTTTTGAGGGAGACGTTCTTGTTGTATTAGAGAGACTTTTGAGGAGACGTTCTTGTTGTATTAGAGAGACTTTTGAGGGAGACGTTCTTGTTGTATTAGAGAGACTTTTGAGGGAGACGTTCTTGTTGTATTAGAGAGACTTTTGAGGGAGACGTTCTTGTTGTATTAGAGAGACTTTTGAGGGAGACGTTCTTGTTGTATTAGAGAGACTTTTGAGGGAGACGTTCTTGTTGTATTAGAGAGACTTTTGAGGGAGACGTTCTTGTTGTATTAGAGAGACTTTTGAGGGAGACGTTCTTGTTGTATTAGAGAGACTTTTGAGGGAGACATTCTTGTTGTATTAGAGAGACTTTTGAGGGAGACGTTCTTGTTGTATTAGAGAGACTTTTGAGGGAGACGTTCTTGTTGTATTAGAGAGACTTTTGAGGGAGACGTTCTTGTTGTATTAGAGAGACTTTTGAGGGAGACGTTCTTGTTGTATTAGAGAGACTTTTGAGGGAGACGTTCTTGTTGTATTAGAGAGACTTTTGAGGGAGACATTCTTGTTGTATTAGAGAGACTTTTGAGGGAGACATTCTTGTTGTATTAGAGAGACTTTTGAGGGAGACGTTCTTGTTGTATTAGAGAGACTTTTGAGGGAGACATTCTTGTTGTATTAGAGAGACTTTTGAGGGAGACGTTCTTGTTGTATTAGAGAGACTTTTGAGGGAGACATTCTTGTTGTATTAGAGAGACTTTTGAGGGAGACGTTCTTGTTGTATTAGAGAGACTTTTGAGGGAGACGTTCTTGTTGTATTAGAGAGACTTTTGAGGGAGACATTCTTGTTGTATTAGAGAGACTTTTGAGGGAGACGTTCTTGTTGTATTAGAGAGACTTTTGAGGAGACGTTCTTGTTGTATTAGAGAGACTTTTGAGGGAGACGTTCTTGTTGTATTAGAGAGACTTTTGAGGGAGACGTTCTTGTTGTATTAGAGAGACTTTTGAGGGAGACGTTCTTGTTGTATTAGAGAGACTTTTGAGGGAGACGTTCTTGTTGTATTAGAGAGACTTTTGAGGGAGACGTTCTTGTTGTATTAGAGAGACTTTTGAGGGAGACGTTCTTGTTGTATTAGAGAGACTTTTGAGGGAGACGTTCTTGTTGTATTAGAGAGACTTTTGAGGGAGACGTTCTTGTTGTATTAGAGAGACTTTTGAGGGAGACGTTCTTGTTGTATTAGAGAGACTTTTGAGGGAGACGTTCTTGTTGTATTAGAGAGACTTTTGAGGGAGACGTTCTTGTTGTATTAGAGAGACTTTTGAGGGAGACGTTCTTGTTGTATTAGAGAGACTTTTGAGGGAGACGTTCTTGTTGTATTAGAGAGACTTTTGAGGGAGACATTCTTGTTGTATTAGAGAGACTTTTGAGGGAGACGTTCTTGTTGTATTAGAGAGACTTTTGAGGGAGACGTTCTTGTTGTATTAGAGAGACTTTTGAGGGAGACGTTCTTGTTGTATTAGAGAGACTTTTGAGGGAGACGTTCTTGTTGTATTAGAGAGACTTTTGAGGGAGACGTTCTTGTTGTATTAGAGAGACTTTTGAGGGAGACATTCTTGTTGTATTAGAGAGACTTTTGAGGGAGACATTCTTGTTGTATTAGAGAGACTTTTGAGGGAGACGTTCTTGTTGTATTAGAGAGACTTTTGAGGGAGACATTCTTGTTGTATTAGAGAGACTTTTGAGGGAGACGTTCTTGTTGTATTAGAGAGACTTTTGAGGGAGACATTCTTGTTGTATTAGAGAGACTTTTGAGGGAGACGTTCTTGTTGTATTAGAGAGACTTTTGAGGGAGACATTCTTGTTGTATTAGAGAGACTTTTGAGGGAGACATTCTTGTTGTATTAGAGAGACTTTTGAGGGAGACATTCTTGTTGTATTAGAGAGACTTTTGAGGGAGACATTCTTGTTGTATTAGAGAGACTTTTGAGGGAGACGTTCTTGTTGTATTAGAGAGACTTTTGAGGGAGACATTCTTGTTGTATTAGAGAGACTTTTGAGGGAGACGTTCTTGTTGTATTAGAGAGACTTTTGAGGGAGACATTCTTGTTGTATTAGAGAGACTTTTGAGGGAGACATTCTTGTTGTATTAGAGAGACTTTTGAGGGAGACGTTCTTGTTGTATTAGAGAGACTTTTGAGGGAGACATTCTTGTTGTATTAGAGAGACTTTTGAGGGAGACATTCTTGTTGTATTAGAGAGACTTTTGAGGGAGACATTCTTGTTGTATTAGAGAGACTTTTGAGGGAGACATTCTTGTTGTATTAAGAGACTTTTGAGGGAGACATTCTTGTTGTATTAGAGAGACTTTTGAGGGAGACGTTCTTGTTGTATTAGAGAGACTTTTGAGGGAGACATTCTTGTTGTATTAGAGAGACTTTTGAGGGAGACGTTCTTGTTGTATTAGAGAGACTTTTGAGGGAGACATTCTTGTTGTATTAGAGAGACTTTTGAGGGAGACATTCTTGTTGTATTAGAGAGACTTTTGAGGGAGACATTCTTGTTGTATTAGAGAGACTTTTGAGGGAGACGTTCTTGTTGTATTAGAGAGACTTTTGAGGGAGACGTTCTTGTTGTATTAGAGAGACTTTTGAGGGAGACGTTCTTGTTGTATTAGAGAGACTTTTGAGGGAGACATTCTTGTTGTATTAGAGAGACTTTTGAGGGAGACGTTCTTGTTGTATTAGAGAGACTTTTGAGGGAGACGTTCTTGTTGTATTAGAGAGACTTTTGAGGGAGACGTTCTTGTTGTATTAGAGAGACTTTTGAGGGAGACGTTCTTGTTGTATTAGAGAGACTTTTGAGGGAGACGTTCTTGTTGTATTAGAGAGACTTTTGAGGAGACGTTCTTGTTGTATTAGAGAGACTTTTGAGGGAGACGTTCTTGTTGTATTAGAGAGACTTTTGAGGGAACATTCTTGTTGTATTAGAGAGACTTTTGAGGGAGACGTTCTTGTTGTATTAGAGAGACTTTTGAGGGAGACGTTCTTGTTGTATTAGAGAGACTTTTGAGGGAGACGTTCTTGTTGTATTAGAGAGACTTTTGAGGGAGACGTTCTTGTTGTATTAGAGAGACTTTTGAGGGAGACGTTCTTGTTGTATTAGAGAGACTTTTGAGGGAGACATTCTTGTTGTATTAGAGAGACTTTTGAGGGAGACATTCTTTTGTATTAGAGAGACTTTTGAGGGAGACGTTCTTGTTGTATTAGAGAGACTTTTGAGGGAGACATTCTTGTTGTATTAGAGAGACTTTTGAGGGAGACGTTTTTGTTGTATTAGAGAGACTTTTGAGGGAGACATTCTTGTTGTATTAGAGAGACTTTTGAGGGAGACGTTCTTGTTGTATTAGAGAGACTTTTGAGGGAGACGTTCTTGTTGTATTAGAGAGACTTTTGAGGGAGACATTCTTGTTGTATTAGAGAGACTTTTGAGGGAGACATTCTTGTTGTATTAGAGAGACTTTTGAGGGAGACATTCTTGTTGTATTAGAGAGACTTTTGAGGGAGACATTCTTGTTGTATTAGAGAGACTTTTGAGGGAGACGTTCTTGTTGTATTAGAGAGACTTTTGAGGGAGACATTCTTGTTGTATTAGAGAGACTTTTGAGGGAGACGTTCTTGTTGTATTAGAGAGACTTTTGAGGGAGACATTCTTGTTGTATTAGAGAGACTTTTGAGGGAGACATTCTTGTTGTATTAGAGAGACTTTTGAGGGAGACGTTCTTGTTGTATTAGAGAGACTTTTGAGGGAGACATTCTTGTTGTATTAGAGAGACTTTTGAGGGAGACATTCTTGTTGTATTAGAGAGACTTTTGAGGGAGACATTCTTGTTGTATTAGAGAGACTTTTGAGGGAGACATTCTTGTTGTATTAGAGAGACTTTTGAGGGAGACATTCTTGTTGTATTAGAGAGACTTTTGAGGGAGACGTTCTTGTTGTATTAGAGAGACTTTTGAGGGAGACGTTCTTGTTGTATTAGAGAGACTTTTGAGGGAGACGTTCTTGTTGTATTAGAGAGACTTTTGAGGGAGACATTCTTGTTGTATTAGAGAGACTTTTGAGGGAGACATTCTTGTTGTATTAGAGAGACTTTTGAGGGAGACATTCTTGTTGTATTAGAGAGACTTTTGAGGGAGACGTTCTTGTTGTATTAGAGAGACTTTTGAGGGAGACGTTCTTGTTGTATTAGAGAGACTTTTGAGGGAGACATTCTTGTTGTATTAGAGAGACTTTTGAGGGAGACGTTCTTGTTGTATTAGAGAGACTTTTGAGGGAGACGTTCTTTTGTATTAGAGAGACTTTTGAGGGAGACTTTCTTGTTGTATTAGAGAGACTTTTGAGGGAGACGTTCTTGTTGTATTAGAGAGACTTTTGAGGGAGACGTTCTTGTTGTATTAGAGAGACTTTTGAGGGAGACATTCTTGTTGTATTAGAGAGACTTTTGAGGGAGACATTCTTGTTGTATTAGAGAGACTTTTGAGGGAGACGTTCTTGTTGTATTAGAGAGACTTTTGAGGGAGACATTCTTGTTGTATTAGAGAGACTTTTGAGGGAGACATTCTTGTTGTATTAGAGAGACTTTTGAGGGAGACATTCTTGTTGTATTAGAGAGACTTTTGAGGGAGACGTTCTTGTTGTATTAGAGAGACTTTTGAGGGAGACATTCTTGTTGTATTAGAGAGACTTTTGAGGGAGACGTTCTTGTTGTATTAGAGAGACTTTTGAGGGAGACGTTCTTGTTGTATTAGAGAGACTTTTGAGGGAGACGTTCTTGTTGTATTAGAGAGACTTTTGAGGGAGACATTCTTGTTGTATTAGAGAGACTTTTGAGGGAGACGTTCTTGTTGTATTAGAGAGACTTTTGAGGGAGACATTCTTGTTGTATTAGAGAGACTTTTGAGGGAGACGTTCTTGTTGTATTAGAGAGACTTTTGAGGGAGACATTCTTGTTGTATTAGAGAGACTTTTGAGGGAGACATTCTTGTTGTATTAGAGAGACTTTTGAGGGAGACATTCTTGTTGTATTAGAGAGACTTTTGAGGGAGACATTCTTGTTGTATTAGAGAGACTTTTGAGGGAGACATTCTTGTTGTATTAGAGAGACTTTTGAGGGAGACATTCTTGTTGTATTAGAGAGACTTTTGAGGGAGACGTTCTTGTTGTATTAGAGAGACTTTTGAGGGAGACATTCTTGTTGTATTAGAGAGACTTTTGAGGGAGACGTTCTTGTTGTATTAGAGAGACTTTTGAGGGAGACATTCTTGTTGTATTAGAGAGACTTTTGAGGGAGACATTCTTGTTGTATTAGAGAGACTTTTGAGGGAGACATTCTTGTTGTATTAGAGAGACTTTTGAGGGAGACATTCTTGTTGTATTAGAGAGACTTTTGAGGGAGACGTTCTTGTTGTATTAGAGAGACTTTTGAGGGAAACATTCTTGTTGTATTAGAGAGACTTTTGAGGGAGACATTCTTGTTGTATTAGAGAGACTTTTGAGGGAGACGTTCTTGTTGTATTAGAGAGACTTTTGAGGGAGACATTCTTGTTGTATTAGAGAGACTTTTGAGGGAGACATTCTTGTTGTATTAGAGAGACTTTTGAGGGAGACGTTCTTGTTGTATTAGAGAGACTTTTGAGGGAGACATTCTTGTTGTATTAGAGAGACTTTTGAGGGAGACATTCTTGTTGTATTAGAGAGACTTTTGAGGGAGACATTCTTGTTGTATTAGAGAGACTTTTGAGGGAGACATTCTTGTTGTATTAGAGAGACTTTTGAGGGAGACGTTCTTGTTGTATTAGAGAGACTTTTGAGGGAGACATTCTTGTTGTATTAGAGAGACTTTTGAGGGAGACATTCTTGTTGTATTAGAGAGACTTTTGAGGGAGACGTTCTTGTTGTATTAGAGAGACTTTTGAGGGAGACATTCTTGTTGTATTAGAGAGACTTTTGAGGGAGACATTCTTGTTGTATTAGAGAGACTTTTGAGGGAGACATTCTTGTTGTATTAGAGAGACTTTTGAGGAGACGTTCTTGTTGTATTAGAGAGACTTTTGAGGGAGACATTCTTGTTGTATTAGAGAGACTTTTGAGGGAGACATTCTTGTTGTATTAGAGAGACTTTTGAGGGAGACATTCTTGTTGTATTAGAGAGACTTTTGAGGGAGACATTCTTGTTGTATTAGAGAGACTTTTGAGGGAGACGTTCTTGTTGTATTAGAGAGACTTTTGAGGGAGACGTTCTTGTTGTATTAGAGAGACTTTTGAGGGAGACGTTCTTGTTGTATTAGAGAGACTTTTGAGGGAGACGTTCTTGTTGTATTAGAGAGACTTTTGAGGGAGACATTCTTGTTGTATTAGAGAGACTTTTGAGGGAGACATTCTTGTTGTATTAGAGAGACTTTTGAGGGAGACGTTCTTGTTGTATTAGAGAGACTTTTGAGGGAAACATTCTTGTTGTATTAGAGAGACTTTTGAGGGAGACGTTCTTGTTGTATTAGAGAGACTTTTGAGGGAGACATTCTTGTTGTATTAGAGAGACTTTTGAGGGAGACGTTCTTGTTGTATTAGAGAGACTTTTGAGGGAGACGTTCTTGTTGTATTAGAGAGACTTTTGAGGGAGACATTCTTGTTGTATTAGAGAGACTTTTGAGGGAGACATTCTTGTTGTATTAGAGAGACTTTTGAGGGAGACATTCTTGTTGTATTAGAGAGACTTTTGAGGGAGACATTCTTGTTGTATTAGAGAGACTTTTGAGGGAGACGTTCTTGTTGTATTAGAGAGACTTTTGAGGGAGACATTCTTGTTGTATTAGAGAGACTTTTGAGGGAGACGTTCTTGTTGTATTAGAGAGACTTTTGAGGGAGACATTCTTGTTGTATTAGAGAGACTTTTGAGGGAGACATTCTTGTTGTATTAGAGAGACTTTTGAGGGAGACGTTCTTGTTGTATTAGAGAGACTTTTGAGGGAGACATTCTTGTTGTATTAGAGAGACTTTTGAGGGAGACGTTCTTGTTGTATTAGAGAGACTTTTGAGGGAGACATTCTTGTTGTATTAGAGAGACTTTTGAGGGAGACGTTCTTGTTGTATTAGAGAGACTTTTGAGGGAGACGTTCTTGTTGTATTAGAGAGACTTTTGAGGGAGACATTCTTGTTGTATTAGAGAGACTTTTGAGGGAGACGTTCTTGTTGTATTAGAGAGACTTTTGAGGAGACGTTCTTGTTGTATTAGAGAGACTTTTGAGGGAGACGTTCTTGTTGTATTAGAGAGACTTTTGAGGGAGACGTTCTTGTTGTATTAGAGAGACTTTTGAGGGAGACGTTCTTGTTGTATTAGAGAGACTTTTGAGGGAGACGTTCTTGTTGTATTAGAGAGACTTTTGAGGGAGACGTTCTTGTTGTATTAGAGAGACTTTTGAGGGAGACGTTCTTGTTGTATTAGAGAGACTTTTGAGGGAGACGTTCTTGTTGTATTAGAGAGACTTTTGAGGGAGACGTTCTTGTTGTATTAGAGAGACTTTTGAGGGAGACGTTCTTGTTGTATTAGAGAGACTTTTGAGGGAGACGTTCTTGTTGTATTAGAGAGACTTTTGAGGAGACGTTCTTGTTGTATTAGAGAGACTTTTGAGGGAGACGTTCTTGTTGTATTAGAGAGACTTTTGAGGGAGACGTTCTTGTTGTATTAGAGAGACTTTTGAGGGAGACATTCTTGTTGTATTAGAGAGACTTTTGAGGGAGACGTTCTTGTTGTATTAGAGAGACTTTTGAGGGAGACGTTCTTGTTGTATTAGAGAGACTTTTGAGGGAGACGTTCTTGTTGTATTAGAGAGACTTTTGAGGGAGACGTTCTTGTTGTATTAGAGAGACTTTTGAGGGAGACGTTCTTGTTGTATTAGAGAGACTTTTGAGGGAAACATTCTTGTTGTATTAGAGAGACTTTTGAGGGAAACATTCTTGTTGTATTAGAGAGACTTTTGAGGGAGACGTTCTTGTTGTATTAGAGAGACTTTTGAGGGAGACATTCTTGTTGTATTAGAGAGACTTTTGAGGGAGACGTTCTTGTTGTATTAGAGAGACTTTTGAGGGAGACATTCTTGTTGTATTAGAGAGACTTTTGAGGGAGACGTTCTTGTTGTATTAGAGAGACTTTTGAGGGAGACATTCTTGTTGTATTAGAGAGACTTTTGAGGGAGACATTCTTGTTGTATTAGAGAGACTTTTGAGGGAGACATTCTTGTTGTATTAGAGAGACTTTTGAGGGAGACATTCTTGTTGTATTAGAGAGACTTTTGAGGGAGACATTCTTGTTGTATTAGAGAGACTTTTGAGGGAGACATTCTTGTTGTATTAGAGAGACTTTTGAGGGAGACGTTCTTGTTGTATTAGAGAGACTTTTGAGGGAGACATTCTTGTTGTATTAGAGAGACTTTTGAGGGAGACATTCTTGTTGTATTAGAGAGACTTTTGAGGTAGACGTTCTTGGTATATTAGAGAGACTTTTGAGGGAGACATTCTTGTTGTATTAGAGAGACTTTTGAGGGAGACATTCTTGTTGTATTAGAGAGACTTTTGAGGGAGACATTCTTGTTGTATTAGAGAGACTTTTGAGGGAGACATTCTTGTTGTATTAGAGAGACTTTTGAGGGAGACATTCTTGTTGTATTAGAGAGACTTTTGAGGGAGACGTTCTTGTTGTATTAGAGAGACTTTTGAGGGAGACATTCTTGTTGTATTAGAGAGACTTTTGAGGGAGACGTTCTTGTTGTATTAGAGAGACTTTTGAGGGAGACATTCTTGTTGTATTAGAGAGACTTTTGAGGGAGACATTCTTGTTGTATTAAGAGACTTTTGAGGGAGACATTCTTGTTGTATTAGAGAGACTTTTGAGGGAGACGTTCTTGTTGTATTAGAGAGACTTTTGAGGGAGACGTTCTTGTTGTATTAGAGAGACTTTTGAGGGAGACGTTCTTGTTGTATTAGAGAGACTTTTGAGGGAGACATTCTTGTTGTATTAGAGAGACTTTTGAGGGAGACGTTCTTGTTGTATTAGAGAGACTTTTGAGGGAGACGTTCTTGTTGTATTAGAGAGACTTTTGAGGGAGACGTTTTGTTGTATTAGAGAGACTTTTGAGGGAGACGTTCTTGTTGTATTAGAGAGACTTTTGAGGAAGACGTTCTTGTTGTATTAGAGAGACTTTTGAGGAAGACGTTCTTGTTGTATTAGAGAGACTTTTGAGGGAGACGTTCTTGTTGTATTAGAGAGACTTTTGAGGGAAACATTCTTGTTGTATTAGAGAGACTTTTGAGGGAGACGTTCTTGTTGTATTAGAGAGACTTTTGAGGGAGACGTTCTTGTTGTATTAGAGAGACTTTTGAGGGAGACGTTCTTGTTGTATTAGAGAGACTTTTGAGGGAGACGTTCTTGTTGTATTAGAGAGACTTTTGAGGGAGACGTTCTTGTTGTATTAGAGAGACTTTTGAGGGAGACATTCTTGTTGTATTAGAGAGACTTTTGAGGGAGACATTCTTTTGTATTAGAGAGACTTTTGAGGGAGACGTTCTTGTTGTATTAGAGAGACTTTTGAGGGAGACATTCTTGTTGTATTAGAGAGACTTTTGAGGGAGACGTTCTTGTTGTATTAGAGAGACTTTTGAGGGAGACATTCTTGTTGTATTAGAGAGACTTTTGAGGGAGACGTTCTTGTTGTATTAGAGAGACTTTTGAGGGAGACGTTCTTGTTGTATTAGAGAGACTTTTGAGGGAGACATTCTTGTTGTATTAGAGAGACTTTTGAGGGAGACATTCTTGTTGTATTAGAGAGACTTTTGAGGGAGACATTCTTGTTGTATTAGAGAGACTTTTGAGGGAGACATTCTTGTTGTATTAGAGAGACTTTTGAGGGAGACATTCTTGTTGTATTAGAGAGACTTTTGAGGGAGACATTCTTGTTGTATTAGAGAGACTTTTGAGGGAGACGTTCTTGTTGTATTAGAGAGACTTTTGAGGGAGACATTCTTGTTGTATTAGAGAGACTTTTGAGGGAGACATTCTTGTTGTATTAGAGAGACTTTTGAGGGAGACGTTCTTGTTGTATTAGAGAGACTTTTGAGGGAGACATTCTTGTTGTATTAGAGAGACTTTTGAGGGAGACATTCTTGTTGTATTAGAGAGACTTTTGAGGGAGACATTCTTGTTGTATTAGAGAGACTTTTGAGGGAGACATTCTTGTTGTATTAGAGAGACTTTTGAGGGAGACATTCTTGTTGTATTAGAGAGACTTTTGAGGGAGACGTTCTTGTTGTATTAGAGAGACTTTTGAGGGAGACGTTCTTGTTGTATTAGAGAGACTTTTGAGGGAGACGTTCTTGTTGTATTAGAGAGACTTTTGAGGGAGACATTCTTGTTGTATTAGAGAGACTTTTGAGGGAGACATTCTTGTTGTATTAGAGAGACTTTTGAGGGAGACATTCTTGTTGTATTAGAGAGACTTTTGAGGGAGACGTTCTTGTTGTATTAGAGAGACTTTTGAGGGAGACGTTCTTGTTGTATTAGAGAGACTTTTGAGGGAGACGTTCTTGTTGTATTAGAGAGACTTTTGAGGGAGACATTCTTGTTGTATTAGAGAGACTTTTGAGGGAGACGTTCTTGTTGTATTAGAGAGACTTTTGAGGGAGACGTTCTTGTTGTATTAGAGAGACTTTTGAGGGAGACTTTCTTGTTGTATTAGAGAGACTTTTGAGGGAGACGTTCTTGTTGTATTAGAGAGACTTTTGAGGGAGACGTTCTTGTTGTATTAGAGAGACTTTTGAGGGAGACATTCTTGTTGTATTAGAGAGACTTTTGAGGGAGACATTCTTGTTGTATTAGAGAGACTTTTGAGGGAGACGTTCTTGTTGTATTAGAGAGACTTTTGAGGGAGACATTCTTGTTGTATTAGAGAGACTTTTGAGGGAGACATTCTTGTTGTATTAGAGAGACTTTTGAGGGAGACATTCTTGTTGTATTAGAGAGACTTTTGAGGGAGACGTTCTTGTTGTATTAGAGAGACTTTTGAGGGAGACATTCTTGTTGTATTAGAGAGACTTTTGAGGGAGACGTTCTTGTTGTATTAGAGAGACTTTTGAGGAAGACGTTCTTGTTGTATTAGAGAGACTTTTGAGGGAGACGTTCTTGTTGTATTAGAGAGACTTTTGAGGGAACATTCTTGTTGTATTAGAGAGACTTTTGAGGAAGACGTTCTTGTTGTATTAGAGAGACTTTTGAGGGAGACATTCTTGTTGTATTAGAGAGACTTTTGAGGGAGACGTTCTTGTTGTATTAGAGAGACTTTTGAGGGAGACATTCTTGTTGTATTAGAGAGACTTTTGAGGGAGACATTCTTGTTGTATTAGAGAGACTTTTGAGGGAGACATTCTTGTTGTATTAGAGAGACTTTTGAGGGAGACATTCTTGTTGTATTAGAGAGACTTTTGAGGGAGACATTCTTGTTGTATTAGAGAGACTTTTGAGGGAGACATTCTTGTTGTATTAGAGAGACTTTTGAGGGAGACGTTCTTGTTGTATTAGAGAGACTTTTGAGGGAGACATTCTTGTTGTATTAGAGAGACTTTTGAGGGAGACGTTCTTGTTGTATTAGAGAGACTTTTGAGGGAGACATTCTTGTTGTATTAGAGAGACTTTTGAGGGAGACATTCTTGTTGTATTAGAGAGACTTTTGAGGGAGACATTCTTGTTGTATTAGAGAGACTTTTGAGGGAGACATTCTTGTTGTATTAGAGAGACTTTTGAGGGAGACGTTCTTGTTGTATTAGAGAGACTTTTGAGGGAGACATTCTTGTTGTATTAGAGAGACTTTTGAGGGAGACATTCTTGTTGTATTAGAGAGACTTTTGAGGGAGACGTTCTTGTTGTATTAGAGAGACTTTTGAGGGAGACATTCTTGTTGTATTAGAGAGACTTTTGAGGGAGACATTCTTGTTGTATTAGAGAGACTTTTGAGGGAGACATTCTTGTTGTATTAGAGAGACTTTTGAGGGAGACATTCTTGTTGTATTAGAGAGACTTTTGAGGGAGACATTCTTGTTGTATTAGAGAGACTTTTGAGGGAGACATTCTTGTTGTATTAGAGAGACTTTTGAGGGAGACATTCTTGTTGTATTAGAGAGACTTTTGAGGGAGACGTTCTTGTTGTATTAGAGAGACTTTTGAGGGAGACATTCTTGTTGTATTAGAGAGACTTTTGAGGGAGACATTCTTGTTGTATTAGAGAGACTTTTGAGGGAGACGTTCTTGTTGTATTAGAGAGACTTTTGAGGGAGACATTCTTGTTGTATTAGAGAGACTTTTGAGGGAGACATTCTTGTTGTATTAGAGAGACTTTTGAGGGAGACATTCTTGTTGTATTAGAGAGACTTTTGAGGGAGACGTTCTTGTTGTATTAGAGAGACTTTTGAGGGAGACATTCTTGTTGTATTAGAGAGACTTTTGAGGGAGACATTCTTGTTGTATTAGAGAGACTTTTGAGGGAGACATTCTTGTTGTATTAGAGAGACTTTTGAGGGAGACATTCTTGTTGTATTAGAGAGACTTTTGAGGGAGACATTCTTGTTGTATTAGAGAGACTTTTGAGGGAGACGTTCTTGTTGTATTAGAGAGACTTTTGAGGGAGACGTTCTTGTTGTATTAGAGAGACTTTTGAGGGAGACGTTCTTGTTGTATTAGAGAGACTTTTGAGGGAGACATTCTTGTTGTATTAGAGAGACTTTTGAGGGAGACATTCTTGTTGTATTAGAGAGACTTTTGAGGGAGACGTTCTTGTTGTATTAGAGAGACTTTTGAGGGAGACATTCTTGTTGTATTAGAGAGACTTTTGAGGGAGACGTTCTTGTTGTATTAGAGAGACTTTTGAGGGAGACATTCTTGTTGTATTAGAGAGACTTTTGAGGGAGACGTTCTTGTTGTATTAGAGAGACTTTTGAGGGAGACGTTCTTGTTGTATTAGAGAGACTTTTGAGGGAGACATTCTTGTTGTATTAGAGAGACTTTTGAGGGAGACATTCTTGTTGTATTAGAGAGACTTTTGAGGGAGACATTCTTGTTGTATTAGAGAGACTTTTGAGGGAGACATTCTTGTTGTATTAGAGAGACTTTTGAGGGAGACGTTCTTGTTGTATTAGAGAGACTTTTGAGGGAGACATTCTTGTTGTATTAGAGAGACTTTTGAGGAGACGTTCTTGTTGTATTAGAGAGACTTTTGAGGGAGACATTCTTGTTGTATTAGAGAGACTTTTGAGGGAGACGTTCTTGTTGTATTAGAGAGACTTTTGAGGGAGACGTTCTTGTTGTATTAGAGAGACTTTTGAGGGAGACATTCTTGTTGTATTAGAGAGACTTTTGAGGGAGACATTCTTGTTGTATTAGAGAGACTTTTGAGGGAGACATTCTTGTTGTATTAGAGAGACTTTTGAGGGAGACATTCTTGTTGTATTAGAGAGACTTTTGAGGGAGACATTCTTGTTGTATTAGAGAGACTTTTGAGGGAGACGTTCTTGTTGTATTAGAGAGACTTTTGAGGGAGACATTCTTGTTGTATTAGAGAGACTTTTGAGGGAGACGTTCTTGTTGTATTAGAGAGACTTTTGAGGGAGACATTCTTGTTGTATTAGAGAGACTTTTGAGGGAGACGTTCTTGTTGTATTAGAGAGACTTTTGAGGGAGACATTCTTGTTGTATTAGAGAGACTTTTGAGGGAGACGTTCTTGTTGTATTAGAGAGACTTTTGAGGGAGACGTTCTTGTTGTATTAGAGAGACTTTTGAGGGAGACGTTCTTGTTGTATTAGAGAGACTTTTGAGGGAGACATTCTTGTTGTATTAGAGAGACTTTTGAGGGAGACGTTCTTGTTGTATTAGAGAGACTTTTGAGGGAGACGTTCTTGTTGTATTAGAGAGACTTTTGAGGGAGACGTTCTTGTTGTATTAGAGAGACTTTTGAGGGAGACGTTCTTGTTGTATTAGAGAGACTTTTGAGGAGACGTTCTTGTTGTATTAGAGAGACTTTTGAGGGAGACGTTCTTGTTGTATTAGAGAGACTTTTGAGGGAGACGTTCTTGTTGTATTAGAGAGACTTTTGAGGGAGACATTCTTGTTGTATTAGAGAGACTTTTGAGGGAGACGTTCTTGTTGTATTAGAGAGACTTTTGAGGGAGACGTTCTTGTTGTATTAGAGAGACTTTTGAGGGAGACGTTCTTGTTGTATTAGAGAGACTTTTGAGGGAGACGTTCTTGTTGTATTAGAGAGACTTTTGAGGGAGACATTCTTGTTGTATTAGAGAGACTTTTGAGGGAGACATTCTTGTTGTATTAGAGAGACTTTTGAGGGAGACATTCTTGTTGTATTAGAGAGACTTTTGAGGGAGACATTCTTGTTGTATTAGAGAGACTTTTGAGGGAGACATTCTTGTTGTATTAGAGAGACTTTTGAGGGAGACGTTCTTGTTGTATTAGAGAGACTTTTGAGGGAGACATTCTTGTTGTATTAGAGAGACTTTTGAGGGAGACATTCTTGTTGTATTAGAGAGACTTTTGAGGGAGACATTCTTGTTGTATTAGAGAGACTTTTGAGGGAGACATTCTTGTTGTATTAGAGAGACTTTTGAGGGAGACATTCTTGTTGTATTAGAGAGACTTTTGAGGGAGACATTCTTGTTGTATTAGAGAGACTTTTGAGGGAGACATTCTTGTTGTATTAGAGAGACTTTTGAGGGAGACGTTCTTGTTGTATTAGAGAGACTTTTGAGGGAGACATTCTTGTTGTATTAGAGAGACTTTTGAGGGAGACATTCTTGTTGTATTAGAGAGACTTTTGAGGGAGACGTTCTTGTTGTATTAGAGAGACTTTTGAGGGAGACATTCTTGTTGTATTAGAGAGACTTTTGAGGGAGACGTTCTTGTTGTATTAGAGAGACTTTTGAGGGAGACGTTCTTGTTGTATTAGAGAGACTTTTGAGGGAGACGTTCTTGTTGTATTAGAGAGACTTTTGAGGGAGACGTTCTTGTTGTATTAGAGAGACTTTTGAGGGAGACATTCTTGTTGTATTAGAGAGACTTTTGAGGGAGACATTCTTGTTGTATTAGAGAGACTTTTGAGGGAGACGTTCTTGTTGTATTAGAGAGACTTTTGAGGGAGACATTCTTGTTGTATTAGAGAGACTTTTGAGGGAGACGTTCTTGTTGTATTAGAGAGACTTTTGAGGGAGACATTCTTGTTGTATTAGAGAGACTTTTGAGGGAGACGTTCTTGTTGTATTAGAGAGACTTTTGAGGGAGACGTTCTTGTTGTATTAGAGAGACTTTTGAGGGAGACGTTCTTGTTGTATTAGAGAGACTTTTGAGGGAGACGTTCTTGTTGTATTAGAGAGACTTTTGAGGGAGACATTCTTGTTGTATTAGAGAGACTTTTGAGGGAGACATTCTTGTTGTATTAGAGAGACTTTTGAGGGAGACGTTCTTGTTGTATTAGAGAGACTTTTGAGGGAGACATTCTTGTTGTATTAGAGAGACTTTTGAGGGAGACGTTCTTGTTGTATTAGAGAGACTTTTGAGGGAGACATTCTTGTTGTATTAGAGAGACTTTTGAGGGAGACGTTCTTGTTGTATTAGAGAGACTTTTGAGGGAGACGTTCTTGTTGTATTAGAGAGACTTTTGAGGGAGACATTCTTGTTGTATTAGAGAGACTTTTGAGGGAGACATTCTTGTTGTATTAGAGAGACTTTTGAGGGAGACATTCTTGTTGTATTAGAGAGACTTTTGAGGGAGACATTCTTGTTGTATTAGAGAGACTTTTGAGGGAGACATTCTTGTTGTATTAGAGAGACTTTTGAGGGAGACGTTCTTGTTGTATTAGAGAGACTTTTGAGGGAGACATTCTTGTTGTATTAGAGAGACTTTTGAGGGAGACGTTCTTGTTGTATTAGAGAGACTTTTGAGGGAGACATTCTTGTTGTATTAGAGAGACTTTTGAGGGAGACATTCTTGTTGTATTAGAGAGACTTTTGAGGGAGACATTCTTGTTGTATTAGAGAGACTTTTGAGGGAGACGTTCTTGTTGTATTAGAGAGACTTTTGAGGGAGACGTTCTTGTTGTATTAGAGAGACTTTTGAGGGAGACGTTCTTGTTGTATTAGAGAGACTTTTGAGGGAGACATTCTTGTTGTATTAGAGAGACTTTTGAGGGAGACGTTCTTGTTGTATTAGAGAGACTTTTGAGGGAGACGTTCTTGTTGTATTAGAGAGACTTTTGAGGGAGACGTTCTTGTTGTATTAGAGAGACTTTTGAGGGAGACGTTCTTGTTGTATTAGAGAGACTTTTGAGGGAGACGTTCTTGTTGTATTAGAGAGACTTTTGAGGGAGACGTTCTTGTTGTATTAGAGAGACTTTTGAGGGAGACGTTCTTGTTGTATTAGAGAGACTTTTGAGGGAGACATTCTTGTTGTATTAGAGAGACTTTTGAGGGAGACGTTCTTGTTGTATTAGAGAGACTTTTGAGGGAGACGTTCTTGTTGTATTAGAGAGACTTTTGAGGGAGACGTTCTTGTTGTATTAGAGAGACTTTTGAGGGAGAGATTCTTGTTGTATTAGAGAGACTTTTGAGGGAGAGACTTTTGTATTAGAGAGACTTTTGAGGGAGACATTCTTGTTGTATTAGAGAGACTTTTGAGGGAGATTCTTGTTGTATTAGAGAGACTTTTGAGGGAGACATTCTTGTTGTATTAGAGAGACTTTTGAGGGAGACGTTCTTGTTGTATTAGAGAGACTTTTGAGGGAGACATTCTTGTTGTATTAGAGAGACTTTTGAGGGAGACGTTCTTGTTGTATTAGAGAGACTTTTGAGGGAGACATTCTTGTTGTATTAGAGAGACTTTTGAGGGAGACGTTCTTGTTGTATTAGAGAGACTTTTGAGGGAGACATTCTTGTTGTATTAGAGAGACTTTTGAGGGAGACGTTCTTGTTGTATTAGAGAGACTTTTGAGGGAGACGTTCTTGTTGTATTAGAGAGACTTTTGAGGGAGACGTTCTTGTTGTATTAGAGAGACTTTTGAGGGAGACATTCTTGTTGTATTAGAGAGACTTTTGAGGGAGACGTTCTTGTTGTATTAGAGAGACTTTTGAGGGAGACGTTCTTGTTGTATTAGAGAGACTTTTGAGGGAGACGTTCTTGTTGTATTAGAGAGACTTTTGAGGGAGACGTTCTTGTTGTATTAGAGAGACTTTTGAGGGAGACGTTCTTGTTGTATTAGAGAGACTTTTGAGGGAGACATTCTTGTTGTATTAGAGAGACTTTTGAGGGAGACATTCTTGTTGTATTAGAGAGACTTTTGAGGGAGACGTTCTTGTTGTATTAGAGAGACTTTTGAGGGAGACATTCTTGTTGTATTAGAGAGACTTTTGAGGGAGACATTCTTGTTGTATTAGAGAGACTTTTGAGGGAGACATTCTTGTTGTATTAGAGAGACTTTTGAGGGAGACGTTCTTGTTGTATTAGAGAGACTTTTGAGGGAGACATTCTTGTTGTATTAGAGAGACTTTTGAGGGAGACGTTCTTGTTGTATTAGAGAGACTTTTGAGGGAGACGTTCTTGTTGTATTAGAGAGACTTTTGAGGGAGACGTTCTTGTTGTATTAGAGAGACTTTTGAGGGAGACATTCTTGTTGTATTAGAGAGACTTTTGAGGGAGACGTTCTTGTTGTATTAGAGAGACTTTTGAGGGAGACATTCTTGTTGTATTAGAGAGACTTTTGAGGGAGACGTTCTTGTTGTATTAGAGAGACTTTTGAGGGAGACATTCTTGTTGTATTAGAGAGACTTTTGAGGGAGACATTCTTGTTGTATTAGAGAGACTTTTGAGGGAGACATTCTTGTTGTATTAGAGAGACTTTTGAGGGAGACATTCTTGTTGTATTAGAGAGACTTTTGAGGGAGACATTCTTGTTGTATTAGAGAGACTTTTGAGGGAGACATTCTTGTTGTATTAGAGAGACTTTTGAGGGAGACATTCTTGTTGTATTAGAGAGACTTTTGAGGGAGACGTTCTTGTTGTATTAGAGAGACTTTTGAGGGAGACATTCTTGTTGTATTAGAGAGACTTTTGAGGGAGACATTCTTGTTGTATTAGAGAGACTTTTGAGGGAGACATTCTTGTTGTATTAGAGAGACTTTTGAGGGAGACATTCTTGTTGTATTAGAGAGACTTTTGAGGGAGACGTTCTTGTTGTATTAGAGAGACTTTTGAGGGAGACATTCTTGTTGTATTAGAGAGACTTTTGAGGGAGACATTCTTGTTGTATTAGAGAGACTTTTGAGGGAGACGTTCTTGTTGTATTAGAGAGACTTTTGAGGGAGACATTCTTGTTGTATTAGAGAGACTTTTGAGGGAGACATTCTTGTTGTATTAGAGAGACTTTTGAGGGAGACATTCTTGTTGTATTAGAGAGACTTTTGAGGGAGACATTCTTGTTGTATTAGAGAGACTTTTGAGGGAGACATTCTTGTTGTATTAGAGAGACTTTTGAGGGAGACATTCTTGTTGTATTAGAGAGACTTTTGAGGGAGACATTCTTGTTGTATTAGAGAGACTTTTGAGGGAGACGTTCTTGTTGTATTAGAGAGACTTTTGAGGGAGACATTCTTGTTGTATTAGAGAGACTTTTGAGGGAGACATTCTTGTTGTATTAGAGAGACTTTTGAGGGAGACGTTCTTGTTGTATTAGAGAGACTTTTGAGGGAGACGTTCTTGTTGTATTAGAGAGACTTTTGAGGGAGACATTCTTGTTGTATTAGAGAGACTTTTGAGGGAGACATTCTTGTTGTATTAGAGAGACTTTTGAGGGAGACATTCTTGTTGTATTAGAGAGACTTTTGAGGGAGACATTCTTGTTGTATTAGAGAGACTTTTGAGGGAGACATTCTTGTTGTATTAGAGAGACTTTTGAGGGAGACGTTCTTGTTGTATTAGAGAGACTTTTGAGGGAGACATTCTTGTTGTATTAGAGAGACTTTTGAGGGAGACATTCTTGTTGTATTAGAGAGACTTTTGAGGGAGACATTCTTGTTGTATTAGAGAGACTTTTGAGGGAGACGTTCTTGTTGTATTAGAGAGACTTTTGAGGGAGACGTTCTTGTTGTATTAGAGAGACTTTTGAGGGAGACATTCTTGTTGTATTAGAGAGACTTTTGAGGGAGACATTCTTGTTGTATTAGAGAGACTTTTGAGGGAGACATTCTTGTTGTATTAGAGAGACTTTTGAGGGAGACATTCTTGTTGTATTAGAGAGACTTTTGAGGGAGACATTCTTGTTGTATTAGAGAGACTTTTGAGGGAGACGTTCTTGTTGTATTAGAGAGACTTTTGAGGGAGACGTTCTTGTTGTATTAGAGAGACTTTTGAGGGAGACATTCTTGTTGTATTAGAGAGACTTTTGAGGGAGACATTCTTGTTGTATTAGAGAGACTTTTGAGGGAGACGTTCTTGTTGTATTAGAGAGACTTTTGAGGGAGACATTCTTGTTGTATTAGAGAGACTTTTGAGGGAGACATTCTTGTTGTATTAGAGAGACTTTTGAGGAGACGTTCTTGTTGTATTAGAGAGACTTTTGAGGGAGACATTCTTGTTGTATTAGAGAGACTTTTGAGGGAGACATTCTTGTTGTATTAGAGAGACTTTTGAGGGAGACGTTCTTGTTGTATTAGAGAGACTTTTGAGGGAGACGTTCTTGTTGTATTAGAGAGACTTTTGAGGGAGACGTTCTTGTTGTATTAGAGAGACTTTTGAGGGAGACGTTCTTGTTGTATTAGAGAGACTTTTGAGGGAGACGTTCTTGTTGTATTAGAGAGACTTTTGAGGGAGACGTTCTTGTTGTATTAGAGAGACTTTTGAGGGAGACGTTCTTGTTGTATTAGAGAGACTTTTGAGGGAGACGTTCTTGTTGTATTAGAGAGACTTTTGAGGGAGACGTTCTTGTTGTATTAGAGAGACTTTTGAGGGAGACGTTCTTGTTGTATTAGAGAGACTTTTGAGGGAGACGTTCTTGTTGTATTAGAGAGACTTTTGAGGGAGACGTTCTTGTTGTATTAGAGAGACTTTTGAGGGAGACGTTCTTGTTGTATTAGAGAGACTTTTGAGGGAGACGTTCTTGTTGTATTAGAGAGACTTTTGAGGGAGACGTTCTTGTTGTATTAGAGAGACTTTTGAGGGAGACGTTCTTGTTGTATTAGAGAGACTTTTGAGGGAGACGTTCTTGTTGTATTAGAGAGACTTTTGAGGGAGACGTTCTTGTTGTATTAGAGAGACTTTTGAGGGAGACGTTCTTGTTGTATTAGAGAGACTTTTGAGGGAGACGTTCTTGTTGTATTAGAGAGACTTTTGAGGGAGACATTCTTGTTGTATTAGAGAGACTTTTGAGGGAGACGTTCTTGTTGTATTAGAGAGACTTTTGAGGGAGACATTCTTGTTGTATTAGAGAGACTTTTGAGGGAGACATTCTTGTTGTATTAGAGAGACTTTTGAGGGAGACATTCTTGTTGTATTAGAGAGACTTTTGAGGGAGACGTTCTTGTTGTATTAGAGAGACTTTTGAGGGAGACATTCTTGTTGTATTAGAGAGACTTTTGAGGGAGACGTTCTTGTTGTATTAGAGAGACTTTTGAGGGAGACATTCTTGTTGTATTAGAGAGACTTTTGAGGGAGACATTCTTGTTGTATTAGAGAGACTTTTGAGGGAGACATTCTTGTTGTATTAGAGAGACTTTTGAGGGAGACGTTCTTGTTGTATTAGAGAGACTTTTGAGGGAGACATTCTTGTTGTATTAGAGAGACTTTTGAGGGAGACATTCTTGTTGTATTAGAGAGACTTTTGAGGGAGACGTTCTTGTTGTATTAGAGAGACTTTTGAGGGAGACATTCTTGTTGTATTAGAGAGACTTTTGAGGGAGACATTCTTGTTGTATTAGAGAGACTTTTGAGGGAGACATTCTTGTTGTATTAGAGAGACTTTTGAGGGAGACGTTCTTGTTGTATTAGAGAGACTTTTGAGGGAGACATTCTTGTTGTATTAGAGAGACTTTTGAGGGAGACGTTCTTGTTGTATTAGAGAGACTTTTGAGGGAGACATTCTTGTTGTATTAGAGAGACTTTTGAGGGAGACATTCTTGTTGTATTAGAGAGACTTTTGAGGGAGACATTCTTGTTGTATTAGAGAGACTTTTGAGGGAGACATTCTTGTTGTATTAGAGAGACTTTTGAGGGAGACGTTCTTGTTGTATTAGAGAGACTTTTGAGGGAGACGTTCTTGTTGTATTAGAGAGACTTTTGAGGGAGACATTCTTGTTGTATTAGAGAGACTTTTGAGGGAGACGTTCTTGTTGTATTAGAGAGACTTTTGAGGGAGACATTCTTGTTGTATTAGAGAGACTTTTGAGGGAGACGTTCTTGTTGTATTAGAGAGACTTTTGAGGGAGACGTTCTTGTTGTATTAGAGAGACTTTTGAGGGAGACATTCTTGTTGTATTAGAGAGACTTTTGAGGGAGACATTCTTGTTGTATTAGAGAGACTTTTGAGGGAGATTCTTGTTGTATTAGAGAGACTTTTGAGGGAGACATTCTTGTTGTATTAGAGAGACTTTTGAGGGAGACATTCTTGTTGTATTAGAGAGACTTTTGAGGGAGACGTTCTTGTTGTATTAGAGAGACTTTTGAGGGAGACATTCTTGTTGTATTAGAGAGACTTTTGAGGGAGACGTTCTTGTTGTATTAGAGAGACTTTTGAGGGAGACATTCTTGTTGTATTAGAGAGACTTTTGAGGGAGACGTTCTTGTTGTATTAGAGAGACTTTTGAGGGAGACATTCTTGTTGTATTAGAGAGACTTTTGAGGGAGACGTTCTTGTTGTATTAGAGAGACTTTTGAGGGAGACGTTCTTGTTGTATTAGAGAGACTTTTGAGGGAGACGTTCTTGTTGTATTAGAGAGACTTTTGAGGGAGACGTTCTTGTTGTATTAGAGAGACTTTTGAGGGAGACGTTCTTGTTGTATTAGAGAGACTTTTGAGGGAGACGTTCTTGTTGTATTAGAGAGACTTTTGAGGGAGACGTTCTTGTTGTATTAGAGAGACTTTTGAGGGAGACGTTCTTGTTGTATTAGAGAGACTTTTGAGGGAGACGTTCTTGTTGTATTAGAGAGACTTTTGAGGAGACGTTCTTGTTGTATTAGAGAGACTTTTGAGGGAGACGTTCTTGTTGTATTAGAGAGACTTTTGAGGGAGACATTCTTGTTGTATTAGAGAGACTTTTGAGGGAGACGTTCTTGTTGTATTAGAGAGACTTTTGAGGGAGACGTTCTTGTTGTATTAGAGAGACTTTTGAGGGAGACGTTCTTGTTGTATTAGAGAGACTTTTGAGGGAGACGTTCTTGTTGTATTAGAGAGACTTTTGAGGGAGACGTTCTTGTTGTATTAGAGAGACTTTTGAGGGAGACATTCTTGTTGTATTAGAGAGACTTTTGAGGGAGACATTCTTGTTGTATTAGAGAGACTTTTGAGGGAGACGTTCTTGTTGTATTAGAGAGACTTTTGAGGGAGACGTTCTTGTTGTATTAGAGAGACTTTTGAGGGAGACGTTCTTGTTGTATTAGAGAGACTTTTGAGGGAGACGTTCTTGTTGTATTAGAGAGACTTTTGAGGGAGACGTTCTTGTTGTATTAGAGAGACTTTTGAGGGAGACATTCTTGTTGTATTAGAGAGACTTTTGAGGGAGACGTTCTTGTTGTATTAGAGAGACTTTTGAGGGAGACGTTCTTGTTGTATTAGAGAGACTTTTGAGGGAGACGTTCTTGTTGTATTAGAGAGACTTTTGAGGGAGACGTTCTTGTTGTATTAGAGAGACTTTTGAGGGAGACGTTCTTGTTGTATTAGAGAGACTTTTGAGGGAGACATTCTTGTTGTATTAGAGAGACTTTTGAGGGAGACATTCTTGTTGTATTAGAGAGACTTTTGAGGGAGACGTTCTTGTTGTATTAGAGAGACTTTTGAGGGAGACATTCTTGTTGTATTAGAGAGACTTTTGAGGGAGACATTCTTGTTGTATTAGAGAGACTTTTGAGGGAGACATTCTTGTTGTATTAGAGAGACTTTTGAGGGAGACGTTCTTGTTGTATTAGAGAGACTTTTGAGGGAGACATTCTTGTTGTATTAGAGAGACTTTTGAGGGAGACGTTCTTGTTGTATTAGAGAGACTTTTGAGGGAGACGTTCTTGTTGTATTAGAGAGACTTTTGAGGGAGACGTTCTTGTTGTATTAGAGAGACTTTTGAGGGAGACATTCTTGTTGTATTAGAGAGACTTTTGAGGAAGACGTTCTTGTTGTATTAGAGAGACTTTTGAGGGAGACATTCTTGTTGTATTAGAGAGACTTTTGAGGGAGACGTTCTTGTTGTATTAGAGAGACTTTTGAGGGAGACATTCTTGTTGTATTAGAGAGACTTTTGAGGGAGACATTCTTGTTGTATTAGAGAGACTTTTGAGGGAGACATTCTTGTTGTATTAGAGAGACTTTTGAGGGAGACGTTCTTGTTGTATTAGAGAGACTTTTGAGGGAGACATTCTTGTTGTATTAGAGAGACTTTTGAGGGAGACGTTCTTGTTGTATTAGAGAGACTTTTGAGGGAGACATTCTTGTTGTATTAGAGAGACTTTTGAGGGAGACGTTCTTGTTGTATTAGAGAGACTTTTGAGGGAGACATTCTTGTTGTATTAGAGAGACTTTTGAGGGAGACATTCTTGTTGTATTAGAGAGACTTTTGAGGGAGACATTCTTGTTGTATTAGAGAGACTTTTGAGGGAGACATTCTTGTTGTATTAGAGAGACTTTTGAGGGAGACGTTCTTGTTGTATTAGAGAGACTTTTGAGGGAGACGTTCTTGTTGTATTAGAGAGACTTTTGAGGGAGACGTTCTTGTTGTATTAGAGAGACTTTTGAGGGAGACGTTCTTGTTGTATTAGAGAGACTTTTGAGGGAGACATTCTTGTTGTATTAGAGAGACTTTTGAGGGAGACATTCTTGTTGTATTAGAGAGACTTTTGAGGGAGACGTTCTTGTTGTATTAGAGAGACTTTTGAGGGAGACATTCTTGTTGTATTAGAGAGACTTTTGAGGGAGACATTCTTGTTGTATTAGAGAGACTTTTGAGGGAGACATTCTTGTTGTATTAGAGAGACTTTTGAGGGAGACATTCTTGTTGTATTAGAGAGACTTTTGAGGGAGACGTTCTTGTTGTATTAGAGAGACTTTTGAGGGAGACATTCTTGTTGTATTAGAGAGACTTTTGAGGGAGACATTCTTGTTGTATTAGAGAGACTTTTGAGGGAGACGTTCTTGTTGTATTAGAGAGACTTTTGAGGGAGACGTTCTTGTTGTATTAGAGAGACTTTTGAGGGAGACATTCTTGTTGTATTAGAGAGACTTTTGAGGGAGACATTCTTGTTGTATTAGAGAGACTTTTGAGGGAGACGTTCTTGTTGTATTAGAGAGACTTTTGAGGGAACATTCTTGTTGTATTAGAGAGACTTTTGAGGGAGACGTTCTTGTTGTATTAGAGAGACTTTTGAGGGAGACGTTCTTGTTGTATTAGAGAGACTTTTGAGGGAGACGTTCTTGTTGTATTAGAGAGACTTTTGAGGGAGACATTCTTGTTGTATTAGAGAGACTTTTGAGGGAGACATTCTTGTTGTATTAGAGAGACTTTTGAGGGAGACGTTCTTGTTGTATTAGAGAGACTTTTGAGGGAGACATTCTTGTTGTATTAGAGAGACTTTTGAGGGAGACGTTCTTGTTGTATTAGAGAGACTTTTGAGGGAGACATTCTTGTTGTATTAGAGAGACTTTTGAGGGAGACGTTCTTGTTGTATTAGAGAGACTTTTGAGGGAGACGTTCTTGTTGTATTAGAGAGACTTTTGAGGGAGACGTTCTTGTTGTATTAGAGAGACTTTTGAGGGAGACATTCTTGTTGTATTAGAGAGACTTTTGAGGGAGACGTTCTTGTTGTATTAGAGAGACTTTTGAGGGAGACATTCTTGTTGTATTAGAGAGACTTTTGAGGGAGACATTCTTGTTGTATTAGAGAGACTTTTGAGGGAGACGTTCTTGTTGTATTAGAGAGACTTTTGAGGGAGACATTCTTGTTGTATTAGAGAGACTTTTGAGGGAGACATTCTTGTTGTATTAGAGAGACTTTTGAGGGAGACGTTCTTGTTGTATTAGAGAGACTTTTGAGGGAGACATTCTTGTTGTATTAGAGAGACTTTTGAGGGAGACATTCTTGTTGTATTAGAGAGACTTTTGAGGGAGACGTTCTTGTTGTATTAGAGAGACTTTTGAGGGAGACATTCTTGTTGTATTAGAGAGACTTTTGAGGGAGACGTTCTTGTTGTATTAGAGAGACTTTTGAGGGAGACATTCTTGTTGTATTAGAGAGACTTTTGAGGGAGACATTCTTGTTGTATTAGAGAGACTTTTGAGGGAGACATTCTTGTTGTATTAGAGAGACTTTTGAGGGAGACGTTCTTGTTGTATTAGAGAGACTTTTGAGGGAGACGTTCTTGTTGTATTAGAGAGACTTTTGAGGGAGACGTTCTTGTTGTATTAGAGAGACTTTTGAGGGAGACATTCTTGTTGTATTAGAGAGACTTTTGAGGGAGACGTTCTTGTTGTATTAGAGAGACTTTTGAGGGAGACGTTCTTGTTGTATTAGAGAGACTTTTGAGGGAGACGTTCTTGTTGTATTAGAGAGACTTTTGAGGGAGACGTTCTTGTTGTATTAGAGAGACTTTTGAGGGAGACGTTCTTGTTGTATTAGAGAGACTTTTGAGGGAGACGTTCTTGTTGTATTAGAGAGACTTTTGAGGGAGACGTTCTTGTTGTATTAGAGAGACTTTTGAGGGAGACGTTCTTGTTGTATTAGAGAGACTTTTGAGGGAGACATTCTTGTTGTATTAGAGAGACTTTTGAGGGAGACGTTCTTGTTGTATTAGAGAGACTTTTGAGGGAGACATTCTTGTTGTATTAGAGAGACTTTTGAGGGAGACGTTCTTGTTGTATTAGAGAGACTTTTGAGGGAGACGTTCTTGTTGTATTAGAGAGACTTTTGAGGGAGACGTTCTTGTTGTATTAGAGAGACTTTTGAGGGAGACATTCTTGTTGTATTAGAGAGACTTTTGAGGGAGACATTCTTGTTGTATTAGAGAGACTTTTGAGGGAGACATTCTTGTTGTATTAGAGAGACTTTTGAGGGAGACGTTCTTGTTGTATTAGAGAGACTTTTGAGGGAGACATTCTTGTTGTATTAGAGAGACTTTTGAGGGAGACGTTCTTGTTGTATTAGAGAGACTTTTGAGGGAGACATTCTTGTTGTATTAGAGAGACTTTTGAGGGAGACGTTCTTGTTGTATTAGAGAGACTTTTGAGGGAGACATTCTTGTTGTATTAGAGAGACTTTTGAGGGAGACATTCTTGTTGTATTAGAGAGACTTTTGAGGGAGACGTTCTTGTTGTATTAGAGAGACTTTTGAGGGAGACATTCTTGTTGTATTAGAGAGACTTTTGAGGGAGACATTCTTGTTGTATTAGAGAGACTTTTGAGGGAGACGTTCTTGTTGTATTAGAGAGACTTTTGAGGGAGACATTCTTGTTGTATTAGAGAGACTTTTGAGGGAGACATTCTTGTTGTATTAGAGAGACTTTTGAGGGAGACATTCTTGTTGTATTAGAGAGACTTTTGAGGGAGACATTCTTGTTGTATTAGAGAGACTTTTGAGGGAGACGTTCTTGTTGTATTAGAGAGACTTTTGAGGGAGACATTCTTGTTGTATTAGAGAGACTTTTGAGGGAGACATTCTTGTTGTATTAGAGAGACTTTTGAGGGAGACATTCTTGTTGTATTAGAGAGACTTTTGAGGGAGACGTTCTTGTTGTATTAGAGAGACTTTTGAGGGAGACATTCTTGTTGTATTAGAGAGACTTTTGAGGGAGACGTTCTTGTTGTATTAGAGAGACTTTTGAGGGAGACATTCTTGTTGTATTAGAGAGACTTTTGAGGGAGACGTTCTTGTTGTATTAGAGAGACTTTTGAGGGAGACGTTCTTGTTGTATTAGAGAGACTTTTGAGGGAGACATTCTTGTTGTATTAGAGAGACTTTTGAGGGAGACATTCTTGTTGTATTAGAGAGACTTTTGAGGGAGACATTCTTGTTGTATTAGAGAGACTTTTGAGGGAGACGTTCTTGTTGTATTAGAGAGACTTTTGAGGGAGACATTCTTGTTGTATTAGAGAGACTTTTGAGGGAGACGTTCTTGTTGTATTAGAGAGACTTTTGAGGGAGACATTCTTGTTGTATTAGAGAGACTTTTGAGGGAGACGTTCTTGTTGTATTAGAGAGACTTTTGAGGGAGACATTCTTGTTGTATTAGAGAGACTTTTGAGGGAGACATTCTTGTTGTATTAGAGAGACTTTTGAGGGAGACATTCTTGTTGTATTAGAGAGACTTTTGAGGGAGACGTTCTTGTTGTATTAGAGAGACTTTTGAGGGAGACGTTCTTGTTGTATTAGAGAGACTTTTGAGGGAGACGTTCTTGTTGTATTAGAGAGACTTTTGAGGGAGACATTCTTGTTGTATTAGAGAGACTTTTGAGGGAGACGTTCTTGTTGTATTAGAGAGACTTTTGAGGGAGACGTTCTTGTTGTATTAGAGAGACTTTTGAGGGAGACGTTCTTGTTGTATTAGAGAGACTTTTGAGGGAGACGTTCTTGTTGTATTAGAGAGACTTTTGAGGAGACGTTCTTGTTGTATTAGAGAGACTTTTGAGGGAGACGTTCTTGTTGTATTAGAGAGACTTTTGAGGGAGACGTTCTTGTTGTATTAGAGAGACTTTTGAGGGAGACATTCTTGTTGTATTAGAGAGACTTTTGAGGGAGACGTTCTTGTTGTATTAGAGAGACTTTTGAGGGAGACGTTCTTGTTGTATTAGAGAGACTTTTGAGGGAGACGTTCTTGTTGTATTAGAGAGACTTTTGAGGGAGACGTTCTTGTTGTATTAGAGAGACTTTTGAGGGAGACATTCTTGTTGTATTAGAGAGACTTTTGAGGGAGACATTCTTGTTGTATTAGAGAGACTTTTGAGGGAGACATTCTTGTTGTATTAGAGAGACTTTTGAGGGAGACGTTCTTGTTGTATTAGAGAGACTTTTGAGGGAGACATTCTTGTTGTATTAGAGAGACTTTTGAGGGAGACATTCTTGTTGTATTAGAGAGACTTTTGAGGGAGACATTCTTGTTGTATTAGAGAGACTTTTGAGGGAGACATTCTTGTTGTATTAGAGAGACTTTTGAGGGAGACATTCTTGTTGTATTAGAGAGACTTTTGAGGGAGACGTTCTTGTTGTATTAGAGAGACTTTTGAGGGAGACGTTCTTGTTGTATTAGAGAGACTTTTGAGGGAGACGTTCTTGTTGTATTAGAGAGACTTTTGAGGGAGACATTCTTGTTGTATTAGAGAGACTTTTGAGGGAGACGTTCTTGTTGTATTAGAGAGACTTTTGAGGGAGACGTTCTTGTTGTATTAGAGAGACTTTTGAGGGAGACATTCTTGTTGTATTAGAGAGACTTTTGAGGGAGACGTTCTTGTTGTATTAGAGAGACTTTTGAGGGAGACATTCTTGTTGTATTAGAGAGACTTTTGAGGGAGACATTCTTGTTGTATTAGAGAGACTTTTGAGGGAGACATTCTTGTTGTATTAGAGAGACTTTTGAGGGAGACATTCTTGTTGTATTAGAGAGACTTTTGAGGGAGACGTTCTTGTTGTATTAGAGAGACTTTTGAGGGAGACATTCTTGTTGTATTAGAGAGACTTTTGAGGGAGACGTTCTTGTTGTATTAGAGAGACTTTTGAGGGAGACATTCTTGTTGTATTAGAGAGACTTTTGAGGGAGACATTCTTGTTGTATTAGAGAGACTTTTGAGGGAGACATTCTTGTTGTATTAGAGAGACTTTTGAGGGAGACATTCTTGTTGTATTAGAGAGACTTTTGAGGGAGACATTCTTGTTGTATTAGAGAGACTTTTGAGGGAGACGTTCTTGTTGTATTAGAGAGACTTTTGAGGGAGACATTCTTGTTGTATTAGAGAGACTTTTGAGGGAGACGTTCTTGTTGTATTAGAGAGACTTTTGAGGGAGACATTCTTGTTGTATTAGAGAGACTTTTGAGGGAGACATTCTTGTTGTATTAGAGAGACTTTTGAGGGAGACATTCTTGTTGTATTAGAGAGACTTTTGAGGGAGACGTTCTTGTTGTATTAGAGAGACTTTTGAGGGAGACATTCTTGTTGTATTAGAGAGACTTTTGAGGGAGACATTCTTGTTGTATTAGAGAGACTTTTGAGGGAGACATTCTTGTTGTATTAGAGAGACTTTTGAGGGAGACATTCTTGTTGTATTAGAGAGACTTTTGAGGGAGACATTCTTGTTGTATTAGAGAGACTTTTGAGGGAGACGTTCTTGTTGTATTAGAGAGACTTTTGAGGGAGACGTTCTTGTTGTATTAGAGAGACTTTTGAGGGAGACGTTCTTGTTGTATTAGAGAGACTTTTGAGGGAGACATTCTTGTTGTATTAGAGAGACTTTTGAGGGAGACATTCTTGTTGTATTAGAGAGACTTTTGAGGGAGACGTTCTTGTTGTATTAGAGAGACTTTTGAGGGAGACATTCTTGTTGTATTAGAGAGACTTTTGAGGGAGACGTTTTTGTTGTATTAGAGAGACTTTTGAGGGAGACATTCTTGTTGTATTAGAGAGACTTTTGAGGGAGACGTTCTTGTTGTATTAGAGAGACTTTTGAGGGAGACGTTCTTGTTGTATTAGAGAGACTTTTGAGGGAGACATTCTTGTTGTATTAGAGAGACTTTTGAGGGAGACATTCTTGTTGTATTAGAGAGACTTTTGAGGGAGACATTCTTGTTGTATTAGAGAGACTTTTGAGGGAGACATTCTTGTTGTATTAGAGAGACTTTTGAGGGAGACGTTCTTGTTGTATTAGAGAGACTTTTGAGGGAGACATTCTTGTTGTATTAGAGAGACTTTTGAGGGAGACGTTCTTGTTGTATTAGAGAGACTTTTGAGGGAGACATTCTTGTTGTATTAGAGAGACTTTTGAGGGAGACATTCTTGTTGTATTAGAGAGACTTTTGAGGGAGACGTTCTTGTTGTATTAGAGAGACTTTTGAGGGAGACATTCTTGTTGTATTAGAGAGACTTTTGAGGGAGACATTCTTGTTGTATTAGAGAGACTTTTGAGGGAGACATTCTTGTTGTATTAGAGAGACTTTTGAGGGAGACATTCTTGTTGTATTAGAGAGACTTTTGAGGGAGACATTCTTGTTGTATTAGAGAGACTTTTGAGGGAGACGTTCTTGTTGTATTAGAGAGACTTTTGAGGGAGACATTCTTGTTGTATTAGAGAGACTTTTGAGGGAGACGTTCTTGTTGTATTAGAGAGACTTTTGAGGGAGACGTTCTTGTTGTATTAGAGAGACTTTTGAGGGAGACGTTCTTGTTGTATTAGAGAGACTTTTGAGGGAGACATTCTTGTTGTATTAGAGAGACTTTTGAGGGAGACGTTCTTGTTGTATTAGAGAGACTTTTGAGGGAGACGTTCTTGTTGTATTAGAGAGACTTTTGAGGGAGACGTTCTTGTTGTATTAGAGAGACTTTTGAGGGAGACGTTCTTGTTGTATTAGAGAGACTTTTGAGGGAGACATTCTTGTTGTATTAGAGAGACTTTTGAGGGAGACATTCTTGTTGTATTAGAGAGACTTTTGAGGGAGACATTCTTGTTGTATTAGAGAGACTTTTGAGGGAGACATTCTTGTTGTATTAGAGAGACTTTTGAGGGAGACGTTCTTGTTGTATTAGAGAGACTTTTGAGGGAGACATTCTTGTTGTATTAGAGAGACTTTTGAGGGAGACGTTCTTGTTGTATTAGAGAGACTTTTGAGGGAGACATTCTTGTTGTATTAGAGAGACTTTTGAGGGAGACATTCTTGTTGTATTAGAGAGACTTTTGAGGGAGACATTCTTGTTGTATTAGAGAGACTTTTGAGGGAGACATTCTTGTTGTATTAGAGAGACTTTTGAGGGAGACGTTCTTGTTGTATTAGAGAGACTTTTGAGGGAGACATTCTTGTTGTATTAGAGAGACTTTTGAGGGAGACATTCTTGTTGTATTAGAGAGACTTTTGAGGGAGACGTTCTTGTTGTATTAGAGAGACTTTTGAGGGAGACATTCTTGTTGTATTAGAGAGACTTTTGAGGGAGACATTCTTGTTGTATTAGAGAGACTTTTGAGGGAGACATTCTTGTTGTATTAGAGAGACTTTTGAGGGAGACATTCTTGTTGTATTAGAGAGACTTTTGAGGGAGACATTCTTGTTGTATTAGAGAGACTTTTGAGGGAGACATTCTTGTTGTATTAGAGAGACTTTTGAGGGAGACATTCTTGTTGTATTAGAGAGACTTTTGAGGGAGACGTTCTTGTTGTATTAGAGAGACTTTTGAGGGAGACATTCTTGTTGTATTAGAGAGACTTTTGAGGGAGACGTTCTTGTTGTATTAGAGAGACTTTTGAGGGAGACGTTCTTGTTGTATTAGAGAGACTTTTGAGGGAGACATTCTTGTTGTATTAGAGAGACTTTTGAGGGAGACATTCTTGTTGTATTAGAGAGACTTTTGAGGGAGACGTTCTTGTTGTATTAGAGAGACTTTTGAGGGAGACATTCTTGTTGTATTAGAGAGACTTTTGAGGGAGACGTTCTTGTTGTATTAGAGAGACTTTTGAGGGAGACATTCTTGTTGTATTAGAGAGACTTTTGAGGGAGACGTTCTTGTTGTATTAGAGAGACTTTTGAGGGAGACATTCTTGTTGTATTAGAGAGACTTTTGAGGGAGACGTTCTTGTTGTATTAGAGAGACTTTTGAGGGAGACGTTCTTGTTGTATTAGAGAGACTTTTGAGGGAGACGTTCTTGTTGTATTAGAGAGACTTTTGAGGGAGACATTCTTGTTGTATTAGAGAGACTTTTGAGGGAGACATTCTTGTTGTATTAGAGAGACTTTTGAGGGAGACGTTCTTGTTGTATTAGAGAGACTTTTGAGGGAGACATTCTTGTTGTATTAGAGAGACTTTTGAGGGAGACATTCTTGTTGTATTAGAGAGACTTTTGAGGGAGACATTCTTGTTGTATTAGAGAGACTTTTGAGGGAGACGTTCTTGTTGTATTAGAGAGACTTTTGAGGGAGACATTCTTGTTGTATTAGAGAGACTTTTGAGGGAGACGTTCTTGTTGTATTAGAGAGACTTTTGAGGAAGACGTTCTTGTTGTATTAGAGAGACTTTTGAGGGAGACGTTCTTGTTGTATTAGAGAGACTTTTGAGGGAGACATTCTTGTTGTATTAGAGAGACTTTTGAGGGAGACGTTCTTGTTGTATTAGAGAGACTTTTGAGGGAGACATTCTTGTTGTATTAGAGAGACTTTTGAGGGAGACGTTCTTGTTGTATTAGAGAGACTTTTGAGGGAGACATTCTTGTTGTATTAGAGAGACTTTTGAGGGAGACATTCTTGTTGTATTAGAGAGACTTTTGAGGGAGACATTCTTGTTGTATTAGAGAGACTTTTGAGGGAGACATTCTTGTTGTATTAGAGAGACTTTTGAGGGAGACATTCTTGTTGTATTAGAGAGACTTTTGAGGGAGACGTTCTTGTTGTATTAGAGAGACTTTTGAGGGAGACATTCTTGTTGTATTAGAGAGACTTTTGAGGGAGACGTTCTTGTTGTATTAGAGAGACTTTTGAGGGAGACATTCTTGTTGTATTAGAGAGACTTTTGAGGGAGACATTCTTGTTGTATTAGAGAGACTTTTGAGGGAGACATTCTTGTTGTATTAGAGAGACTTTTGAGGGAGACATTCTTGTTGTATTAGAGAGACTTTTGAGGGAGACGTTCTTGTTGTATTAGAGAGACTTTTGAGGGAGACATTCTTGTTGTATTAGAGAGACTTTTGAGGGAGACATTCTTGTTGTATTAGAGAGACTTTTGAGGGAGACGTTCTTGTTGTATTAGAGAGACTTTTGAGGGAGACATTCTTGTTGTATTAGAGAGACTTTTGAGGGAGACATTCTTGTTGTATTAGAGAGACTTTTGAGGGAGACATTCTTGTTGTATTAGAGAGACTTTTGAGGGAGACATTCTTGTTGTATTAGAGAGACTTTTGAGGGAGACGTTCTTGTTGTATTAGAGAGACTTTTGAGGGAGACATTCTTGTTGTATTAGAGAGACTTTTGAGGGAGACATTCTTGTTGTATTAGAGAGACTTTTGAGGGAGACGTTCTTGTTGTATTAGAGAGACTTTTGAGGGAGACATTCTTGTTGTATTAGAGAGACTTTTGAGGGAGACGTTCTTGTTGTATTAGAGAGACTTTTGAGGGAGACGTTCTTGTTGTATTAGAGAGACTTTTGAGGGAGACATTCTTGTTGTATTAGAGAGACTTTTGAGGGAGACATTCTTGTTGTATTAGAGAGACTTTTGAGGGAGACATTCTTGTTGTATTAGAGAGACTTTTGAGGGAGACATTCTTGTTGTATTAGAGAGACTTTTGAGGGAGACGTTCTTGTTGTATTAGAGAGACTTTTGAGGGAGACATTCTTGTTGTATTAGAGAGACTTTTGAGGGAGACGTTCTTGTTGTATTAGAGAGACTTTTGAGGGAGACATTCTTGTTGTATTAGAGAGACTTTTGAGGGAGACATTCTTGTTGTATTAGAGAGACTTTTGAGGGAGACGTTCTTGTTGTATTAGAGAGACTTTTGAGGGAGACATTCTTGTTGTATTAGAGAGACTTTTGAGGGAGACATTCTTGTTGTATTAGAGAGACTTTTGAGGGAGACATTCTTGTTGTATTAGAGAGACTTTTGAGGGAGACATTCTTGTTGTATTAGAGAGACTTTTGAGGGAGACATTCTTGTTGTATTAGAGAGACTTTTGAGGGAGACGTTCTTGTTGTATTAGAGAGACTTTTGAGGGAGACATTCTTGTTGTATTAGAGAGACTTTTGAGGGAGACGTTCTTGTTGTATTAGAGAGACTTTTGAGGGAGACATTCTTGTTGTATTAGAGAGACTTTTGAGGGAGACATTCTTGTTGTATTAGAGAGACTTTTGAGGGAGACATTCTTGTTGTATTAGAGAGACTTTTGAGGGAGACGTTCTTGTTGTATTAGAGAGACTTTTGAGGGAGACGTTCTTGTTGTATTAGAGAGACTTTTGAGGGAGACGTTCTTGTTGTATTAGAGAGACTTTTGAGGGAAACATTCTTGTTGTATTAGAGAGACTTTTGAGGGAGACATTCTTGTTGTATTAGAGAGACTTTTGAGGGAGACGTTCTTGTTGTATTAGAGAGACTTTTGAGGGAGACATTCTTGTTGTATTAGAGAGACTTTTGAGGGAGACATTCTTGTTGTATTAGAGAGACTTTTGAGGGAGACATTCTTGTTGTATTAGAGAGACTTTTGAGGGAGACGTTCTTGTTGTATTAGAGAGACTTTTGAGGGAGACATTCTTGTTGTATTAGAGAGACTTTTGAGGGAGACGTTCTTGTTGTATTAGAGAGACTTTTGAGGGAGACATTCTTGTTGTATTAGAGAGACTTTTGAGGGAGACATTCTTGTTGTATTAGAGAGACTTTTGAGGGAGACGTTCTTGTTGTATTAGAGAGACTTTTGAGGGAGACATTCTTGTTGTATTAGAGAGACTTTTGAGGGAGACGTTCTTGTTGTATTAGAGAGACTTTTGAGGGAGACATTCTTGTTGTATTAGAGAGACTTTTGAGGGAGACATTCTTGTTGTATTAGAGAGACTTTTGAGGGAGACGTTCTTGGTGTATTAGAGAGACTTTTGAGGGAGACGTTCTTGTTGTATTAGAGAGACTTTTGAGGGAGACATTCTTGTTGTATTAGAGAGACTTTTGAGGGAGACATTCTTGTTGTATTAGAGAGACTTTTGAGGGAGACATTCTTGTTGTATTAGAGAGACTTTTGAGGGAGACATTCTTGTTGTATTAGAGAGACTTTTGAGGGAGACGTTCTTGTTGTATTAGAGAGACTTTTGAGGGAGACATTCTTGTTGTATTAGAGAGACTTTTGAGGGAGACGTTCTTGTTGTATTAGAGAGACTTTTGAGGGAGACATTCTTGTTGTATTAGAGAGACTTTTGAGGGAGACATTCTTGTTGTATTAGAGAGACTTTTGAGGGAGACATTCTTGTTGTATTAGAGAGACTTTTGAGGGAGACGTTTTTGTTGTATTAGAGAGACTTTTGAGGGAGACGTTCTTGTTGTATTAGAGAGACTTTTGAGGGAGACGTTCTTGTTGTATTAGAGAGACTTTTGAGGGAGACATTCTTGTTGTATTAGAGAGACTTTTGAGGGAGACGTTCTTGTTGTATTAGAGAGACTTTTGAGGGAGACGTTCTTGTTGTATTAGAGAGACTTTTGAGGGAGACGTTTTTGTTGTATTAGAGAGACTTTTGAGGGAGACGTTCTTGTTGTATTAGAGAGACTTTTGAGGAAGACGTTCTTGTTGTATTAGAGAGACTTTTGAGGAAGACGTTCTTGTTGTATTAGAGAGACTTTTGAGGGAGACGTTCTTGTTGTATTAGAGAGACTTTTGAGGGAAACATTCTTGTTGTATTAGAGAGACTTTTGAGGGAGACGTTCTTGTTGTATTAGAGAGACTTTTGAGGGAGACGTTCTTGTTGTATTAGAGAGACTTTTGAGGGAGACGTTCTTGTTGTATTAGAGAGACTTTTGAGGGAGACGTTCTTGTTGTATTAGAGAGACTTTTGAGGGAGACGTTCTTGTTGTATTAGAGAGACTTTTGAGGGAGACATTCTTGTTGTATTAGAGAGACTTTTGAGGGAACATTCTTTTGTATTAGAGAGACTTTTGAGGGAGACGTTCTTGTTGTATTAGAGAGACTTTTGAGGGAGACATTCTTGTTGTATTAGAGAGACTTTTGAGGGAGACATTCTTGTTGTATTAGAGAGACTTTTGAGGGAGACATTCTTGTTGTATTAGAGAGACTTTTGAGGGAGACGTTCTTGTTGTATTAGAGAGACTTTTGAGGGAGACATTCTTGTTGTATTAGAGAGACTTTTGAGGGAGACATTCTTGTTGTATTAGAGAGACTTTTGAGGGAGACATTCTTGTTGTATTAGAGAGACTTTTGAGGGAGACATTCTTGTTGTATTAGAGAGACTTTTGAGGGAGACATTCTTGTTGTATTAGAGAGACTTTTGAGGGAGACGTTCTTGTTGTATTAGAGAGACTTTTGAGGGAGACATTCTTGTTGTATTAGAGAGACTTTTGAGGGAGACGTTCTTGTTGTATTAGAGAGACTTTTGAGGGAGACATTCTTGTTGTATTAGAGAGACTTTTGAGGGAGACATTCTTGTTGTATTAGAGAGACTTTTGAGGGAGACATTCTTGTTGTATTAGAGAGACTTTTGAGGGAGACATTCTTGTTGTATTAGAGAGACTTTTGAGGGAGACGTTCTTGTTGTATTAGAGAGACTTTTGAGGGAGACATTCTTGTTGTATTAGAGAGACTTTTGAGGGAGACATTCTTGTTGTATTAGAGAGACTTTTGAGGGAGACATTCTTGTTGTATTAGAGAGACTTTTGAGGGAGACATTCTTGTTGTATTAGAGAGACTTTTGAGGGAGACGTTTTGTTGTATTAGAGAGACTTTTGAGGGAACATTCTTGTTGTATTAGAGAGACTTTTGAGGGAGACATTCTTGTTGTATTAGAGAGACTTTTGAGGGAGACGTTCTTGTTGTATTAGAGAGACTTTTGAGGGAGACATTCTTGTTGTATTAGAGAGACTTTTGAGGGAGACATTCTTGTTGTATTAGAGAGACTTTTGAGGGAGACATTCTTGTTGTATTAGAGAGACTTTTGAGGGAGACATTCTTGTTGTATTAGAGAGACTTTTGAGGGAGACGTTCTTGTTGTATTAGAGAGACTTTTGAGGGAGACGTTCTTGTTGTATTAGAGAGACTTTTGAGGGAGACATTCTTGTTGTATTAGAGAGACTTTTGAGGGAGACGTTCTTGTTGTATTAGAGAGACTTTTGAGGGAGACATTCTTGTTGTATTAGAGAGACTTTTGAGGGAGACGTTCTTGTTGTATTAGAGAGACTTTTGAGGGAGACGTTCTTGTTGTATTAGAGAGACTTTTGAGGGAGACATTCTTGTTGTATTAGAGAGACTTTTGAGGGAGACATTCTTGTTGTATTAGAGAGACTTTTGAGGGAGACATTCTTGTTGTATTAGAGAGACTTTTGAGGGAGACATTCTTGTTGTATTAGAGAGACTTTTGAGGGAGACGTTCTTGTTGTATTAGAGAGACTTTTGAGGGAGACATTCTTGTTGTATTAGAGAGACTTTTGAGGGAGACGTTCTTGTTGTATTAGAGAGACTTTTGAGGGAGACATTCTTGTTGTATTAGAGAGACTTTTGAGGGAGACATTCTTGTTGTATTAGAGAGACTTTTGAGGGAGACGTTCTTGTTGTATTAGAGAGACTTTTGAGGGAGACATTCTTGTTGTATTAGAGAGACTTTTGAGGGAGACATTCTTGTTGTATTAGAGAGACTTTTGAGGGAGACATTCTTGTTGTATTAGAGAGACTTTTGAGGGAGACATTCTTGTTGTATTAGAGAGACTTTTGAGGGAGACATTCTTGTTGTATTAGAGAGACTTTTGAGGGAGACGTTCTTGTTGTATTAGAGAGACTTTTGAGGGAGACATTCTTGTTGTATTAGAGAGACTTTTGAGGGAGACGTTCTTGTTGTATTAGAGAGACTTTTGAGGGAGACATTCTTGTTGTATTAGAGAGACTTTTGAGGGAGACATTCTTGTTGTATTAGAGAGACTTTTGAGGGAGACATTCTTGTTGTATTAGAGAGACTTTTGAGGGAGACGTTCTTGTTGTATTAGAGAGACTTTTGAGGGAGACGTTCTTGTTGTATTAGAGAGACTTTTGAGGGAGACGTTCTTGTTGTATTAGAGAGACTTTTGAGGGAAACATTCTTGTTGTATTAGAGAGACTTTTGAGGGAGACATTCTTGTTGTATTAGAGAGACTTTTGAGGGAGACGTTCTTGTTGTATTAGAGAGACTTTTGAGGGAGACATTCTTGTTGTATTAGAGAGACTTTTGAGGGAGACATTCTTGTTGTATTAGAGAGACTTTTGAGGGAGACATTCTTGTTGTATTAGAGAGACTTTTGAGGGAGACGTTCTTGTTGTATTAGAGAGACTTTTGAGGGAGACATTCTTGTTGTATTAGAGAGACTTTTGAGGGAGACGTTCTTGTTGTATTAGAGAGACTTTTGAGGGAGACATTCTTGTTGTATTAGAGAGACTTTTGAGGGAGACATTCTTGTTGTATTAGAGAGACTTTTGAGGGAGACGTTCTTGTTGTATTAGAGAGACTTTTGAGGGAGACATTCTTGTTGTATTAGAGAGACTTTTGAGGGAGACGTTCTTGTTGTATTAGAGAGACTTTTGAGGGAGACATTCTTGTTGTATTAGAGAGACTTTTGAGGGAGACATTCTTGTTGTATTAGAGAGACTTTTGAGGGAGACGTTCTTGTTGTATTAGAGAGACTTTTGAGGGAGACGTTCTTGTTGTATTAGAGAGACTTTTGAGGGAGACATTCTTGTTGTATTAGAGAGACTTTTGAGGGAGACATTCTTGTTGTATTATAGAGACTTTTGAGGGAGACATTCTTGTTGTATTAGAGAGACTTTTGAGGGAGACATTCTTGTTGTATTAGAGAGACTTTTGAGTGAGACGTTCTTGTTGTATTAGAGAGACTTTTGAGGGAGACATTCTTGTTGTATTAGAGAGACTTTTGAGGGAGACGTTCTTGTTGTATTAGAGAGACTTTTGAGGGAGACATTCTTGTTGTATTAGAGAGACTTTTGAGGGAGACATTCTTGTTGTATTAGAGAGACTTTTGAGGGAGACATTCTTGTTGTATTAGAGAGACTTTTGAGGGAGACGTTTTTGTTGTATTAGAGAGACTTTTGAGGGAGACGTTCTTGTTGTATTAGAGAGACTTTTGAGGGAGACGTTCTTGTTGTATTAGAGAGACTTTTGAGGGAAACATTCTTGTTGTATTAGAGAGACTTTTGAGGGAGACGTTCTTGTTGTATTAGAGAGACTTTTGAGGGAGACGTTCTTGTTGTATTAGAGAGACTTTTGAGGGAGACGTTTTTGTTGTATTAGAGAGACTTTTGAGGGAGACGTTCTTGTTGTATTAGAGAGACTTTTGAGGAAGACGTTCTTGTTGTATTAGAGAGACTTTTGAGGAAGACGTTCTTGTTGTATTAGAGAGACTTTTGAGGGAGACGTTCTTGTTGTATTAGAGAGACTTTTGAGGGAAACATTCTTGTTGTATTAGAGAGACTTTTGAGGGAGACGTTCTTGTTGTATTAGAGAGACTTTTGAGGGAGACGTTCTTTTTGTATTAGAGAGACTTTTGAGGGAGACGTTCTTGTTGTATTAGAGAGACTTTTGAGGGAGACGTTCTTGTTGTATTAGAGAGACTTTTGAGGGAGACGTTCTTGTTGTATTAGAGAGACTTTTGAGGGAAACATTCTTGTTGTATTAGAGAGACTTTTGAGGGAGACATTCTTGTTGTATTAGAGAGACTTTTGAGGGAGACGTTCTTGTTGTATTAGAGAGACTTTTGAGGGAGACATTCTTGTTGTATTAGAGAGACTTTTGAGGGAGACATTCTTGTTGTATTAGAGAGACTTTTGAGGGAGACATTCTTGTTGTATTAGAGAGACTTTTGAGGGAGACGTTCTTGTTGTATTAGAGAGACTTTTGAGGGAGACATTCTTGTTGTATTAGAGAGACTTTTGAGGGAGACATTCTTGTTGTATTAGAGAGACTTTTGAGGGAGACATTCTTGTTGTATTAGAGAGACTTTTGAGGGAGACATTCTTGTTGTATTAGAGAGACTTTTGAGGGAGACATTCTTGTTGTATTAGAGAGACTTTTGAGGGAGACGTTCTTGTTGTATTAGAGAGACTTTTGAGGGAGACATTCTTGTTGTATTAGAGAGACTTTTGAGGGAGACGTTCTTGTTGTATTAGAGAGACTTTTGAGGGAGACATTCTTGTTGTATTAGAGAGACTTTTGAGGGAGACATTCTTGTTGTATTAGAGAGACTTTTGAGGGAGACATTCTTGTTGTATTAGAGAGACTTTTGAGGGAGACATTCTTGTTGTATTAGAGAGACTTTTGAGGGAGACGTTTTTGTTGTATTAGAGAGACTTTTGAGGGAGACATTCTTGTTGTATTAGAGAGACTTTTGAGGGAGACATTCTTGTTGTATTAGAGAGACTTTTGAGGGAGACGTTCTTGTTGTATTAGAGAGACTTTTGAGGGAGACATTCTTGTTGTATTAGAGAGACTTTTGAGGGAGACATTCTTGTTGTATTAGAGAGACTTTTGAGGGAGACATTCTTGTTGTATTAGAGAGACTTTTGAGGGAGACATTCTTGTTGTATTAGAGAGACTTTTGAGGGAGACATTCTTGTTGTATTAGAGAGACTTTTGAGGGAGACATTCTTGTTGTATTAGAGAGACTTTTGAGGGAGACATTCTTGTTGTATTAGAGAGACTTTTGAGGGAGACGTTCTTGTTGTATTAGAGAGACTTTTGAGGGAGACATTCTTGTTGTATTAGAGAGACTTTTGAGGGAGACATTCTTGTTGTATTAGAGAGACTTTTGAGGGAGACGTTCTTGTTGTATTAGAGAGACTTTTGAGGGAAACATTCTTGTTGTATTAGAGAGACTTTTGAGGGAGACATTCTTGTTGTATTAGAGAGACTTTTGAGGGAGACATTCTTGTTGTATTAGAGAGACTTTTGAGGGAGACGTTCTTGTTGTATTAGAGAGACTTTTGAGGGAGACATTCTTGTTGTATTAGAGAGACTTTTGAGGGAGACATTCTTGTTGTATTAGAGAGACTTTTGAGGGAGACATTCTTGTTGTATTAGAGAGACTTTTGAGGGAGACATTCTTGTTGTATTAGAGAGACTTTTGAGGGAGACGTTCTTGTTGTATTAGAGAGACTTTTGAGGGAGACGTTCTTGTTGTATTAGAGAGACTTTTGAGGGAAACATTCTTGTTGTATTAGAGAGACTTTTGAGGGAGACGTTCTTGTTGTATTAGAGAGACTTTTGAGGGAGACGTTCTTGTTGTATTAGAGAGACTTTTGAGGGAGACGTTCTTGTTGTATTAGAGAGACTTTTGAGGGAGACGTTCTTGTTGTATTAGAGAGACTTTTGAGGGAGACATTCTTGTTGTATTAGAGAGACTTTTGAGGGAGACATTCTTGTTGTATTAGAGAGACTTTTGAGGGAGACATTCTTGTTGTATTAGAGAGACTTTTGAGGGAGACGTTCTTGTTGTATTAGAGAGACTTTTGAGGGAGACATTCTTGTTGTATTAGAGAGACTTTTGAGGGAGACATTCTTGTTGTATTAGAGAGACTTTTGAGGGAGACATTCTTGTTGTATTAGAGAGACTTTTGAGGGAGACGTTCTTGTTGTATTAGAGAGACTTTTGAGGGAGACATTCTTGTTGTATTAGAGAGACTTTTGAGGGAGACATTCTTGTTGTATTAGAGAGACTTTTGAGGGAGACATTCTTGTTGTATTAGAGAGACTTTTGAGGGAGACGTTCTTGTTGTATTAGAGAGACTTTTGAGGGAGACATTCTTGTTGTATTAGAGAGACTTTTGAGGGAGACGTTCTTGTTGTATTAGAGAGACTTTTGAGGGAGACGTTCTTGTTGTATTAGAGAGACTTTTGAGGGAGACATTCTTGTTGTATTAGAGAGACTTTTGAGGGAGACATTCTTGTTGTATTAGAGAGACTTTTGAGGAAGACGTTCTTGTTGTATTAGAGAGACTTTTGAGGGAGACATTCTTGTTGTATTAGAGAGACTTTTGAGGGAGACGTTCTTGTTGTATTAGAGAGACTTTTGAGGGAGACATTCTTGTTGTATTAGAGAGACTTTTGAGGGAGACATTCTTGTTGTATTAGAGAGACTTTTGAGGGAGACATTCTTGTTGTATTAGAGAGACTTTTGAGGGAGACATTCTTGTTGTATTAGAGAGACTTTTGAGGGAGACATTCTTGTTGTATTAGAGAGACTTTTGAGGGAGACGTTCTTGTTGTATTAGAGAGACTTTTGAGGGAGACATTCTTGTTGTATTAGAGAGACTTTTGAGGGAGACGTTCTTGTTGTATTAGAGAGACTTTTGAGGGAGACATTCTTGTTGTATTAGAGAGACTTTTGAGGGAGACATTCTTGTTGTATTAGAGAGACTTTTGAGGGAGACATTCTTGTTGTATTAGAGAGACTTTTGAGGGAGACATTCTTGTTGTATTAGAGAGACTTTTGAGGGAGACATTCTTGTTGTATTAGAGAGACTTTTGAGGGAGACATTCTTGTTGTATTAGAGAGACTTTTGAGGGAGACGTTCTTGTTGTATTAGAGAGACTTTTGAGGGAGACATTCTTGTTGTATTAGAGAGACTTTTGAGGGAGACATTCTTGTTGTATTAGAGAGACTTTTGAGGGAGACGTTCTTGTTGTATTAGAGAGACTTTTGAGGGAGACATTCTTGTTGTATTAGAGAGACTTTTGAGGGAGACATTCTTGTTGTATTAGAGAGACTTTTGAGGGAGACATTCTTGTTGTATTAGAGAGACTTTTGAGGGAGACGTTCTTGTTGTATTAGAGAGACTTTTGAGGGAGACATTCTTGTTGTATTAGAGAGACTTTTGAGGGAGACATTCTTGTTGTATTAGAGAGACTTTTGAGGGAGACATTCTTGTTGTATTAGAGAGACTTTTGAGGGAGACATTCTTGTTGTATTAGAGAGACTTTTGAGGGAGACGTTCTTGTTGTATTAGAGAGACTTTTGAGGGAGACATTCTTGTTGTATTAGAGAGACTTTTGAGGGAGACGTTCTTGTTGTATTAGAGAGACTTTTGAGGGAGACATTCTTGTTGTATTAGAGAGACTTTTGAGGGAGACGTTCTTGTTGTATTAGAGAGACTTTTGAGGGAGACGTTCTTGTTGTATTAGAGAGACTTTTGAGGGAGACGTTCTTGTTGTATTAGAGAGACTTTTGAGGAAGACGTTCTTGTTGTATTAGAGAGACTTTTGAGGGAGACGTTCTTGTTGTATTAGAGAGACTTTTGAGGGAGACATTCTTGTTGTATTAGAGAGACTTTTGAGGGAGACGTTCTTGTTGTATTAGAGAGACTTTTGAGGGAGACGTTCTTGTTGTATTAGAGAGACTTGTATTAGAGAGACTTTTGAGACGTTCTTGTTGTATTAGAGAGACTTTTGAGGGAGACGTTCTTGTTGTATTAGAGAGACTTTTGAGGGAGACGTTCTTGTTGTATTAGAGAGACTTTTGAGGGAGACATTCTTGTTGTATTAGAGAGACTTTTGAGGGAGACATTCTTGTTGTATTAGAGAGACTTTTGAGGGAGACGTTCTTGTTGTATTAGAGAGACTTTTGAGGGAGACATTCTTGTTGTATTAGAGAGACTTTTGAGGGAGACATTCTTGTTGTATTAGAGAGACTTTTGAGGGAGACATTCTTGTTGTATTAGAGAGACTTTTGAGGGAGACGTTCTTGTTGTATTAGAGAGACTTTTGAGGGAGACATTCTTGTTGTATTAGAGAGACTTTTGAGGGAGACATTCTTGTTGTATTAGAGAGACTTTTGAGGGAGATATTCTTGTTGTATTAGAGAGACTTTTGAGGGAGACATTCTTGTTGTATTAGAGAGACTTTTGAGGGAGACATTCTTGTTGTATTAGAGAGACTTTTGAGGGAGACGTTCTTGTTGTATTAGAGAGACTTTTGAGGGAGACATTCTTGTTGTATTAGAGAGACTTTTGAGGGAGACGTTCTTGTTGTATTAGAGAGACTTTTGAGGGAGACATTCTTGTTGTATTAGAGAGACTTTTGAGGGAGACATTCTTGTTGTATTAGAGAGACTTTTGAGGGAGACATTCTTGTTGTATTAGAGAGACTTTTGAGGGAGACATTCTTGTTGTATTAGAGAGACTTTTGAGGGAGACGTTTTTGTTGTATTAGAGAGACTTTTGAGGGAGACATTCTTGTTGTATTAGAGAGACTTTTGAGGGAGACATTCTTGTTGTATTAGAGAGACTTTTGAGGGAGACGTTCTTGTTGTATTAGAGAGACTTTTGAGGGAGACATTCTTGTTGTATTAGAGAGACTTTTGAGGGAGACATTCTTGTTGTATTAGAGAGACTTTTGAGGGAGACATTCTTGTTGTATTAGAGAGACTTTTGAGGGAGACATTCTTGTTGTATTAGAGAGACTTTTGAGGGAGACATTCTTGTTGTATTAGAGAGACTTTTGAGGGAGACATTCTTGTTGTATTAGAGAGACTTTTGAGGGAGACATTCTTGTTGTATTAGAGAGACTTTTGAGGGAGACGTTCTTGTTGTATTAGAGAGACTTTTGAGGGAGACATTCTTGTTGTATTAGAGAGACTTTTGAGGGAGACATTCTTGTTGTATTAGAGAGACTTTTGAGGGAGACGTTCTTGTTGTATTAGAGAGACTTTTGAGGGAGACATTCTTGTTGTATTAGAGAGACTTTTGAGGGAGACATTCTTGTTGTATTAGAGAGACTTTTGAGGGAGACATTCTTGTTGTATTAGAGAGACTTTTGAGGGAGACGTTCTTGTTGTATTAGAGAGACTTTTGAGGGAGACATTCTTGTTGTATTAGAGAGACTTTTGAGGGAGACATTCTTGTTGTATTAGAGAGACTTTTGAGGGAGACATTCTTGTTGTATTAGAGAGACTTTTGAGGGAGACATTCTTGTTGTATTAGAGAGACTTTTGAGGGAGACGTTCTTGTTGTATTAGAGAGACTTTTGAGGGAGACGTTCTTGTTGTATTAGAGAGACTTTTGAGGGAGACATTCTTGTTGTATTAGAGAGACTTTTGAGGGAGACGTTCTTGTTGTATTAGAGAGACTTTTGAGGGAGACGTTCTTGTTGTATTAGAGAGACTTTTGAGGAGGAGACGTTTTGTTGTATTATAGAGACTTTTGAGGGAGACGTTCTTGTTGTATTAGAGAGACTTTTGAGGGAGACATTCTTGTTGTATTAGAGAGACTTTTGAGGGAGACATTCTTGTTGTATTAGAGAGACTTTTGAGGGAGACATTCTTGTTGTATTAGAGAGACTTTTGAGGGAGACGTTCTTGTTGTATTAGAGAGACTTTTGAGGGAGACATTCTTGTTGTATTAGAGAGACTTTTGAGGGACATTCTTGTTGTATTAGAGAGACTTTTGAGGGAAACATTCTTTTGTATTAGAGAGACTTTTGAGGGAGACGTTCTTGTTGTATTAGAGAGACTTTTGAGGGAGACATTCTTGTTGTATTAGAGAGACTTTTGAGGGAGACATTCTTGTTGTATTAGAGAGACTTTTGAGGGAGACATTCTTGTTGTATTAGAGAGACTTTTGAGGGAGACGTTCTTGTTGTATTAGAGAGACTTTTGAGGGAGACATTCTTGTTGTATTAGAGAGACTTTTGAGGGAGACGTTCTTGTTGTATAGAGAGACTTTTGAGGAAGACGTTCTTGTTGTATTAGAGAGACTTTTGAGGGAGACATTCTTGTTGTAATAGAGAGACTTTTGAGGGAAACATTCTTGTTGTATTAGAGAGACTTTTGAGGAAGACGTTCTTGTTGTATTAGAGAGACTTTTGAGGGAGACATTCTTGTTGTATTAGAGAGACTTTTGAGGGAGACGTTCTTGTGTATTAGAGAGACTTTTGAGGGAGACATTCTTGTTGTATTAGATAGACTTTTGAGGGAGACATTCTTGTTGTATTAGATAGACTTTTGAGGGAGATATTCTTGTTGTATTAGAGAGACTTTTGAGGGAGACATTCTTGTTGTATTAAAGAGACTTTTGAGGGAGACATTCTTGTTGTATTAGAGAGACTTTTGAGGGAGACGTTCTTGTTGTATTAGAGAGACTTTTGAGGGAGACATTCTTGTTGTATTAGAGAGACTTTTGAGGGAGACGTTCTTGTTGTATTAGAGAGACTTTTGAGGGAGACATTCTTGTTGTATTAGAGAGACTTTTGAGGGAGACATTCTTGTTGTATTAGAGAGACTTTTGAGGGAGACATTCTTGTTGTATTAGAGAGACTTTTGAGGGAGACATTCTTGTTGTATTAGAGAGACTTTTGAGGGAGACGTTCTTGTTGTATTAGAGAGACTTTTGAGGGAGACATTCTTGTTGTATTAGAGAGACTTTTGAGGGAGACATTCTTGTTGTATTAGAGAGACTTTTGAGGGAGACGTTTTGTTGTATTAGAGAGACTTTTGAGGGAGACATTCTTGTTGTATTAGAGAGACTTTTGAGGGAGACATTCTTGTTGTATTAGAGAGACTTTTGAGGGAGACATTCTTGTTGTATTAGAGAGACTTTTGAGGGAGACATTCTTGTTGTATTAGAGAGACTTTTGAGGGAGACATTCTTGTTGTATTAGAGAGACTTTTGAGGGAGACATTCTTGTTGTATTAGAGAGACTTTTGAGGGAGACATTCTTGTTGTATTAGAGAGACTTTTGAGGGAGACGTTTTTGTTGTATTAGAGAGACTTTTGAGGGAAACATTCTTGTTGTATTAGAGAGACTTTTGAGGGAGACATTCTTGTTGTATTAGAGAGACTTTTGAGGGAGACGTTCTTGTTGTATTAGAGAGACTTTTGAGGGAAACATTCTTGTTGTATTAGAGAGACTTTTGAGGGAGACATTCTTGTTGTATTAGAGAGACTTTTGAGGGAGACATTCTTGTTGTATTAGAGAGACTTTTGAGGGAGACGTTTTGTTGTATTAGAGAGACTTTTGAGGGAGACATTCTTGTTGTATTAGAGAGACTTTTGAGGGAGACATTCTTGTTGTATTAGAGAGACTTTTGAGGGAGACATTCTTGTTGTATTAGAGAGACTTTTGAGGGAGACATTCTTGTTGTATTAGAGAGACTTTTGAGGGAGACGTTCTTGTTGTATTAGAGAGACTTTTGAGGGAGACATTCTTGTTGTATTAGAGAGACTTTTGAGGAGACGTTCTTGTTGTATTAGAGAGACTTTTGAGGGAGACATTCTTGTTGTATTAGAGAGACTTTTGAGGGAGACATTCTTGTTGTATTAGAGAGACTTTTGAGGGAGACGTTCTTGTTATATTAGAGAGACTTTTGAGGGAGACATTCTTGTTGTATTAGATAGACTTTTGAGGGAGACATTCTTGTTGAATTAGAGAGACTTTTGAGGGAGATATTCTTGTTGTATTATAGAGACTTTTGAGGGAGACATTCTTGTTGTATTAAAGAGACTTTTGAGGGAGACATTCTTGTTGTATTAGAGAGACTTTTGAGTGAGACGTTCTTGTTGTATTAGAGAGACTTTTGAGGGAGACATTCTTGTTGTATTAGAGAGACTTTGAGGGAGACGTTCTTGTTGTATTAGAGAGACTTTTGAGGGAGACATTCTTGTTGAATTAGATAGACTTTTGAGGGAGATATTCTTGTTGTATTAGAGAGACTTTTGAGGGAGACATTCTTGTTGTATTAGAGAGACTTTTGAGGGAGACGTTTTTGTTGTATTAGAGAGACTTTTGAGGGAGACGTTCTTGTTGTATTAGAGAGACTTTTGAGGGAGACGTTCTTGTTGTATTAGAGAGACTTTTGAGGGAGACATTCTTGTTGTATTAGAGAGACTTTTGAGGGAGACGTTCTTGTTGTATTAGAGAGACTTTTGAGGGAGACGTTCTTGTTGTATTAGAGAGACTTTTGAGGGAGACGTTTTTGTTGTATTAGAGAGACTTTTGAGGGAGACGTTCTTGTTGTATTAGAGAGACTTTTGAGGAAGACGTTCTTGTTGTATTAGAGAGACTTTTGAGGAAGACGTTCTTGTTGTATTAGAGAGACTTTTGAGGGAGACGTTCTTGTTGTATTAGAGAGACTTTTGAGGGAAACATTCTTGTTGTATTAGAGAGACTTTTGAGGGAGACGTTCTTGTTGTATTAGAGAGACTTTTGAGGGAGACGTTCTTTTTGTATTAGAGAGACTTTTGAGGGAGACGTTCTTGTTGTATTAGAGAGACTTTTGAGGAGACGTTCTTGTTGTATTAGAGAGACTTTTGAGGGAGACGTTCTTGTTGTATTAGAGAGACTTTTGAGGGAGACATTCTTGTTGTATTAGAGAGACTTTTGAGGGAGACATTCTTTTGTATTAGAGAGACTTTTGAGGGAGACGTTCTTGTTGTATTAGAGAGACTTTTGAGGGAGACATTCTTGTTGTATTAGAGAGACTTTTGAGGGAGACATTCTTGTTGTATTAGAGAGACTTTTGAGGGAGACGTTCTTGTTGTATTAGAGAGACTTTTGAGGGAGACGTTCTTGTTGTATTAGAGAGACTTTTGAGGGAGACGTTCTTGTTGTATTAGAGAGACTTTTGAGGGAGACATTCTTGTTGTATTAGAGAGACTTTTGAGGAAGAAGTTCTTGTTGTATTAGAGAGACTTTTGAGGGAGACATTCTTGTTGTATTAGAGAGACTTTTGAGGGAGACATTCTTGTTGTATTAGAGAGACTTTTGAGGGAGATATTCTTGTTGTATTAGAGAGACTTTTGAGGGAGACATTCTTGTTGTATTAGAGAGACTTTTGAGGGAGACATTCTTGTTGTATTAGAGAGACTTTTGAGTGAGACGTTCTTGTTGTATTAGAGAGACTTTTGAGGGAGACATTCTTGTTGTATTAGAGAGACTTTGAGGGAGACGTTCTTGTTGTATTAGAGAGACTTTTGAGGGAGACATTCTTGTTGAATTAGAGAGACTTTTGAGGAGACATTCTTGTTGTATTAGAGAGACTTTTGAGGAGACATTCTTGTTGTATTAGAGAGACTTTTGAGGGAGACATTCTTGTTGTATTAGAGAGACTTTTGAGGGAGACGTTCTTGTTGTATTAGAGAGACTTTTGAGGGAGACATTCTTGTTGTATTAGAGAGACTTTTGAGGGAGACATTCTTGTTGTATTAGAGAGACTTTTGAGGGAGACGTTTTTGTTGTATTAGAGAGACTTTTGAGGGAGACATTCTTGTTGTATTAGAGAGACTTTTGAGGGAGACATTCTTGTTGTATTAGAGAGACTTTTGAGGGAGACATTCTTGTTGTATTAGAGAGACTTTTGAGGGAGACATTCTTGTTGTATTAGAGAGACTTTTGAGGGAGACATTCTTGTTGTATTAGAGAGACTTTTGAGGGAGACATTCTTGTTGTATTAGAGAGACTTTTGAGGGAGACATTCTTGTTGTATTAGAGAGACTTTTGAGGGAGACGTTCTTGTTGTATTAGAGAGACTTTTGAGGGAAACATTCTTGTTGTATTAGAGAGACTTTTGAGGGAGACATTCTTGTTGTATTAGAGAGACTTTTGAGGAAGACGTTCTTGTTGTATTAGAGAGACTTTTGAGGGAAACATTCTTGTTGTATTAGAGAGACTTTTGAGGGAGACATTCTTGTTGTATTAGAGAGACTTTTGAGGGAGACATTCTTGTTGTATTAGAGAGACTTTTGAGGGAGACGTTTTTGTTGTATTAGAGAGACTTTTGAGGGAGACATTCTTGTTGTATTAGAGAGACTTTTGAGGGAGACATTCTTGTTGTATTAGAGAGACTTTTGAGGGAAACATTCTTGTTGTATTAGAGAGACTTTTGAGGGAGACATTCTTGTTGTATTAGAGAGACTTTTGAGGGAGACGTTCTTGTTGTATTAGAGAGACTTTTGAGGAAGACGTTCTTGTTGTATTAGAGAGACTTTTGAGGGAGACGTTCTTGTTGTATTAGAGAGACTTTTGAGGGAGACGTTCTTGTTGTATTAGAGAGACTTTTGAGGAAACATTCTTGTTGTATTAGAGAGACTTTTGAGGGAGACGTTCTTGTTGTATTAGAGAGACTTTTGAGGGAGACGTTCTTTTGTATTAGAGAGACTTTTGAGGAGACGTTCTTGTTGTATTAGAGAGACTTTTGAGGGAGACGTTCTTGTTGTATTAGAGAGACTTTTGAGGGAAACATTCTTGTTGTATTAGAGAGACTTTTGAGGGAGACGTTCTTGTTGTATTAGAGAGACTTTTGAGGGAGACGTTCTTGTTGTATTAGAGAGACTTTTGAGGGAGACGTTCTTGTTGTATTAGAGAGACTTTTGAGGGAGACGTTCTTGTTGTATTAGAGAGACTTTTGAGGAGACGTTCTTGTTGTATTAGAGAGACTTTTGAGGGAGACGTTCTTGTTGTATTAGAGAGACTTTTGAGGGAGACGTTCTTGTTGTATTAGAGAGACTTTTGAGGGAAACATTCTTGTTGTATTAGAGAGACTTTTGAGGGAGACGTTCTTGTTGTATTAGGAGACTTTTGAGGGAGACGTTCTTTTTGTATTAGAGAGACTTTTGAGAAAGACGTTCTTGTTGTATTAGAGAGACTTTTGAGCGAGACGTTCTTGTTGTATTAGAGAGACTTTTGAGGGAGACGTTCTTGTTGTATTAGAGAGACTTTTGAGGGAAACATTCTTGTTGTATTAGAGAGACTTTTGAGGAAACATTCTTTTGTATTAGAGAGACTTTTGAGGGAGACGTTCTTGTTGTATTAGCGAGACTTTTGAGGGAGACATTCTTGTTGTATTAGAGAGACTTTTGAGGGAGACATTCTTGTTGTATTAGAGAGACTTTTGAGGGAGACATTCTTGTTGTATTAGAGAGACTTTTGAGGGAGACGTTCTTGTTGTATTAGAGAGACTTTTGAGGGAGACATTCTTGTTGTATTAGAGAGACTTTTGAGGGAGACGTTCTTGTTGTATTAGAGAGACTTTTGAGGAAGACGTTCTTGTTGTATTAGAGAGACTTTTGAGGGAGACGTTCTTGTTGTATTAGAGAGACTTTTGAGGAGACATTCTTGTTGTATTAGAGAGACTTTTGAGGGAAACATTCTTGTTGTATTAGAGAGACTTTTGAGGGAGACGTTCTTGTATATTAGAGAGACTTTTGAGGGAGACATTCTTGTTGTATTAGAGAGACTTTTGAGGGAGACATTCTTGTTGTATTAGAGAGACTTTTGAGGGAGATATTCTTGTTGTATTAGAGAGACTTTTGAGGGAGACATTCTTGTTGTATTAAAGAGACTTTTGAGGGAGACATTCTTGTTGTATTAGAGAGACTTTTGAGTGAGACGTTCTTGTTGTATTAGAGAGACTTTTGAGGGAGACATTCTTGTTGTATTAGAGAGACCTTTGAGGGAGACGTTCTTGGTATATTAGAGAGACTTTTGAGGGAGACATTCTTGTTGTATTAGAGAGACTTTTGAGGGAGATATTCTTGTTGTATTAGAGAGACTTTTGAGGGAGACATTCTTGTTGTATTAGAGAGACTTTTGAGGGAGACATTCTTGTTGTATTAGAGAGACTTTTGAGGGAGACGTTTTTGTTGTATTAGAGAGACTTTTGAGGGAGACATTCTTGTTGTATTAGAGAGACTTTTGAGGGAGACATTCTTGTTGTATTAGAGAGACTTTTGAGGGAGACATTCTTGTTGTATTAGAGAGACTTTTGAGGGAGACATTCTTGTTGTATTAGAGAGACTTTTGAGGGAGACATTCTTGTTGTATTAGAGAGACTTTTGAGGGAGACATTCTTGTTGTATTAGAGAGACTTTTGAGGGAGACATTCTTGTTGTATTAGAGAGACTTTTGAGGGAGACGTTTTTGTTGTATTAGAGAGACTTTTGAGGGAGACATTCTTGTTGTATTAGAGAGACTTTTGAGGGAGACATTCTTGTTGTATTAGAGAGACTTTTGAGGGAGACGTTTTTGTTGTATTAGAGAGACTTTTGAGGGAGACATTCTTGTTGTATTAGAGAGACTTTTGAGGGAGACATTCTTGTTGTATTAGAGAGACTTTTGAGGGAGACATTCTTGTTGTATTAGAGAGACTTTTGAGGGAGACGTTCTTGTTGTATTAGAGAGACTTTTTTGTTGTGTTAGAGAGACTTTTGAGGGAGACATTCTTGTTGTATTAGAGAGACTTTTGAGGGAGACATTCTTGTTGTATTAGAGAGACTTTTGAGGGAGACATTCTTGTTGTATTAGAGAGACTTTTGAGGGAGACATTCTTGTTGTATTAGAGAGACTTTTGAGGGAGACGTTCTTGTTGTATTAGAGAGACTTTTGAGGGAGACGTTCTTGTTGTATTAGAGAGACTTTTGAGGGAGACGTTCTTGTTGTATTAGAGAGACTTTTGAGGGAGACGTTCTTGTTGTATTAGAGAGACTTTTGAGGGAAACATTCTTGTTGTATTAGAGAGACTTTTGAGGGAGACGTTCTTGTTGTATTAGAGAGACTTTTGAGGGAGACGTTCTTGTTGTATTAGAGAGACTTTTGAGGGAGACATTCTTGTTGTATTAGAGAGACTTTTGAGGGAGACGTTCTTGTTGTATTAGAGAGACTTTTGAGGGAGACGTTCTTGTTGTATTAGAGAGACTTTTGAGGGAGACGTTCTTGTTGTATTAGAGAGACTTTTGAGGGAGACGTTCTTGTTGTATTAGAGAGACTTTTGAGGGAAACATTCTTGTTGTATTAGAGAGACTTTTGAGGGAGACGTTCTTGTTGTATTAGAGAGATTTTTGAGGGAAACATTCTTGTTGTATTAGAGAGACTTTTGAGGGAGACGTTCTTGTTGTATTAGAGAGACTTTTGAGCGAGACGTTCTTGTTGTATTAGAGAGACTTTTGAGGAAACATTCTTGTTGTATTAGAGAGACTTTTGAGGGAAACATTCTTTTGTATTAGAGAGACTTTTGAGGGAGACGTTCTTGTTGTATTAGAGAGACTTTTGAGGGAGACGTTCTTGTTGTATTAGAGAGACTTTTGAGGGAGACATTCTTGTTTTATTAGAGAGACTTTTGAGGGAAACATTCTTGTTGTATTAGAGAGACTTTTGAGGGAAACATTCTTGTTGTATTAGAGAGACTTTTGAGGAAACATTCTTGTTGTATTAGAGAGACTTTTGAGGGAGACATTCTTGTTGTATTAGAGAGACTTTTGAGGGAAACATTCTTGTTGTATTAGAGAGACTTTTGAGGGAAACATTCTTGTTGTATTAGAGAGACTTTTGAGTGAGACATTCTTGTTGTATTAGAGAGACTTTTGAGGGAAACATTCTTGTTGTATTAGAGAGACTTTTGAGGGAAACATTCTTGTTGTATTAGAGAGACTTTTGAGGGAGACATTCTTGTTGTATTAGAGAGACTTTTGAGGGAGACATTCTTGTTGTATTAGAGAGACTTTTGAGGGAGACATTCTTGTTGTATTAGAGAGACTTTTGAGGGAGACGTTCTTGTTGTATTAGAGAGACTTTTGAGGGAGACGTTCTTGTTGTATTAGAGAGACTTTTGATGGAGACGTCTTGTTACATTTCGAGACTTGAGGGAATTTTCGTAGCACTACGATTTTGAAGGAGCAATTCTTGTAACAATGTAGAGACAAAAACTAAAAGAAAACTGCAAAATCTGGCAGAAGATCGTAGCAGTGTAGAAGAAAAGTGAATGAAAGACACCGTTACATAAAAAATAAAAATGAAAATAAATCATATTTAGTAGACGCATGAGGAAAAAAATTAATTTATACTCCTTGTCATAAATGTGCACTGCAGCTCGTAGTGATGTTGTAAATACAGTAAAAAAAAAAAAGCATAATAAAACAGAAGAGTAAGCTGACTTGCAAACTACGGTCTTGAAGTTTTATCGCAATTGCGTCAACGGCCTACTTTCAACTGTCTTGAGAGGATCAAAAAGCTAATAATAATAATCATAAATATTTTACAATTGTAGTTTTACAAAACACTACAGCAGTATTTATATATGAGGTGAGCTTATTCAATAGTCGAAGTAATGACAGTTACAATACATTGGACATTTCTGTTTAAACACCGAAGACAATTAAATGTATACTTGCATAGTGACATACATACGTAGGGAGGTCAAAAAGTAATGCACACCAATTTTTTTCTCGGAAACTATTCGGGCAAAATGTGTGAAATTTTCACAGATTGTAGCTGAACATCCCCTTGACACTACCTAATTTTCAACATAATCTCCGTCCAAGCGTATTGCCTTACGCCACGCGAAACTAGGTCATGAATGCCTCGTTTGTACCAGTTTTTTCCTGCTCGCGTAGCCATTTTTTAACTGCACGGATCACATCCTCATCATTGTCAAAGTCCCACGCAGGAATTTTTTGAGTGGTCCAAACAGATGGAATCTGAGGGAGCCAGATCAGGGCTGTAAGGAGGATGGAGCAGTACAGTCCAACCAATTTGTTGATTGCTTCCCGTGTTACCAGACTTGTGTGTGAGGGCGTGCATTGTCATGTTGAAGCAACAAATCTGCAGATGGCTTATTAGGCCGAACTCTGTGGAACCGATTTTTGAGTTTTGTCAGTGTATTGATGTAAGCTGTCGAGTTGATTGTCTCACCTCTTGTCATTACATCAACAAGAATCACACCATCAATGTCCCAGAAGACAGTGATCATCACCTTTCCGGCTGATGGAGATGTTTTGAATTTTTTTCTTTTTGGTGACTGCGGATGATGCCATTCCATTGACTGCATTTTTGTTTCAGGCTCATAATAATGTGCCCACTTTTCGTCACCGGAACAAATTTTGACAAAAACATTTCTCCTTCAACACCGAAACGCTCCAACAATTCAGAACAGAATGTTTTCCTTTGAACTCTGTGATCATTTGTTAGGCACCGAGGAACCCATCGAGCGCAAATCTTTGAATATCCGAGAGTTTTAAAATTGCGATTGCACTTCCCTTGCTGACTGTAAGCTGCAATGCCAATTGCTGACTAGTGATACGCCTATCCTTACGAATAATGGCATCAGCCCGGTTTACATGTCTGTGCTGGTAGCCGAGGCAACACGTCCAGAACGCGGTAAATCATGCAGCTCCACTCGTACACTTTCTGCAGCTTTAATTCTCTGAACCCAGCGACTAACTGTGCTCCTATCGACTGCAGAACATTTGTACACTGCACACAGTCGTTTATGAATGTTTGCCACAGTTTCTTTTCCGCAACCAGAAATTCTATGACAATTCGCTGTTTGTAACGGACATTGTTGACAAGCTCCATTTTAACGGTTCATAGATTGCGTAATATTTATCAAAATGCTGTGCAATTTGGTACACATAATTGGAACATGTCATATTCCAAGTGTGCAAAATTTCATATTCCTATCTTTATTATTAGCCGAGAAAAAATTGGTGTGCATTACTTTTTGACCTCCCTTTAGTATATACTCTTTCTCTTGTCTCATAACCGTGTGTATGTTTTTTGCATATTAATAAAGCCTTTATCTATTCAACAGTTGAAGCTGACGTATCTTTCGTTATAACGTATTGGAAGTATATCTCCTTCGTTGCAATCATCCCTGTATTGTTCTTTGCTTGTTTTCTCTTCTGTTTTAAAAAAAGTGAATCACCGAACATCGATGAGACAGAGTCCAACATTTCAGAGGTAACCGTGTGCTCAAACAATCCAGATTAAACATTGCTGGAGATTCTCCTGCTTGAACTCTTCCTCTCTGGGTACAATAGACTGCCATACTTGATAGTCATAATAGTTTATCTGAGGAATGTGGAACAGTGTTAGTGCGTGAATGTCAAAGGTGAAAGTTGCAATTTCACAAAGAGAGGGCTGATTTGTATGAAGGCAATGTTTAAATAAAGAAAGCCGTCTCTTGTAATGGCGTTCTCCAGCGAGTAGATTCTCGCACATCCCCAAGAAACTATTAGAGAGACTACAGATAACGATGACAAGACATGTTGCTAATGAGTTCCTAGTCTCATTTATTAAAATAATGGTTCGTATATTTTTCTGCAATTTGTGTGTTTTTATATTTCAATAAGATCAGTCAAGTACATATAATTTGACTGTAAAAATGTGCCTGTTCTGTTTGACTAGCTTCAGAGGTGTCTGTCTACACGGTGGTCTATAGGAAAATTTCCGGGTCGTGGTTACCATGACGTATCCGCTTGAAATAAGCGCGCAAAAATGTGAAGGTCAATGGTGCCAAATGTGTCATCATCTACACACCATCTCCCAACTTTATGGATGGGCACTCGCAAACAATGTAATGGTTTGCCACATTGATCAACTAGTTTGCATCTAATTTGCCGTAGAGTGTCTGTTCGAGATGACGAGCGCTCAGGTCTTCCTGCCACCATGAAAACATCAGAAAATGTTGAAAAAATTTCCATGAGCGCAGTCGCCGAACAATCCATTATCTCTCTCTCTCCTCTCTCTCTCTCTCTCACACATGAATAGTATCAGTTATGGAGAATATCAGAAGATCCTAACAGAACATTCATCGCGTTGCTGCGAAGTTCGTCTCCAGGCTCTTGATTATCATCAAATCGTATGTTCTTTGCCAAACGTTGCATTCACTACAAGCAGTCTGAAAGAGTCTCTGTTTCTAGCCAGATCTCCACTTCTTCTGTTGTCATGTACAAAGTCAGCTTGATGTCTTAAAGCCACCTTCTTCTTCGTCTGCGTTATGCGTCGCCCAGAAATCATGCATTCTATTATTGTTCTTTCTAGCCTGCTGTGTCTTTTGATACTATTGATACTCGATCAACAACAGAAAGGCTTGAAATGTGCCTTGAGATGCTCTAACGACGAAGCAACTTTCATCTCTAAAATCATCATGGGCGATGAAAGTTGGACTTAGAGCAAAGAGTCAAAACAACAGTAGTCGCAGTGGAAGAGAATGCAGTCACCATCATCTTAATAAAATATGAGTGGAAATAAATGCGTGCTCGTTGTTTTCTTTTCGTCATCACTGGGCATCATTCACCAGAAATTGTTCCTTCAGATACTACAGCGACATATGAATTATATTGCCGTGTTTTTACGGCGCGTGAGAGATTTTAGACGAAAAATAGTGTCAAACGCGACAAATTACACTTCACACAGAATGACACACTTTTTTGAGGTGAACAATTCAACAATACGCTGGTGATCGTACACTCTTTGTATTCACTTGCCTCTCATCATCATCATCAAGTATCGGCCTGCTGGTGTAGGTGATCATGTCTCTCCACAACTTTCGATCTCGGCAGATATTTATCATTTCTTATTATTTATTAAGCTATACAATATATTTTCTTTTGGTTTTCCTCTGCTTTTCTTTCCTTTCATTCTGCCTGCTGTTGTAGTATTCTCAATACCTTTCTTCGCATGACTTGTTCAATAAAGATTGACTCTTCGTTATGCTTTTGATAATTCAGGTTTCTGCAGCTCGCTTTAAACATTCATTTTTAATTGTTGGTATCCATAGAATTCGTAGCATACTTCTGATAGACCTCATCTCAGCTGCCTTTAATATTCTTTGTGTAATCTTACTTATCGTCCATGGCTCACTTCCATATGACCAGGTTCGATGTAGCACTTTAAGACACGTTTTCTAACATTAATTGGCAATGATTTGTCACATAGGATGCTTTCCATGCGATGGAATTCTGTCTTTGCTTGTCCTATTCTGCTTCTAATTTCTGTAGTGCATCTGCCATCTGTTATTATTGATCCGAGGTATTTGATTATATGCACTGTTCTTGAATTGTTCCATTTATTCTACATTTTTGTGTTTGTTTTCTTTGATATTATCATAGTTTCTGTCATTTTCATGTTGAGGTCAGGGCTTTTTTGTTTACCTTACGTCTCAATTAATCTAATACATTTTGTAGATCTTCCTGGTTTTCGGCTATCATGGGTACAAATAATAATACATAAATATTATTATATGGGGAACAATTCAACTTATTTCCCATTATTATGTTCCCCATATAATAATATTTATGTATTATTTATTTGTACCCAGTATATAACCACTGGGAACTACTATTCGTGCTGTTTCGTCCTATAAATGTTTGTCTACAACACAAGTATTCAGCCCTACTGGGAGATACTTGCATTAATAGGAAAGTACAAATATACAATTTATTTCCGGTCTGTGATCGTTACCCTATGCTATAGTCATTGAGATCGCCTTTCGTGGAAGACACTACTGCAATAGCCAATTTTTAGTTGGCTGCGTGGCAGTGTACCAAGCGTTCGGCTTCTCGTGGCAAGGCGCGGTGCCACTGAGTACGGGTTCGATCCCACTTCGGACCATATATTGTTCTTCATTTTTTTCTATTGTTGTTTGTCTGTCAATTTTTCCGAGTGCTAACACATACTTCTTTGTTCTATTATTCCCTTTTCGGCTATCAGTACTGTTAACTGCTTATATGAGATTGCTTATGTTGCCCCCCCCCCTACTTTAATGCCTGTCTTCTTTTCTTCTTCTTTCAAGGTCTCTTTTTAATATTCTCCTCAACCCCCCTTCCCCTTTTTTACACACAGTTGTGTGGACCAAATGCACATCAATATTATGGTGACTGCTTTGCTTCCGCAACACTGTGTACAGAAATATGTTGTCAATTGGTTCCGCACGTCTCTGAGTGTACAGAGAGATATTGTTAACTGGTTCCACGTGTCGCTGTGTGTACAGAGATATATTGTTAACTGGTTCCACATGTTGCTGTGTGTACAGAGATATATTGTTAACTGGTTCCACACGTAGCTGTGTGTACAGAGATATATTGTTAACTGGTTCCACATGTCGCTGTGTGTACAGAGATATATTGTTAACTGGTTCCACATGTCGCTGTGTGTACAGAGATATATTGTTAACTGGTTCCACATGTCGCTGTATGTACAGAGATATATTGTTAACTAGTTCCACATGTTGCTGTGTGTACATAGATATATTGTTAACTGTTCCACATGTCGCTGTGTGTACAGAGATATATTGTTAACTGGTTCCACATGTCGCTGTGTGTACAGAGATATATTGTTAACTGGTTCCACATGTTGCTGTATGTACAGAGATATATTGTTAACTAGTTCCACACGTAGCTGTGTGTACAGAGATATATTGTTAACTGGTTCCACATGTCGCTGTGTGTACAGAGATATATTGTTAACTGGTTCCACATGTTGCTGTGTGTACAGAGATATATTGTTAACTGGTTCCACATGTTGCTGTGTGTACAGAGATATATTGTTAACTGGTTCCACATGTCGCTGTGTGTACAGAGATATATTGTTAACTGGTTCCACATGTCGTTGTGTGTACAGAGATATATTGTTAACTGGTTCCACGTGTCGCTGTGTGTACAGAGATATATTGTTAACTGGTTCCACGTGTCGCTGTGTGTACAGAGTTATATTGTTAACTGGTTTGCACGTCCATGATTGTTACCTTGATTGTGGTGGGTCGTAATGGCTGTCTTGACATTCCATGCTTTTACCGGAAAAAGTTGAGTTCGTTAGTTCCAGCCCATGACTGGAAAGCTGTGATTTGTCCTGTCTAGAGTGCTGGAATAGTAGGCCTTCTTTATCAGTAGGAGTTACCGCTACATGGAACATTGCGACCCTGAACTTTTCTGTCTTGCGGGAGATGCCAAGCGTCTGCGGCAGTCAGACATCTTGCCTTGTAGAAATGAAATCTGAACTAAACACAGATAAGAACAATAATATCTGAGCTGAACGTCGATGCAGTGGATGGTCTAGACTCACGTGCAACTTACTCAGTCGCACGGTCCAGAACCCGTTTCCACGTTATAAACTGGCCAACTCCAGTAAATAGCTCTGCAGCACGCGGATGCACTGTGAGCCTTTTACAAATTAAATGAATTATGCGTCCTTGACGACAGACCGGCGAAAACAAACCGCCATTTTTTTGACTCGTTCAATAGTGCAATCAACAACAAAGACGAGTATCAGTGATGAAATAAAGCAATTGTAACAAAATGCAATGAATCAAAAGAAGCAAAGTGATGGCTCAATGCGGCAGTCTTTGCCTATGACGTCTTTTAAGGCTTCCACAGACAAGAGGAGACATGTGCTGCTGCTATAGATCTGGAGGATGCATACAACAGGGCACCATTTGAATATCTCATGTATATGCTCCTCAAACTGGCGGTGCACCCCTTCCTCATTAGATGGATCGCCGCGGCACTGTTTCAGAGGAAGATGGTACTCAGATATGGAAGTTGGTCTTCCGAGCCAACATCCATTTGTCCATGGCTGTCACAAGGCTCACCATTGTCACCAGTTCTATTTAACGTGTACACAATAACGATCACAGAACAACAGCTGGATGGGAGGGGAAGAACTATGACTTTTGCTGATGATATTCTAGTATATCGACAGGGAAGAGACTGACGGGGAATCGCCTCCACAATGCAAGAGGGACTCGATCGCATTTCTTCCTGGTGTGGGGTTTCAGGTGCCTTGGTTAATCCTAATAAAGCATCAGTTTCATGGTTTTCCCTTAACAATCATATCGTTAATACGACCACACCGTAGTACGAATGGGAGCTGATGAGGTGACCATGGACAAGTTGATGACATACCTCGGAGTTAAGTTTGATCGCAGCCTGTGTTTTCGGGACCACGTCGACCATGTGATAACAAGATCCCGCAAAGGATTAGCCGCCTTGAAGGTCATGACAGCTGCCAACATCGAGCAGAGGCTACTTACTCTTCTGTTCCAGGGATTAGTCCTCGCACCAATCGAGTATGCCCTGGCAATACTTACTGTCAGTACGACTCAAATTGATAGGCTGGAGAAAATACAAAATGAAGTATGATGTATACTGGATGTTTCGATGACCATGATACAAAAAAAATGGAGGTGGGCTCTATACGCATGCACTGGGTAGAGTCTTTGCAGAAATCCAAAATACGTAAGGTTACCTTTGTCTATGTCCCTGGACATGCGGGAGTACGGGGAAATGAAAGAGCGGACAGGTTGGCTAGCTGTGCTGTCGTTGAGGACGGGCAACCAATGGATCGGGCGGACATCATCAATGCCCTCCGAGATGTGGGAAGAGCACAGGACTTCAACAAACACAGATCCACGTCACTTCTTCTGATGACGGAAATGGGAGTTAAGATGGGCACAGCCAGAAATGAGAAACTTACTGGGCGTGTAAGAAGACTTATCAACCAACACAGAACTGGAGTCGTCAGTCGCTGGAAACTGAGGGAATTGCTGAGGAGGGGATCTGAGCACCTATAGACATGTTCGGAGTGCAATGATGATGACCAGCAAATAACTCAATATGTGAGCACAAACACGAACTCGAATAGTTGAATAATCGTCCACTCTATTAGTAATGTTTAGAAATCGTGCTTTATAAACAGACACGAAGTAAACAGTTCATACAAATATAGACGTGCATTCAGTACTCTCATGTGGACACTTTATCGGACACCAAGAATGATGTCTGTGCATTGTCAATGACCAACAAATCAGCTCTGTGTAATTATTGTTACCTGCAAGTAATGCCATGTATATCGTTTTCACTTTGTGCTCTCTTTCTTGCAATCTGACTAGCTCAATCCAAAGTTCTTGTTTAACTGTGAAGTGGAGAGCTTAATGTTAGCAATGAGGATCTATAACATACATATGATAGGTAGCGGAGACAAATCTTGGTCGGAAGAACCAATTCAGTTGAGAATGAAAGTGGAAACGTTTTTCGGCCAAGTGAAGTTTGGATATTTATAACATCATTTGTGGACCATACAAGTTATCAACTTAAAAATGAGCTTGCAGTATTTAGTCACACATCTAGTTCAGTCATAATGTGATGGCTGGGGCTGCTTCTCTTTGGTGAGACATGTAATATTAGCTGGTGTTGTTGATGCTGCTACTTGCTATTGATATTCCACTTTTACGTCGGTCAGTCTGGAGCGCAGTCGACTCTTTGTGACACAGGGTTTTGAATTGAAATCAAAGCAGTAGGTTGTTCCAAGCACAAAGTAGATCATCCATCATTGCTTATGTAACGTTTACAGAATTCAAGCAGTGGGAGGTTTTTGTACTCAACTCACATTCTTTTTGCAGCAGAATGATTTCAAGTTGTATGTTATCAGGCACATCAGCTGGTTCACATTGAACTGTGTAGCAAATATGTTCAGTTCCATTTGTTTACTTTTTACACTCTTGAAATTGTCATAAAATTGTACAATTAGTTTCACACATTCACCAGCATATTCAAGAGTCGATGAAAGCCTTTCTCTCTCCAGAGTGGTGGAAGTGCACGGTATTGTTTCTTTCTATTTGCACTTTCCACAGCTTTAATTTAGCTTCAAATGATTTCACGTTTGAAGGTAGAGAATTGAGATGCTGGTTGAGGCCTTGCAGTTTGACGTTCTGCTCTGAGAGGTACTTGGTGTTGTGAATCATGAACCCTAAATCACACAGCCATTTGCTATCATGAGTTCCCTGACAGTTTTTCCCTTCATCTTCATAAGCTGCTTGACTTCATGCTGCGGTTGGTAAAACCGCGTAATCATGCCCCTACGACTCAGCCACTTCCCAGTGATAAACAAGATCAACGAACTCAGAGTCAAGGTCATTCATAACTCCTTAAACTGGCGGTTATTAATCCTTCTACTGTTGGCAACATTTCTGCATGACGCTAGTAATGCCATTACATTGGAGGGAAGCAACGACTGTGCACAGAGACTTTCTTGACTTATGATACGATGACAAGTACTTCAATCATTTAGATCAAGACATAGAGGATTCAGTTCCTACTTGACAAATGCAATGAACCCTGTTTGTGAGCCCACCATGACTGAAGCTCCATCTGTTGTGATGCCACTTAACTTTTCAAATGTTAGATCGTGTTCATTAATAAAATAATTCTCTCAAACAAATCCATGTCTCTTATGCATTGTTTGCAGTGACGGCAGCTCTTTTCGAATGTCAAACTCTACTTATCCAAGGAACACAAATGGTCAGCTGGGAAGTATTTATTTCCGTTGCCTCGTCACTAACGAGGGAGAAACATTGACAATCAACTTGAGAATCCTTCAGTATATTTTCAATACAGTGCTCTAAGTTAAGTAACTGATCTAAAACGGTTCTCCGAGACAAAGGCACTGAAACAATATAAGGTATACAATAATATACAATAATAATCAGGTCGAAGAGGTCAACACACTGGGTTTTTACCCCTCTTAACAAAATGACAGACGCCAAATTAGAGCAAGGTCTTTTTTTCAGTTATATCATCAATTTGTTGATGGTTAATATTGCAGTCACAATTTGAAGTGGAAGAGCACATTCATGATGAATATGTATGAATAGTGCATGACTAGCCTAGAAATATCAACACTATAGCGATCAGCTATCGAGATCGTCTTTGTGGATGTAATTAATGATAAAAGATATCGACAGCACACTAACACCACTGATGTCGAGAGCACACAAGTCAAACGTGGAATGTCATGGCTGGAACATACCGAAAGAGACAAATGTTGAAGCAATAATTAAAGAGTAGATCATCTCAAAGACGTTGTAATGGAAAACTCAAATATCGTTCTTGACACGGACTACAGAGACTGCGATAATTGACAGTTTGAGAGGGCGATGTTATAGGCACTGACGAGTTTGCGCTGCAACTACCTTTAGAAAGCGAACAAGAGGTTTGACAATTTGTTTGACAAATTCACATTCAATCACCTCTCATGAATTGAAATCGTTGCTTACAGCTTGTGCAAATGGTGAACGAACGTTATTGTTAACATGAACGACGTCAGTGAATCAATCATTTCAAACGTTCAACAATATGCAACATTGCTGCCTTAAATCAATATTCATGTCCTAGCGGGGGCACGAGTGTGTGGGATAGGGTGGTCTAAATGGCCGACTTATGGACACGAAGGTTCCGGGTTCGAATCTCGCATAAGAGAGGATGAATATTCCTGTTGGAATCATTTTCTTCTTTTTTTTCTACCTTACCCTGTCTCGCTGGGTAGTGAGATACGATGTCTAGCCTTCTCTGGGTAGTGAGATACGATGTCTAGCCCTCTCTTGGTAGTGAGATACGATGTCTAGCCCTCTCTTGGTAGTGAGATACGATGTCTAGCCCTCTCTTGGTAGTGAGATACGATGTCTAGCCCTCTCTGGGTAGTCAGATACGATGTCTAGCCTTTTCGGATACAAGCGAACAACAGGAGGTTCCGTGTGCATGCAGAGCACGTTGAAGAGTCCTTGGCAATTACAAATCGGAAAGAGTAGCCAAATATGGCCGCTGCAATGACACAATTTGTTGAGAGATTTAAAATATACACAATATTGCCCTCCATTTTCAAGGTATTCGTATTGCTGCGAAGTTTATACATCTGCGCTGTAACCATTATCAGTGCTTTCGCTAGTTTGTGCCGGCGCTGCACACAGGGGAGACGTTGGGAAGGAGATCTGTGCACTATGCAGTTGTTCAATGTGCAATAAGATAATTTGCCGACTAACCTAATCTGCATTTCCAAGCGGTGAAAACGTAAGGAATCTCAGCGTAAGAAACTAGTCCTTATACACCCCCACCCGCACTAGCATTATCACCTACAGCCTATTAATGTTGAACTCATTGTACATTAGAAAGAAACGGCATTAAAACTGATAATAAAATAGATGTATAACAACTTCGAGGTTAGAGATTAATAAATGACATGCACCTGCACGCACGCACACACACATTAATGTTTGAATGAGAAGAACACAGGAAAATATAATACACCTAAATCTCAGGAATTACGGGGCGTAAGTGATAATCTGAACCAGGTGTCTGCTGACAATTTTTTTAAAAAGGAGAAAAAATTGGTATGGTAACAGCTTTACGTCGTAAAATATGACATTCATCATCATCATCAAGTACCGGGTCTAATGGCGTAGGTGATCATGTCTCTCCACAACTTTCGATCTCGGCAGCTATGTATCATTTCTGTTGTTGACCTTCTGCCAAGCCATTCTCTTAAGCTGTCTGTTATTTTTTCTCTTTGCTTCCCTCTATCTCTTCGTCCCTCAATTTGTACAGTTGTTACAATATATTCCAGTTGTTCTCTTCTCATTACATGGCCAAAAAATGATGATTGTCTCTTCCTAACATTGGAAATTAGCTCTCTTTTGCTTTGACCTCTCTCAGAACCTCTTCATTACTCTTCTTAGCTGTCCATGGTATTCTCAACATTCTTCTGTAAAACCACATTTCTACAGACTCCAGTGATTTTCTTGTCTGTTGTCCTATTGTCCATGACTCGCTTCCGTATGTTAAGACTGGCTCTACGTAACATTTAAGAACTCTTTTTCTTGGTTCTATTGTCAAAAATAGATTGTACAGTATTTTCCTCATATTTTGGAAAGCTGCTTTTGCCTGAGCCATTCTGCATCTCACCTCTTTTGTACATCTTCCTTCTGAGGTTAACAAAGTTCCCAAATAAATAAATTCATTTACCTGTTTTAATATTGTTCCACTTGTCTTTATTTTGCACTGAGGTGATGTCTTTTTCTTTCTTGTTACCATTACCTCTGTCTTTTTGCTATTAAGGCTGAGTCCTTTATTTTTGCTTTCCTTCACTATAATGTTCAACATTTCTTGTAATTCATTGTCACTCTTCTAATACTATATCATCAGCATACCTTAGATTATTTATATTATGACCTCCAATTGTTATTCCAGGCATGCCTCATATGGATCTTAAAATAATCTCACTATAAATATTAAACAAATCTGGTGACAGCACACAACCTTGTCTAACACCCTGTTTTATTTGTTGAAACATTCCCAATTGGTCTCCAATTCTTATGGCCGCTGTTTGTTGCCAGTACATGTTTTTTATTATTCTTAGATCTTTGCTGTCTATGTTTATGATTTCTAAAATGTTGATTATTTCTTGGTGCTTTACTTTGTCAAATGCCTTGGTGTAATCTATGAAACATAGATATAGATCTGTTTTCACCTCTATGGCTCTTTCTACTAAAGATCTTATGATATAAATGGCATTGCTTGTTCCTTTATCTCTAACACAACCACACTGTTCATCGCTAATTTCTGTACAGATTTTGTTTCGCACTCTTCGCATGATGATTCTTAATAATATCTTACTCATATGACTCATAAGGCTTATTGTGTGATGAACAGACAGATAATATGACATTATAGAGAAGGAAAGGAAAAGTAAAGGACTCAGCCTTCATAGCAAAAAGACAGAAGCAATGATTACAAAAAAAAAAAACATCACCGCAATGCACAATAAAGTCATGTAGAACAATATTAAAACAGGTAAATGAATTTAAATATCTGGGAACCTTGTTAACCTCAGATGGTAAGTGTACAACAAAGGCGAGATGCACAATGGCTCAGGCAAAAGCAGCTTTCCAAAAATATGAGGAAGATACTGTGCAATCCATTTTGACAATAGAAACAAGAAAGAGTTCTTAATTAAATGTTATGTAGAACCAGTCTTAACATATGGATGTGACTCATGGACACTAGGACAACAGACACGATAATCACTGGAAGCCGTATAAATGTGTTGGTTTTACAGAAGAGTGTTGAGAATACCACGGACAGTTAAGAAGAGTAATGAAAACGTTCTTAAGACGCCAAAGGAAGAAGAGAGCCAATAACCAACATTAGGAAGAAACAATTATAATTTTTTGGCCATGTAATGAGAAGGGAACAGCTGGATTATATTGTAACAGCTGGGAAAATTGAGGGACGAAGAGATAGAGGGAAGCAAAGAGAAAAGATACCAGACAGCTTAAGAGAATGGCATGGCAGAAGGTCAACAACAGAAATGATTAAATAACTGTCGAGATCTAAAGTTGTGGAGAGACATGACCAACTACGCCAGCAGGCTTGGTACTTGATAATTATGATGATTATTTACGGCAACTTCGCATCTCTATGCATTGTGATGACTTTACTCTTGTCTGATTGCTAGCAGCCTGTCAGTTAATGTTAGTTGTAACAGATATGCAGAAACCGTTTGTCGGACAGCGCCTTACAAATTTGTGGGGACCATTTCTCTAAAACGCATTCATTATTTTTTGCTTTTAGAGATAGAATCGCAACATTTTGGGCAATCGCATAGGTGTTCCGTCGCTTTGAGCAGATGATTCACTTTGAATTTACTCCAGTTGTGTACTCTGAATACATGAACGGACAGCCAACCCACGAGTGATCAATTACAAAATAAATAAGATGAAGATGAAAAGGAGCTTTTACTTCATACCGATACTTGCCGTTTGTTTGCTGGGGAGATTTCTCTAGAATGTCTCTATGCTGGACTCGAGATTCTATCTCATATATAACGGGCACTCCGACGACCTAGCAAATCTAAAACCATGCGGCGTTAAACCAATGGAGACTTTGCCAGGATTTATGTAGTAAATCTTACCAGCAGCTGTAGCCAGTGCATCTACAAATCTGTAGTTCAGACTGACGCCAGTCGAGCCATTCCCACTCAGCCAGCCGTTACAGCAACCAGCCAAGAGTTCGTCTATCCATTGTTCCTGTCCTGCATTGATAGAATGTGTTGCGTTCTTTTCCGCTCAGGATGCTTTTCCTGCTTTCTCCATTAATAGCGTTCCATCATTCTTTTGACATGTGGGTTTTTTTATGTGGTAAACTTTAGTGTCAAACATGTCCATTTTTAAGGTTTTTGCGCACTAGAAGACACTGCCACCATGTCGTCTATCTCTTTGCCACGGACTTCCATGTGCCCAGAGCAATTTAGGGTGCTAACATGAGATATGTCGAGTAGGTGCACGCACTTCTTGCGGAGTGTGTTCTGTGAGTCACTCAAGATGGCCGCACGTGCTGTTGGTCTCTTAACCAGCCATGTGATAACTTCCGTCACAGCCTTAATCTCTATGTGCATGTTAAAGGTAGCAGTCGTGTAGGCTCCTGCACCTTTCTCTATCATCTTTCCATTAGAATACACAACACAATCCCAGTCGCTGCGCACACCATTGTGACTGAGTGATCAGACCTTGAGGTTGTAACTGAAGTTGCAGTGCCTCGTGGATTTCAGACTCAGTCATGTCTTGCGCTGTCTTGACATTTCTTGTCCCGACCTTGGTTAGCCTGCGAATTTCATGTAGGCCTACATCTATCTAATCCTTGCCAGTAGGCATACCTTCCTTGTTACATAGTCCCTGCAGTGTAGTCTCAGCTTCTGCCAACCACATCTACCTAGTCGAGTATTACCCAGACCTCGCCATGTAAAGTTGAGTTACTTTGATCCCAACGGTAGGTGTATTATAGTATAAAGTGGTAAAGGACGTAACTGCAACATTTCTATTCTTCTAACAGTATTTACGAAGTTACTTACCTACAGTAACAAATCTGATATTTTCGAGAAATTAATTAAGCTTAACCCCAGTTGCTGAGGAGGGGATCTGAGCACCTATGGACATGTTCGGATTGCAATGACGATGACCCGCAAATAACTCAATTCAGGGTATATTTCACCTGTAATAAAAGTGCATATTTGTAACGGCATTAGTATCTCCATTGTTTTCTTTTTCAAGCTGACCTTCGTTTAGTTTATTTTCTCAACTGGACATTATATCGTTTTATAAGACAACATTTTTATTCCCATTGGTTATTGCCTTTTTTTCGTTCCATAGCAGCCAGTTCTCTGGAATTTTACGTTTTGTGCCAAATTTATAAATGGTTATTTCTTTTATACATCTGCCCGTTGTATTCTGTAATACTTGCGTTCAAAGGCATTTATGAATTGTTGTCTAGCCTATGGTGCACAGTCATAAATTGCTGTGGGCAAAAAACAGGCTCTTAAAAATCTATGCTTTATTGCTGTATCTGTTCCTTTCCTTTGTTTTCGTATCTATGTTTACAATATGGCCTCCTAATATGATGTGTATGCTGCAAATCTGCATGGGTTCATATAACCTATATATTATTTACCTATAATGGAATAACATTAGCGCCATAGAGTTACTGTGTCATGTCGCTGTGATAGACTTTCTTAGAGAATGATATTTGATACATCCTTCTGCGCTATTGTTGCCCTGTCTTGCTAAGGATGTCCGCTTGCGAGACATGAAGCAATTCAAAATAAAAAGATATAATTGGTACACTTTGGTAAAGTAAGACACGAAGATCGGAGATAACAGAAGACGACAAATATAGCAAGAAATGAGAAGACACACAACTGAAGACGAAGCAAAACACTAACGTCACCTTCAACATTTAACTGCATATGTTCTATATGTGAGTGTTACTGCCATTCTTGAATGGGACTGTTTAGTAACAACAAACATTGTGTTCGCTTATGCGCGTCCTACTATAGCACATCGATTTAGATCCCCAGGTTAGCCTATTATTACAGATCGTAAACAATATTCAGTCACGCTTAACTTTCTGTCAATCTCTATAGAGATTACTTAGAGATCTCCACTGTCAGCTGTAACAATAATCTAGACGTTCCATAAAAATGTCAAAAATAAAGTTCTTGTAACCATCATACTGCTTTTATCTGTGGCCTCCAAGTTTGTATGTAGAATCGTGCTGATCGGAATACAAGATGCTGTTGATAATATGCGTGAAGAACAAGCAGGATTAAACAAGTGGAGAAGCTGTCTTGGCCAAATATTCACTTTAAGGATAATACTAGAAGAGCATACAGTAACATAATATATGCAACTTGATTGATTTAAAGAAAAGTATTTGGCAGAATACATAGATTATCCTTGTGGAATATCTGGAAACATTACGGAATACCAACAACAATTACCATCATTATAAAAGACATATATGATGGCTATACTTGCGCAGTTCGTACAGTGGAGGGAATGTGTGATTGGTTTCGAGTTAAAACATGAGTCAAACAGGGATGTATACTATCACCCTTGCTATTTGGAATTACCACTGATTATATAATGAGTAAATTTTGCAAAGACAATATTGACATAACAAACTGTAGACAAGAATTACTTGGAAGTTATAGATTTTGCAGGTGATATAGTGCTCCTGAGTGATAATATCAACAAGAGGCAACATATCACAAATACCTTATCATCCATGGCGGAAAAAAAGTATGACATGAAATCAACAGGGACAAAACACAAATAATGAAAAATAACAATTACACATGAGAGTAATACATATCTCAATCGCCAGGAATTGGAAACAGTAGGCAACTATGTATATAATGGTAGCAATATACGCGCAGAAGGTGAAATAAAGAAAGAGATCAAAAGCAGGATATAAAAAGCAGCAATGAATTTTAAAAACTTGGACAAAATATGAAATAAAAAATACTAAGCAAGAAAACCAAACTTAGGACATTCAATTAAAAGGTATTATCAACACTTACCCACTCATGTGGAAGCTAGAAATCATCAACAGAGATTGGGAAAAGATTAAACGCTTTTGAAGACAAATGCCTAAGAAAAATAATTTGTGTACAATGGAATGAATTTCAGACTAATATTGAAATAAGAGAAATGGCCATGCAATCAAAGATCTTATCTACAATTAAAGAATGAAGATGGTCATGTGTCGGACATGTGATAAGAGGAGACAACAAACGAATTCCAAAACAGGCTCTTCTATGGGCAACATCAGGATACAGAAAAAGATGAAGACCTAAAGACACTAAAAAGAACACTTATAAGAGAAGCAAAGTTGGCGGGCATAGACTCATCAGATAAGATTGAACATCTCGCTCAGAATAGAGATGGGTGGCGAAAAACACTGCAAGCACTAAGCTACGTCTAACGGCCCGGGAAGGATCAAGAACTATCATACGTTTGGATGATTCATATCCAGTCTTACAAATATTACATCATTGGTTACCTTCTCTTTTCCGTTATCATACTGCTGCCAGTTGGCAGTCTACTAATTACAAGCTGAGTATTATAAGAGATTTCCGTCATTTATTGACGATCAAATGAAGCAATCATAGTGAGTATTGGTGATTTAAAGAGGTTATTGGTGAAATATAGTTGGTATTGGTGAAATATAGTGAGTATTAGTTAATTATAGTGAGTATATGTGAATTATAATGGGTATTGGTGGGTTATAGTAGATTTTGGTGCAATATAGTGGTTAGTGGTGGGTTATAGTAAGTTTTGATGAATTATAGTGAGTTTTGGTGAATTATGGTGAGTTTTGGTGAATTATGGTGAGTATCGGTTAATTATAGTGGGTATTGGTGAATTATCGTGGGTATTGGTGAATTATCGTGGGTATTGAGAACTTTAGTGGGTATTTGTGAATTATAGCGGGTATTGGTGAATTATAGTGGGTACTGGTGAATCATTGTGGGTATTTGTGGGTTATAGTGAGTACTGGTGAATTATAGTGGATATTGGGAAATTATAGTGGATACTAATGGGTTATAGTGAGTATTGGTGGGTCGTAGTGGGTATTTGTGAATTATATTGGGTATTTGTGAATTATAGTGAGTATTTGTGGGTTATAGTGGTTAGTGGTCGGTTATAGTGGGTATTGGTGAGTTGTAGTGGGTATTTATTTGTGAATTGTAGTGGTTATTTGTGAATTGTAGTGGGCATTTGTGAATTATTGTGGGTATTTGTGAATTGTACTGGGTATTTGTAAATTGTACTGGGTATTTGTGAATTATAGTGGATATTGGTGAATTATAGTGGGTATTGGTGAATTATAAGGGTCAGTGGTGGGTTGTAGTGATATTGGTGTATTATAGTGGGATTGGGTAAATTATAGTAGTTACTGGTGGGTTATAGTGGTATTAGTGAAATATAGAGGTTGTTGGTTGGTTAAAGTGGGATTGGTGAATTTTAGCGGTCATTGGTGAGTTATAGTGGGATTGGTGAGTTAAGGGAGCCGCGATAGCTCATTGGTTAGTGAATTGGACTACAAAGGACAAGGGGACGGGGTTCTTTACTTTTTACTTTTATTGATGAAATGTGGTGGCTATTAGATGGTTATAGTGATATGGGTGAATTATAGTGGTTATTGGTGGGTTATAGTCATATTGGTGAATTATAGTGGTTATTGGTGGGTTATAGTGATATTGGTGAATTATAGTGGTTATTGGTGGGTTATAGTGATATGGGTGAATTATAGTGGTTATTGGTGGGTTATAGTGATATGGGTGAATTATAGTGGTTATTTGTTGGTTATGGTAGTGTTGGTGAATTATAGTGGTTATTTGTTGGTTATGGTGGTGTTGGTGAATTATAGTGGTTATTGGTGGGTTATAGTGATATTGGCGAATTATAGCGGTTATTTGTTGATTATATTGGTGTTGGTGAATTATAGTCAGTATCGATGAATGTTATGTGCCTATGAGGTAGAAGCCTTATTACATCTAAATAATGATAATCAAACACGAGACTTGATAACTTGTTTCAGAGACTCACAATCAACCATCTCTCATAAACATACATCATTGTGTAACAGATGAGAAATAAACAAACTTTATTTTCAGAAGAAATGAGAGTTAAATAATAATTGTAAATATCTAACATTATACACGTTTTTTGTAATAAACTAAACAGCGCATAATCTCCAGAATATTAAATAAATTAGTACTACATAAGATTTCGTCCCGCACCTTTTAACATTTTATTACAGCCTAATGATAAATAAAAATTTAAAAAAAGAAATTCAAACATAATTACCCTAAGCATATAGTATTTACACAATATATAATAATTAGTGACGTAGAGAAAGCTATTATAAACACGAGGAATGACAAAGCTCCAGGTCCAGATGATGTGGCTGAGGAGGGACTAAAAGCATTATGAGGGTTTGGATCGGAGATAATTACAAAACAACAGAATGACATCTACGATACAGGGTATATACCTGATGACTTGTTCACATCCATCATCCTTGCCCTAACAAAGAAACAAGGAGCTCTTGAATGTGATGATCACAGAACTATTAACTTCATGAGTCATGTTACCAGGGTTTCGGTTTCAATAAAAAAAAAAGAAGTAATGGTGGTATGAAAGACAAGTTTTTTCCTAACAGTTAGAGCAGAAAGCTAATGCAAGTAGATTGTTTTATCTGGGAGCAATAGTTCTAACTCTGGTAAAAAGTAGAATTGGACAGGTCACGAATATATTTAAAAATAAAATGAGAAATGTGTTATGAAACAAGTCATTATTGTTGGAAGTTAGAAAAAGTTTTACAATGCTTCATTAACCAGTGCTTCTTTATGGTTGCCAACCATGGACAAAGTGATACTCATCATCATCATCATTAAGTACCAAGTCTGCTGCCGTAGGTGATCATGTCTCTCCCCAACTTTCGATCACGACAATTATTTATCATTTCTGTTGTTGACCTTCTGCCAAGCCATTCTCTTAAGCTGTCTAGTATCTTTTCTCTTTCCTTCCCTCTATCTCTTCGTCCCTCAATTTTCCCAGTTGTTACAATATATTACAGCTGTTCTCTTCTCATTACATGGCCAAAAAATGATGATTGTTTCTTCCTAATATTGGAAATTTGCTCTCTTTTTGCTTTGACCTCTTTCAGAACATCTTCATTACTCTTCTTAGCTGTCCATGTTATTCTCAACATTCTTCTGTAAAACCACATTTGTACAGCCTCCAGTGATTTCTTGTCTGCTGTCCTAATGTCCATGATTCACATCCATATATTAAAACTTGTTCTACATAACATTTAAGAATTCTTTTCTTGTTTCTATTGTCAAAAATGGATTGCATAGTATCTTCCTCATTTTTTGGAAAGTTGCTTTTGCCTGAGCCATTCTGCATCTCACCTCTTTTGTAAATCTTCCGTCTGAGGTTAACAAAGTTCCTACATATTTAAATTCATTTACCTATTTTAATATATTAAAAGGTATTATCAACACTTACCCACTCATGTGGAAGCTAGAAATCATCAACAGAGATTGGGAAAAGATTAAACGCTTTGAAGACAAATGCCTAAGAAAAATAATTTGTGTACAATGGAATGAATTTCAGACTAATATTGAAATAAGAGAAATGGCCATGCAATCAAAGATCTTATCTACAATTAAAGAATGAAGATGGTCATGTGTCGGACATGTGATAAGAGGAGACAACAAACGAATTCCAAAACAGGCTCTTCTATGGGCAACATCAGGATACAGAAAAAGATGAAGACCTAAAGACACTAAAAAGAACACTTATAAGAGAAGCAAAGTTGGCGGGCATAGACTCATCAGATAAGATTGAACATCTCGCTCAGAATAGAGATGGGTGGCGAAAAACACTGCAAGCACTAAGCTACGTCTAACGGCCCGGGAAGGATCAAGAACTATCATACGTTTGGATGATTCATATCCAGTCTTACAAATATTACATCATTGGTTACCTTCTCTTTTCCGTTATCATACTGCTGCCAGTTGGCAGTCTACTAATTACAAGCTGAGTATTATAAGAGATTTCCGTCATTTATTGACGATCAAATGAAGCAATCATAGTGAGTATTGGTGATTTAAAGAGGTTATTGGTGAAATATAGTTGGTATTGGTGAAATATAGTGAGTATTAGTTAATTATAGTGAGTATATGTGAATTATAATGGGTATTGGTGGGTTATAGTAGATTTTGGTGCAATATAGTGGTTAGTGGTGGGTTATAGTAAGTTTTGATGAATTATAGTGAGTTTTGGTGAATTATGGTGAGTTTTGGTGAATTATGGTGAGTATCGGTTAATTATAGTGGGTATTGGTGAATTATCGTGGGTATTGGTGAATTATCGTGGGTATTGAGAACTTTAGTGGGTATTTGTGAATTATAGCGGGTATTGGTGAATTATAGTGGGTACTGGTGAATCATTGTGGGTATTTGTGGGTTATAGTGAGTACTGGTGAATTATAGTGGATATTGGGAAATTATAGTGGATACTAATGGGTTATAGTGAGTATTGGTGGGTCGTAGTGGGTATTTGTGAATTATATTGGGTATTTGTGAATTATAGTGAGTATTTGTGGGTTATAGTGGTTAGTGGTCGGTTATAGTGGGTATTGGTGAGTTGTAGTGGGTATTTATTTGTGAATTGTAGTGGTTATTTGTGAATTGTAGTGGGCATTTGTGAATTATTGTGGGTATTTGTGAATTGTACTGGGTATTTGTAAATTGTACTGGGTATTTGTGAATTATAGTGGATATTGGTGAATTATAGTGGGTATTGGTGAATTATAAGGGTCAGTGGTGGGTTGTAGTGATATTGGTGTATTATAGTGGGATTGGGTAAATTATAGTAGTTACTGGTGGGTTATAGTGGTATTAGTGAAATATAGAGGTTGTTGGTTGGTTAAAGTGGGATTGGTGAATTTTAGCGGTCATTGGTGAGTTATAGTGGGATTGGTGAGTTAAGGGAGCCGCGATAGCTCATTGGTTAGTGAATTGGACTACAAAGGACAAGGGGACGGGGTTCTTTACTTTTTACTTTTATTGATGAAATGTGGTGGCTATTAGATGGTTATAGTGATATGGGTGAATTATAGTGGTTATTGGTGGGTTATAGTCATATTGGTGAATTATAGTGGTTATTGGTGGGTTATAGTGATATTGGTGAATTATAGTGGTTATTGGTGGGTTATAGTGATATGGGTGAATTATAGTGGTTATTGGTGGGTTATAGTGATATGGGTGAATTATAGTGGTTATTTGTTGGTTATGGTAGTGTTGATGAATTATAGTGGTTATTTGTTGGTTATGGTGGTGTTGGTGAATTATAGTGGTTATTGGTGGGTTATAGTGATATTGGCGAATTATAGCGGTTATTTGTTGATTATATTGGTGTTGGTGAATTATAGTCAGTATCGATGAATGTTATGTGCCTATGAGGTAGAAGCCTTATTACATCTAAATAATGATAATCAAACACGAGACTTGATAACTTGTTTCAGAGACTCACAATCAACCATCTCTCATAAACATATATCATTGTGTAACAGATGAGAAATAAACAAACTTTATTTTCAGAAGAAATGAGAGTTAAATAATAATTGTAAATATCTAACATTATACACGTTTTTTGTAATAAACTAAACAGCGCATAATCTCCAGAATATTAAATAAATTAGTACTACATAAGATTTCGTCCCGCACCTTTTAACATTTTATTACAGCCTAATGATAAATAAAAATTTAAAAAAAAGAAATTCAAACATAATTACCCTAAGCATATAGTATTTACACAATATATAATAATTAGTGACGTAGAGAAAGCTATTATAAACACGAGGAATGACAAAGCTCCAGGTCCAGATGATGTGGCTGAGGAGGGACTAAAAGCATTATGAGGGTTTGGATCGGAGATAATTACAAAACAACAGAATGACATCTACGATACAGGGTATATACCTGATGACTTGTTCACATCCATCATCCTTGCCCTAACAAAGAAACAAGGAGCTCTTGAATGTGATGATCACAGAACTATTAACTTCATGAGTCATGTTACCAGGGTTTCGGTTTCAATAAAAAAAAAAGAAGTAATGGTGGTATGAAAGACAAGTTTTTTCCTAACAGTTAGAGCAGAAAGCTAATGCAAGTAGATTGTTTTATCTGGGAGCAATAGTTCTAACTCTGGTAAAAAGTAGAATTGGACAGGTCACGAATATATTTAAAAATAAAATGAGAAATGTGTTATGAAACAAGTCATTATTGTTGGAAGTTAGAAAAAGTTTTACAATGCTTCATTAACCAGTGCTTCTTTATGGTTGCCAACCATGGACAAAGTGATACTCATCATCATCATCATTAAGTACCAAGTCTGCTGCCGTAGGTGATCATGTCTCTCCCCAACTTTCGATCACGACAATTATTTATCATTTCTGTTGTTGACCTTCTGCCAAGCCATTCTCTTAAGCTGTCTAGTATCTTTTCTCTTTCCTTCCCTCTATCTCTTCGTCCCTCAATTTTCCCAGTTGTTACAATATATTACAGCTGTTCTCTTCTCATTACATGGCCAAAAAATGATGATTGTTTCTTCCTAATATTGGAAATTTGCTCTCTTTTTGCTTTGACCTCTTTCAGAACATCTTCATTACTCTTCTTAGCTGTCCATGTTATTCTCAACATTCTTCTGTAAAACCACATTTGTACAGCCTCCAGTGATTTCTTGTCTGCTGTCCTAATGTCCATGATTCACATCCATATATTAAAACTTGTTCTACATAACATTTAAGAATTCTTTTCTTGTTTCTATTGTCAAAAATGGATTGCATAGTATCTTCCTCATTTTTTGGAAAGTTGCTTTTGCCTGAGCCATTCTGCATCTCACCTCTTTTGTAAATCTTCCGTCTGAGGTTAACAAAGTTCCTACATATTTAAATTCATTTACCTATTTTAATATATTGTTCCACTTATATTTATTTTGCACTGAGGTGATGCCTGTTTCTTTGTTGTTACCATTACTTCTGTCTTTTTGCTATTAAGGCTGTCCTTTATTTTTGCTTTCTTTTACTATAATGTCCAACATTTCTTGTAACTCATTTTCACTGTTAGCGATTAAGACTGTATTATCAGAATACCTTATAGATTATTTATATTATGACATCCGATTGTTATTCCAGGCAGGTCCCTTATGGATCTTAAATTAATCTCACTATACATATTAAACAAATCTGGTGACAGCACACAACCTTGCCTAACACCCTTTTTTTATGTTGAAACATTTCCAAAAGTGAAACTACCCCGTATATAATCAGTAGGGATATGTTACCCTTTATAGGAAGGATGTTTACTGTGCCGAGAACTGCCAACAAATTCAAATAAGGAGGTACTAAAAGAGGCAGATGAAGAGATGAAAGTATAAGACAAAATATGGAAAGGCAGTCCAGACGTGTGTGGGGATATGTGGAGAAGTGGTGGATTGGAATACTTAGTGACAACATGGGAAATAAAGTAACGCCGAAGAGAGAGAATGAGAAGTATACAGTAAAGGGAAAATCTGCTGGATTGTTTGATGGCTTTGCACGAGAAAAGATCAATGTTACTCATCGTACAAGATCGAGAGTTATTGAGGAACGCCACATCCAATGCCTCTCACATGGACCTGGAATAACAAATGGATGAATGTAAAGAATGAGCAACTGCAAGGCTAGTTTATTGCAAAGACTAGAGAAATGTACGTATATCCATTGTTAGTTTAAACTAACTCGACGGAAATGTAACTCTTAAAATTCGAACATTGCAAGGCTTAATTGACAAGTTGGGTCAGGCGTCTACAGAAAGCACGCACGATGATACAATTTGCTGGAACAGTTTCATTTTATTCAAAGAACAACTGAACTGACAAAAGTTCTGCAGAGATTGTGAACTGGTTTAAGCATCGCCATCATAAATGGAATCCCCTCCTTCGAGTTCTTTTTTAAAAATTATTATTGAACTATCTTTGAATTTTATGAATAAATCAAATAAACAAAACTTTGTGAACAAAGTGTAGGATGGTAGTTTCTCACAGCCATCAATACAAATTTTAGTCACATATTTCCTGTTCATAGGACGAGACAAATACACATTTAAAGAGCATGTACAAGTTAATATAAGGAGTTGAAGATTTGATTTAGCAATTCATTATTAACCTTCATTCTCGCCGCTTTGTTCTTGTATTTTCTTTACCAAGTAGAAAAAACAACTCCCACAAAGCATCACAATGACTGCGACCAGCAGAATAAATGGTACATAATTTGTACGATTTGATGATTCTGTTGATGAAAATTGTAAGCATAATTGGGGTTTGGTAAACCTTTGCAAGCACAATACGATTTTAATAGCGAGATAACATTCAACTTATATTTTACAATGAACGTTAACAAATAATGCATTTGGGTAATGCGGAACAAGGAATGACATTGGTGGTGTATGATACTCATATATGATGAGCTCCATTCAGGTGTGATGAGGAACAGGGCCAACCTCGTTTCATGTCAATTGTGTGTGTGTGTGTGCCAAATCCGTTAATAGGTCACATCACATATATTTGTCTATTCTATTCATTCAATGAGCCAATCCTAAGTTACATACAGAAACAACAAATAAAATGGTTTGCCCATCTAGAAAAAAATGTAAGTGTTATTTCGTACCATGCAAAATGAGCATACTGATACTATTATAGTCCAGCACTGACTTCACCAAAGCTTACATTAGCAAGAACCGGTTTGTTCCTTGCTGCTGTTGAATAAACACCACATGAGAAAAACCTCGTTTGGATTTATATGTGTGTTTTTGCTATAACACGAAAGGTTATTTGATCCATATTTTCTTGCAGTGCCAGGCCATTTCGGCTCTAGAGTTTGGCTCAGTGCATCGTTATGCAACAGTTGTGCAACACTTGCAGCGTACACACCAGAGAACCAGATTTCCAAAACTTAAAGTGGTGCCACTTTCCTTCGAACCAGCCCCGAAGAAATTAAATATTTAAATTATATGTATTAAACATCTTTATTAATGTATATGAAAGCTATGAACCGAGTATACCAAATAAACTAAGTACTAAATGATAATACCAAATGATAATAATACTAACTGAACTAAAAACGTTAATTTTCATTGCGTTGCCTAAAAAGAATGGTTCAGTTGAATGCAATGACTTTAGAACAATAAGCCTAACATGTAACAACAATTTAGCCAAAAGTTTTAAATGAAAGGATTCAGAATAAAATCAATATTGAATTAGAAGAGCAGCAATTTGGATTTGGGAAAAACAGTGCCATATTCTGCAGGAGGACATTATTCAAAGAGTACACAGAAATAAACAAACCAATATATGCCTGCTTCATAGACAACAACAAAACCTTTGATAGAATACACCATGAACAACTTATAGGCTGCCTAAAATATATACATCTAGATGACACCGACATACAACTAATATATAATTTATACTGGGAACATACTACAATCACTATAGACAAGCCAGAAATTATAGCAAAAAGATCCTAGAACAAACAAAAGCAGACTCTTGGAAAGCATTTGGTGAAGAGTTAGAAAAAATATGTACAGAAGAACCAAAAGAATTTTTCAAAGGTGTAAAAGTAATGAGAGTAATAAATAATTATTATAACCCAACCACTATAATAAACGACAAGAACGGTATACCAATCAGCAGCAAGAAAAACAAACTAATCAAATGGAGAGAATACTTTAAGGAACTATTTAATCAAGGAAATACAAACGGAAATACAGAGTTTAAACATAGGCAGTATGATGAACAGGAACCGAATATACTTAAAGCAGAAGTAGAATGGACATTGAAACAGAATAAAAAGAACAAAGCAGCTGGTATAGATGGAATAACAACAGAAATGCTACTAGCCTGTAAGGAAACAGATATAGATTTGCTTACTATAATATTTAATATGGCGTGGGAAGAAAGAAAAGTCCCAGACGATTGGAAAAAAGCTATCATTGCCCCATTTTGGAAGAATAAAGGAAGCAAAAGGGAGTGTGAAATGCACAGAGGAATATCTCTATTGAGTCAAGTTGGTAAAATGTTTGCTAAAATATTGGAGAGGAGAGTAAGATACACAATAGAACCTCAATTAAGTAATAATCAATTCGGATTCAGAAAAGGCAAAAGCTGTACTGATGCTATATTTACATTGAGACAACTATGTGAAAAAAACAATAGAATATGAGAGAAACCTAAATATAGTGTTTATAGATCAGGAAAAAGCGTTTGATCGTGTGGACAGGAACAAACTTTGGCAAACTGTAGAAACATACGGGGTAGCAGGACTACTAATAGATTATATAATGGCATTATATAAAAACAGTCAAAGTGCCGTTAAAACATCCCAAGGTCTGTCAGAATGGTTTCAGGTTACAACAGGAGTAAGACAAGGCAGCGTCCTCTCACCACTCCTCTTCATCATATATATGGACAAAATAAATCAGGAAACAACCAACAATAAGGAACAATCAAATAATAACATAAAGGTAGAAAACGCCAACATCAACGAGCTACTCTTCGCAGATGACCAATGGCTAATATATGAGGATGAAAACCTGCTACAACAGCATTTAACATCTCTAGATAAAAGCTGCACAAACTACAGTATGAAAATTAACACAGCAAAAACAGAGGCTATAAGAATAAGCAAATTAAGACACCCATTAAACATTAAGATCAAAGATAAAGAAATAAAACAAGTAGAAGAATTCAAGTATTTATGCATAATGTTCACATAAGATGGAAAACTAGACAGAGAAATTGACATGAGAATACAAAAAGCGAATGCTGTAACATACCAGCTTTCACCATTGCTAAGACATCCAAACATTTCTATGCCAGCTAAACAACAAATGATAAATAGCATTTTCATACCAACTTTGTGCTATGAAAGTCAAACATGGACCCTTTCTAAATCACAATTAAGAAAGATCAATACATGTGAGATGCGATGCTTGAGAAAAGTAACAAACAACACAAGAAGAGATAGAATACCAAATGAAACCATAAGAAAAATAGTAGGAACAAAACCCTGCCAAGAATATATAGAACAACAACTTAAATGATTTGGCCACCTGGTCAGAATGAATCCTTATCAATCACCATCAAGGGCTTCCTTCTCGAGAATGCATGGAAAAAGACCAAGAGTCTTACCCAGTACCTACCCAGAAGAAGATGAATAGATGCAGTGACAGAGACATGTAACAACAAAGGAAAGTCACTAATTCAAACAGTTCGAGCAGCTCAAGAACGACAAATTATATAAATCACGACACCTTTTAGATATCAGGGGAAAGAAAAAAGAAGAAGATTGGGAACAAATAGCAATAATAAAAGATAAGGAAGAGAACCCTACACCCAATGCTATAAAAAAGAGAAGTAAGACAAAGACACATCCTATCACCAAACTTGTTCAATCTATAGGGTGAGCAAATCTTTAAAAACATCTTAGAGATGCCAGGCCTAAACACCAATGGAAAGATAATCAATATCCTAAGTTATGCTGATGATACTGTATATTATCAGAACATCCTAAAAATCTACAACAATTACTGAATGAAATAAACATGACAAGCAAAAAATATAGATTAATTTTGAATATTAAAAAGACTAAAGCTATGATCATAAACAAATAAAAATACTCAAAAACCTACAAGTGGATATCAAAGTTGAAGGAATAGACCTGGGAACAGTTTATAGTAACAACTACCTTGGACATACTATAACCAGTGATAGAAAATGTACAACTAAAAAAAAAAGAATAGGAATGGCAGAAAAGTAATTTTATTGCCATGAAAAATACACTAACATCAAAACAAATAACACCAGGGCTAAAACTAAAAATAACAAAATGTTATATCTTCTCAACATTCCTGTATGGCGCAGAAACATGAACATTGGACAAGAAAACAGAACAGAAAATTGAAGCCCTTGAAATGTTGATTTATAGAAAAATAGAACGAATTAGATGGAAAGAAAAGAAAACAAATGATGAAGTCTTAAAACAACTAAAAGTGAACAGAGAACTACTAAACATAATTCGAACAAGACAAATTCGATTTCTAGGGCATGTTAAAAGACACATCAGCCTACTATAAGTAATCTTGGTAGGGAAAATACAAAGTAAAATAGGCAGAGGTAGACCAAGACTAACATGGATAAGTAACATCAAAAGATGAACAAGACAGTCTATGACAACCTGCATCATTTAAGCAAGAGACAGAGGGAAATGGCACTCCATGATAGCCAACCTTCGATGCTAAGACGGCACTCAATGATGATGATAGCTTTAATTAAAACAATATAGGAGATAGAAAGTAAAGTAACTTAACGAATTTACTTTGTGCACAATGAGTGCACACATAAGACTACCATACAAGAAATGACAAACAATAGTCTCATCTATATGAGGAAAATAATGTGGATACATTTCTGCCCTGTGTGTTGAGAAGAGATAACGAAAGAGTTGCAAAGCAAACCATCAAACGGGAAGAAGACGATAGAAACAAAGAAAAAAACACCAAAAAGAGCGGCACCAATAGTTGGTGTCGACTCCTTTGTGGAAATTGAAAGGCTCGCCAAGAACAGGACTTGTAGCTGGATAAACTGAGAGTCTTAAGCAAACCTAGGACATTAGAACTATCATCATCAACATGTGCCATTCCAGTTGGCGTAGACAATTTTCTGTTCATTGTCAGTATCAATTATGTTGTTGCTGTTTTCCATGCCACGACACCAAGCTGTCTAGTATATTCTCTCTTTGTCGTCCGCGATCTCTCGATCCCTGTATTTTGCCAGTTGTAACCAAGTATTCTATCTATTCAATTCTAATCGTGATGTGCCCGAAAAATTTCGATTGCTTCTTTCTAATGTTTTTTTTTAAAGAGCTCCCTTTTTGTATTGGCTTCTTTGAGAATTTCCATGTTGGTCTTTTTAGCTGTCCAGGAAACTCAATATTCTGCTATGTTATATCTATATGGCTTCTAATCGTATTTTCATTTATTTGTCTACTGTCCATGATTCTCCCCCATAAGTCAGAATTGGCTCTATACAACACAGATGAACTTTCTCATTTTTAATGACATAGAATTGTTGCACAAAATGTTTTTCATTTTCTGAAATGCTATTTTGGCCTGAGCTATCCTGCTTTTTATTTCTGTGAGGCAGCTTCCAACTTATATAATTATTGTACCAAAATAACTTGAATTACAAGGGGTAACTTGGCAGACCTGGAGAGTCTTTAATGTTATTTCATGCAGGAGCCGGAAGACAAAAGCAGTCCATGAGAGCAGAATTACAGGCGTTCACCCGATTGTAGACACTCTAGGTAGGAGCTGGTCTTATTTCTTTAAACTAAAGGCAACTAGAATAGTACCGCACGTAAATGGCGAATTAGTGGATAGTTACTCTTTTGTCTAGCAGCTGAAGCTCACTACACAGGCATTGGAGATCACGACACTACAACTCCATTGTCTTGAAGTATTGGTTAAATGTCCGGAGAAGTCATGGAGAAGCTTCACTGAAACGACATGCACTTGGCAGTGAAGAATGAGCACAATGAATCATGCCTTGGCTACAGTATCTTTGACGAGATCATAGTTGGTAGCTTATGTTTTACATTGATGTGGCTGTCCGTTTTGCTTGTGTCCTACATTGATGTGACCGTCCATTATTACTTATGTCCTACATTGATATAGCCGTCCAGTTTTACGTATGTCTTACATTGATGTGGCCTTCCGTTTGTGCTGATATCCTACATTGATATATCCGTCCGTTGTTACATATATCCTACATTGATGTAGACGTCCATATTTCCAATTTAGACTCGACGTGAGGAGATGAAAACCCAGTCACACCAAAAACCAATTGAAACACATCATTTATTGTCAGCCATACCTTGAATTGTTAACTATTTTTCTTAATTGAACTCTGATGTTGTGTTAACTACTGGCTTCCCTACATTGTAAACGTGACCCATCGTATATGTTTATGAAGATATTTTGTAGACTTCCACTACTGCCATTTTCTTGTTCCTTCCACCTTGTTGTAGTTTATGTATGTATACATTTCTACCCAATATCAGCGTTGGTGAGGAGTGGATACCGGTGCCTACGTCTTTCAAGGGGACTTTCTCGTGTTTTGTCACACTCGACAGGAAAAATAGGCAACAGAACCCGGTCGTGGTTAATGCTGAGGTCAACGGTCTCCTCTGCGATAACACCGATGCGAAAGATGCAGTCATCTATACAGACGGATTTGTAAGACAACACCAAAAAAGTGCATGGGCATTTACAGCACGCTCGGCAGGCAGAATAGTCAAAGAAGACAGTGGTGCATACGTCATGACCACTAGTAGCATGACAATGGAAGTGATGGCAGTGACCAAGACATTCAAATGGTTAGAGTCACAAGACTACACCCACGCATGTATACTGTGTGATTCGATGAGCATGATAAAAAAAAGTGAAGGCAGGCTCAGTACGCACGCAATGGGTATAGTCGTTGCAGAAATCTAAAATACGTAAGGTCACCTTTGTCTTTGTCCCTGGACATGCGGGAGTACGGGGAAATGAAAGAGCGGACAGGTTGGCTAGCTGCGCTGTCGTTGAGGACGAGCAACCAATGGATCGGGCGGACATCATCAATGCTCTCCGAGATGTGGGAAGAGCACAGGACTTCGACAAACACAGATCCACGTCACTTCTTCGGATGATGGAAGTGGGAGTTAAGGTGGGCACAGTCAAAAATGAGAAACTTAGTGGCCGTGTAAGAAGACTTATCAACCAACATAGAATTGGAGTCGTCGTCAGTCGCTGGACGCTGCGGGAATTGCTGAGGAGGGGATCTGAACACCTATGGACATGTTCGGAGGGCAATGATGATGACACGCAAATAACTCAATAACTTTTGTATCCTCCTTCACCAGCACGAAATCTTAAAGTACTTATTTCTTCTCTGTTTTTACTTAGTAACCATAGCTTGTATTTCTTGAATTTGTTCAAGTTGTATTTGTAACCACAGTTTATAACTAGATAGTAGTTGATGTTGTCAAGATCTGATTAATCAGGCAGGCTTATTTGCTTTGTAACTGATGACCTGGTATATTAACTATATTCCATTTGCCATAACGAGACAACTGACATATGTAAGAGCCATATTTACATTGAATGTTAACTGATTACGTTCCTATTATCCACCACGCCTTATGTTGATGTGCCTATTTGTTTTAGCTATCTCAAACACTTTCCTGTGCAAATTATTCGCAAAATTATTGTGAATGAATATTTTGTTCTCTATTTGTTGTTGTGAATCAAAGTGATATACCAACATTAATACACATGATATCCTCGATTACCGGGCAGTGTGTTGACACAGTTTGCTTAGGAAAAAAATCCATGCTGAACAATTTGCAGCTAATCTTGGGTCCCTTTATCAAATTTGAATTTAAGTTTGAAACAGTTTCCCCTCTGTCGTTCAGTATTTTCCACGTGACGTTTCTTGCAAATAGAAGGGGTTTAAGTATGGTGAATTTCTAACTTAGTCCAATTTGTTCATTTCATGAGGGGCACTAAATTCAGATCCTGTCAACATATTTCAGAACCGCCAGGAAATGTCTTTTCTTTCTAAGTCTGGCCTGGAGCAGTACTTCTTTGGAGAACTTAGATATTATGTGACGAGTGCATCATGACTGCATGCAAGAAGCTCTGTAATACATAAAGCACACCAAAAACCTATATTTGAATCGGTGTTGTTTTCTGACATCTTTGATTATTTTGGGAACCACGAACCTCTTCTATCGGCGACTTCCGAACGTGGCTACTTCACTCGAATATGGTGACTTCACCCGAATATGGTGACTTCACCCGAATATGGTTAACTTTACTGACCTTGGAAGAAGAGATGTATTTAAATCTCTTCATAATACCTTTCTCCAATCAAAGCTACCTTTATCTTTCTCTTTCAAGTCGAAAGGCTGAGGGGGATCACCCAAACCACGTGACGTTTCCAGCATTACAGCAGGGGCGGTTGCGGGTAAAATGAGCTCGCATAGCTCAAGACGTCACAAGCATTGGGTTTTTTTTTTCGAGAAAACCGCCTCAGCGGGCAGGCTGGAGTGATGAAGGTGGTGACGCTCCAATCTTCTTTAGTAATTCTTTTTATTTTAGCCCCATCCCCACTCTCAATTTTTACCGCTTCTGTTTCATTACTTTCGGCACAGAGGCCGCCTTGCTTTCTGATCAATCCCCAGCAGTCGTCTGCGAACTGTATAAATATCCTCCATTTCATTTCTGGCAAATCGCATTTTAATGCATCACTCATCTTTCGTGGATTCTTCCACCAGTATTAGGTAACTGTCGTCTTAAGCTACTCTTTCTCTCTGACGACGACATTCTCAATTCCGATATGGCGAAACATATTTCTTTTCCTTCTTATTTGTGTTCACACGACTGACTCTTGTAAGACCACATACTGTTATCATTGCTCTTTTCCTGTAAATCTTGTCTTGGTGTTTCTGTAGGGTGGCGAGATCTTCAGATGTTTTCTGGGAGTTACTCCATCTCGCAGGACAATTGACATTGACCAGTAATGAATAACTGAAACCGCAACCTCATCAATGACTGCACGTGCGCATTGTGGCAGCATCTATTTCACAAACGATGATCACATATCATCCACATCACAATAAATAAATGCAAAATGGCAATTTCCTGTATAAAACATCACACATGAAAAAAGTGCTAAACTCAAGAGTTTGTTTCAATTAAATTCCGCAAGGATGTATATTGGTCTGTGGTGTCTCGACAGGCAGTTAGTAGCAAGCAAACAATATTTGTCAATACTTTGATAATATAATAGTGTCTTATGCTGGATGCTGCTTTACTGCGTAGTTTCTCTCATGATTAATACTGACAATGTTGAATTGACAGATCCGACCGAAGGATGACAAAGAAAAGATATTTGTGGAACTAGCCTTAATTTCTTCTCCTGCGTCTTTCAGCTACTGATTTTAACATCTATTTCTGGAATGTTGTAGTGCCGTTTTTTTATGTTCTCCGTGAGCTACGATCCGACGGTAGGTTTTCCAAGTTTCACTTAAGTCCTACAAACATCCTTACATCTGAATACTGGTCTGCCCTTTGATATTTTCCCGTCCCTAAGTTCGCCATGCAATAATTGTTTGGGAATACGATTGCACATGTTTGTATATTTAAATTGTTTTCGAGAATACTTTACATAATATATATATATATATATATATATATATATATATATATATATATATATAATAATAATAATTTACCAGGCCTGTCACACTTTGGCCCGCTATAGCCATTCTTGCAATTGAGGCAGCGACCAGTAACGTTGTGACATGTTTCATTGATGCAGGCGGCAGAACAGACGTGTTCACACAATGGGCCATAACGTGTTTGATTGCATGCTGGGAATGAGAGAGGCAACTAGCAAATGTTGGGGTCAAGCGTTCATAACAGCGACAACTCAACATTGAATTAAGGGTTTAGCGTTCATATGTGAGCGGGCCGAATGTGCGTCTGTGTGCGTATGCTTGTCTGTGTGCGTATGCTTGTCTGTGTACGTATACTTGTCTGTGTGCATATTTGAGTGCGTACATTGCGTGTGAAGATAAAACACAAACGTATTATATTTGTGGTTGCAGCCGCAGCGTTAGTTTAACAATTACGCCACTAGACATTTGGACCAGGTCTGAATAATTCACTGTTGATCCTAGACCTGTCTACCTATCACAAGAATGACGTCACCTCAGTATGTGCAGTTCTCTAACTACTTTCAACATTGTCACTGATATAAACTAACCGTAATAAATCTTTGGCATTGACAACACGTTTTAAAAAATCCAGAAACAACAACATAAAACACAACAAACAATAAACAGCCGAAAATGTGATGCCAACCTTTCTATTACAGACACATCGCCTTGGCACTTGGAATAACGGAACCTGTGCTACTTTCATTCCAATACTCCAAAAAATGTAACGATTAAAACAATAAACGATAAACACACACGCATAGACCATATTAATTATTTTGCTGATACACGGCAAAGAACAATTGCAAGACAGTGAGTAGTTTCCAGTGGTTTAGGCTGAAGGCAGGAACTAACTATTTATTACTCAGAGAAATTCAGAGGCGACTGACAAGCTCTAATTACACCGGAACATTGTATTTTTATAGCAGTGGAATAAATCTACAAACAGAAATAGAAAACTGAATACAATTGGCTGTCCGAACTAGGACTTCAGCTCTTACTTCAACGACCAGCGCTCCGCCGCCAGATATGCCTGCGAACGCTCCCAACTCATTACCACTAGCAAGGCAATTCTACTATTAGGTTTGCAGGATAGGATGGCGTTGTTCTCTAACCAAATGGTTATGGTTATTAGAATATATAGATAATTGGATATCTCAATACCTACAAGACAGAACGGCCAGAGTACAAGTACATAGACAACTAAGTAAGAAAGCCAGAATCAAACAAGGTGACCCACAAGGTGGAGTCCTATTCCCATAGCTTTTTTAAATTTTCATAAATGACATCGTAATGGATATTCCACCCAGAATACACTTATCAATGTACGCAGACAACTTGGCGATTTGGGCACGTGAAGAATCTATGTCAGTGGCTAGCTTTAGAATGCAAGATGCCATAAGAAAACTTGAGAAATGGACGAACACATGGTTACTACCAATTATAGAAAAACATACATACACAATTTTCAGCCTATCAAGAAACACTCTCTGCAAAATTGAAGACAAAAGACCATACATTTCCTAGTGACCAAAATACAACATATCATAAAGCAAACAAAAGAGCCAGAAAACGAACAGATATTATGAAGAAATTGGCAGGAACGGACTGGGGATCAGACAGCAATATCTCGAAATGACTATACGTAGGAAGAGTAAGACCAGTCTTAGAATATGTAGTCACAGCCTGGACTACAGCTTCCAAATCACACCTTAGCAAAATTAAAAGAACACAAAACCAGGCTGCCCGTATCATCACTGGTGCTATGAAATCTACACCTATCGAGACTCTAGAAACAGTAACAGGATTACAAGCCTTAGATGACAGACGGAAAACTAAAGTAATGCAACAAGCGGAGAAATATAGAAGGCTCCCTAGCCACCACATGCACCAAAGAATAACTGGTTTCGTAAAAGGAAAACTAAAGAGGAGCAACTTCGCTGCAATCTCCAAAGAACTGGCAACTAGTGACCCAGTACTGTCCCAAACAATGCCGAAACCCATAAGCCCATCTGATATGACTCCTCATGGGAAACACAAAATACCAGAACTTAAGGCAGACTTGTGTAGGAATCATAAAAAAGGCACCCAATCAGACAAATAGAGAAAACACATAGCATAAAAACACACAAACGACAAATACCCACATGACTCCTGGTCACACATATACACAGATGGCTCTGCTAATGCCACAAGAAATGGAGGAGGAGGTGTGTTCTTGAGGCTGAATAACCAGGAAGAGTTCACCAAGTCAATAGCTACTGGGAAATTCTCAAACAACTATAAAGCAGAAACAAGCACTCAAAGACGCTGTAAAACTGGCTATCCAGCACAAAAATAATATGCACAAGAAATTGGTGATACTGACTGATGCACTGTCAGTCCTAACAGCTCTGAAACCCCACATGAACAGTAAGCTAGATGACCTGTGAATAACCCTAGACCAACTGTGCAATAACTTCCAGAGAGTGGTCATTCAGTGGATACCATCACACTGTAATATACACGGGAACAAACGCGCAGACAAATTAGCTAAAAGGGAGGGAGATTACTACAAAGAAAACCGTGTGGTCAGCTACGATGAAGCCAAATCCATCATCAAAAGCCAGTATCATGAACAATGGTAATAAGAACACCCAAAGTATAACTAGAGGTATGGATACCTCCAACTATCAAGGAGGGATCAAGTCATCATACTTCGCGTACACACTGGCTACAACAGAATGAGAAACCACATGTTCCCCAAACTCAAAATAGGAACTACCAGCCAATGCCACTGTACACTGGATAACATGACTACAAAACATGTTCTACAGGATTGCCCCCAGTACACAGACCTGAGAAGGACAATGTGGTCCACACCCACCTCCCTGGAAGAGAAACTATACGGGGCAACCGAATCACTTTAACAGACAGCTGCCTTCATGAGAGAGTCTGGAATCCTATTCTGAATGAACCATGATCACAGAAAAAGATGAAGAAGAATATATAGAATCTTATCGGATGTTAATATATAATAATAAAGACAAAGACTATATAACAATCATACAGAATGCTTCATAAATTCTTATAAAGACAACAAAGTATCAACTATAAGATATGAAATACTATATGAATGAACACAGACATACAACAAATTATTCCAGCAAGCATACAGAATGCTGCACACAAAAATCAGAAAGAGAACATGATCCATACAAGCATGCACAATGTTGCAAAAATTATCTTTAAAAATAAAAAGTAGACGTGATTCAAGAACAGTTATGTACTCAAGAAGTAGTATCACTTGTAAACTAGTAGTTTAAACAGTGGAGAACATGTCTGGGGTACTTTCCTTAAGATGGACGTTATCAAATCTCGATAGTTAATATTTACAGCTGAAAAAAATCACATGTGACGCTTTATATAGGCCACTATTTTTCGTTTCCATATTTTCAATTGTTAACATCATCATCATCATCATGTACCCTGCCGGTTGGCGTAGGCGATCATGTCCCTCCACAATCTTCTATCTACAGTGCATTGTATCAGTTCTGTTGTTGACTGTTTTCCATGCCATGACACCAAGCTATCCAGTATTTTCTCTCTTTGTCGTCCGCGATCTCTCTTTCCTTTTATTTTGCCAGTTGTAACCAAGTATTCCAACTTTCCTCTTCTCATGATGTGACCAAAAAATCTTGATTGCTTCTTTCTGATGTTTTTTAAGAGCTCCCTTTTTGTGTTGGCCTCTTTGAGAACTTCCTCATTGGTCTTTTTATCTGTCCAGGGAACTTTCAACATTCTGTAAATAGAAGGTTGTGATGTGTCATGATTATTCAAGGCAATATAAGAAGGTAGTTTGCCATTCCTTTCCTTCTTGACAGTGACTGTACTAGTCGGTGATCGCAGCCATTGTCTCTATACATGAGATCCTCTGCCTGCCATCGCGGTGTGGGGACCATAACCGGCACTACTTGTCGGCTGTTCCCACAACACCATCCACCACCTGCTCCAATGGCTTCACATAACCCTGATAGGGGGGCTAAACGGGGAACTCCACTTTGCCCAGGGGTGTCCCGAAGACTAGCAGAGGAAAGGAGACGTCTTACACCTCCTTTGGTAGGGCAGAACCTTACCCCGCTAACCTACAATTGTTAACAGCAGCGGGCAAAAACAAAAGTGATCATCTTAAGACTCATGAGTATTTGTGTATCCCATTCTCAGCTGACTAGCATGTTGATCCTAAACTAACTTTTTCAGGTATTACCATGCGAGTTTTTTCCACCTTCACCAGCTGCAATATTTCTTTCTGCTGCAATATTTGTGATACTATATATAATAAGCATTTTTCGCCGTATTCCCTGTCAACAATTTAGGAATAGCAAGTTACGGTTTAGATAATAGCCAAGTTACGGTTAAGATAATAGCCAAGTTACGGTTAAGATAATAGCCAAGTTACGGTTAAGATAATAGCCAAGTTACGGTTAAGATAATAGCCAAGTTACGGTTAAGATAATAGCCAAGTTACGGTTTAGATAATAGCCAAGTTATGGTTAAGATAATAGCCAAGTTACGGTTAAGATAATAGCCAAGTTACGGTTAAGATAATAGCCAAGTTACGGTTAAGATAATAGCCAAGTTACGGTTAAGATAATAGCCAAGTTACGGTTAAGATAATAGCCAAGTTACGATTAAGATAATAGCCAAGTTACGGTTAAGATAATAGTCAAGTTACGGTTAAGATAATAGCAAGTTGCGGTTAAGATAATAGCCAAGTTACGGTAAAGATAATAGCCAAGTTACGGTTAAGATAATGTAAGTTACGGTTAAGATAATAGCAAGTTACGGTTAAGATAATAGCAAGTTACGGTTAAGATAATAGCCAATTTTTCATCCTTACTTTTCTGTCCTGGCAAGAGTAGAAAGGTGCCCTTATTGATTTAAAAATACATAAGGAGAAAACAGGGTCTTTAAAGGGGAGTAATGACTAGTGAACTTGTACATATCCCAGATACTGCCACGGAAAAGTAAGGGGCAATAGAAGTGATCTGAATATTAAATCGAGAACTTTCAAAGAAATAGAACAGAAGAAAACAACTTCACGTGGTGTCTCATATGCATTGTAATGTTAGTTCACACATTTTTAAGGCTTTCGGCAATTTATTTTCTTGTGTAACATTGCCAATATATCGCCAGTCCCGTCTTTCTTTCCCAGAAAAATCAGGGTATCCATTTAAGGCTGTTAAATCCGACCTCTGGTCCGTAGTGTTCCAATTCACTAATCACTGAACTACCACAGTTCTAGCTGACGGTATCCAATGGACAAATAATGAACAAAAAAAGTCTGACATAGTCACGTGAAAGGTAATAAATGGAAACTTTCTGAATAAAATTCGCAATAGCATCGTCACAATATGAAGTTAGTCTGTATAGAAGCTAAACACTTGACACCATTATTTATTACTTCTTCTTCTTTCCTTCCTCACCTGCCTTTCAGCGTCGAAGGGAGATATAATTTGCGGTCTTTTGCTCTTCTGTTCGCCTCTGCTGCTGTTATGTTTCCTAGTGGTGTTCTGACCCTGCAGCTGCCGTTGATGTAGAGACTTTTAATAAGGTTGGTTAGATGTTGGCTTACTCCATATGTTGTTAGTATCTCCCACAGTCGTTCTCTGTTTACTCTGTCGAATGCTTTTTCCTGGTCGATGAAGGCTCTGTATAAGTTTTGATTGTGTTCTGTCGTTTTTTCTGCAAGTTGTTTTAATGTGAATAGTGCGTCAGTACATCCTCTGTTTTTTCGGAACCCAATTTGAGAATCGCTTAACTGTAGTTCTATTATTGGTCTCAGCTTTTTTTCCCAAGATTTTGGCGTTTAGCTTTCCTACATGGCTGAGAAGAGATACACCTCTATATTGATTGCAGTCTCTTTTGCTACTTTTTTTTTCCATATTGGTATGATGATTGCCTGTTGCCAGTCTTCTGGGGCTTGTTGTTGGTGCCACGCTGTATTAAATATTCTGTGCAACCATTGCACTCCTGTTTCTCCTGCTGCTGCTATTATTTCTATTGGTATGTTATCTATCCCCGGTGCTTTATTTTTTGGTGCATATTTTATTACTTCTTCGATTCCCTCTTTCGTGATGTTGAGTTCAGTATTTGTGAGTTCTAGCGTGGTTTTTGTTGTCTTATTAGTAGTTGGTATGTTTTAACAGAGACGATATGCTCAAATCAATATTCATAGCCCTACCAAAGAAATCGGGTGCGATTGAATGCGATGATCATCGCACAATAAGCCTTATGAGTCATATGACTAAGATATTACTAAGAATCATCATGCGAAGAGTGCGAAACAAAATCAGTTAAGAAATTAGCGATAAACAGTGTGGTTTTGTTAGAGATAAAGGAACAAGCAATGCCATTTATATCATAAGATCTTTAGTAGAAAGAGCCATAGAGGTGAAAACAGATCTATACCTGTGTTTCATAGATTACACCAAGGCATTTGACAAAGTAAAGCACCAAGAAATAATCAACATTTTAGAAAGCATAAACGTAGACAGCAAAGATCTAAGAATAATAAAGAACATGTACTGGCAACAAACAGCGGCTATAAGAACTGGAAACCAATTGGGAATGTTTCAACAAATAAAACAGGGTGTTAGACAAGGTTGTGTGCTGTCACCAGATTTGTTTAATATTTATAGTGAGATTATTTTAAGATCCATAAGGGGCATGCCTGGAATATCAATTGGAGGTCATAATATAAATAATCTAATGTATGCTGATGATACAGTTTTAATCGCTAAGAGTGAAAATGAGTTACAAGAAATGTTGGACATTATAGTGAAAGAAAGCAAAAATAAAGGACTCAGCCTTAATAGCAAAAAGACAGAGGTAATGGTAACAACAAAGAAAAAGACATCAACTCAGTGCAAAATAAAGACAAGTGGAACAATATTAAAACAGATAAATGAATTTAAATATTTAGGAACTTTGTTAACCTCAGACGGAAGATGTACACAAGAGCTGAGATGCAGAATGGCTCAGGCAAAAGCAGCTTTCCAAAAAATGAGGAAAATACTATGCAATCCATTTTTGAAATAGAAACAAGAAAAAGAGTCCTTAAATGTTACGTAGAGCCAATCTTAACATATGGATGCGAGTCATGGACAATAGGACAATAGACAGGAAAATCACTGGAGTCTGTAGAAATGTGGTTTTACAGAAGAATGTTGAGAATACCATGGACAGCTAAGAAGAGTAATAAAGAGGTTCTGAAAGAGGTCAAAGCAAAAAGAGAGCTAATTTCCAATGTTAGGAAGAGACAATCATCATTTTTTGGCCATGTAATGAGAAGAGAACAACTTGAATATATTGTAACAACTGTACAAATTGAGGGACGAAGAGATAGAGGGAAGCAAAGAGAAAAAATAACAGACAGCTTAAGAGAATGGCTTGACAGAAGGTCAACAACAGAAATGATAAATAGCTGCCGAGATCGAAAGTTGTGGAGAGACATGATCACCTACGCCATTAGGCCCGGTACTTGATGATGATGATGTTTGACAGGTCTTCAAAATATTCTTTTCATCTCTGTTGCATACATTGGTTATTTGTTATTGGCTGTCAGTCTTTGCCATTTATCAGCTCATTAGGATCATGGTTTTCTTTTCTCACTCTTGTGGCTTTTACTGCTTTGTAGAAATCTCTTGTGGCTGTCTTGAAGTCCCTGCTCATGTTTTGTCCGAATTCTGTCCAGTTCTTTGCTTAGCTTCTTTGATAAAAAATTGTAACTCTTTTTCGAACGAAGGCATATTTTTCATATTGTTATTGGCTCTTGTTCTCCCTCCAATTCTTAATCAGTTTCCTCTTTTCTTTAATTGCTTCTCTGATTGTTTCGTTCCACCACGGGGTTCTCTTTTTCTCTTTTCTTGTTCTTAGCTTCGTTCCACAAACTGTTTTAGAGATGTTTGTTACTGTTTCCTTAAATTGTTTCCACTCTTCTTCTACTGTGCCTACTTCGTTAGGGAGTTTCTTGAATTCCTCTGTTAGTTTTTCTTCTAGGGTTTTCCTTGTTTCTTGATCTTTTAATTGTTTTATTTTTATTGTCTGTTCTTTTAGCTTCTTTTGTTTGTTTTTGTATATTCCCTTTATTTTTGGCTGTCCGCGTGTGATCATAACCATCTTGTGATCCGTGTCATCTGTAATATTTGGGATTGCTCTACTGTCGGTTACTCTTTTCTTGTTCTGTTTTCTTGTTAGTATAAAATCTATCTGGCTTCTGCATGTTGTGTCATTCCATTTGTACCAGGTGTATACTTGCGACTCTCTGTGTTTAAAGAATGTGTTGGTGATAAATAAATCATTTTGATTGCATAGATCCAGCAGTCTGCTTCCATTTTCGTTTATTTCAGCTTTTTTATCGCCAAAGGGTCCTAAGATATCACTGTTCTCACTGTTGAGTTTCCAAGCCTTCCATTAAAACCTCCCATCACTAACATATCGTCGCTTTCATCAATCTGGTTAATGATTTCATTCAATATGTTGGAGATTTCTTCGCTGTCTCTTTCATTGTTGTTGCATGTGCATAGATTTGAATGTAATTTTTTTTCGATCGTCTTCTAGTAGTTTAATTGTGATAATTCTTTCTGAATGGTATTTTATTTCTATAATGTTCTTTGCGTGTTCTGTGTCGATGATAAAACCAACTCCGTGTGTTGCTCTTTCTGTGTTGTCGACTCCTGAGAATATTTTCGTGTAGTGCATGTGTGTTTTTTTATCTGTTGTACTTTTACTCTGGTGTCCGCTATTCCTAGTATTTTAATTTTCCTTTTTGTCATTTCTTCTATAAGTTCGACTTCTTTATTTTTTATCCCGCAATTATTTATCGTTGCTACTTTATGTTTATCTACCTCCATCTTCTGTGTAATTCTCTGAGCATAAAACATTTATTCCTTACTGACCTGCTGTGTCAGTCGTAAGTTAAGGGCTTAACTTAAGAAAAACACACGCTTATATATTATTTGTATGACATATATAAAGTAGCGTATACTGTGTGTCTACATAATATTATTGGAAAATAAATCCAATGCAGTGTCTTAGTGCCATTGGAATCGTCAAAGACAATATGTTAAATCAAGTGAGTACTTAACAGAATATAATTATATATTATTAATAAATTGAATGTAACTTTATTAGCAAAGGAGCGCCTTTACATCTCACCCAGCGATTAGTAAAGTATTTTGCCACAACTTTAAATCTGATTCTAGCACAGAATTTCCAATCTGAATTGTATTCCTCTCTGTACAGATGCATCAACATATACAACATCCACAAGCATGGGCATTCATCAGCTGAAGATTTACTTGCTGCAGGTTTGTATCTTACACCCAATGTGTAGGCACTCTTCCTTTTGGTTACAGTATAGACTGAAGATGCAAGACAGTCTGCGTGACCGTTGAACTCCTTTCTTAAATGCGCTCTGTCGTTAGGTGTAAACTGTCAATCTTGGTACTTCGCGTTGTATTCTGGTTCGTCTATTCGGTCGGAATACGTCACACACCTGTCTACATGCAATTGACTTCACACAAAAGTCTCTTGTACATAAGAATAGAAATACTTTATTTACACAGTCCACTGAACATAGGTTCTCAATACAACATCTTGGCAGCGTGGATCACCGCTCAGGTATCAAAGTAAAGCTAAGGAGGTTCCAGTTACCTCCTAACTATTCTTAATTAATCTCAAGGCTCTCTCTCATCACACATTGAAATAATTATCTCTGTCCACATTCCCTTAGCAGTGTACAAAACTTAACAACCAACGTAATGTCCACGTCATAAATCCATCTCATGGAACATATCATTACAGACACTTCCTCACTAGTCTGCTCACTGTCACTCCACAGTATGATTATAGAACATACAGCTTCCTAAACTAAGGATTCAGTCCGACTCGATACTTTAAATTATATTCACTTCTCCTTAAGCGAAATGTTCAGTCTGATTGTTGTACACAGGGCTAGCATTTATGGACATTCGCCCTGTTACTACTAAAATAAATCTACTTCTCAAATTACGTAGATTACAGGTGATCTCTTACTGTTTTCTATCTGCGCAGCCCTTTAAATATCTTCTGTCCCAACCAATGGAAATCTCCCTACGTCATTCCCCCAGCCAATGAAATCACTTCCCTCTCTTAACTCTACCTACTCTTCGTGTCTCCCAATCCCCTTGACATTCCCGATAACTACCTGCGTCTCACCCTAATCACCTGTCACTCTGAACATTTGACCATTATCCCCGACTCGCTCATTCCAAATCTTCATGCGAGACCCTTACTCGTACACTATCTTGTGCATCATACTTTCTCTTAACACCACTATTATCTCCATCTCCTTACACCCTTACACTCCCTCTTACACATGTGTTAATCGTCATCACACTTTGCGGTTGTAATGTCTGCCGATGTTGCTGTCACTTGTCATCGAATAGGCAGACATTGCCTCTAGCTTAGATAAAACCAAACATGTCTAAATTATCTTGATATCAGTTCGAACATGCATGGCTATGGAAATCTTACGAAGGGGAGAGAAGTAAAATAAATAAATAAATAAAAGGCAACAAAAGAGTAACAGAGTCTAAGAAAACCAGTTCGAGAGATCATGAATGGATACGTTTGATTGCATAGTTGACAAATATAAACTGATAAAAGTATGGTAAAAATGTTAATACAAACTTGCACAATGTGATCCTTCAAAATATTGGCTGCAGGAACAATTTCCGATCACATGATCACACACGTCTGAGCAGCCCTTCGAGCAGGTGTTTTCACATCCCAGTCCATAAAAGCCAACAGCACAAGCTGTAATGTATCAGAGCATTGCACCGTGCTAATTATGAACTTTTAGGGAAAATCACACAGACATTAGACACTGTCTTAGTTGCAAGAGTATTCAAGTCTTGCGTTTTAAATCGTATTCACATCGCTGTATTATTAGTTGCGTCTCAGGTCTTAGGTTGTCTCATATAAAGCAATACTTTTATTTGTATAATTGCTGTTGGAGTTGTCTGTACATATCAACATACATTAGCTTGCGTTAGGTATATCCTAGTTTGCTTATTAACATACATTAGCCTATTCTAGGTATATCCTAGTTTACTTATTAACATACATTAGCCTATTCTAGGTATATCATAGTTTACTTATTAACATACAGTAGCATATTCTAGGTATATCATAGTTTACTTATTAACATACATTAGCCTATTCTAGGTATATCATAGTTTACTTATTAACATACAGTAGCATATTCTAGGTATATCATAGTTTACTTATTAACATACATTAGCCTGTTCTAGGTATATCATAGTTTACTTATTAACATACAGTAGCATATTCTAAGTATATCCTGAGTTTAATCGAAATCATTCTAAAGAGGACATATAAAAAAAAAACACAGACACGAACAATAGTTTGAATGTTACATTATCTTTTGTCTATTTTACTTGAAAAGAATCTTCGCTAATGACTTGGGCCGTGTATGTTTTTTTTCTTAAAAAAAAACATTGTTCCAGGGCCTTAATTTCAGACATGTAGACATATCGCCTTAAAAATGCTTTAGTTTTACAAACTAAAATGGTACTTGGAAGCATGGAAGTACTTGCCAAGATATATCCTACCATTTAAAATTGAGGGTTTTTAAATAACACGTTACAACATGGTATTACATCATCAGGAACTGCAATCATTAGAAATCAGCACACAAATGTAGGCTGCAGTCACTAGATTGCATCACTTCATTACATAAATGTTCCAGCACGCAACTTCATCATTTTTGCATATTTCAGGCAGTACATACTCAGGGATGCATCGAACGTACGAGAATACATTTCTACAATGTTTGTGAGGAACTGAATTTTTGCAAGGCATAAATATAAGAAAAACTATAGCTGCTGCAGAAACCAGCTTACAACTTGTAATATCTGCGCACTGTAGATCGCGATAAGAGCATATTTTAACACATATATTACAATATGTATTATGAATGTGCCGCGTAATGTTACGGCAGCGGTAGGATTGTCAAAGAAGACAACCTGCGACTTTTGCTAGTTCCCAGTTGATCTGGAGACATCAGGCAGATCATATCTGAATGGTATTCCACTTCGGGGAAGAATTATCTAAGAAGCAATGTCGTGTGCTGTGTCTACACTGTCTTTCTGCTCACCCGACCCGGGAACTCGCGGAGAACTGCTTCCCAAATAGCCAGATACATTGTCAGCTTATAACAGTATAACGATTAGCAGAATTCAAAATTGTACTGGCGGATCGGCTGAGAAGGCAGTGTTTTGGGGTGGGGAAATGTGTGATGCGAGACACAATTTGATCAGGAGACAAAACCCACACTTTAATACAACGCTTTATATAGTCATGAAATGAATCTTAAGGGGAAATAAGAGACAACAATATGACTGCAGCTTTGTATTGATAACAAACGTCACAAAACAACTCGACGTTGAGAAATCATAAACAAAGCAATGACAAAATACAAACAGAAAAAAACTAGGGAAAAACGATAACTCGACTGCTTACTGAATTAATAATAAAACTCTAGAGAAAAAAGATAACTCGATTTCACACTGAAACTAAAAACATGAATATTAAAAAAAATGTAATAAACACCGGATTCTTGTGCCTATCTCTTTGAATCTTTTGGGAACCAATGTAAGCAATTATGATCAGAAGCAGCGCTTCAATATTCCTGTACCGAGACGAAATCACAGAATAATTAGTTTCACGGAATGAAACAGCTACTGATGTAATTGTGTCCAAGAAACGGAACTCTCACGAAACAATGTATGACAACGTGGCTGGGATGAATTCGAGATACATGTATTATGGAGAGCTTCTGAAATTAATCGTTAGAACATGCCATCGCGAGCACGGACGCTTAACATTGGATGTCACATCTAGGAGTGATAAAGCTTGTTGTCTTTTGTTCGACCAGCAATATCAGAGGTCCATGTGTTGTGTTTAGGTTAAAGAGACATCCGAGCTGCACCAGCGTATACTTAGAGGATACCCGGAGATAGCCTTAATACGGCAGGATGGATTTCATAGGCATAATTTATCCTCAGCATTACGAGCTACAGTAAATGTTAGAGAATAGTTGTGATCCAATAGTTGAGTTTATGATAGCCGTTTAGTTCATGGATGGAGATATAGTTCGCGACATGAGTTTTGGCACTTTGTTGGACCAAAATAAACAGTCGCGACAAAAGTTTTAGTGTACAAGTTGTACTAGTTCGTACACATATCTTGATATAAGAGGCTTGAACTGAAGAGAGAGCGCTCGTTGACAGGGCTTCTAATTGTTGCAGGGGCGACTCGACTTGTGCAAAGATAGTACTTGAAACTGGCGTGTACTGACTGCTAGATAAAACCGCCCCTGTAATGATGGACTAACCGATACACTGATCTTGATACCGTGGAAAGAACATACACCGTCCTGTCCTGTTCTTGTATCAATTTAGCCCCTCGTGAGTGGTACACTGGTGGCCTGTGCACTGCTCTCTTTTCTGTATTTCTGGTCATGGACTGTCTTGTCCTTAATTTCCGCGACAACTCTAATGTTCTGTCCACCGCGTATACCTTCCGTTGCCATGGTGGTCTTGCATTGCCTTGCCTATTTCGCGTTGTCTTTGTCCTTGTGCTGGTACTCAGACTTCGCTACCACATACACACCGATTTGGAAAACAATTGCATACACAAGTCTCAGTTTGAATAAAACTATGAAAACACTTTATTATATGACGTCCAACATGACACTTCTGTGACACATAAAAATACCTACAGTTTAGCTATTCCCGATCGGGCAGAACGTAGATCTAATACTTCCCCTACAGAGGCCGCTATGTCTCTAAGTTCCAAGTAGTAACTAGTCTCTGAGACATTCCGTCTAACTAGTACAGGCTATTTACATGGACACTGTCCCTTCTAACAATGTAGTTTCTCCAACTTCTCTCTCTAATCTTCAATGATCCTCCCTAAAGCTAGTTGAAACATTCCATCTACTAGTGCTATCTATCACAGATCTTGTGCTCATGGCTCTACCTAAGTTCGAACATTTCACCTTCTAGTGGTATCTATCACTGATCTTGTGCTCATGGCTCTACCTAAGTTCGAACATTTCACCTACTATAGCTCGTTTCAAAACATATGCCCAACTTCAAAACGCTATTACTCTCTAACCGTTTGTTAAATACTTTTGAACTTTTCCAAATGTTATTAGAATGCAAAAGACCCTTTAAATGTATATTTAACAAATATCTTGCAGCTGCAGTTTTCTTAAAGCGGCGATATTTCTTTGATGTTTGTCAAAATTGTAAATTGTGAAGCCCTAAAGAATAGAAATTACCGTAGTTGCTGGTCTACGATTAATTTTCACTAGGTAAAGGCGTGGCCGTAATGGGGAAATAACTGGATAAAACAAAACACCAGGAGAATTATTGTCAGCTCAGTTCGGTCGAGGACGGACGATAATAATATCAAGGTATACCTGTATGTGGGTGTCCGGTTAGCGCAATCGATAGGCGGTTGGCTTACCACGGCAACAGCCGGGGTTCGTAATCCTGGCGAGGACACCTGGGTTTTACTAATTCCCTAAAAATTAGTAGGAGCCGCGATAGCTCAGGGGTTAGTGAACTGGACTACTACGGACAAGGGGTAGGGTTCGATCCCAACCGACGGCTCCGGGTTCACCCAGCCTTAAATGGGTACCGGATTTTTTCTGGGAAAGTAAAAGCAGCACGGGCGTAATACCGACCACATTACCCCAAAAATCATGTGCTGAAGGTCTGTAAAATATAGGGACACTAACACCATATATACGCCACTTGGCGTGACGGGGGGTACTTTACTTTTTTTTTTATACCTGTATGTCCAATTTTCATAGTTGTGTGGTCCTGAAAAGGACCGTTTGTTGAACTAATTTAATGTAATTTAGGGGCCAACATTATGGGGGCTATATACTTTCATTCTGAATCAGGCGAGTCTAAAAGATTAATAACTGTTTGGGGTTGAACATTCCACAAACCATCATTTTTCCAATATTCCTCTTCCTGTTTTAAGACGTGGTCTTCACATTTAGCCCAATAATCTTTGTCTATATTTAATAAAGCGAGATTAGCAAGAGTCTTTACATCGCATATTTTGAATGTTGTATTTTCATCTGCCACTTGTCCTTTTAATTTTACCCAGATTAGTTCTATTGGATTTAAATGAGCATGGTAAGGTGGCAGCCTCAAACTTATATGACCCTGCTCTTGGATAATCTTATCTATTTGAAAAATCTTTGTTTTTGCTTTACTAGAGATAGTAATTCAGGTTTTAAGTACATGTTATTAAATTGTATGTGCTCCTTTGTGAGCCATATCTTAATAGCATCTTTTGTACTGGATGACGTCGGGACTTTATCTTCAAGTGCAACAATGTTGTGGTACGCTGCATTGTCCATTATTAGGCAAGATGGTCGATCTAGTGCTGGGAGAACAGAATTTTCAATCCAATGTCTAAATATGTGACCATTCATCTCAGAGTGATAATCCCGATTGTCTATGGATTTTGAAAGAAAAATGAGCTCTGCATTCTGTATTAGTCCATGTTGTCGACTACCTGCATGAGCAATTATCAAGCGCTGTCCTTTGCTGCTAGGTATTAATCTCTTAATCTTTCCATCTGATGACTGCCATTCCCTTTGGTTAGTGTGGTGAGCATTGATCCATGTTTCATCCAAGTACACAATATCATAACCTTGCTTGCGCACCTCTTTTACTTCACGTAAGTACTTGCTTCTCATGACTACTATATGTGGCTTCTCACAGATGATGTTTCGTCCATTGGGATACTTTCTGAATGTAAAGCCTGCAGCTCTCACATTCCTCCATAATGTAGACTTTGATATTTCAATACTGTTGTTCTTTTTCAGCGATACTTTTAATTTTCTTATTGTAACAGTTTCATTCATACCCAACATTTTGCGAATTTCACTTCTAATAAGTTCACTGTCGAAATTATCCAACATTTTTGCTCTTCCTTGTGATTTTGTATATTTGGAACATTGACGGTCACGTGCTTGAATCCAGCGATTAAATGACCGTTTAGATAAATCCAAAATGTGTCTTGTCCTATTCTCAGGGTTTTCTAAAGAATGAAATAATCTTCCTCGTTTAGCCTCTTTGCAAAAATAGTCATACATTTTTATTGCGATGTTTTGTAAACTGCAGAATTTCATTTTAAGACTCATGATAAATGTTATTGTTCCACGTTACGCCGCTGAATTAACGGAAATGGAACACACAATGTCTCGTGTTTACTACAAGTGTCTATTTGTGTCAGATAACTCACGTGGAAAGCGTGAAAAATCGTAAATTTCAGCGGGTATAGATTTGTAATCGCTATTTTTAACTTAAATACTGTAAACACTAAGTTTGACTACATCAATGGGTCGTTATAAATTTATATAAATCAAATAAGCAATAATAATAACCAAATGTTTGTTTTTAATTAAATTAATTCCCTGTTGGGTTCTAATCATTATAACTTTACATGCAAATTTTGAAAAAAATACAAAAAGCGGTTTAAAAGATATTGATTTTTAAAGTTGGGCAAGACTTATGAAACAAGCTATAGTGGTATCTATCTACGTCGAATACATTAGTTTCTACCTCTGATCTCCTTTCACGGACCTTCTACAGTCCTTTATGTATCTCCCCTTCCATCCAATCCACAGCTACTTCCTTAATTTCCCATCCAATGGGTTTCCTTCACGTCATCCTACATACTCACCTTAACCTTAACCCCCACCTGACTCGGTCTCTCCGTGTTTTTCCCTGGCCTTCTAAGCCCCGTGATTCGCTTCCTCCTCCACCCTTAGAACACACGTCACTCCACTATCTCGTGATTGACACTACTTCACACATCCGGTGTTTGTCACACTCTCTCCCGACCGTTTCCCCCACCTTTCATTTCTCTACCTTCTCATATTCACTGCTACATTAGCATTTTGCTGGATAGTTGTCGTAGTTTACTTTTATATTATAAAAATGTCGCAATTTACTTGGCTATCATAATGATGTCGCAGTTTACTTGGCTATCATAAAGATGGCGCAGTTTACTTGGCTATCGTGAAGATGTCGTAGTATTACTTGGTTATCATAAAGATATTATAGTTTACTTGGCTATCATAAAGATGTCATAATTTATTTGGTTACTTGGTTATCATAAAGATGTCGTAGTATTACTTGGTTATCATAAAGATGTCGTAGTATTACTTGGTTATCATAAAGATGTCGTAGTATTACTTGGTTATCATAAAGATGTCGTAGTATTACTTGGTTAACATAAAAATGTCGTAGTATTACTTGGTTATCATAAAGATGTCGTAGTATTACTTGGTTAACATAAAGATGTCGTAGTATTACTTGGTTATCATAGGATGTCGTAGTATTACTTGGTTATCATAAAGATGTCGTAGTATTACTTGGTTATCATAAAGATGTCGTAGTATTACTTGGTTAACATAAAGATGTCGTAGTATTACTTGGTTATCATAAAGATGTCGTAGTATTACTTGGTTAACATAAAGATGTCGTAGTATTACTTGGTTAACATAAAGATGTCGTAGTATTACCCGGTTAACATAAAGATGTCGTAGTATTACTTGGTTATCATAAATATGTCGTAGTATTACTTGGTTATCATAAAGATGTCATAATTTATTTGGTTACTTGGTTATCATAAAGATGTCGTAGTTTACTGGTTACGTTGTTATCATAAATGAGTCGCAATTTACTTGACTATCATAAACGTGTCGCAGTTTACCTGGCTATTATAAAGGTACCGTAGATTATCTGACTACTATAAAGGTACTGTTGTTTACCTGGCTTTCATAAAGGTGTCTCAGTTTACCTGCGGGTTACACCCAAAGATACGAAGTCTCTACGTCAACGATGGATATTGACAGGAAGCAAACGAAGGCCACTACTCCTCTAATATTTTATCAAAACACATAACACAACCACATTCCAGCTGAAAGAGTCAAATGTTACTGTACAGCCAACCACCATATTCCATAGTATAGCGGTGGTATACTTCAAACAATTGAAGCCGTTACACCGCACATCAGCATCTATCCACCTTGCAATGTATATGAGATCTAGGTAGGACATTTCTGGAGTCAGTTTCTGGTTACTATGACAACGAGGGCCAGCATCTTATAAGATGGCGTTCTATTTGTTTATCGAAACATATAAAACTAGAACGAATAGGCGACAGACGTATCTAGTGTCTACTGAGAATCACTGCGCTGTGTATTTATATATATATATATATATATATATATATATATATATATATATATATATATATATATATTAAAACACAACTTGAACAAAACTGTAAGAGATGTTAATAAACACTAAAACCATATTTTTTAAAAAATTTTATAACTACTAATGCATAACTGATATATTATGATATAACTATAATTATATCAATTTAGAGCAATAATTGAAGGAACTATTGTACAAAGCGCTAATTTCAGCAATCTTTATGTCGTAAATTATCTGATTAAAGGTCGACCTAAGAGTACAATTTCACGTCCTTGGCCACCTGCCTGCCTCAAGTTTCGAACCCACAAGGGAGTGTGATTTGACACACTTGTGACTGGATGCCAGGACTGGATGAAGATTAATATCGACATTGGCGGCACCAATAATTCTATCTTTGAAATGTTTCTGACAGTCTGCCGCGCTGCTCTCTTGATGAGATAAGCATTTTTGTAGATATGGTGTCACTAAGCTGACAGTTAAATGCTTCCTCCCTCATTCGGCGATAGCAGAGAATACAATACATCACGTGTCATAAAGTCCTGAGAAGGGTTATTAAACAACCTCACAGAAGGAAGTGGTAAGGATCACTGACAATAAACACAAAATGGCATGAACAAATTTCGAGGACTATCAATGTGTTCACGTGCAATGAAAACTAATCACCTTTTTCACAAAAATGTCCTGTGTAGCCAGGAATGCATTTAAAGCAATATCCATATCTATGTGAGCACAGCTTATCTTCACAAGTTGTGCTGCATGGCGACGCACAGTTCAACCCGTAGAAGCCATCACTGCAGCCTGAAGCACATAGGCCAGTGACTACATTACATATTTCTTTATTGCTACATGGACAAGTCTTCTCACACCACAGTCCGTATTTTCCGTCTGGACACAGAGTTTCTAGTAAAGGGACATATCATTGGTTAACTTTGACAAAATACATAGAAACGCGCAAAATAACAATACACGATTACAGCGCTAAAGAGTTTTTAAAGTAAAACTACAAAATGCAATAGAGGATGTTACAACCAAAATCCTTGGAGTAAAAAGTAGTAAATATGTTAATAAAAAAAAAAAAATCTACAGTAGAGGGGCAATCTTGTAGAACGTGCCTTGTCATGTTCTCCTGTATGCAGTGGCATTGACTGGTAGTTCCTATTTTGAGTTTGGTGAACATGTGGTTTCTCATTCTGTTGTGCCAGTGCATAGGCGAAGTATGATGACATAATCTCTCCTGTATAGTTGGAGGTCTCCATCACTCTCGTTATACTTTGGGTGTTCTTGTTTTGCATTCCATCCTTCTTCCGTTGTCTTAATCTAATGATCAGTCTTGATATAATGTCTTAATCTAATGATGTGTTTTAATCTAATGGCATGACTTTGATCTCCCATATCATATCCGCTTTTCCACGTTTACCTTCCACGCTTTACTTCAGAACGATCTGCTGTAGGATGTCATGTACGTATTTAACGAACAAATATTGTATTTGGTCTATGCTGATGTACCACAGAAATAAATAAAAAAAAACAGAATAGCCCAGGCCAAAATAGCATTTCAGAAAATGAAGAACGTCTTATACAACAAATCTATGTCAAGAAGTGAGAAAAAGAGTTTATCGGTGATAAAGCCAATTCTGACCTATGGAAGCGAATCATGGACAGTAAACAAACAAATGATAAGATGATTAGTGGCCACATAATTCAGAAGAATGTTGAAAGTTCCATGGACAGCTACAAAATTCCAACGCATAAAGGCAGCTCTTAAGAAACATCAGAAAGAAATAATCAACATTTTTCGGGCACATCGTGAGAAGAGGAAAGTTGGAATACTTGGTTACAACTGGGAAAATACAGGGAAAAAGATATCGCGGACGACAGAGAGAGAAAATACTGGATAGCTTGGTGTCATGGCAGGAAAAACAGTTAAAAAACAGAACTGATACGATGCATGGTAGATAGAAGATTTTGGAAGGACATGATCGCCTACGCCAACCCGTATGGAACATGATGATGATGATATTGTATTTGACTTGTTGAATCTTTTCGTTTCTCAGTTGTTATTTTTCCTTAGACCCTATTCACTCTTTCCTTCAAATAATCAGCTTCTGTCTTTTTTGTTTATCTACCAAAGCGTCACTGATGACTTCTAAGATGTTGACTTGTATATAGAACTGTTCTATTTTTCTAATATCAATGTTTTAAAGCACTTCACTAACACATATCTCTTATATGTTGTAATTAATCACTCTAAAAACCTCATCATCATTTAGTGCTGGCTTCGCATCAAAGGTTGACTACTATGAAGCGCCATTCCGCGCTGTCTCATGCTTTGATACTACAGTTTGTCACAGTCTGTCTTGGTCCATCTTTTGATGTTACTCGTCCATGTTAGTTTTGGTCTGCCTCTGTCTCTTTTACATTGTATTTTCCCTTCCAAGATTACTTTTAGTAGGCTGCTGTGTCTTTTAACATGCCTAAAAAATATCAATTGTCTTGTTTAAATTATGTTTAGCAGTTTTCTTTTCACTTTTAGTTGTTTATAAATTTCATCATTTGTTTTCTTTTCATTTCATACAATTCTATAAATGCACATTGCAAGACCTCTACGTTATGAATTATTGAAATAATAACACATATATTACAATAAAGAGAACCTACCTCCAAATGTTTGAACCTCACATAAAGTCAATATCCGTTGTTCATACCTGCCACTGACTTTGGATGTTATTTGAATAGAGCTAATTAGAACTTTTGTGTCTAAAGGTACAAAGTAAATTGAACGTGCTCGGCCTGACAATTCAGGATGTTCAAAGATTCTAGTGCCATTCTCAGTGTAGGCAGTCAAGGTGAATCCTTGGAGACGACTCTGAAAGTCTGTGATTTCAGTTTTCGGAATTATACAGTTATCATCTTTCTCTCAACTCATTTATTTACAGTGAAGAACATCAAATAATATACTTTATATCTGCACACTATATCCTCATTTCAACCAGAAGGTAAATTGTTTACTGATTTTACATTCAGTTTTACTAATTCTTAACCCCAAAATACTGAACACATATTTAATATATTAGCAGATATGAAATTGTATAGTTTTATAGTACACTCACTCTATCTTTTAAATATTCATATAGAAACAATGCATTACAATCATGTATTATTTTTTCGTTCACCAATTGTCACCTCTGAGGAAGTCCCTATATACTAGGAATTGCATTTTGCGTGTTAATCCCTTTTTCCCTGACAGCCGTGCACAGGTGTCTCTCACCGTACAGGCAGATAACTCCGACTTTGGAAGTACTCATATTTTTTTTCCATCGATGAGTAATTAACGTTTCATGCCGGGCCTCATTGCTGAGACCAGGGGTGGGGGCCGCAGAGAGAAATCCTAAATTAAGTGGTCCAGCCGGGATTTGATCTCACAACCTTTCTGTATTGAGGCCAGAGCCTTGCCTCGAGACCAACCAGCCCCCAATCATGTATTAAAATACTGTTACCAAATATTCTGCACAACCTCCAGCAGTAATGGTGAATGAAAACTGAGAGTACCATTGTATACTCCAATTTATTTATGCAGTGGTTTTAAAAATTGGCGGAGTAGGGGGAGGGCTTCCGCCCACGACTAAGATGTATGTGGAATGTGAGCTTATGCCGATATTGTTCAATGACCAACGCTCATTTTATGGGTGTATGGTCGGTATTACGCCAGGTCGCCTTACTTTCTCCGAAAAAATCTGGTACACATTTAGGACTGTGTGAACCTAGGAGCCGTCGATCGGAATTGAATCCGACATCCTGTACTTAATAATCCCGCTCACTGACCGTTGAACTATCGCGGCGTATTACTTTGTGACACATAATATAACATTTCACATATTGATTTAAAAAAAAAGTATTATTTTTCAATATTTTCGATAAAAATAACAAACATTGTTATGGCAATAGTGGAAGGGGTTTAAAAAAAAACAGTCGATATCTCAACACGTACTTAGGATGTTGATTCTTTCTGTAAATGTATGAACTTTCAGTTTAAAAAAAGGAAGAGAGAAATAGCGATTTTCTAAAAAAAAGAATCACCATTACAGTTCATGGTAAATGAATATGAAGAGCTTTATTTTAACTTCTCTTCCTGTTTCAGAATGATTACTTTGTCTTACTCTGTAAAGGATCGCCCGTGCGCTGCCGGGGCCAGAAAGGGGAGTAAAGAATAGCGGCGCTGTACCCTACCAGACATGTTCGTAAGAGGCGAGAAAGGAGAGTTGGGCATGGGACTGGCTATCCCATACTGTAAAAAAAATAAGCCGAAAAAACTTCACAAACATGGACAAGTCAAAGAGAGAAAAAGTAAATCCGCCATCCAGGAAAGAGAAGGGCTCTCTGTCTAAGAGAGACGTATGATTCAAGCCGGAGAAAGCCGTAAAGAGCCCGGGTTGCCAACTTACCCTTTATCTACCAGGAAATCCTTCAGCTGGAATGTACGTACCCTAAACGAACAGGGAAAAGCTTCACAGGTAGCAGCAGAAATGAGAAATCACAAGATTGATATTCTGGGAATGTGTGAAACAAGATGGCTAGGAACGGAAAGAATAAAATTAAATACAGGAGAGATGCTTTTATCATCAGGACACCAGGAACCTGGAGCACAACATAGTGAAGGGGTAGCTATAATGCTATCAAGGAATGCACAGAAGACACTAATAGAATGGGAGGCATTAGGACCAAGACTAATGACAGCAACATTTAAAACAACCAAAAAACAAAATAAAATTACACAATATCCAATGCTATGCACCAACCAACGATAAGGCTGTGAAACATGGAGAACAACAAAATTGACAATCACGAAGATACAGACTTTCATTAATGGATGATTACGCAGAATAAAAGGATGGAAATGGCAGGACAAAATCATTAACATAGAATTATGGAAATGTACCAGTCAAATACCAGTGGATAAAGAGATACAGCGAAGACGATGGCGATGGATAGGACACACACTACGGAAGCCAACTGGGAGTATTACACAACAAGCCCTTTTTGGAATCCCCAGGGGAAAAGACAAAGAGGAAGACCAAAGAATTCTTGGAAAAGACAGATAGAAGCAGAGATGAAGATGATGGGGAAGACATGGAATTATCTTAAAAGAATGGCAAAATACAGAACGACTTGGAACGTGTTTGTTGAAGACCTATGCTCCACAGGGAGCTAAAATGTAGAAGAGACTCTGTAAAGAATGATTTAGGGACTTGAAATAAAGTACATGGTTATGGAATTAAAGTATAAAGTTAGTTGGCAGATAAAAATTACATGTTGTATTCATTATTTTTTTATTTATAAGTTTAATAGGAGTTACTTAAATAGAAGCAATTTATTCATTACATTCGCTTTTTGTCTCTAGTGCTGAATCTGGACACAAGATATCTGAAAATCTTATTTACCAGTAGATTTATATGTGAATTATATAGTAGACTGCATAACAACTGATGATAACTTAATTTTAGACATAGGTTCAGGATGTTATTGTTCGTTCACAAATACGTGCCCACAGAGTTGATCAAATATCTCGGAAACTGTTTGGTGAATTTCTGTAATTTCTTTTTCATGAAATCTTATTTTTTTCACCGACCTTCAGATTTTATAACATTTAAGTACAAAGGTAGTCTGAATTTTGTACAAATCGTTTTTTGTTATATAATTTTAGGAAAATATCAAACCTCGTGCTCTAAACATTAGATTTTAATGTACATTATGTTAATTTTCTAACAATGCAAGCCAAAGGCGTATCCGTATTACATTGACTAGGACAACATTTTTCATTTTATTTTACATCTTCGTCATAGAGATAGGTAAACTTTGACCAAAGTATTAAACACGCATATTCGCCAAATAGCAGGCGTGTCATCAACAAAATATATGGAACAACCAGAACATCAAACACACATAGTCAGCAAATAGTAAGAGTGTCATCAACAAAATTGTGCACATGTCATACATATGTCATTCCGAATCAGAAGTCTCTAAGAGGTTAACAACTGTCATCGGCTGGACAAATTGCAATCCATCTCGTTGCCAGTATTGTTGTTCTTCTTTGAGCATATGGTCGTCACATTTTCTCCAGTATTCAATGTCTATCGTTGAGAGGGCATCACGCGTCAGTTCTTTAACATCACAAATTGTAAACGTCGTGTTCTACGCAGCAACTTGCCCTTTGACTTTAGCCCACACAAGTTCTATTGGGTTGAGGTGCGAATGATAAGGTGGGAGGCGAAGAGATGTGTGGCCATACTTTGCAATTATTTTATCAATTTGATATAACTTTGTCTTCTTAGTTTGTCTAACAAGTTGCAATAACTCTGGTTTTAATTGGGTGTTTTGATAGGAAACATTTTCTTTTCTAAGCCATGGGATGATTTCATCTTTTGTGCTTGACGAATTAGGAACTTTGTCATCCAGTGCTACCGCATTATGATAGGATGCATTGGCTATTACAAGACATGAAGGTCTATCCACAATGGAGAGTTTAGTGGTCTCTGTCCAGTCTCTGAAAATTCGTCCATTCATTTTATTGTGGTAGTCCCTATTGTCTGTAGACTTTGATTGAAAAATAAGTTGCGTGCCATTAACAAGACCAATCTCTCTACTGCCAGCATGTGCCAATATAATGCGTTGTCCTTTCCTGCTGGGAATGTTTCTTTTATTTTCTCTGTCAACTGATTGCCATTATTTCTCATATGTATGATGAGCATTGACCCACGTTTCATCCAAATATACTATATCGTAGCCCTCCATTCGTCGCTCACGGATCTGCTTCAGGTATTTGCTATGATTTTTCACAAACAATATTTCTACCACTAGCAGATTTTCGAAAAGTGAAACTAACGCCTCTTACGATCTTCCAAAGAGTCGCTTTTGAGATTTCAATATCACATTCTAATCGCAGTCGAACTTTAAGTTTGCGTAGTGTAACAAGTTGATTCGATTCAAACATTTTCAAAATTTCACGTCTAAAAACATCTTTGTCAAAATCATCAACTTCAATTTTTCTTCCTTGCTTGACCGTCGCATCTGCAGAGTCAAAGTTCTGACCTATCCATCGACTGAAAGACTTTCTATCTATTTTTATAGCTGCCTGTGTTCTGTTTTCTGGGTTTTTTTAAATATCGTATTATAACTGACAACCTGCACCATCAAAGCAAGAAACAGAGTGGAATGGCGATCCATGGTAACCAACCTTGGTTTGCTTAGACGGCACTCGATGATGATGATGATGTTGAATATAACCATTCCCTTTTAGATTCCTTGCAAAAGTGCATGTACAATAACAGTTACCTTTCGCATAGTGATGAATTTACACTTTAAACTCTTTATGGTTTTAAAAATCAAGTAGTCACTTCACAACATCTTACAAATTATCACACATACAGGAATATTTATTAATAGTAAATATTTTGTCAAAAAAACGCCTCTGGACCAAATTAACAAGAAACCGGAAAAGGTAAAATCCTATAATTTAGGACAAGCAAGAAAACCATATACAATGAAGTGTAATTTCGTTGATGTGTGTTTCTGAATGAAGAAAATGGCATTTGGTGACTGTATATAGAATACGCTGTTGGGACGGCTCTTGTTTATTAACAAGGTAGGCTATTAATGACGGGGTTGATTGTCATGTATGTGGAAGCATCACAGGAAGCAAATTCTAAGATAAAAAGCAAGCCAAATCTGGAACATCGCATGATAGCGCTGCCAAAAAGATCTTAAGCAATTAGTCACAAATTTAATGGTGTTTTCCTTTGAAAAGTTATTTACATGCTGAAACGCATTTAATGTGGACTGCTCCGTCAAGTCGACCGATGATTTTCCTCTTTGGAGAATTTGCACCCTGTTTCGTTCGTCTTACGCTAACCGTAGGTCTGTTGTTTGATGTGTGACGGGGATAATTCGACAACTAACTGTGTGTTTATATGTTCGGTTGCAGTCAAGAACGATATCCTAACATCGTCAAGCGCTATACATTTTTTGTTCTCAATATGACGATCATCATTTTCGGGAGAACGTGAAATTCCGGTATATAGTGGATAGGCGGCAGGAACCATTGAAGGCTATGTCTGAAAAGTGTTCCTTGTTGCAGTTTCCTCATATTCCAAGTCCGGCTTGTTGCAGGAGCTACTGGGTTAAGGGCTCTGTGCACACCGTGAGCTGTGTGTCTCATCCGTTTTGATCATGTTTCGATATTCCAATTGTTTACGATGAATAATGATATCGTATGACGGGGAACAGTTGGCTGTGTCCACTTTCTGCGCGGTTTCGCCTTATCTCTATTGACGTGTGCTGAGACTGCTACGATGGGGACTACAGTTACCTTTCTTTGTTTGGGAGATGAGTTACTAATTCGGATGATTCCACTGGCACGGGCGGTTGAGCAATTATGGATTTTAATTCGTTTGCAATGATACCGAGGCCTTCCATAACCAATCACCAATAACATAGTGTTCGTTACATTTCATGTCCTAGGCGTTTTGCAAATTTGTTGTTGACTTGGAGTAATTGCCATGAGTCTTAGGACGAAATTGTGCACTCAATAAATCAATGCGAGGAAGATTTATCATTTTCAAGATTTTCTTTAGAGAGAAAAGACAACGGGGGCTTCGTTACTGTTCTTTATCAGACCACCTAGAGAATTCACATATAACGCTAGGTCGCATTCACAAACATTTGATTCGACAATGAGGTGAGTACAATCTGTCACCATCGGTGAACTCTGCTAACTGGATCACTTGATTAGCTCAGACGCAGACAATTACACCGTAGAGTCGACGTTAATCAGTTCCCCAATGTAACTTCTGCAGTGGTCCAACGAACGTGACCTCATTCCACCATGTTTGGAAACGGAAGTCCAACTAATATCTACATCAAGCTTGGGCAGATGGTGCTCATAAGCCTGGGAGGGCCGACCATCTAAGGGCAGAATCCCCCTACAGAAAAGACAATCTGCTGCCTTGCAGGAAGATTGGGGACAATCAAAGGCTAAGGAAAGCAAACCTGAATAAAATGATGGCTGAAATCGGATGCACTGGGCCACTGGCGCAGAACACAGTGCAACGTCTTAACAAGTAATCAATCAGACTGGATCTAACAGACTCTAATTATGATAGAAACTACCGCTGACCGGAAAGGTTTCAAGAAACAGCTGAATATAATACACTGGAATGCGGAGGGCATATACCACAAAAAACAAGCCTTAACAATCAGACTAGCAGAGGAGGAGATAGACGTTGCCTGCATCCAAGAAACTCATCTTAATCCTCAGCACAGATTTATGATCAGGGGCTACCAAACATTTAGACAAGGCAGTGAAGGTCACAAGTGTGGAATTCTTACTTATTAAATATTGCATCAAAGCAAAACTGATAGATGTAGTCACAAACTGAGAGGCAGAGATCATTGGTACAGACCTATACATTAACACCGCTAGTATAAGGATATTTAACATATACTGTCCAAATGACAAATTACTGAAACTGGAGTCAATGGAAATAACACAATCAAAGTGTCTGGTAGTAGGAGTCTTTAACAGCCACTCTGAATGATGGGGATATAAGGAGTCCAATGTTCGAGGTGAAGAAGTGGAAGAATGGGAAATAGACAACAATATATTCTTCATAAACTCTAGGGTGGACCCCCCAACCTTCTACTCAAGAAGATGGAAAACAACTTCCACTCCCGACCTAGCATTTGCAACTGGAGACATATCCATAAAAATAACCGGAAAAGTGCTGAACCAACTTGGAGATAGTGACCATAGACCAGTCAAACTTTCAGTGGCTATTGCTCACAAACAGGAGTTGAAATACCTCTTCCCCGCTGGAATTATAAGAGAGCAGATTGAGCTAAGTTTTCAAGGCTCACTGATGAATATACTGCGCCTATCAAAACCCACGAAAAGAAGGTCAATAATATGATAGAGCGGTTAACAGATGGAATCCTGAGAGCTGCTAAAGAATCCATTCCTAGAGGAGCAAGAAGAAACTACAAGCCATGCTGGAGCAAGGAAATACAAAGACTAGAAGAGGAACTGGATTCTGCCAGAGAAATAGCTGAAACATCACACAGCACAGAGAGCAACATTGCCTACAAAGCAGCCTCTGCCAAATACAGACGTGAGGTCGTGATATCAGCCAGACAGACCTGGATATACAAAACAGAGAGCCTTAGTCTAGATAAAAATGGTCATAAACTATGGAAACTTGCGAAAACTGCCGACCTCCAATATCATTAGCACACAATCAGAACATCCTCACAGACAAAAGGGCAGCAAATCTACTGATAGAGACTTACAAAAACATTAGTAGCATAAACATTCCAATAGACAAACAGAAAGCTACAAGACGGGAAAACCAAGATGCAAAGCACATGCCTTTAGCACCAGAAGAGCATCAGACGACCATCTTTACCCCAACTGAATTAGATGTTCCCTCAAAGGATTTAAGCTCAAAAGTGCCCCTGGTAAAGATGGAATCTCCAACGAAATGCTTCTAAATCTGGGGCAGAAAGCCAAGAGCCAGCTTCTAAGGATAATAAATGCTAGCTGGAAGAGAGGTCATGTGATGGTAATCTGGAAAGAAGCTATTATGGTGCCCATCCTCAAGCGTGGAAAGGACCCACTAGACCCAAGTAGCTATAGACCAATTAGCCTACTGAGCTGCCTGAGTAAACTCATGGAAAGGCTGGTTAACAGATGACTTGGCATAACAGAAGATGTGGCATTTGGAGACAAAACAACAAATCGTACCACAACAAAGTGGCTTCCGTCAGCACAGATCAACTGAAGACCTGGTCATCTACATTGCACAGGAAATAGAGGATGCTCTACAAGAAAAGAAACACACACTGGCAGTGTGGGTCGACATGGAGAAGGCTTTTTGATAGGGTTTGACGAGAGGGTTTAAAGGAAAAGCTTTTTAGACTTGGCATCCATGGTCGTTTATTCAATTGGCTCTCTCAATACCTTCAGGATAGAACGGCCAGAGTACAAGTTTAAGGTCAACTAAGTAAGAAGGTCTCTATCGAACAAGGTGTCCCACAAGGCGGAGTCTTGTCCCCAACACTCTTTTTAATTTTCATTAATGACATCGTAATGGACATTCCACCCAGAATACACTCAGCAATATAGGCTGATGATCTGGCGTTATGGGCTCGTGAGGAAAGTATGTCGGTGGCTGGACCCAGGATGCAAGATGCCCTAGGTGAACTTGAAAAATAGACAAGCATCTGGTTCTTACCAATCAACAAAAAAACAACTACATATACATTTTTCAGCCTATCAAGAAACACACTCACTGCAAACTTGAAGATAAAAGACCATACACTCCCTATTGACCAAAACCCAACATATCATGGCGTCACCATGAATCGCAGAATGACTTGGAAAAATCAGATAGACAGAGCAAGCAAAAAATCCATAAAACGTACAAATATTATGAAGAAATTGGCAGGAACGGACTTGGGGGCCAGACAGCAATATTTTGAAAAGACTATACGTAGGAAGAGTCAGACCAGTTCTAGAGTATGGAGTCACAGCCTGGGCTATGGCTTCCAAATAACACATTAGCAAAATTAACAGAACACAGAACCAAGCTGCCCGTATCATCACTGGTGCTATGAAATCTACACCTATCAAGACTCTAGAAACAGTAACAGGATTACAACACTTAGATGACAAACTGGTTACTAAAGTATTGCAACAAGCGGAGAAATATAGAAGGCTCCTTAGCCACCCCATGCACCAAAGAATAACTGGTTCCGGAATTGTACGACTAAAGAGTAGCAACTTCGCTGCAATCGTCAATGAACTAACTACTGGAGACCCAGTACTTTCCCAAACAATACCAAGACCCTTGGGCCCATGTGATATGTCTCCTCATGGAAAACATAAAATACCAGAACCTAAAGAAAATATAACAGGAATCATGAAAAAAGGCACCCAATCAGACACAGAAAGAAAACACGTAGCAGAAAAACACATACAAGATACCTACCCACAGGACTCTTGGTCCCACATATACACAGATGGCTCTGCTACAAATGCCACCAGAAATGGAGAGGGAGGTGTGTTCTTGACGCTGAATAATCAGGACGAGATCACCAAGTCAATAGCTACTGGACAATTCTCAAACAACTTTAAAGCAGAAACTGAAGTCCTCAGAGATGCTGCAACACTGGCTATTCAACACAAAAATAACATGCACAATTGGTGATTCTGACTGATGCACTGTCAGTACTATCAGCTTTAAAAAGCCCCAAGAACAATGAACTAGATGACTTGAGAACAACCCTGGACCAACAATGCAATAACTTCCAGAGAGTAGTCATTCAGTGGATACCATCACACTGTAAAATACACGGGAACGAACGCGCAGACAAAGTAGCTAAAGAGGGAGGGAGATTACCACAAGAGAACCATCCGCTCAGTTATGATGAAGCCAAATCCATCCTCAAAGGTCAGTTCCATGAAAAATGGAAACGAGAACACCCGAAGCATAAAGAGAGTGACGGATACCACCCACTATCAAGGAGGGATCAAGTCATCATACTTCGCCTACGCACTGGCTACAATAGAGTGAGAAATCACATGTTTACCAAATTCAAAATAGGTACATCCAGCCTATGCCACTGTACACTGGAGAATATTACTACTATACATGTTCTACAGGATTGCCCCCAGTACACAGACCTGAGAAGAGCAATGTGGTCCACGCCCACCTCCCTGGAAGAGAAACTATATTGGGCAATCGATTCCCTTAAACAGACAGCTGACTTCATGAGAGAATCTGGAATCCTACTACTCTGATTGAGTCTTGATCGCAGAGAGAGAGAGAGAGAGAGAGAGAGAGAGAGAGAGAGAGAGAGAGAGAGAGAAAACCATATTTGTATCATCATCATCATTGAGTGCCGTCTCCGCAACGAAGGTTGGCTACCATGGAGCGCCATTTTGCTCTATCCTTAAACAGACAGCTGACTTCATGAGAGTATCTGGAATCCTACTACTCTGATTGAGTCTTGATCGCAGAGAGAGAGAGAGAGAGAAAACCATATTTGTATCATCATCATCATTGAGTGCCGTCTCCGCAACGAAGGTTGGCTACCATGGAGCGCCATTTTGATCTATCTCTTACTTTGATGGTGCAGGTTGTCATCGGTTGATTTGTCCATCTTTTGATGTTACTCGTCCATGTTAATCTTGGTCTGCCTCTGCCTCTTTTACCTTGTATTTTCCCCTCCAGGATCACTTTCAGTAGGCTGTTGTGTCTTTTAACATGGCCTAAGAATCGCATTTGTCTTGTTCTAATTGTGTTCAGAAGTTCTCTTTTCATTTTTAGTTGTTTTAAGACTTCGTCGTTTGTTTTCTTTTCCTTCCATCCAATTCTACCTATTCTTCTATATATCCACATTTCAAAGGCTTAAATTCTCTGTTCTGTTTTCTTGTCTAATGTCCATGTTTCAGCACCATATAGGAATATTGAGAAGATGTAACATTTTGCTAATCTTAGTTTTAGCTCTGGTGTTATTTGTTTTGATGTTAGTATGTCCTTCATGACATTAAAATTACTTTTTGCCATTCCTATTCTTTTGTTTATTTCAGTTGTACATTTTCCATCACTGGTTATAGTATGTCCAAGGTAGTTATAGTTCTGAACTGTCTCCAGGTCTATTTCTTCAATTTTGATATCCACTTGTGGGTTTTGAGTATTTTCTTTGTTTATGATCATAGTTTTAGTCTTTTTGATATTCATATCTAGTCCATATTTTTTGCTTGTCGTGTTTATTTCATTAAGTAATTGTTGTAGGTCTTTAGGATTTTCTGCTAGTAGTACAGTATCGTCAGCATATCTTAGGTTATTGATTATCTTTCCATTAATTTGTAGGCCTGGCATCTCTATAATGTTTTTAAAGATTTGCTCAGTGTATAGATTGAACAAGCTTGGTGATCGGATGCATCCTTGTCTTACTCCTCTTTTTATATCAATGGGTGTAGAGAACTCTTTGTTATATTTTATTATTGATGTTTGCTCCCAGTATAGATTGCATATTAGTCGTATATCCATGTCATCTAGATGTATCTCTTTTAGGCATTCTATAAATATTTGTATATACCTCAAATAAGAAACAATCTTTCCTAAATGCGTGACAGTAGGGCAAAAAATCAGACTGAAGGCCGGTAATAAAAATGATTTCACGAAAAAAAGAATTACAGAAATTCATCAAACAGTTTCCGAGGTAATTAATAAATTCTGTGGGCACTAAACTCTGAACGAACTATACCTACATATGACTGCTTAAGGATAACTTGACCTGGGCATTAATGCCCAATGAAATCAAAATCTGGCTTTCATATGTATGCAGGAAAAGGAGTTTAACTTGGGCATTTAAACGCAGCAAACTAACTTGATATAGATGTTTACACACGGGAGACCAACTTGATCTAGATGTTTACACACGGGAGACCAACTTGATCTAGATGTTTACACACGGGAGACCAACTTGATATAGATGTTTACACACGGGAGACCAACTTGATCTAGATGTCTAGACACGGGAGACCAACTTGATATAGATGTTTACACACGGGAGACCAACTTGATCTAGATGTTTACACACGGGAACCAACTTGATCTAGATGTTTACACACGGGAGACCAACTTGATCTAGATGTTTACACACGGGAGACCAACTTGATATAGATGTTTACACACGGGAGACCAACTTGATCTAGATGTTTACACACGGGAGACCAACTTGATATAGATGTTTACACACGGGAGACCAACTTGATCTAGATGTTTACACACGGGAACCAACTTGATATAGATGTTTACACACGGGAGACCAACTTGATCTAGATGTTTACACACGGGAACCAACTTGATCTAGATGTTTACACACGGGAGACCAACTTGATCTAGATGTTTACACACGGGAGACCAACTTGATATATATGTTTACACACGGGAGACCAGCTTGATATATATGTTTACACACGGGAGACCAACTTGATATAGATGTTTACACACGGGAGACTAACTTGATATAGATGTTTACACACGGGAGACCAACTTGATATAGATGTTTACACACGGGAGACCAACTTGATCTAGATGTTTACACACGGGAGACCAACTTGATCTAGATGTTTACACACGGGAACCAACTTGATCTAGATGTTTACACACGGGAACCAACTTAATCTAGATGTTTACACACGGGAGACCAACTTGATCTAGATGTTTACACACGGGAGACCAACTTGATCTAGATTTTTACACACGGGAACCAACTTAATCTAGATGTTTACACACGGGAGACCAACTTAATCTAGATGTTTACACACGGGAGACCAACTTGATCTAGATGTTTACACACGGGAACCAACTTAATCTAGATGTTTACACACGGGAGACCAACTTGATCTACAAAATCTTACATGTCAGGATAACTTTGTCCTTGATATCATCACCCGAACTCTATGTGGACCATGAAACAGGAGTCGAGCTTTCAAGATGCACTATACACAGTCAATCAAACGCGATACGGACATATATATACACAGACCAGAGTTAGATTGTTTTGTTGTGTCTAGGTACTTGAAATCTCCCCCAGACTAAATCAATTTCTTGTGACGGCAGGTAACACTCTATTACCCACGTCTCTGTCCCATGTCAGATAGTTCACTACATCGTGTCATTATATAAATAGTAACTTCATCATTTGAACACATGGACTACATCACAGTTAAGTTCAGGTTGAAGTTCATTTCAATTTGACATCTTATTTGACATTTAATATTTCAAAGAAGCACACCAGAAAGGATACGAAACATTCTATCTATCTATTGTCCTTTCGGGCCGAAGACGGCACAAGGGGAGAACCACAATCTCAAAAACAGAAACCTTGCGTGCCAAAGTGGCACATATTGCAGAGATCACTGCTCTAACATATATAGCGCTGTTTCCATAATAATACTTTTTACAACGTTAGCTTGTCAAGCCATCGATCAATCTCCTTAGTCGCCTCTTACGACATACCTGGAAGGTCACAGTGTCACTGTTCTTTACTTCCCTCATAATGAGGCCCCGGTAACATACAGGAATTAGTCATATTGCTAGTTAATAATTAAATGCTGGACATTCACAACCAGTTGAGATATGTTATATCGACGGATAGGCCGCAGTTAACGAAACATTGACAACGGCTTTATAGCCTATATACAGTCAAACTAACTTAAAAAATACATTGTCTGTTAGGTCTAACCCCCCCCCTCCCAATTTTTCTTTTGCTTTAGGGTATTAATGATATCTTTAGTATGTAAAGAGAGGCCAGTGTATTTGTGGTTAATTCACTGGCCTGCTGTCCTAAAGGTTCCAGGTACAAATGCCAGTTGAGGCAACCAGTTTTTGTTTCTGACCTGAAAGGCGCTTGGAAGCCACCCAGACTCTTTAAATGGGTGCTAAAAGTTTTTTTTTTTTTTCCGGGCAGGAGAGACAGCATGGACACCCGACCACATTTAGCTGGGCGTAGTACAATGAAGTCACTAATACTTAACTACCTAATGACAATTTAAGGGAACATAAATCAGTTATGGTCAATGCGGAAGTCAACGATCTCATCTGCGTTAAAACCGATGAGTAAGAGGCAGTCTATACAGACAGATCCGTAATACGACACCAAAGGATTGCATTGGCATTTATAGCACGTTCGGTAGACAGCATATTCATAGAAGACAGTGATGTGTTATGACCACGAGTAGCATGACAATGAGGTGATGGCAGTGACCAGGTTTTTTTTCTAGTTAGAGTCACAAGACTACACCCACCTCTGCATACTGAGTTATTCGATGAGCATGATAAGAACATGTGGAGGTTGGTTGTGTACGCAGGCAATGGGTAGGGTCATTGAAGAAGTCAAAATTACGTAGGGTCAACTTTGTCTACATCCCTGGACATGTGCGAGTACTGGGAAAAGAAAGAGTGGACAGGTCGGTTAGCTGCGCTGTCTTTGAGGACGGTCAACCAATGGATCGGGCGATGCCCTCCGAGATGTGGGAAGAGCACAGGACTTCGACAACCATGAGTCCACGTCACTCCTCCTGATGAAAGAGATGGGAGTTAAGATGAGCACAGCCAGAAACGAGAAACTTAGTGGACGTGTATGAAGACTTATGAACCAGCACATAACTGGATTCGTCAGTCGCTGAACACTGCGGGACTTGCTGAGGATTTGGGAGCAGATTTGGGCATGTTCGGAGTGTGATGATGTTTACCCACAAATAACTCAGTGAATGTGTCCACAAATACATTTGGTCATTGTTAACCTTCTTCACAAGGGGAAACGGAGCACAAAGAAGGAAACATTCTCAACCATTCTCATATGATCTCGGCCTGGGTCAGATCAAGGTGACCCTCATGAATATATTCACTTAATCATGGTGTATGTATACCCGGTAGCCTGCATGAAGTGTCTCATATATGTTCGGAGTGCAATGATGTGACACGCAATTAACTCAAAAATGACTCAATACCCAATGGCAAATGCTTTATCCACAGTGTATTAACTGGTAACATGTAGCTCGTATTAGTTGTCCAAATAATTTGATCTTCTTTGTGTGATTCAGCACTTGTCTTGCCTCCATTTATTTGTCCTTTATCATTGTTTCTGTTTGTTATTTTTTGCAATACTTGTAATAAATGTTTTTAGGTATATGAATTCCAATGTGACAACATTTCATTGTCCTTGCCTGTTAATTATCGAGTTCGACGTGATAGCTAAGATTTGGATGGATTACTATGTTATATGGTGCTTTCTTTATGTTATTTGATGTTTAATTTGTAATGGTTTACTTTGTATAATCTTTGTTAATTTCTGCATAGCTTATATTCCATTAGATGATATTAAGTCTTTGAAGATTGTCGTTTGCTTTAATTTCTTGTTCTACATGGAGATTTTCGAATACAGCCAGGAAACAAATGTAGATGCTGATATCATAAATAGGAAATAAATATAGCCCTCCTTCAGACAAGAGATCTACTTCATACAGCAGTAGATACAAAACTCATGGTTGGTTGGATGAGAAAGGCGTCGAAATAAGGACTTCCTTGGATAAGAAGCGTTCTCTTCATCGAGCACATATTATGAGCTTCAAAGAAAACAGTCCGGACCAGCCTTTAACACTAACTTCAAGGTCCTAATGATTGTGACGTCAGCGTTGATCTAGATTGTACAATGTTAAATATATGAGGCCTGAGAGCGAACAGGAACGCCCAAAAGGACACTGCTATATGCTGATGTCTGTGTCAAGCAAATACCGCATTTACAGAAACACACATGCAATAAGACCTAGATGACTTTGCTACGGTCTGCTTAAACACCTATGTCATCTTAATTGCAAAAAATAAGGTCCAACATAAAGCTGCTTCATCTTTCTAAAACCTTCAGTGTTTTCTGTCTTCTTTTTTCTGACGTTCACCCGATGTCTTCTAAATAAATAAATAGTCTTCATCGTCATCCACCATTAAAATGACGCTAAGTGAGCGTATATGCGTTGTGTTGTGATTTGTTTGCGCCTCTCGATCCAACTCATTTGATCTCTGCTTTGAATTTTTGAATACCCGGATGCCTTCTCTCTTCTATCCTTACTAACTTGGTCAAACTGGATAGTCTGTTCACATGAACACCCTTGGGAGGTGGAGCAGGGCCTTGAATAACTCTTTTCATCATCGATCCTGGTACATACAGCTGTAGACCACACTCAGCTCAGTTTTTCCACTGGCTTGTCCCTCTTCACTGTTGATTGATATGAAAAAACAGCTGATATATTTACATACAGCAAAGAAGTCAAGAAGTGTTTCATAATGGGATGCTAGAAATGCTTAGGTAGCTGCTGCAATTGCAGGACTGAGAACTAAAGCTCGGATGAAGCATGACATCAAGTAACAAACAAAAAATGGAAGGTTCTTTCTGCAACTGTTCTGCCTTTTCTTTTACATGTGTGCGTAATCTGAATTGACAGTTGAGGTTTGTCATGCAAGACGACCAAACCTCTTTCGTGTGAACTGCATAAGGAAAGTCAGATGGTATCAGACACAGGTGTACTTGTAGAATCTGGTATACCCTCAATAAGTAATCATTGAATACTTTGTATAGGTCTACATGAAGATGACATCTGAGATGGACGACATGCCTTTCACATAAAAGAGTCGGTTAAAAAAAAAACAATTGTCTGGTGAAATTAAAATATGACAGGGGATCACATGGTGGACAACATTAAAAGAATTAAAGACAAATTAACAAGTTCACTGATACTTTGTACGATAGGCTATTATAACTGCTAAATACTCACCGTGGTGAAACATTACTAAAGGTGAGTCAGTCTGTAATGAAAACAACCTGAAGCGATCACTTCGCAAGTCAAACTTTCAAACATTATGCTCCACTTTGATAGGCTACACTGACTGCGTTTTTTTTTTTTGCAGCAGATTAGTGCTCGCCTTGACACCAACAGCCGTTTGTGACAGACTCTTAGCGAGAACCACAAGAGTCTGATCACCACTGTGGTACAAACTACATTCTCACCATTAAAACAGCACACTATGAACAGGTTGATACAGACCTGTTGATTGAGTCCTGATATAATATCTACTACACAACAATAACAAACAATGTTAGGCAAAGCTCCAGAAAAAAATAAGTTTACCGTTTCTGTTGTATACATAGATCACATAGAGTAACTGTGGTTTGGTGTAGCTGAGTGTCCACCAGTTAATTTCAAGATCTAGTGTTGAGGAACAACTATAGTTGTACATAAGATTGACGACGCTACCATCAACTGCAGCACTGGCAATAAATGTTATATTATTTTCTGAATATGTAGAGGACTGCTTCGTCGATTGTTTCAGAGCTACGTTACGACCTGTTAGAATCGCATTTGGAATGACATATTTACGAATGTTACATTACTGAGAAGTAACCATATCATACGTGTATCATTTCAAAGTACCAATTATTGCGATCAATAAACCTTTTAAAGTGCCACATAATACGATCAATACACATTTAAAGTGCCACATAATACGATCAATACACATTTAAAGTGCCACATAATACGATCAATACACATTTAAAGTGTCACATAATACGATCAATACACATTTAAAGTGCCACATAATACGATCAATACACATTTAAAGTGCCACATAATACGATCAATACACAATTAAAGTGCCACATAATACGATCAATACACATTTAAAGTGCCACATAATACGATCAATACACATTTAAAGTGCCACATAATACGATCAATCTTCTTCATCCATCCTTCCTCCATTGTCGTTGGCGTCGAGGGGAGATACAATCTGCGATTCTTTGCTCTTCTGTTGGCCTCTTCTGGTGTCATCCCTCCTAGTGTCTATAGTATTTCCATTATCCATCTCTTTCTCGGTCTTCCTCTTAGTCTGGCGTTTTCGTAACGTTTGTTTCTGGCTCTTAAATCATTGTTAGTTCTTTTTGTCTTGTTATGTGGTCGAACCAATTTATCTGTTTGTTTATGTATGTATTAGTTGGCTGGTTCAATTTCGAGTTTCTTCCTCTCAGGTCAGAGCGTCTTACTCTAAAAGTAGTTCAATGAAGTCACTAATAATTAACTACCTAATGACAATTTTGGGGAACAGAAATCAGTTATGATCAATGCGGAAGTCAACGATCTCATATGGGATATCACCGATGGGTAAGAAAGAGGCAGACTATATAGACAGATCCGTAATACGACACCAAAGATTGCATTGGCATTTACAGAACGTTCGCGAATACGATGAATAAATGTTATAAAATACCACATAATTAAGGAGGGAACGTGGAAATAAATACATTGCTGCGGTAAAGCTGTTATCAAGGAGCCAGTAGTGAGGTGTAACTTACACTCCTACAAGGTACAGTGAAACTTTACAAAAACAAGACACAAAACAATACTGACGTTCGGCCTATATGCGGCCTTCATCAGAAAACCAGAACAATAACCATCGATGAAATACAGATAAATATGCTGCCTCTATGATGATTGGGAAAGGTAAGTTAAGGAGAAGTGGACAGAGGGATGAGACATGAAATGATGGCACGAGAGAGAGAGAGAGATGTGCTACATGTTGGAGGATAGACAAAATGTGGAAATATTAAAGTATAAGTATATATACAAATGATTATATATAAAACGATGAGACTTAGCTTGTAGGTACGATCCGTCCGCTCACAGTGAAAGATGACTGTAAAATGCCAGTGGAAGTGCCAGCTGTACAGTCACTAATGTGGTAATACCGTAGGTCAGACGAATTGTAAAGTAGTCAAGCGAAACACAGGTAAAGGCTAGGGATCTATGAGAGTGTGAAAGTAAACAGACTGAACAGGCATTCCCCAGATACCCTTGTGATAAGCGAGGCGTAATTAATTACAGGTACTGATTAGAAATATTGAGGGATGTGAAGGCAAACGAGCCAGCCAGATATTCCTTAAACACCGTAGCGTAGTGAGGCGTGATAGGGGATTTTCAAGATATGTAGCACAGTCACAGCAAATCGCATGGGGGAACCAAAACCAGAGCAGGGGAGGCGAAAAGGGAGAGGACAGACGGGGGAAAACGGAGGGGAAAAGGGAGTGAACGAAAAAAAGAGGGGGAAGGAAAAATAGGGGGTACGCATGAGACAAGGATACATTGATGCCCCGTGGGGTGAGGCAACCCATACGGGCGATAAGAACGATTCTCTAAAGTATATCGGATTCGGCTGTCAGAAGAATGCGACAGCAGGCCTACTAATTAGAACAACCGCCTTACCATAATGACCATGAGATTAAAAGTGGGATGCTACAGAAATGCCTGCATCCCGAGTGATGTCATACAGATGTTCGGTGCATCTCACCCCGAGAGGGCGGCCTACTTCGTCTATGTAGGTCAACTTACATCACTTGCACATGATGACATAGATAATGGTACGCGATGTATAAGTAAATCCATCTCTGATCTCAAAATAACCGTTGGGAAAGAGAACCGTATCAGTCTGGAGGACGTGGTTGCAAGTTTTACTTTGACTGCGATTACAACGGATCGTTCCCCGATGGCTGTGGGGGAAGAAGGAAGGCGGCTTCTGTCATGCATGTCACGGAGGTTGCGATCACATTTAAAGGCCACTAATGAGGAGTCTGAGCGGAGAATGGGGACGTAGCGGTGAATTCTGGTCACCGTGTAGTGGTGAGGGTGATTGGTGAGAGCAATCACTATCCTGTCAGAGGGGGGACGGGTAGAGGGGTGAGAGCAGTTTGGCGTGAGGTGCGGAGAACCCGTCGGAGAGCAGGAAGGAGAATTGATTCAGGATAGAGGCGGCGGAAGAAGTCAAGCATCAGGTTGGCATTATGTAGGAATTCGACACCCTCCTGTCACAGGCGACTGCGAATAGGGAAAGGGTTCTTGTATGATGTCGGGTGAGAAGAGTTGTAGCGGAGGAAACAATGGGCGGCTGTAGGTTTGCAGAAGACCGTGGTAAGTAGACTAAAGGCACCTAAGGAAACTGTGAGTTCTAGGAAGGAAACATGGGAGGTGGAAATGTGGAAAGTGATATGGATTTAGGGATGAATATGTCCAACATGCTCGATGAATACCTCTCTAGCTTCCTACTCCGCCAACTACGAAGCCTTGAAGTCCAGCACGGCTTTAGACGCGTACGTCGTGTCGCCTCTAGCCACTCGCGTCTCATATTCCACCTTGACAACCGTCAGAAATATCTTTTTTCCAAAGTCCAACACCTTACCACTTTTTTCCCTTGCCTTTCCATCTCATACGTCGTACTATCCACCACTTCAACCCATTACTCTAAGCTTGTTGTCCTCTCAACACAAACGCAAATTCTTAAACCTTCGGCCTCAACCTCCCCCACTTACCTCATTACCGACTTCCTCTGTCTCCAACTCCCTCGTCGTATGTATTCCTCCTGACCTGCCTCTTTCCGACTATGAACGATCTATTCTCAGTAAGGGTCTCCAGTTTGTCCCTCTTCACCCTCAAACGACTCACAATTTCTCTTACGGCTCGTACACGAGTTAAAAGACGACCACGACGTAAAGTTAATTTCTGTCTTCATCTTAACTCTACTTCTCAATCTCCTCCTGATTGACAAATTTACTCGTTTCCTCCTCTCCCAAATCCGACCGGACTCTTTCTGCAGGCAAGTCGTAGGCTCTGGCCTGTTTATTAGTGCCACCTTCCGTGACATCAAAGCACTCCGTCCTTCGACATTCGAATCCCAGCCCTGTGAAATACAAGGCCTCTCCAGGACCTTCGCCAACGCGATGACATTGTCATCAAGCCTGCCAGAAGGATGGCTCGGTGGTGGTATGGATGAAAGACCTCTATATTCGTGAAGGAGATCGACAATTATCTGACCATACATTCTGCCTTCCCGCCTCCGACGATGCCACTGTTTCTGATAATGACTTGGTACGGCTGACGATTCTTAAGTACATTCAGAAAGGACAACTGCCTGCTAGCTCGCCCCATATGATCCTCCCCGATCATAGCTTGGGCAGATCCTCTTTCTACACGATGCCTAAGATACACAATTACGACTCGCCCCGGACAACATGGTGTCTCTTCCATCTCATATCCTACAGTACTCATTTCTAACTTACTTGACCTGGTCTTTCAATCAATATTCATGAACCTCCCTTCATATGTCATAGACGCCAACGACGTTCTGAAAATCTGTGCCTCTATCACCCTTTCTCCTGACCGCAACAACCGCCTCTTTGTCATGGATGTCTGCTCCCTGTATACCTCCATTCATCACACCGATGGCCTTCGAGATCCCAATTTATTCTTTGGAAAGAGGAACCAATCTGCTATCGCTACCGACGTCCACCTCCGTCTAACGGAACTAGTTCTTAACCTCAACTCTTTAGAGTTCGATGGCAACTTCTTCACCTAGATCAGTGGTGTGGCGACAGGCAACAAAATAGGCCCTTGTTACGCTTGTCTTTTCAGGTGTTACTTTGAGCACCAGATAATCCACTCGTACCAGGGCCCTCGTCCCCTCATGTACCGTAGGTATATTGATGACTGCATCGTTCTGACTAACCTTTCCGAAGAGGAAATATCTTTATTCATCGAGCATGTTGGGCATATTCACCCCACGATCCATATCACTTCCCACATTTCCACCTCCTCTGTCTCCTTCCTAGAACTCACAGTTTCCTTATGTGCCTCTGGTCTACTTACCACGATCATCTACAAATCTTCTGAGCCCATTGTTTCCTCCCCTACGACTCTTCTCACCCGACATCCTGCAAGAACTCTCTCCCTATTCGCAGTTACTCAGGCTTCGTCGCCATTGCAAAGACGATGTCGATTTCCTCCCTGATGCACGACTTCTTCCCTCCACGCCTCTGTTCTGAATCAATTTTCCTTCCTGTTCTCCGATGGTTTCTCCGCACCACACGCCAGGCTGCACTCACGCCCTCTACCCGTCCCCTGTCTAACAGGGAAGTTCTTGCTCTCACTCTCACCACTACGCGGTTTTATCAGAATCATTCTCCACTACCTCCTCATTCTCCGCTCAGATTCCAATACCCGTCTACTCTTTCCCGACCCCACATTAGTGGCATTTAACCGTGATCGCAACCTCCGTGACATGCATGGCAGAAGCCGCATTCCTGACCCCCCCCCCCTCCCTCTTCCCTCACACAGCCATCGGGGAGCGATCGTTGTAATCGCAGTTAATGTAAAACTTGCAACAACGTCATCCGGACAGATACGGTTCTCTTTCCCGGTTGTTCTTTTGATATTAGAGGGGGATTCACTTGTACATTGCGTAACATTATCTATGCCATCATGTGTAAGTGATGTAAGTTGACCAACATAAGCGAATCAGGTTGCTGTCTCTGGCTGGTGGAGAACATCTGTATGACATCACTCGGGATGCAAGCGCCTCTATAGCATCCCACTTCAATTTATAGAGCCATCAAGGTAAGGCTGATGTCATGTTCTTCTGACAGCCGCAGATTCACATTTACTTTAGAGAATCGTTCTTATCGTCCGTACAGGTTGCCTCATGTGTAACCTCTTTCCCACTGCCCTTTCTCCCACTCTCTCTTTTTTTTCACTGTCTTTTCCTTTCTGTTCTTTCTTCCCTCGTCTCTTCTCTCCATTTTCTTCTCCCCTGCTCCGGTTTTGGACCTCTCAGGCAATTTACTGGATCTGTACTACACATCTTGATAATCCTCTATCACGCCACACTTACCGCTACGGAATCTGAGCAATGTTTGGCTGGCTCGTTTGCTCACACATTCCTCAATATTTCTAATCAGTACCTGTAATTCATTACGCTTCACTTATCACTAGTGTTCCAGAGGATTATCTGTCTGTTTACTTTCACACTCTCATATATCCCAAGTCTTTACCTATTTTACACTTGATTGCATCACAACTCGTCTGACCTCCGGTATAACTATGTGACTGACTGTCCAGCAAGACCTTCCACTGGCGTTTGACAGCCATCTTTCACTGTGAGCACACGGATCTGCCTACAAGCTCTCATTATATATAAATATAATCGCTTTTCTAAATATACATTCATATTGCATTTTATTTATCATTCAACATGTCGCACATCTCTCTCTCTTGTGTCATCATTTAATATCTCATCCCTCTGTCCACTTCTCCTTAACTTACCTTTTCCAATCATCCTAGAGGCAGTATATTTACCTGTACTTCATCGATGGTTGTTGTTTTCGTTTTCTGAAGAAGGCCACATGTAGGCCGTAACGTCAGTATTTTTTGTGTTTCTTTTTGGTAAAGCTGTCACCACACCTTGTATGACTTACGTCACACCCCACTACTGGCTCTTCCACCACATAATTAAAATGTCCATGCGTCCATAATCTTCTCAGACAGTCCCGGATTTTAACACTTAGTCCCGGATTATTTGTGATCCCATATGCGACGTCAATATGTCCCGCCAATATTAGCTGATTTGTGAAAAGGTTAAGGGTTCAGTTTTGATTCCGATTATATCTAAGGAAGAACGTTGACGACACAATGGCCACGCCTCGTGATGTGGTCTGCATTACTTACCTATACTAATGGAGATAGTACAAATATGTGGAGCTATTGGCCCTTGAAGGATGAGGTTGTGGAGGAGAACGCTATTGGCACACGTGACGTCCACGAATTTGTTATCGTGATACCTTCGCTCATTGTTACATGAATGATAAGTATTTAATGTTGTCGTAAAATTGAGCGGCTTTGCTGCAATACAATGCCATCAAATGAATAATTAATTTAAAATTACTGAACTAAAATAAATATGTTTTCTGAAAACAAATGTTTGACACATTCATTAATATTTAAGAAAAAAACATTCAGCAACATCATTTAGACCCTAAATAGTATCTGTACAATTTATGTGTACAATAATTTATTAGCTGATCACGTGAATACGTCCTGTTTTTAAAGAGCAAAGTTTGCGAGATCTCTTGTAGAATATGAAGAAACGTCAGTGCATAAAATCCATTTCTCAAACAGAAACGCGACCAAAGAGAATAGCAAGCATTTAGCTAGCAAACTAAACACATAAATAATGAACACATGAAATTCATCTTAAGCTTGCATGTTTTACATTATATTATACAATATATGGGCGTTGATTTGACTGTCACCATCTTAACACACATAAAATGAACACATACGATTCACTGCTATTAATGATTATAGCGTCTAAAAAGTGTAACAACATGTATTTATCATTGATTTCTCTACATCATTAAAATCATTGAAGGAAACTCACAACAACCATAATACTTGATACATGAAAATAGTATATCCGAACTAAATCTAGAGTGCTGACATCTTGACGAAAATGATATATTTCCGAATAAGAAGATAAGGGGGCTATAGTTGTAGATTGTTAACTATGTGCCAGTGACCAATAAAAACTGAAATGGAAATAGTTCATCAAATCATACACATGTTTGCATCACCTATCTACCTAGCTCTCTGAACATAACATCTTTATGGTACAATTGTATACTTCTTTCCCCATCAAACACACCACAGTGCATGTGTGAACAATGATGATTATGCTATATTTCTGGTGACCTATGTATCACATAAACGAAATATAACCGCAGTGATGAAGAATATCTACAATTTGTATTTTGATTGCAAAATAGGAGATCAGCATACGAGCTGGGTGCCACACATTTGTTGCAACATAATCGCAACCAATTTTAAACGTGGCATTATGATTTGGAGACCGCACACTGATCATATCAGTCATTATAGCTTTTGTAAGGTCCCTCTAATTTCCTAAAGGCATATCAAAGAAGAGAATTTGAGCGGATATACCCAAACCTTCCCTTTTCTCTATGTTGTGTGTACTACATGACAATGATCTACCGGTTCCCTTTGGAACCCCGTCAGCTGAATCTTGTATGTTCAAAGAGAAGAAGTTTGTGTTCCATGAACAACTCCACACCAGCCAGATTGTGTGTGAGTCATCCCCCCACTAGACGACGATAACCAAAGTGAACTGAATGACCCCAGAGATCTGAATTTACCCAAGAACTAGTTATATGTTTCATACTGCGACATCTGAATTTCTTCACAATTCATGTTCCCACTCCTGTTTCGGGACTGTAGCAAACACAGTGTTACATTCTTTTTTTCACAGACAGTAATCTTGCTCTTCGGTTCGCCTCTGCTGTTGTTATGTTTCCTAGTCCTTCTAATATTCCATCCATCGATCTTTTTCGTGGTCGACCCTTGGGTCTGGTATTCTCACAACGTTTGATGAAGGCTCGTTGTGTTGTGTTTTGATCTTTATGCCTTGTCACATGGCCAAATCATTTTATCTGTTTCATTATATATTCTATGGCGGGGGCTATTCCTAGCTTTTTTCTCAGTTCTTCATTTCTCATCTTATCTCTCAGACTGTTTCCTGGCATTCGTCTGGCACATTTTATCTCAGTAGAGGTTATTTGTCTTATTGTTCCTGCATTTAGGGTCCAGGTGTGACATTGGTAGCACAAGGTTGATCATATGAAAAAAACCTATGAGAACAGTTTTTGAGGTGTATAATACTATCGGTATCAGTAGTCACTCTGTGGTGACTTAAACGTAGGGGACCTTTAGCTAGGGTTTAGTTTAAATGGACGACTTCCGTCTACAAGATGGCGGATCTAGTCCACGTCCTCTCGATCGCTGCAGAAAATGCACCCAGGGTCTGATTAATTTCGGATCTTCATTGCACTTTTCTGCGTAAAAGTCAAAATGATGATATGCTTGATACATCTGTGTCGCTAAGACGAGGTCGTAGGTCGACAACAGTCCGTTTTTGACGAATCAAGTGTTGTGAGTGAGACATTCCACCGTCCAGACTTCATCTGTGCTTTACGTCACATCAGTGCTGTTCAAGACCGTTATTGGGATTCTTTGACGCAAGTTATTTCCACGTTACACATTAATGTAAACTACTTCGTCAGTCGCAGTTTTGTCTCTTTGGGGAAGTTGCTTCGTGTATTGTTCGTCGTAGACTGTTTACACTTGAGTAATCAGACATAAGTCTAAAGGTATCGAGATTATGAGTTTGGCGACATTGTGTCCTACGTCATCGTATTGGTTCCCTAAACCGGCCGTGCGCAAATCTTACGGTCTGCTGTTTGATGTGCAACAAGAATAAATTGACGACTGACTGTGTGTCTATACGTTCGGAATTGGAGTCATCAACGATGGCCTAACATCATCAAGTGCTACGATGATCATCATTTTCGGGAGGACGTGACTTACCGGTATATGGGGATAGGCGGCGGGAACAAATGGAGGCTAATAATGAAATGTGTTCCTTGTTGCAGTTTCCTCATATTACAAGTCGCATGTCTGTGTTAGTCACCTCTAGTGACTCGGGCAGATGGTGCTCGTAAACCTGGGAAGGCCGACCATCTAAGGGCAGAATCCCCCGACAGAAAAGATCAACTGCTGCCTTGCAGGAAGATTGGGGACAATCAAAGGCTAAGGAAAGCAAACCTGAAAAAATGCTGGCTGAAATCGGATGCACTGGGCCACTGGCGCAGAACACAGTGCAACGTATTAACGGGTGTTCAGTCAGAGTGGATCTGACAGACTCTAATTGTGATGTTCTGTCTGTGGGGGCGATCAACACACTTAGCCTGACAGCTGACTTCATATGAGAGTCTGGAATCCTTACTCTGATTGAGTCCTGAACGCAGAGAGAGAGAGAGAGAGAGTTTAAATGGACCAAGTACTGTTACTTTCTCTGTGAGTGGTAGAGTTCTGCAGGAAATCACTACGACATCAAAGAAGATTGACATGTTAGACAGTCATTGCAATCAGAATGAGCACCCAACACTTGTAGATATACGTGAAATTGTTCTGCTGCCCTTGTGTTCAATATTCTTCACCGATATCTATTGTTACTGTTATTACTGGTTTATTAATCTACCGGGGTAGTTTTATTCGAGCTGTTCAGATCAGTTTCTTTAAAAAATCGTATTATGATTATCAACTAATATTCCAGTTAAGTCTTTTCCTGATCACTATAAGCTCACTATATAGAATAAATAAAACTCAGTATCATGAACAATGGAAACAAGAACGCCCAAAGTATAACGAGAGGGACGGATACCTCCAACTATCAAGGAGAGATCAAGTCATCAAACTTCCCCTACGCACTGGCCACAACAGAATGAGAAACCACATGTTCACCAAACCCAAAATAGGAACTACCAGCCAATGCCACTGTACACTGGATAACATGACTACAAAACATGTTCTACAGGATTGCCCCCAGTACACAGACCTGAGAAGGACAATGTGGTCCAGACATACCTCCCTGGAAAAGAAACTATACGGGGCAACCGAATCACTTAGACAGCTGCTTTCATAAGGGAGTCCGGAATCCTAGTCTGAATGAGCCATGATCGCAGAAGAAGACGGAACAACCCTATTTCATTTGCTTCACTATTCTAATTGATTTCAAGATCGCGTTGCTGTTTTTCATTGCAAGTACATGTTCTTCATTGTTTGTAGATTTTCTTTATCACATGACTTCATCATCTGGACTGGCGGTGACGTATCTCGCGGCCAGCGCAGCGGCTGGAGATCGTGGCCTATCGCCATGGTAGAGAAGTTGCTACGAAAACTGATAATTGTAAATGATGTCCAGAACGGGGATTAAGATAGAAACAGCAAAAATGGCGCTATTATGGCTGGTCACGATAAACGAGAATAACGCTATAGTGGTCATGTATGCTATTGAAGACTGGTAGGCATACCCTGCGGTTAGAGTGGATTCAGCATCTGGATTACACACACTTGAGTACATCAATAAGGGCATCATGTCCTGGTTACGATACGGTTCACGGCAAATGAAATCTCGGATAAACGCACTGGTTGTGAGTACGGCCCTGACTCAGTGCTTTACGCGCATCGCCAGGTTTATTCCCAATTTTTTAAAAGAGGACGACTGGGGCAGTGGTATATACATAAGAAGCATACACATGATACGTTTGTGGTTAAAACAAAGGATTAGGTCGGTCAGTGTGCTTAGTATGAAAGGAGATGATGTGCCTACATTAACAATCTGACAGGGACGATCTTTCTGAATAGTCTTTGGGAAATGTTGGACGGTCGGTGGAACGGATACGGGAATGTCTCGTCTGCATTGAAGTTTCATGGACAGAATAGAATAAAATCTTAGATGTTTGCTGCCAACACTTATACTTTCTCCAATGTTGATTATTTCAGGATGCTTTACTTTGTCATATGTGTTGGTGTAGATTCTGTTTTCACTTCCATTTCTTATTTTGACAATGGACTTACAATGTTGAATGATTTGTTCTGACATTTAGTTTTAGTTGCTTGTTTTATTTCATTCGCTCTATTCAAATGCACTCATATTTACATGTAGGGCATGTAGTACTCATTCAAACACCTCTGCCTTGTATATAGTCATCATTCAAATCATCTATTCTCAGCGTTTACCTATGATCATATCTATCTATTGTCCTTTCGAGCCGAAGACGGCACTTAGGGCAGAACCACAATCTCAAAAACAGAAACCCTGCGTGCCAAAATGGCACATATTGCAGAGATCACTGCTCTAAAATCTATGACGCTGTTTCCATAACAATACTTTTTTACAATGACAGCTTGTCAAGCCATCGATTAATCTCCTTAGTCGCCTCTTACGACATGCCTGGAAGGTCACAGTGTCACTATTATGATCATATAGACTCGCCATTTATCCATCTCAGCATTGTACAATCGTTACACATTCCTCGTTATACATTCATCGTTACACATTCCTCGTTATACATTCATCGTTACACATTCCTCGTTATACATTCATCGTTAAACATTCCTCGTTATACATTCATCGTTACACATTCCTTGTTACACATTCCTCGTTACACATTCCTCGTTATACATTCATCGTTACACATTCCTCGTTACACATTCCTCGTTACACATTCCTCGTTATACATTCATCGTTACACATTCCTCGTTATACATTCATCGTTACACATTCCTCGTTATACATTCATCGTTACACATTCCTCGTTACACATTCCTCGTTACACTTTCCTCGTTACACATTCCTCGTTATACATTCATCGTTACACATTCATCGTTACACATTCCTCGTTATACATTCATCGTTACACATTCCTCGTTACACATTCCTCGTTACACATTCCTCGTTATATATTCATCGTTACACATTCCTCGTTACACAATCCTGGTTACACATTCCTCGTTATACATTCCTCGTTACACTTTCCTCGTTACACAATCGTGGTTATAAATTCCTCGTTTAGCATTCCTCGTTATACATTACACGTTATACATAACACATTAAACATTCCTCGTTACACATTCCACGTTACACATTTCACGATAAACATTACACGTTACACATTCCACGTTACACATTCCTCGTTATACATTCCACGTCATACATTCTACGTTACACATTCAACGTTACACATTCCACGTTACACATTCCTCTTAACTCATTTCTCGTTACACACTCTTCGTTGCACATTCCACGTTACACATTCCACGTTACAAGTACATTGTTCTCAGAGACGTCACAATTCACAAACAAGGCAGGCTGTTGAAGTACATCTTACGTCTTAAATATCTGTGAGGATTAATTCCTTGCCACAGTTCACTTCAGTGTTAACTTGCTGCAGGAACTTTGCTGTAGTGTAAATCCCATATTTGTTGGATATGCCTCTAAATTTGTATGCCTATAAATTCGTATAACTTTCCTAATAAGGTTTCAGTATTAGGTCAATCTCGGCTCTCTGGCAGTTCCAGAAATTTAGAATTTAGTTTTCTCAATTAGGTTGTCATCTGATAATTGTATTGTTTGTTTTAGGTTTATCATGCTTTAAATACACGCACACACGCACGCACACACACACACACACACACACATATATATGTGTGTGTGTGTGTAGTACTAAAATGCCAAACCAGCAAAACACTCCAAAAAACTACACATAGTTTAAAAGAAACAGTAAGATGTAGGTAAGACACATTATTTATAGGAAGAGGAAATAAGTAAGGGAGCATTTTTACTGCAGAGAAAACACAGAGCTTGGTGGAACACAGACCTCGGTCGTTGCAAGTTCAATGATATTGTTGATAACTCTATTCTGGACACATGTAGGAAAATCGTCAACAGTAGACGAGGATGGATAGGCTTATGTGTAATTAATCGAAGTGCAAGCATCGTTTATTACAAAGACATAGAGACGAGAAAGAATGCTGGTATATGTACCCGTCTTTATGAAAGAAGACTTTCTTTCAAAACAATAACATCCCTTCTCCTCTTCACCTTCTACTTAAGTCGTCTGGTCTTTTCTGTACATGTGAAGTGCAGTTACACTTTCATTTACATTACTTCATCATCATTATCATCACCATCGTGTGCCCTTATGACGTCGATCATGTGCTTCCACAATCTTCTATCTACTTTGCATCGTATCAGTTCTGTTGTTGACTGTTTGCCATGCCATGACACCAAGCTATCTACAATCTTCTCTTTGTCGTCCGCGATCTTTCTTTCCCAGTGTTTTGCCAGATGTAACAAAGTACTCCAACTTTCCTCTTCACATGATGTGTCCGAAAAATGGCGTTTGTTTCCTTCTGATGTTTCTTACGAGCTCCTCATTTGTTTTGGCCTCTTTGAGAATGTTCTCATCAGTCCTTTTAGCTAAATAACGAACTTTCAATATTCTTCTGAGAAATTGCACTTCTCTCGTCTCTGTTTTTTTCGTTCGTTGTCTACTGTCCGTAATTCGCTTCCATTGGTTAGAATTGACTCTATATAGCACCGATTAATTCTCTTTTTTTCATTACTTCCAGTACAGTTACAGATTTTTTTTTCACTTTTAAGTATGATTTTACGCATTAATTTCTTTACATGTATTATGTAGTTTTTTTTATAATTAGTCCATGCCTTTCTGACTAAATGTGTGTTAAATAGAAACTGACAGTCAAATGTAAACGCAGTGACGTCAGTACAAGTGAATGTGTTGGCAATAATGACCGACCAGTCACTATATTATAGCACTGTGTCTATTTTAGCAACACAGGATATCTGGACTGGGCGTCTCCTTACAGTCACTCATTAATGTTGGCACATCTAGACATTGTGACAGCGTATCAACATACACACCCACAGATAACTTACCCTGAGTATCGGTGTACACCCTGAACCACATAAACATGACTAGATTAGCTAATTTTACTTGAACTGATGTTGCACTTTTATCTGTGTTGCATGTACTGTGGTTATTATCATATAAATATAAATCCATTGAATTATCGGGGGCTGCAAGAACGAAGTCCACTGAAACAAAGGGATAAATACCAAGATCAGAGAATTGTATGGCAAAATTGTAGGCGTAGTAGATATTGTATAGTAGAATAGTAGGCGTAGTAGATATTGTATAGTAGAATAGTAGGCGTAGCAGATATTGTATAGCAGAATAGTAGGCGTAGCAGATATTGTATAGTAGAATAGTAGGCGTAGTAGTAATAATCAAGATATGAATAGATTCAGAAATAGCTGTGTGATGCTAATATAACAATAACACATACTACGGTCTATGCTATTTATATGTGATGTAGGTGCAGGTTGCCGCTAAGTGAACTGTTCTTTATTGTGAAGCTCAACCGTTTGGTTCGATTCAATCATGATGATACATACTGATAGCTCATTTACAACATGACCACACTTATACGTTAAATTTACAGCAATGTATGGTTTACTCGTGCCACAAGCCATTAAGTCTGTATATTGAATCGATGTGGTTATTTTTTTTTTAAAGAATGGGAAACATATTTCTTCCAGATCACCTCGCAACCGGAATCAGGGGGGGGGGGGGGGGGGGGGGGGGCTGAGTATCTGGTGTGTTCGATTCCTGATCACAAGGGCCCAGGTTCAATTCCCGGAAGAGGCGGGTTCATTTTTTTTGGAACGACAAGACTCAGGTGTTTAACAAACCTCTAAAAATGGGAACAAAAGGTGTTTCTGGGTAGTAAAGGCGGTGTGGCGCGATACTGACCATATCACCCAAAATGGGCGTGTTCATGGAAAAATATGGTCACTAATACAATATCTCACGTACGTCTAGCAGGCGTGGAGGGATTCTTAACGTTACCAGCTCTCAATTGAAATGGTCTATAATTGCCTCAGTTAAGGTTATTTACATAAGGTTAATGAAGCACAAAAGAACCGTCATGAAACTATACACACACACACTCGCACGCATGCACGCACGCGCGCACACACACACTCACTATAATATTGATAATTTCTACGATGATCATAAACAAGAGATACATATAATTAAGAAAGGCAGAAGCCCTGCGGCCGGTCGTTTGAGTTGCTCAAATTGACTGAGAAAACAATTGGTTGCCCTTTATCCTGTAACAAACCAACAAATGCAATGGGTCAACGTTTTCTCTTCTTTGTCGTCCCCGATAACTTAATCCTATCCAATACTTGGAGGAAAGATAAAGTACGAGACTTGAATCGGCGTCTTAGCACGCGAGTTTTCACCCATATGTGCTCGGCCGCTTATCCACAAGTTTTCGGAGACTTCTGGATAGTGTCGCTTCAAATATCGAAACTCACTATACGAGGCGACATTCCCTACCTTCCCGGAATACAATACTCTGGTATCCATTTCTACCAGCGGCTGGGTCGACCGCGGGGGCATTTTCTTTTCCAACCACGAGTACAATTCACACTGCTTCCAGCGGGAATCGAAAACTGGTTATCCGAAAGTCGGTAGCCCAGTTGGGTGGTTTTCCTAACAGTTCATTCTTGCAGGTTCTGAGACCACTAGGGTTGCTAAAATTTCCGTTTGTCTCGTCGAATACCGTTTTTGACTAACGGCTAAGAACATACTTATTGAAACTTCATTGTTCAAATTGTGGTTGTTTATTCCACCACATTTGATATCACTTCTCGCAGTTGACATAAGAAGCCAGATTTTGCTTTCTTAAAAAAGGGGAGCCTTTTTTTTTAACTTGATGGCATTTATTGAGCCGTTACTGTTCATTTCATGATTTAACACTTTGAGACTCGCAATCGTCTCAATGTTCTCGGTTGCTCTGACAAGATTCGGGCAACTAGTGGTTTATCATATCATTATTGTTATACGTCTTCATATTTATTATAAAAACAGATTCAACTGTTTTGTATGACGAAGTCTTTAACATTCTAGGCTTCTTTCGTGTCTAGGTATGGATATCCACATCGGAGATAAAGCTGTTGAAATCTCCTGTCAAGGATTATCAAGCTTCTTTGTGGATTTGCATTGATATCGATCTGGTGAGTGTATTTGCTTGGTGTGAATAAATAATGCATGTTATAAAATCATTATCAATTTCAAGCTAGTTATACTATATTCTGTGTCATGTAGTTAGGATTGACCATTGTTGCAAGAGCTTGTTGCATAATTACACTGCAAATTTTCAAAAGTACTCATGTAGATTACATAAGATGTTAATGTAGCAATGCTAATTCGAAGTAGTAATAGCAGATGGAAACAAAAAGACAAAAGAGAAACACTTGAATGAATCAGTTGAAAGAAATTCAAACACTTGATTATTATGAAAAGATAGTAAGTGAATTTTTAAATATCTTAGAGATAAGTGGTTACGAAGAATGGGACTTGACCAGCGCAATAAAAGCGGTCTATGCAACACATGGTGTTGTGAAAATGGATAATTCCATACGTTCATTTTGGAATGAACAAGCTGAAGTAACCATAGCAAGGAAGGATTAAGTAAATGAAGAGATCAACTTAGAGAACACAAAAGAGCAGGACGATCGTTCAACCATGTTGAGGAGGCAGAATCTGGGGATGCGGCATCCTTTTCTGACCTGATGAAATCTGTTTTACTGAGAGATGTTAACAGAGAATGACTAAAACGAGGAGAATCCGAAAAGATGAGATCAAGGAGTGAACACATCTCGACGTAGACAGTTGACAGCCAGATATATTAAATATAGAAGAATAGCTACATTGGAACAGTAGCGACTCGCCAAATTACAGAGTAGAGAAATGCGTCTAAAGAAAGAAATAACCTCAATATGAAATAGTGAGCTAGAGACTGGTAAATTCTCGTGTTTATAACAACGGGTCAGTCTCGTTTTGAGCTTTTAAGTTGGTAATGTTAGTTAACAAGCAGCAGGAGCTAATCATTCTCCATGGCTTTAGTGTTGTTTAATTAATTACAAATCTTAAACTTGCACCAACAGTCCTTACGTGACAATGAAATCAACAGTTGTGAAATACATGAGAAACTAAACAATCTAAAGGATAGAAACATTAGGCAAATATTCATGCGATCAACAAGAAATGCAGTACCAAGCTTTTCATTTCATTGATTATAGTTATTGTCGAGATTGTATAGGCTTTCTGTTCTGCGTAAAGGATATATAATAATCACATATATAAAACTGCCAATGGGTCGAGTCTTCGTATCTCACCATAACTGATCAAAGTTGGTGCCCTGCACGAGAAACTACTCTGACGTACAGGCGGACGGCCGTTTTAATATTTCATTATCTAATTAAAGAAGCGTACACATTGGTAAACATAAGGATCGAATAACAAAGACAATTTACTATGTTGATGCTTACAAAACTGACAGCTAGGACCAAAGTAGTTCTTCTCACATGCCGATCCCGGGCATGCTCCATCACTGCTGCAGGATAAGGAATTGTTGCAATGACACTGGAACATGCAGTTCTCTCCAAACCATCCAGAGCTACAGTCTGAGAGAGTGTGTTCATAGCGTTATCATTGCGTCACAGCAACAAATATGATCTCTCTTATACTTAAGTTATTGGTCTGCTGTCATAGACTATTCATTACACACAACAACAAAAATGATCTCTCTTATACTTAAGTTATTGGTCTGCTGTCATAGACTATTCATTACACACAACAATAAATATGATCTCTCTTATACTTAAGTTATTGGTCTGCTGTCATAGACTATTCATTACACACAACAATAAATATGATCTCTCTTATACTTAAGTTATTGGTCTGCTGTCATAGACTATTCATTACACACAACAATAAATATGATCTCTCTTATACTTAAGTTATTGGTCTGCTGTCATAGACTATTCATAACACACAACAATAAATATGATCTCTCTTATACTTAAGTTATTGGTTTGCTGTCATAGACTATTCATTACACACAACAATAAATACGATCTCTCTTATACTTAAGTTATTGGTCTGCTGTCATAGACTTTTCATTACACACAACAATAAATATGATCTCTCTTATACTTAAGTTATTGGTCTGCTGTCATAGACTATTCATTACACACAACAATAAATATGATCTCTCTTATACTTAAGTTATTGGTCTGCTGTCATAGACTATTCATTACACACAACAATAAATATGATCTCTCTTATACTTAAGTTATTGGTCTGCTGTCATAGACTATTCATTACACACAACAATAAATATGATCTCTCTTATACTTAAGTTATTGGTCTGCTGTCATAGACTATTCATTACACACAACAATAAATATGATCTCTCTTATACTTAAGTTATTGGTCTGCTGTCATAGACTATTCATTACACACAACAATAAATATGATCTCTCTTATACTTAAATTATTGGTCTGCTGTCATAGACTATTCATTACACACAACAATAAATATGATCTCTCTTATACTTAAGTTATCGGTCTGCTGTCATAGACTATTTATTACACACAACAATAAATATGATCTCTCTTATACTTAATTTATTGGTCTGCTGTCATAGACTATTCATTAAACACAACAATAAATATGATCTCTCTTATACTTAAGTTATTGGTCTGCTGTCATAGACTATTCATTACACACAACAATAAATATGATCTCTCTTATACTTAAGTTATTGGTCTGCTGTCATAGACTATTCATTACACACAACAATAAATATGATCTCTCTTATACTTAAGTTATTGGTCTGCTGTCATAGACTATTCATAACACACAACAATAAATATGATCTCTCTTATACTTAAGTTATTGGTTTGCTGTCATAGACTATTCATTACACACAACAATAAATACGATCTCTCTTATACTTAAGTTATTGGTCTGCTGTCATAGACTTTTCATTACACACAACAATAAATATGATCTCTCTTATACTTAAGTTATTGGTCTGCTGTCATAGACTATTCATTACACACAACAATAAATATGATCTCTCTTATACTTAAGTTATTGGTCTGCTGTCATAGACTATTCATTACACACAACAATAAATATGATCTCTCTTATACTTAAGTTATTGGTCTGCTGTCATAGACTATTCATTACACACAACAATAAATATGATCTCTCTTATACTTAAGTTATTGGTCTGCTGTCATAGACTATTCATTACACACAACAATAAATATGATCTCTCTTATACTTAAGTTATTGGTCTGCTGTCATAGACTATTCATTACACACAACAATAAATATGATCTCTCTTATACTTAAATTATTGGTCTGCTGTCATAGACTATTCATTACACACAACAATAAATATGATCTCTCTTATACTTAAGTTATCGGTCTGCTGTCATAGACTATTTATTACACACAACAATAAATATGATCTCTCTTATACTTAATTTATTGGTCTGCTGTCATAGACTTTTCATTACACACAACAATAAATATGATCTCTCTTATACTTAAGTTATTGGTCTGCTGTCATAGACTATTCATTACACACAACAATAAATATGATCTCTCTTATACTTAAGTTATCGGTCTGCTGTCATAGACTATTTATTACACACAACAATAAATATGATCTCTCTTATACTTAAGTTATTGGTCTGCTGTCATAGACTATTCATTACACACAACAATAAATATGATCTCTCTTATACTTAAGTTATTGGTCTGCTGTCATAGACTATTCATTACACACAACAACAAATATGATCTCTCTTATACTTAAGTTATTGGTCTGCTGTCATAGACTATTCATTACACACAACAATAAATATAACCAATTTATCATTGGCAGGTCGCGTTAATACAGTCGGAAAGAGCAGACGAGCTAACATTTGATTAACAATTTTTTGTGTTCGCGGGTGAGCAGCGGCATTGCATTGGTTAGTGAACTGGACTATTGAGGACAAGAGGGCGGGATCAATCCCGATTAAACGGATGACGAATCGGTTCGTCCGATGTTGTCTTCATGTCTAAGTGACTTTAATTGTGATGACTTTTAAGAATACAGCGACCGTCAAAAGCTTTCACAGTTTCGTTTCACCCTGAGGAGTTCTTAAACTATGCAGTGTTGTTATTGATACCGTGGTAGTGACCAGCTCTGGCGTCAGAATTATTGTAGACGTCCCAAAGCGAGGAGACAAATGGTATACTGAAGATAGTAGTAGCCAACACATAGAGATATGTTAGTAACAGTGAAGGGTGCGGACCACTTGTCCTGATTTGAGCCGTCATCAAATTATTGCACCATTCTGATGTTTGTATCCGGACTAAAGACATGGCCATAATTTATTACACGCTTCACTGTGTAATAAGTCTTAATGAGGTTCATGCGGTTCACTGTGTAGAAAATCTTAGTGAGGTCTAAACGATTCACTGTGTAGAAAGTATGAGGTCCACACGATTCACTGTGTAGAAAGTCTTGGTGAGGTCTACATGATTCACTGTGTAGAAAGTCCTAGTGAGGTCTACACGATTCACTGTGTAGAAAGTCTTGGTGAGGTCTACACGATTCACTGTGTAGAAAGTTTGAGGTCCACACGATTCACTGAGAAGAAAATATGAAATCCATTCGTTTCACTGTGTAGAAAGTCTGAAATCCACTCGTTTCACTGTGAAGAAAGTCTGAAATCCACTCGTTTCACTATATAGAAAGTCTGAAATCCATTCGTTTCACTATGTAGAAAGTCTGAAATCCACACGATTCACTGTGTAGAAAGTCTGAAATCCATTCGTTGCACTATGTAGAAAGTCTGAAATCCACACGATTCACTATGTAGAAAGTCTGAAATCAATTTGTTTCACTATGTAGAAAGTCTGAAATCCACACGATTCACTATGTAGAAAGTCTGAAATCCACACGATTCAATGTGTAGAAAGTCTGAAATCCACACGATTCACTGTGTAGAAAGTTTGAAATCCACACGATTCACTGTGTAGAAAGTCTGAAATCCATTCATTTCACTGTGCAGAAAGTCTGAAATCCATTCGTTTCACTGTGTAGAAAGTCTCAAATCCACACGATTCACTGTGTAGAAAGTCTGAAATCCACACGATTCACTATGTAGAAAGTCTGAAATCCACATGATTTACTGTGTATAAAGTGTGAGGTCCACACGATTCATTGTGTAGAAAGTTTGAGGTCCACAAAATTCACTGTGTAGAAAGTCTTAGCGAGGTTCACACGATTCACCGTAAAAAGTCTTAGTGAGGTTCACACATTTAACTGTAGAAAGCCTTAGTATGCAATATGCGGTGTACACTATATTTTTATGCCAAGAGTTTTCTTGAAAATGACTGGCAGCAAAGCCTAATTCTGTGAACCATTTTCTAAAGTGACATTGACTTCCACATAGAAATCTCTGATTCAGTGGCTACTTGACTCTCTTAAGGTGTATTCTTCCAAGCACAATTTCTTCTCATAGAGTTATTGCCGCTGAATTCTTACCTTCATTGTGTTTGCAGAGACCTATCATAAAGCATCTTTTATGTCCTTTGGAATGCGCTATTTCTGCATATTTTGTTGACTGTCTGAGTATGCTTCTCAACCTACGATTGCTCAGCCTAGAGTAAGAAGGAATACATGACTGATCTTTTTTAATATTTAATTCGTATATATTTCTACAATATCAAGCGTCGTAACCACATTGCAAATATTGTAGTTCTTTAGGCATCTCAGATCTAGGTAATTCAGAACTAAGATATGCAGAACACCTAGTACATCCTCCAAGTAGTCAAGAATTTACTTTTAAAAGTTAGTCATTAGTTATAAAATAATACGGAACTTTACATTTGAATTCATAGCGGACAAAGATCAAGACGAAGAACAAGACCGATACATCTCGAGGGATACAAGTGGGAAAAGGGACAAGCTGAAAATTCGTGATAAATTGGAATATCTAAGGCAATCCATCATTAATAACTAAGACTGTTTAGAATAGGATAAGAAAAGACTGATACGATACTAAAGAGAAAATCATTCAAATATTTGAATCGAAAAAAGAGCCAGCACAAGCTTACTAAAGAAAACTTTCAGCTAAAACATGAATCAAACAAGCATAACTCACACACAAATGACTTTAATTGTGATGACTATTAAGAATACAGCGACCGTCAAAAGCTTTCACAGTTTCGTTTCACCCTGAGGAGTTCTTAAACTATGCAGTGTTGTTATTGATACCGTGGTAGTGACCAGCTCTGGCGTCACAATTATTGTAGACGTCCCAAAGCGAGGAGACAAATGGTATACTGAAGATAGTAGTAGCCAACACATAGAGATATGTTAGTAACAGTGAAGGGTGCGGACCACTTGTCCTGATTTGAGCCGTCATCAAATTATTGCACCATTCTGATGTTTGTATCCGGACTAAAGACATGTCCATAATTTATCAGAGACCGACACGCTTCACTGTGTAATAAGTCTTAATGAGGTTCATGCGGTTCACTGTGTAATAAGTCTTAATGAGGTTCATGCGGTTCACTGTGTAGAAAATCTTAGTGAGGTCTAAACGATTCACTGTGTAGAAAGTATGAGGTCCACACGATTCACTGTGTGGAAAGTCTTAGTGAGGTCTACACGATTCACTGTGTAGAAAGTCTTGGTGAGGTCTACACGATTCACTGAGAAGAAAGACTGAAATCCACTCGTTTCACTGTGTAGAAAGTCTGAAATCCATTCGTTTCACTGTGTAGAAAGTCTGAAATCGACTCGTTTCACTGTGTAGAAAGTCTGAAATCCACACAATTCACTATGTAGAAAGTCTGAAATCCATTCGTTTCACTATGTAGAAAGTCTGAAATCCATTCGTTTCACTATGTAGAAAGTCTGAAATCCACACGATTCACTGTGTAGAAAGTCTGAAATCCATTCATTTCACTATGTAGAAAGTCAGAAATCCATTCGTTTCACTGTGTAGAAAGTCTGAAATCCACACGATTCACTGTGTAGAAAGTCTGAAATCCATTCGCTTCACTGTGTAGAAAGTCTGAAATCCATTCGTTTCACTATGTAGAAAGTCTGAAATCTACTCCTTTCACAGTGTAGAAAGTCTGAAATCCATTCGCTTCACTGTGTAGAAAGTCTCAAATCCACACGATTCACTGTGTAGAAAGTCTGAAATCCACACGATTCACTATGTAGAAAGTCTGAAATCCACACGATTCACTATGTAGAAAGTCTGAAATTCATTCGTTTCACTGTGTAGAAAGTCTGAAATCCACACGATTCACTGTGTAGAAAGTGTGAAATCCATTCGTTTCACTATGTAGAAAGTCTGAAATCCACTCGTTTCACTGTGTAGAAAGTCTGAAATCCATTGATTTCACTATGTAGAAAGTCTGAAATCCACACGATTCACGAAATCCATTCATTTCACTATGTAGAAAGTCTGAAATCCACTCGTTTCACTGTGTAGAAAGTCTGAAATCCATTCATTTCACTGTGTAGAAAGTCTTAAATCCATTCGTTTCACTGTGTAGAAAGTCTCAAATCCACACGATTCACTGTGTAGAAAGTCTGAAATCCACATGATTTACTGTGTATAAAGTGTGAGGTCCACACGATTCATTGTGTAGAAAGTTTGAGGTCCACAAAATTCACTGTGTAGAAAGTCTTAGCGAGGTTCACACGATTCACCGTAAAAAGTCTTAGTGAGGTTCACACATTTAACTGTAGAAAGCCTTAGTATGCAATATGCGGTGTACACTATATTTTTATGCCGAGAGTTTTCTGGAAATGACTGGCAGCAAAGCCTAATTCTGTGAACCATTTTCTAAAGTGACATTGACTTCCACATAGAAATCTCTGATTCAGTGGCTAATTGACTCTCTTAAGGTGTATTCTTCCAAGCACAATTTCTTCTCATAGAGTTATTGCCGCTGAATTCTTACCTTCATTGTGTTTGCAGAGACCTATCATAAAGCATCTTTTATGTCCTTTGGAATGCGCTATTTCTGCATATTTTGTTGACTGTCTGAGTATGCTTCTCAACCTACGATTGCTCAGCCTAGAGTAAGAAGGAATACATGACTGATCTTTTTTCATATTTAATTCGTATATATTTCTACAATATCAAGCGTCGTAACCACATTGCAAATATTGTAGTTCTTTAGGCATCTCAGATCTAGGTAATTCAGAACTAAGATATGCAGAACACCTAGTACATCCTCCAAGTAGTCAAGAATTTACTTTTAAAAGTTAGTCATTAGTTATAAAATAATACGGAACTTTACATTTGAATTCATAGCGAACAAAGATCAAGACGAAGAACAAGACCGATACATCTCGAGGGATACAAGTGGGAAAAGGGACAAGCTGAAAATTCGTGATAAATTGGAATATCTAAGGCAATCCATCATTAATAACTAAGACTGTTTAGAATAGGATAAGAAAAGATTGAAACGATACTAAAGAGAAAATCATTCAAATATTTGAATCGAAAAAAGAACAAGCACAAGCTTACTAAAGAAAACTTTCAGCTAAAACATGAATCAAACAAGCATAACTCATACACAAAAGTCACATCAAATGTTGCAATGTTTTTGTCAAACTATTAATTGGTGGTATGGTTCCTACAAGACAGATAAGGGGATAGCATAATGGTATCAAGCCATCAAAGGTTCCTTATATACGATAAATGAAGCAGGCAGTGTAATATTGTTAATTGAAAGATATTCACCCTAGTTTCAACATTTCAATGAGAGTTCTGTTAATATCTGACCCATTTACTTCACGTTTATAGATATTGTTGTGTAGGAATGATCTTCTATTCCTTCTCATTTTTTTCTTCATAAACCAGCCCTTCCATCAGAATGTCACTAAGAAGCCATTCAGCGCAAGGACAAACATCAAGGTGCTGATACAAAAATGTAAGACGCTTGAATTTAAAATGTTACTAAAGAGTAGACGTGCCAGTTTTATTGATCATGACTAGGATGTTTTGTGAATAAAGATTGAAGAAGATATAAACAAGAGCACCAAGAGTGACGATGTAAAGAACTAATGCTCCGTAAATAAAAGAAACCAGAAGACCATCATCATCCAACAGTGTATTTTAAATTATTTTAATCATGAACTACATGTCTAAAACATGACAACAATGTGACAGATAGAGACTTTACTTTAAACACACACTAAATTTATAACGTCAGTCAGAAACTGGCTCTCAGATAAGCCTGAGAGAAAAGATCAGAAATGAAAAACTGAGAAAAAGTTAGAAATAACCACCGTCATAGAATATATAAAGAAACGACATATAAAATGGTTTGGCCACGCGACAAGGCAGAAAGTACAAAATACAACACAACGAGCCTTCAATAAACGTTGCGAGAACACTAGAACCAAATACCGACCACGAAAAAAATGAATCGACGGAATACTGGAAACACTAGGAGACATAACAGCAGCAGAAGCGAACAGAAGAGCAAACGACCGCCATGCGGTTTTCCCTAGACGCTGAAAGGCACATGAGGAAAGAAGAGGAAGAAGAAGCCAGAAACTATATGTTAATGCTACAACAAGAAGGCAAGACAAATATAAGTTGTATTGATTGTATACCTTCAGACCTCACTCCCACCGTCACTAGAGCCACGAGCAGAATCATCCTTTCTATAAGAAACCGAGCATCATTGATCTGCTACATTTGGTCCTAGTAGAAGAAACCACAAATACAGTTCGACGCCATTATAAACACAATGTCCAATTCTTTCTCTCTTATTGTCAACTCTCTCTCTCTCTCTCTCCACACACATATACTTTTTCTCCTTGACTCTTTTAGTGCCACATTTTAACAAGTGTCTCTAATCATGGATAAAACGTGATGGTTACATTGAGGGGGGGGGGGGAGGGGCACAAGAAGAAATGACAAAATTAGGCTGTCACGAAACGATGCTGGGAGGTCATGGGACACGATTAGAGATCCATGCATAGGAATAGAGATGCTTTTAGAATACAACCGCAGATATCGATTTTTTTTCCACGCAGGGAATTGTTTCATTAGCGGCGCCTAAGACCACACCACATCAGAAGTATTTATGGACGTCAGAAGTGACTATTCTCGGTGGTCTGATCGACTTTGGTTACTGCTACCACACTATTCTACTTTCTGCTTCTCTCTCCACCACCCCCCCCCCCTTTTACCATTTCCCTAGCTCCACTCGATCATTACTTAACCTAGATGTCCTCTTCTCTTTAGTCATTTGCCAAGTGCTGTGTGTGAACTACGAGAGAGTATAAATTAGGCTTACAAGTTTGTCAAATCTAAGTTTTACAGAACGAACATTTTGTCAGTCCATTCGCGACTGCTGTTTTTAATTTATAGCATCGAAAAATATCTATCGTGACCAACATAACCCTTGATTTATGAGAATATATATAGGGGTATATTTTGTAAATAAAAAAAATGTTTTGATAGCATTACTGTCATTACACTTAATATTAAAGTATATCGATTATTATTTAAGTTTTGTAATGGCATCATTTTTCAGTGTCTTTGTTGGGGAGTTTTAATGTGGCGTATTGATGAAAAACTGATTTTTATTATTTTGCAGCTAAAAACACATGCACAATCTGTCTCCATCTGTTTCGAAAATGTTTTCTCATTCCTACGACATAATTTACTAAGTAAATCATATCATCATCATGACTAACTCGGCAAAGTAGAAATGTCGACAAAACTCAGTCGAATATCTTGGTTATGTATTTCTCTCGTCACTGCAAGACCACACACAATTCATGTGCTTACTTAGCAATACTACAGTTTCCAATGAAAGTATGTAACCAGACAATCTTACCTTGACAAAACTCATGAAATGTTCGTTCAGAATTCTACAAATTTAAATGACAATCGTTTAATCGCTGTTTACAAAATATGAGAATTGATATCCAAAGAAACAAAATCATGCACAACTAAGTGGAATCCTTGATTTTAACAGGTGAATCAATTATTATTGAAACCGTCATATTCTAGGCATACATTCCTACGTAACTGTTTTGTGCTTATATATTATATGTAAACATGATCATTATGAAAGGACTTGGGCTACGGGAAGAAAGAATGGGACTACAAGTTATAAAAAAAGGTGGAGAAACGCTGCTCTAGGGGAACTGTTTGTGCGCACTTTATTATCTTCTTTAAGATATCCATGGAAGACATAAACTATTTTTGTCTAGTTTAGGCGACACTTTGAATTACTTTTCCAATTTAAGCTTCACAAAATGTCAACGGCTGTCCAGGAATGTCACGGAATCTAAAGCTTCAGTCTAACCAACATGATCTCATTCATGCAGATCGTTTCCAACATCTTTCAGTGAAATAACGGAAGCGGATAACTTATTGTAACTTATTATACATCTCAATACCTTTGAATTTCGTATTCTTCTGACTTTGAAAAAAAAACATACTAGCGTAAATTTTAAAATTCTTTTTTTTTTCTAAAAGTGTAACTGTCCCCATGATCTTCCTCTCTGCGTTATATAATACAATATTTTACATTTATAAAATGATACGCAATTATATACACACGCACACGCAAACACACACATCAAATAAGTGCAATTTTGTTTTCGTACCCATCAACGCAGATGTAATAGGGTATTACACAGTTAAGGTTCACTGATCCTAGCGCGAGCGGTCACAGATGAGTGCAGACCATCTTCAGCTTCGGTGCTGCTTGTATAACAAAGTCATGTGATTGGAGCCAGAACGGATAGAACTTCATGGAAAGCTAATGCTGGATGGAATTGTGCTTTAAATGAGACAGCAACTGAAAGATCGTCAGTTCAATGGTTAGTGAACTGGACTACTGAAGACAAGAGGTCCGGTTCGATTCTGATCTACGGCTTGCCGGTTCATCCACCTCAAATGGGTGTCGGATTTCTCTAGGAAAGAATGACGGCACTGGCGTAATATCGAACACATTACTCAAGAAATATGTGCCAAACGTCTACAATTTATGGACACCAACACCGTATTCGCTATACGTATAGCTACCACGTGGCGTGGTAGGGGTTAAAATAAAAAGAAGTGAAAGCAGAACCGACTTTCACAAAACTCAGTATACATGATATTGTTAGGTTTCCATTTAACTGTTGCGAAGTTTCTCAATTAATCGTTGAGATATGAGTTGATGACAGGAACTCGCGGTATCAAGTATTGGAGGCCTTGGTCCTTGAGGTTCACGGGTGTGGGACACCGACAGAATGAACTTGCTTGTTTTAAACATATTTATATGTACATACACATTGGGGCGGTAACCAGTTGACGTATCTGAATGACAACATGGTAGTTGCGCATAGCTGACAGCTATGACGATGTGACAATGGGGGCGGCCTAAGGACATTGTTACCGTTATTTAGAAAAGAAGTGAATTTAGTGTAAAATAAGGACTGTCGTAATTTGGAATAAATCGTAGCACGAGAAGTAGTTGACGACTGAGAGAGTACACGCTGGGTAAGCTTCAAAAGTAAAGTATTTGAGTCACTGTCATAAGTACGCTCAAAAGCATGCTGATTGAGACCGTACCTCGCCTAAGGTCGTCCCATCTTTATTTTAATCAACTACATATAATTAGTTATGTTATTTAGTCTTAGTATTTGGATTAGACATTCGGAATGAATGTTAAAGTTTCAATCAATAAAAACACATATCATACTAGGGCATAAGTTACACTTGAAATTAATAGTTAATTTATGTTTATATAGCTAAGTTTCATGACATTTCTGAAATATTCTCTCACAAAATGTTCACTGAAGGTTGCTCACTTGAACCGACGTCAACATGAAACTATAGCCCGTTCACTTTGCTCTCTAAATAAAAATGGCCAAATCTGAAAGATGATGGGAGCAAATAATAATGAAAGAGTTGAACCGACAACGAGCAATTCTCAAATATATTGATTGAACTTACCCAGTAGGATGCTCTGCAATGTTACTTGTAACAAATTATATATACCCAGTCTTTTCCAGCTAAAAATGTATGATCTGCTATTATTTTATGTGGAATATGACGAGGTTACGTTCAGGTTTTTGCTGTCGACATGAATTTCAAATCCTAATCTTCCCAGACGGTATTTATCATCGCTGACGTAGCAATGTAAATTGTTGAACATTCTATTTGTGTAATCTTAGAACTAGTCTCTGTGTGATCCCCTGCAATACGATTATTTTATAGTATTGGCAGTCCTCTCATGTATGAATGAAATAAAGCATTTGTGCTCTCAAAACCAAAACCCATATGTCGTTTCTTCGGTTGACCAGGATACTAGATAATTGAAGACAAATTGTATATCCAGAAGTAACCTTATGACGTCTCACTGTATAATTCTCACAATCGCTTTATTTAGAGAGTATGTTAGCTTCTGGCGTCATCATAATTTGTGGTAGGCCTATTTTCTGTTATTGTTGTGGGTGTCTGAATGTTAATCATGTCTCATATCTTTATGTTATTTTCTTATCTTATCTATATCTATTTTATTATTTTCTATATCTTATTTTTTTTCCTTTATTTGAGAAAAAATCTGGAAAATGCCTACAATGTAAACATCTTGGCTATACCTGTAATGACACTTGTCCAGATGGTAATTTTGGGCTACAGTGCGAACAGATGTGTTCTGATGGCTGTGACATCATATGTACTCTCAAATGTCCGGACAACTGTTTCAACGACATCTGTCAACAGTCGATCGGGAATCTGTACATGCAAGAGAACGTTCTATGGGTCAGACTGCACTCTCAAATCTCCGGACAACTGTTTAACGAAACCTGTGATTCCCACGTTCAGAAGAGTCTGCCGACTACAACAAGCCCAAGCATATGGACACTTTAATGTGTTTCTGTGCTAGACACGGTTCATTTTTTGGTGTTTGTTGGTGAAGCCATGGCTTATATCTTGCTGTGTTTCTGTCCTAGCCATGGCTCATATCTTAGCTTGTGTGTGCTGGCCATGGCTCATATCTTGGTGTGTGTCATGTCAGTCATATCTCATATCTCGGTGTGTCCGTGTTAATCATGTCTCATATCTTTATGTGTGTCTGTGTTTAGTCATATCTCATATCTTAGTGTGTACCAGTGTTAGTCATATGTCATATCTGTGTGTGTGTGCATGTCTGGGTTAGTGATATCTCATATCTTTGCGTGCATGTTTATGTTAGTCATATCTCATATCTTTGTGTGTGCATGTCTGTGTTTGTCACATCTCATATCCTTGTGTGTGCATGTTTATGTTAGTCATATCTCATATCTTTGTGTGTGCCTATCTATGTTTGTCATATCTCTTATCTTTGTGTGCATGTCTATGTTAGGCATGTGTCATATCTTTGTGTGTGCATGTCAATGTCAGTTATATCTCATATCTTTATGTACATGTTTATGTTCATGTGTCATATATCTTGATGTGTGTCAGTGTTAGTCATGCCTCGTATCGCTGTGTGCATGTCTGTATTAGTCACATCTCATATCTTTGTGTGTGCATGTCTGTGTTAGTCACATCTCACATCTTTGTGTGTGTATGTCTGTGTTAGTCACATCTCACATCTTTGTGTGTGTCCGTGTCTGTGTTAGTCACCTCTAGTGACTCGGGCAGATGGTGCTCGTAAACCTGGGAGGGCCTACCATCTAAGGGCAGAATCCCCCTACAGAAAAGATCATCTGCTGCCTTGCAGGAAGATTGGGGACAATCAAAGGCTAGGGAAAGCAAACCCGAATAAAATGCTGGCTGAAATCGGATGCACTGGGCCACTGGCGCAGAACACAGTGCAACGTATTAACGGGTGTTCAGTCAGAGTGGATCTGACAGACTCTAATTGTGATGTTCTGTCTGTGGGGGCGATCAACACACTTAGCCTGACCGCTGACTTCATGTGAGAGTCTGGAATCCTTACTCTGATTGAGTCCTGAACGCAGAGAGAGAGAGAGAGAGAGAGAGATATCTTTATGTGTGTATGTGTTTAGTCATATCTTAGTGTGTATCTGTGTTAGTCGTGTGTCATATCTTTGTGTGTGCATGTTTGGGTTAGTGATATCTCATATCTTTGTGTGCTCTGTCTCTAGACAAATCTCTCGCAGAACGTTGTATATACCGCTGCTCGTCTGAAAGAATCTCTCTCTAGTCAGATCTCCCACTTCATTTGTTCAAGGTTTCTTTGATGTCTTGAAACCACCTTCTTAGTCTGCTTCTGATGCATCCTCCAGTAATTACGCTTTCCAATGTTGTACTTTTCAGCCCGCTGTGTCTTTGAACGTGGCCATAGCATTATATGTGATTGTCTAGCATAAAATATATTTTATTTTATCATATCATTTTTTGGCCATGCATTGAGAAGGGAAGAACTGTAATATATTGTGACAACTGGGAAAATTGAGGGACGTAGGTATAGAGGAAAACAAAGAAAAAAGATACCAGACAGCTTAAGAGAATGGCTTGGCAGAAGGTCAACAATAGAAATGATAAATAACTGTCGAGATCGAAAGTTGTGGAGAGACATGATCACTCACGCCAGCAGGTATTGTGCTTGCTAATGATGATAGCATTTTAATTTTCTCCGTAGAATGGTGTTTATATGCTACTTCGTTTTAACGTTTCAGTGTTTTAATAATAGTTTTGCCTGACCATATGGTCTCTTCATAAAATCTTTGAGATTTCTTCTTGGCTATCATGATTTCTCGACAGTCTGCAATTCGTAGTTTGCCGTTGCTTTCCGATTCTAAAATAACATTCATATACAATTATGGACTTTAGCTAAACATGAGTAGTATACAAGGGTCCAACTAAGTCGCATTTGGCCCGTAAATTAACAAAGATATATAGTGTGGTGCGCAGCGCACCACATGTACACGAGAGACAAGGGGAGTTAACCATGCCATTTCGTGTCCGGATGTTGACCTATAGTCCCGGTGACCGCGGAAGTGCCCTGTTTATGTCTGGTGTGTGCTGACTTTGGAGTTCTTTATGTACTTGATCGTTAGTGATAGGTTAGTAGATTATATAACATCTAGGAAAAACGAGCAATATAAAACAGAAGACAAAATATATATTTTATTCTTTTATTAGCTCAATAGGTGTATAACATACATTGATATTATATATCATTACAAACATAGTCAGTACATTGAGTAAATATATAGCACAAGTATAACAATTATTTATAGCTATGTAGTTGGGTGTCTGCTTAGCTCTATGTCATAAATGAATCATAAGGGGTGAAACTGTTAGAGATTGCTGGGTAGTCTAAACTGGTAGTGTAAAGAGTTAAATATCTAGAGGCGTAGTCGAGACGTTATCATCAGCTACCTTTCTTTTTATATAGAAATAGGAAAGAGCATTTCTTGTTTGACTGTAGGAAAATATGGAATTATTTAAGACTTTGAAACCTACATTTTTCCCACCCTTAGCCTTTTTCGTGGCGAGAACCTCTAAAAACATATCTTTATCTAATTTGTTGTGTTGCTTGCTTAGCCCTTTACAACTGATTTTATCGTAATCCCCACTACAATGGTACGTCTTACTACATAAGCTAACAAGAGCCGTCCCTTCGTACTCTAGTTTAAAAAGCCCAGGCGTTCGTTTGGTGTACGCTTTAACACCCTTACAGTTTATAGAGTCTGTCTTGCTAATATGCTCATCGCAAAACTCGGCGGGAAACCAGTCTTTATATACGGTATTAAACTCAGCCCGCAGCCCTGACTTAACTATATCCACCAACTTAGGTGCACTTAAAGCCAAGTATAAACTATCAGTATCTGTTTCACATAACTGAAAGTCGGATCTAGCCACAAACTTATCTAAGAACTCGAAATAAAAATCTAACATACGAAGTTTTGCATACTGATAGACGAAGAAACCGATTTGTAGGGGTAAGTCCCAAACAGTTTTCTTTTTCTCCATCTCAACTTCAAAAAGATCCACACCTATTTCAGCCATCTTTTTAAACCGGGAACTATTAATCATTTTCGATATCTCACCCCCCTGAACATATGAGACAGCACTATGATTGGCCTTATCGGTTAGAGTCTTCCCATAGGCTGAGTTTCCTAAGAGCTTCATCGTATCACTTACTATAGATTGATTTTCGTCTAGATCACCAGCCCGCCTAGCGTCTGAAACCATTTCTCCAAACTTTTTAAAACAACTAGACGGTTGATATTCTATCACCTGATAAATTTTTGTTACCTCCAAGCCGTGGTCTAAATACCATTTTAACAGCGGTGTTGCCAACAAAATTTTTTCCCCGACATAACTACCTATTAGGGTGCGACGAGGGGTTGACAACAAGTTATGTTTGAGGGCATATTCACCCATAAACGGTCCAATATCATCACGCGTGACGTCAATATTTTTGAAAATTGGAGTCATCTCACTGAAATGTTCCTTCAGGCGGTCGGGGACATGAAGATCACATTCCACTAAACCAAAACATGTCCCATCTGAAACAGAAGTCAGAATCTGTTTATCACTGAGAGGGAGCCCTTCTTTAGAGTAAGACGGTCTAGCTCGAGGGATGGCTTTAGAAAGGAAAGCCCTAATGGTTGGGTCAGACTTTTTCAGAGCCTGCCACTCACATTCCCACATAACTTCTACTGTGACTTTGACCTCCTCAGTTAGATAGGTGTGTATCTCACATGTTTTTTCAAACAGCTCGAACAAGGGCTTATTATTAACATGGTTTCTATCTTTACCTTTGGTGAGGGGGCAGTCTTTGTGACCATGGTACAAACAACCATGAAAATTATAGCCTCTTCTATTGGATTTATCCCACCCATCCACAGGGATATTTCTATCACCTAACCGAAACTCCCTCCCATTAAACTGAGTTTTCAACTCCACCCCTTTCTGGTGGGCGACCTACGTTAGCCACTCTCTACTTTGTTGGACATAATAGTTATCTTTTTCCACCCTAAACCCGGTCTCCATTCTTCTAATAATTGGGTAATCTGTTGGCATTGGGTTCATCAGAGCCCAAAGATACAACGCATTGGCATCGTATCCTTGGATGGATTGGACCAGCTTTCCTCCCCTAATAAACGTTTTGCCTACCTCGTGATACCTATGGAAAATTATAGAGGGACCTCCAACGATATTAGCCCTAATCATTGTGTGTAGACTAGCCTGTTTGCTCGAACATAAACTAAACATTACACCCCTATCAACGGTCTTAAAAAGATACTTTAAACAAACACCCGGAACCGAAATGGCGTCTTTAAAACAGTCCACACCCCGCTCCCCATAAAAACGAACCTGCTGCTCCAAGGCTTCTAAAAATGGGACTACATCTTTGTTATTATACCAAATCAAAAAGTCCTTAAGGGTCGTCATCTTATTAACCTTCCAGACCTTTTTACACAGAGCATATTCCTCCTTGGAAATGTTGGCATTTTTTAACGACGAATGAAATGCTTCGTGTGGGGTAACTCCGTCTCATTCAACTTGTTTAAATCCGTTATGTACTCGTAACAGAAAACACCCTTTGTCTCCTCTACTTTATAAGCGGCCAGATATTTACTATAGCTAAACCCGGGGGCTAGATAGTTTACAATATCTAAGAATTTTAGATTCTGTGTTGCAATACACATAAAGTTATTGTTTCTTTTAACTATAAACTTGAACGGTTTTGGTACTTTGTAGTCGCCTTCAATTTTATCTTCCTCTTCCGCGTTAACCTCGGTTTCTTCTTCTTCCTCTTCCATACTATCTTCTTTTTCGCCCACTTGGGCAGCGGCATCCATGAAGTGCTTTATTAAATAAGGTTTAATGACGTTGACGTCATATTTCCCCGAGTTAAACCCTATAACTGGAAGCTCTTTTAAATACTCATCAAACTTAGCTATTAGCTTGCGTTTGTTCAGTTCATGGAGTTGAGTAAAAATACTGTCAAACCGAGCTCGCAACAACGAGTATGCCGTATCAGCGATACCAGTGAGGTAATCAACCATCTGACTAACTAAAACCTGTGGGTCACCCTTCGTTATGAAGCATATTGGTCCCTCTCACCCAGGGACATTTGACGCTATAGAGCAGGAGAGGGGCACGTGTTTAGCTACAAAGGTAGTCGACTGAGTCTCTTGTGGAACATTCCTACTATCAAAGTAGCATTCATAATCGAATGTCGCCCTGAACGGGTAAATAAAAGACTCTGGGGTACTGATCCCTTCAGCGCTGATCGCGTCCCATACACTTTCAGGTGAAGAGTAAACCCCACCCTTATATGTCTCTACAGCCATATCCCCATTACAAGTTTTTTCGTGCCTATCCATACGCCCAAACTTTTTCCACAATTTCCCACATTTTCCACAAGAAAAGCTTTTACTAGCCCTAGAAAGATCGTTTATATAAAAGAAGTGGTTTTTGTAAAGTAAAAGACGGAGAGTTTCACTATAACTACTGCCACTTCTCAGGACAATACGCAAGGCTTGGTCAGAATCAAACTAAAAAATATCTATGTTTATTGAAAAACAATTTTCTAAGAGAGGCATTTCGGCAAGAGTTACACCGTGAAAGCTACTTAACATTAGAGACGGGTTAAACTGTTTGAAAAGTAATCTCGAAGCCTTCCTAACATCTTTAACAGAGGTACCTCTATGGACAGCTAGACAACGGAAGAAGCAGAGATTATCATTGTAAACTTTAGAATGGGAATCGGTTTGAAGGATATTAATGCCGTAGTTGGATGCAATGTAGGGTGGGATATCTAGCAGACACCCTATAGGATAATCTTGAAGTTTATAAATATAAACACTCGTACTGACTAACGCCTCCAAGGTATATTTGGTTGTCTCCCTGTTTTTATTTGCATACCCTAATATATCACTTTCATTTAATCTATCGACAAACGTTTCAAAATCATGTCTGTTGTTAACTAACAAGGGTTTGTCTAACCCTGTCGCATTATTCGAGCTGGCGTGAAAGTAACGCAATCCCTGTGTCTCCCTATGTCTTAAAACTAGATGATGACTATAATTCACATTGAAACGCTTTTTCTGGGCTAGAAAAATTGAGTTTACAAGGGTCTTCCAATCTATAGGAGTATCAGGCTGATGAAATATAGTGTACGTGTCCAGGTATTTGTTCCTACGGTCATGTGTTCGAATAGCTAACCAGTTGTTCTTATATATCTTTCTAATATCTTGAGGCAACTTATTTAAAGTGTCTATTTCATTAATAAGTCTTGGTCTCTTTGAGGGGTCTTGAGTCGAACTCTTTACTGCCCGCTTGCGTGAGGTTGTCGATACTTGTGGACGTGCTGGTGAGGCAGGAACTAATGATACAAGAGATACCGAATGCTCTGTCTTGATATGTCTGGCAAGGCTGTCTGCTCTATTATATACGCGTCCACAAACATCACATTTATATTCCTGACGCCCATGTACACTAGCAACGTGTCGTTTTACGATCCGGCTCCGGGTAAAAGTTTTGGAGCAGAGATGACAAATGTTAGACATCTGTAGAAAAGAAATTGAAACATTACAACTAAAGAACAGTGAACATTACAAGAAAGAAAACAAGAAAAGTAAACAATGAGAACTATCGAAATTAATATTAAAGAACTATGACCACACTTACTTTTTATGTGTCTGAAGGCACGAAACACATCAATCGTCAAGAACTGTAAGCGAAAGTCTGATTACAAGCTTCACAGATATATACACTTGAAACACCGGAAGTGTTACTAAAAATAGAACTGACCTCTGAGGCAATACCGGATGTGTTACTAAAAATAGTTTTTGACCGCTGACGCAATGCCCGCTTTATTTTAGACATCCCCATTGCAAAAATTTACATTAAAAACCACTTTTAGGATTTTACCCCTTATAATTTTTCGAGGGTTACGCCCATGGAATCGATAAAAATCGTAATTTTAGCACGTAGGCTTACTTAAAACTTTATTTTAGACATCCCCACACCAAAAATTTACTTAAAAATCACTTTTGAAATTGTAACCCCCCTTACCATTTTTGAGGGTTACGCCCCTGAAATCGAAAAAAAATTGAAATATAACCTCAAGGCATACCTCCCACATAATTTTTGACACCCCTACATCTCAAATTCCATAAAAAAACAACAAAAAGCTAGTAGTATAGGTGGCTGTGAACACACCCGAACATACTACTTCTCGTGCGGTTTTGGTGCCAAATCTATTGTCTTTCGGTGCATGTTATTCCACTTTTGGGATGGGTTCACAGCCACTATCACTACTAGCTTTTTGTTGTTTTTTTTATGGAATTTGATATGTAGGGGTGTCAAAAATTATGTGGGAGGTATGCCTTGAGGTTATATTTCAATTTTTTATCAATTTCAGGGGCGTAACCCTAAAAAATTTTAAGGGGGGTAACAATTTAAAAAGTGATTTTTGAGTTAATTTTTGGTGTGGGGATGTCTAAAATAAAGTTTTAGGTATGCCTTGAGGTTATATTTCAATTTTTTTTTCGATTTCAGGGGCGTAACCCTCAAAAATGGTAAGGGGGTTACAATTTCAAAAGTGATTTTTAAGTAAATTTTTGGTGTGGGGATGTCTAAAATAAAGTTTTAAGTAAGCCTACGTGCTAAATTTACGATTTTTATCGCTTTCAGGGGCGTAACCCTCAAAAATGGTAAGGGGGTTACAATTTCAAAAGTGATTTTTAAGTAAATTTTTGGTATGGGGATGTCTAAAATAAAGTTTTAAGTAAGCCTACGTGCTAAAATTACGATTTTTATCGATTCCATGGGCGTAACCCTCAAAAAATGATAAGGGGGTAAAATCCTAAAAGTGGTTTTTAATGTAAATTTTTGCAATGGGGATGTCTAAAATAAAGCGGGCATTGCGTCAGCGGTCAAAAACTATTTTTAGTAACACATCCGGTATTGCCTCAGAGGTCAGTTCTATTTTTAGTAACACTTCCGTTGTTTCAAGAGTATATATCTGTGAAGCTTGTAATCAGACTTTCGCTTACAGTTCTTGACGATTGATGTGTTTCGTGCCTTCAGACACATAAAAAGTAAGTGTGATCATAGTTCTTTAATATTAATTTCGATAGTTCTCATTGTTTACTTTTCTTGTTTTCTTTCTTGTAATGTTCACTGTTCTTTAGTTGTAATGTTTCAATTTCTTTTCTACAGATGTCTAACATTTGTCATCTCTGCTCCAAAACTTTTACCCGGAGCCGGATCGTAAAACGACACGTTGCTAGTGTACATGGGCGTCAGGAATATAAATGTGATGTTTGTGGACGCGTATATAATAGAGCAGACAGCCTTGCCAGACATATCAAGACAGAGCATTCGGTATCTCTTGTATCATTAGTTCCTGCCTCACCAGCACGTCCACAAGTATCGACAACCTCACGCAAGCGGGCAGTAAAGAGTTCGACTCAAGACCCCTCAAAGAGACCAAGACTTATTAATGAAATAGACACTTTAAATAAGTTGCCTCAAGATATTAGAAAGATATATAAGAACAACTGGTTAGCTATTCGAACACATGACCGTAGGAACACATACCTGGACACGTACACTATATTTCATCAGCCTGATACTCCTATAGATTGGAAGACCCTTGTAAACTCAATTTTTCTAGCCCAGAAAAAGCGTTTCAATGTGAATTATAGTCATCATCTAGTTTTAAGACATAGGGAGACACAGGGATTGCGTTACTTTCACGCCAGCTCGAATAATGCGACAGGGTTAGACAAACCCTTGTTAGTTAACAACAGACATGATTTTGAAACGTTTGTCGATAGATTAAATGAAAGTGATATATTAGGGTATGCAAATAAAAACAGGGAGACAACCAAATATACCTTGGAGGCGTTAGTCAGTACGAGTGTTTATATTTATAAACTTCAAGATTATCCTATAGGGTGTCTGCTAGATATCCCACCCTACATTGCATCCAACTACGGCATTAATATCCTTCAAACCGATTCCCATTCTAAAGTTTACAATGATAATCTCTGCTTCTTCCGTTGTCTAGCTGTCCATAGAGGTACCTCTGTTAAAGATGTTAGGAAGGCTTCGAGATTACTTTTCAAACAGTTTAACCCGTCTCTAATGTTAAGTAGCTTTCACGGTGTAACTCTTGCCGAAATGCCTCTCTTAGAAAATTGTTTTTCAATAAACATAGATATTTTTTAGTTTGATTCTGACCAAGCCTTGCGTATTGTCCTGAGAAGTGGCAGTAGTTATAGTGAAACTCTCCGTCTTTTACTTTACAAAAACCACTTCTTTTATATAAACGATCTTTCTAGGGCTAGTAAAAGCTTTTCTTGTGGAAAATGTGGGAAATTGTGGAAAAAGTTTGGGCGTATGGATAGGCACGAAAAAACTTGTAATGGGGATATGGCTGTAGAGACATATAAGGGTGGGGTTTACTCTTCACCTGAAAGTGTATGGGACGCGATCAGCGCTGAAGGGATCAGTACCCCAGAGTCTTTTATTTACCCGTTCAGGGCGACATTCGATTATGAATGCTACTTTGATAGTAGGAATGTTCCACAAGAGACTCAGTCGACTACCTTTGTAGCTAAACACGTGCCCCTCTCCTGCTCTATAGCGTCAAATGTCCCTGGGTGGGAGGGACCAATATGCTTCATAACGAAGGGTGACCCACAGGTTTTAGTTAGTCAGATGGTTGATTACCTCACTGGTATCGCTGATACGGCATACTCGTTGTTGCGAGCTCGGTTTGACAGTATTTTTACTCAACTCCATGAACTGAACAAACACAAGCTAATAGCTAAGTTTGATGAGTATTTAAAAGAGCTTCCAGTTATAGGGTTTAACTCGGGGAAATATGACGTCAACGTCATTAAACCTTATTTAATAAAGCACTTCATGGATGTCACTGCCCAAGTGGACGAAGAAGATGATAGTATGGAAGAGGAAGAAGAAGAAACCGAGGTTAACGCGGAAGAGGAAGATAAAATTGAAGGCGACTACAAAGTACCAAAACCGTTCAAGTTTATAGTTAAAAGAAACAATAACTTTATGTGTATTGCAACACAGAATCTAAAATTCTTAGATATTGTAAACTATCTAGCCCCCGGGTTTAGCTATGGTAAATATCTGGCCGCTTATAAAGTAGAGGAGACAAAGGGTGTTTTCTGTTACGAGTACATAACGGATTTAAACAAGTTGAATGAGACGGAGTTACCCCCACACGAAGCATTTCATTCGTCGTTAAAAAATGCCAACATTTCCAAGGAGGAATATGCTCTGTGTAAAAAGGTCTGGAAGGTTAATAAGATGACGACCCTTAAGGACTTTTTGATTTGGTATAATAACAAAGATGTAGTCCCATTTTTAGAAGCCTTGGAGCAGCAGGTTCGTTTTTATGGGGAGCGGGGTGTGGACTGTTTTAAAGACGCCATTTCGGTTCCGGGTGTTTGTTTAAAGTATCTTTTTAAGACCGTTGATAGGGGTGTAATGTTTAGTTTATGTTCGAGCAAACAGGCTAGTCTACACACAATGATTAGGGCTAATATCGTTGGAGGTCCCTCTATAATTTTCCATAGGTATCACGAGGTAGGCAAAACGTTTATTAGGGGAGGAAAGCTGGTCCAATCCATCCAAGGATACGATGCCAATGCGTTGTATCTTTGGGCTCTGATGAACCCAATGCCAACAGATTATCCAATTATTAGAAGAATGGAGACCGGGTTTAGGGTGGAAAAAGATAACTATTATGTCCAACAAAGTAGAGAGTGGCTAACGTGGGTCGCCCACCAGAAAGGGGTGGAGTTGAAAACTCAGTTTAATGGGAGGGAGTTTCGGTTAGGTGATAGTAAATATCCCTGTGGATGGGTGGGATAAACCCAATAGAAGAGGCTATAATTTTCATGGTTGTTTGTACCATGGTCACAAAGACTGCCCCCTCACCAAAGGTAAAGATAGAAACCCTGTTAATAATAAGCCCTTGTTCGAGCTGTTTGAAAAAACATGTGAGATACACACCTATCTAACTGAGGAGGTCAAAGTCACAGTAGAAGTTATGTGGGAATGTGAGTGGCAGGCTCTGAAAAAGTCTGACCCAACCATTAGGGCTTTCCTTTCTAAAGCCATCCCTCGAGCTAGACCGTCTTACTCTAAAGAAGGGCTCCCTCTCAGTGATAAACAGATTCTGACTTCTGTTTCAGATGGGACATGTTTTGGTTTAGTGGAATGTGATCTTCATGTCCCCGACCGCCTGAAGGAACATTTCAGTGAGATGACTCCAATTTTCAAAAATATTGACGTCACGCGTGATGATATTGGACCGCTTATGGGTGAATATGCCCTCAAACATAACTTGTTGTCAACCCCTCGTCGCACCCTAATAGGTAGTTATGTCGGGGAAAAAATTTTGTTGGCAACACCGCTGTTAAAATGGTATTTAGACCACGGCTTGGAGGTAACAAAAATTTATCAGGTGATAGAATATCAACCGTCTAGTTGTTTTAAAAAGTTTGGAAAAATGGTTTCAGACGCTAGGCGGGCTGGTGATCTAGACGAAAATCAATCTATAGTAAGTGATACGATGAAGCTCTTAGGAAACTCAGCCTATGGGAAGACTCTAACCGATAAGGCCAATCATAGCGCTGTCTCATATGTTCAGGGGGGTGAGATATCGAAAATGATTAATAGTTCCCGGTTTAAAAAGATGGCTGAAATAGGTGTGGATCTTTTTGAAGTTGAGATGGAGAAAAAGAAAACTGTTTGGGACTTACCCCTACAAATCGGTTTCTTCGTCTATCAGTATGCAAAACTTCGTATGTTAGATTTTTATTTCGAGTTCTTAGATAAGTTTGTGGCTAGATCCGACTTTCAGTTATGTGAAACAGATACTGATAGTTTATACTTGGCTTTAAGTGCACCTAAGTTGGAGGATATAGTTAAGTCAGGGCTGCGGGCTGAGTTTAATACCGTATATAAAGACTGGTTTCCCGCCGAGTTTTGCGATGAGCATATTAGCAAGACAGACTGTATAAACTGTAAGGGTGTTAAAGCGTACACCAAACGAACGCCTGGGCTTTTTAAACTAGAGTACGAAGGGACGGCTCTTGTTAGCTTATGTAGTAAGACGTACCATTGTAGTGGGGATTACGATAAATTCAGTTGTAAAGGGCTAAGCAAGCAACACAACAAATTAGATAAAGATATGTTTTTAGAGGTTCTCGCCACGAAAAAGGCTAAGGGTGGGAAAAATGTAGGTTTCAAAGTCTTAAATAATTCCATATTTTCCTACAGTCAAACAAGAAATGCTCTTTCCTATTTCTATATAAAAAGAAAGGTAGCTGATGATAACGTCTCGACTACGCCTCTAGATATTTAACTCTTTACACTACCAGTTTAGACTACCCAGCAATCTCTAACAGTTTCACCCCTTATGATTCATTTATGACATAGAGCTAAGCAGACACCCAACTACATAGCTATAAATAATTGTTATACTTGTGCTATATATTTACTCAATGTACTGACTATGTTTGTAATGATATATAATATCAATGTATGTTATACACCTATTGAGCTAATAAAAGAATAAAATATATATTTTGTCTTCTGTTTTATATTGCTCGTTTTTCCTAGATGTTATATAATCTACTAACCTATCACTAACGATCAAGTACATAAAGAACTCCAAAGTCAGCACACACCAGACATAAACAGGGCACTTCCGCGGTCACCGGGACTATAGGTCAACATCCGGACACGAAATGGCATGGTTAACTCCCCTTGTCTCTCGTGTACATGTGGTGCGCTGCGCACCACACTATATATCTTTGTTAATTTACGGGCCAAATGCGACTTAGTTGGACCCTTGTATACTACTAACATGTTATGTTTTGTGTGCGGTGTCATTAATTGAAACCACTTTTATAAAATATCAGTTTTAAGAATGAGTAAAATCTATCTTTTGTAGTCGATGCCATCAAAAACATGAGAAAAAGAAATGTGTCAGAACCATAAACATTGATAAAGTGTCAATAGAGGAATTAGAAGCGCTAGGTGAGACAGGAATAACAATTATAACGAAATTCTTTATTCTTGATCCTTCTCGCGATGTTTGACGTCGCGTAGTCTATGGCTTGTATTATTTTCGCCACACATCTGTATTCTGGGCGAGATGCTCGATCTTATCTAATGCGTCTATGCCTGTCTTTTTTGCTTCTCTTATAAGTGTTCTTTTTAGTATCTCTTTAGGTCTTCCTCTTTTTCTGTATCCTGATGTTTCCCATAGAAGAGCCTGTTTTGGAATTCTCTTGTTGTCTCTTTTCATCACATAACTCATGAGTGCTCACTGTTTCTATTATAATGTTATTTCTGATTCGGTATTTTCTAGTCAGTCCAAGTGCTTTTCTTAGATATCTCATCTCTATGGTGCAGCTTTCTTTATGCTTAGACGTAAATTACCACATTTAGCATTGATATCACAATGTGGGTATGAATATATTCTATAAAAGATGTTTCTTGGTGGCTATAAGTATTACCTTATGTTGAAGAATTGAGAATAGCTGTTTCAATGTTTGGTTTGCTTTGTTGCATCGAATGTCTATTTCTTTATCGATTTTACCATCTACAGAGAATGTTGTTCCCAGATATTTGAAGTCTGCTACTTGTTTTATAACTTGATTTTCTATTGTAATGTTTAACGTCTGCTTTTGTCTTCTTATTACTTCTGCTTTTGTCTTCTTATTACTTCTGCTTTTGTCTTCTTATTACTTCTGCTTTTTTCAGCGCTTACTTTCGTGTTATTTATTTTACAATATTATCCATGGACAATAGATAGATGTTGCTGAAGTTATGTTTCTTTGAAAGCTGTTAGGACCTGGTAGATATAAAACAAAAGCAGTTCATTTATATCTTCACTTTGTGATTTGGCATCTATGTATACTGTGTCAATGTAAAGTGATACACTAAGGTGGTGGCAATTGGTACACTTGTTTTAACCCACATGTACTGAGAATAGCTGTGATGTTCCTTTATTTGCACTAACGCGAGAACAAATCCAGCGACAGAACACAACCATGTCTGACTCCTTGCTGTATATATTGGAACTGTCATGCCTGAATGCCAACTCTTATGACTGCTAGTTGTCGCTAGTACATGTTTATTTATGATTCTCAGATCTCGGACATCGATATCTATATTTGTAAGCATATTTGTGTATACTTTACTTTGCCAAATGCTTTCGTGTAGGGTTCCAGCACACCCCCATTTTTCACTACCCCCCCCCAACCGATAAAGCCTCCCAGGCGGTTTTAAGCCACCACTAATACACCGCATTGTAACATTTTCGCATGGGCCGGGCTTCTCCTGAGAGGGCCCCTGCCAACCCCCAAGCGGAACCCTCTCAGGATGGAAGCCCGTGCAATCCTATTAGACAGACGTGTGGACCATTGGATATACGTTCGTCATGCCTACCGGTCATAACACATGTCCGTGGTTGACTCTCAGCTATACCACGCTCTGTGGTAGAGTTTGCATAGGTGATTACTGCTGGGTGCATCTCGCCAGGTTGCGGGGAGGACCTGGAACGCACCCATGTACGGTGTGTGGTAAGGGGGTTACAAACAAGCACAGTCTTTGTGTAGGATGTGGATATCATCGCATAGTTAACCGATATTCTACGCTCGGAGCTAAAGCCTTTAAGGCACAATTTGCCCGCCTGGCAACCATCGATATTTCTATTTAAACTGTGTACTGGTGTATATAGACATACGATATGCCTATCGTTGTGGAACTCAAAGCCACACTGAGGCGATACGGGCTTCCCGTGTCAGGTGTCAGAGATGTTCTCATTCGTAGAATCGTACAGGCTGAAGCAGATGAGAGGAGATAAAGGGTATTCCGGGCTATCAATCAACGAGCAGCCACAGGAAAGCCTGTGATGGGGCTTTCGCCGGACGATCGGCAGAAGATGAATGACAAGGTATGACAGGAGACTAAAGCCGCCTTGCTTGCTTCTGGACACGAGAAGCGGCTCAAGAAGAAGCCTACCATGCGGCATGATGCTCAACGCAGTCTGCGCAGACACCAATTCGCGTCACTTCTTAGCGAGGGGAGACGACTACTAGCGGATCGATTACCACCTTTTACCCTGACAAAGGAGCGAGGTATACATAAGGACTATAGCGCAGTCATCATTTTTTGGCCATGTAATGAGAAGAGAACAACTTGAATATATTGTAACAACTGGATAAAATGAGGGACGAAGAGATAGAGGGAAGCAAAGAGAGAAAATACCAGAAGCTTAAGAGAATAGCTTGGCAGAAGGTCAACAACAGAAATGATAAAGAACTGTCGAGATCGAAAGTTGTGTAGAGACATGATCACCTACGCCAGTAGGCTCGGTACTTGATGATGATCGCGCAGTGGTACCAGTGGGTCATCCCCTTGAGGCAGATGCGCCAGCATTCTTACATGCCATGAGTCCAAGTGTCACAGCCGTGATTGAAGTTCAACTTCGCGGACGTGGTGTCAAATGTTGCGCTTGTTCTTCACGTAGTGTTGGAGAAGCAAATACCAGGGGAACTGCCATGGAATGTGTTAATAGAAACCCCCTACCTACGTAGCCATGCAGTGCCTGTGCGTAATCTTGGGAACATTGCAGAGACAATAGGCGAAGCTCGCGCAAAAATAAAAAAATAAAAAATTAGAAAAATACACGAATTGATCCGTGTTGACACTAAGCGCATTATTAGGTTTGACATACATATTGATGAGTATAGGCCATTCCGCGGACGGAGTTATTTCGAGACGCCTGACAGCATTCGAAAAACTGGAGCAGTCACCAATGTCAAGAACCAGGACAACCGCTGCTTCGAATGAACCAACCTTTCAACGCTTTATCCGGCGAATCAGAATGCACAACGTCCCTCCAAGTATGGCGCCCACCTGGGCGAACCCAACTTCGCTGGCATCGAGTTTCCAGTGAGTGCTTCAGACGCGAAAAAATTTGAACGCCAAAACCACTCTATCAGTCAATATCTTCGGTTTGAGGGGAGTCGAAGAGCTATATCCAATCTATTTATCACAACAGGAAGGGTTCGAAATTGATCTTACCACAAGCAGATGCGGTTGCCCTATATCATTATCGCCGATTTTGAAAGCCTAAACATCCCCATCGAAGGTTGTGCAAACGCCCCAGGGGCAAGTAGCACCAGACAAATAGCTAAGCAGGTGCCCTGCAGATATTACTATATAGTCATCCGCTGCGACGGCCACGTCAACCATGGTCAACTATACCACGGTGAGAAGCTCCACAGCACTTCTTCGAAAGCCTCCACACCGAACTGGAAGGGATAAACGAAGTGTTTAAAAATCGAGCCAAACTCCAGATGACAGCTGCCGACTGGCAGGCCTTCAATGCCGAGGAGTGTCACATTTGTGAGAACGAGTTTAGTTCCAACAAAGTGGAAATCCATTGCCCCGTCACTGGTGAATACCGCGGCGCTGCCCACAAGAAATGTGAGTGTCAAGAGCGCTACCCCGCTCACATGGGTGAGGATGACTGAACAACGTCCCCCGGAGCCATATCCTGCGAGCTATGTGGGAAGGCGTTTGGGGCTGATAAAGCCAAGCTCTTTGACAATGACGGAGTGTACCGTGGAGCATATTACAGGACATGCAAAGCCCAAACGCAGCCCACATCAGCGCGCAGAACTGGATGAGGCTCAGAAACAGGAGTACAATGCAGCAACCAAATGCCACATCTGTAGAGGCCCATTCTGTCCGGACAAGGTTCGCGACCACTGCCATATCGCGAGTGAATATCGCGGGGCTGCCCGCAGCAATTGCAACCTCAAGCTGCGTATCAGCCCTTATAGGACCAAATTATATGTGGTATTCCACAACCTTAGAGGCTACGACGGTCACCTGATCATACGGGCCCTGGGAGGTGAAGAGATGCGATTTAGGACGGTGAGAAACATAACAAGAAAGGGGAATTGTGAGATAAACAGGTGGAAATCGGAAACATCTCCTGCATCTCTAATAATATGGAGAAGTACATGCCTTCTCAGTCGGCCATCTGCAGTTTATTGACTCTTTACAGTTCATGAGCAGCTCGCTGGAGAAGCTGGCTGAAAACCTATCAACGGATAATCTAAGAGTCACATGCCGATGGCTAAGCAATACTGGGCTAGAACTGCTGAGACGCAAGTGAATCTATCCATACGAGTACGTAGACAGCTTTGAGAGATTCGGTGAGTCCCATCTACCACCAAAAGAAGCATTCTACAGTCGACTGAGTAGAGAGCACATCAGCAATGAGGATTACGAGCACGCTCAAACATTATTGTATTTCCTTCTTTTCAGTTCAAACATCCCTAGACTTTCACTTCTTTTCGTCCTTTCAATTCACTAAATTGATTTGTTAATGAATTTTGTGTTTCATGTGTATGTCAGTTTGTCCATTTTTTTTCTAGTATTTCTTCTGCCATCCACTTTCTCTTGTTGAATATTTTTGTCACTGGTATTACTTCTTTCGATGTTTGTTGATCGATTGTTTGAGCATTTCTCACTGTCCCTCAATGTTCTGTATTTTCTCAGTAATGTTACATCTATTTTGTACAATCATGCTGTACTTATCACTCATTTGTCTGTCTATTCCAAGCATAAACACTGAACTTTGTATTTATTTCTTGGTGACATTTTGTATCTTCCTCATGAGTATTCTCATTTTTCTACTACCGATATATGGCCACCATTGCATTCTTTTCCTGGTCTTGTTTCAATAGATGTTAGCCATTCATCAATATCCATAAATCGCAGGGTGCAATACACCTGTCACTCGTTCACAATATAATGAAGTGGGCCAGGTGCATCCGCCTTCTTTAACGATTCCACTTATTGTTGCAGATTTGCAATCGTCAGGAACCTCAAAGTAGGACTTTGTTGTCTCTCAACTTGATGCGTGGGGGACGAGTCTAATAGCCTCTAGATCAGTGGTGGCCAACTTGAGGTTGCCCGAGGGCCGGATTAAAGCCAAGGCCAAGACCCGCGGGCCACACTTAAGAATATCGTCAAAAATGACAGTAGGGACCTATGCGATATAGTAATATATAAATAATGCTTGCACTTTGACTACATATTTGATTTGTAACAAATCCATTAATTATTCATTTTAAAATTACCTTTAATGTCTCAGTGCGACGATTGTGACTTGTCACAGCTTTCCACCAGAGATTTGAAGTCCACTTCCATTTTTGACGTGGCGATTCGGAGAGTATGGGACAATGTCGAATCGGTCATTCTGTTCCTGGTCTTAGATTTAATTAACTTCATGGAAGAGAATGTTGTCTCGCAGAGGTATGTGCTGCCGAATATAGAGCACATCTTTAGTGCCCATTTTCTCAGACACGGGTAACGTTCATTTGGTAGCAATTTCCAGAAGTCAGCTCCTAATGCCTTTACAGTACTGAGGAAGGGGTCACACTGAAGGTCACACAACTCTAGTTGAAGATCTGATGGCTGGCACTCCACTGTGCACTTAATTGGGTTATTAAAAAGTTCCGTTTGCGGACGAAACATTTCAAAATCTTGAAATCGTCGATCAAATTCACAAATCAAATGTTCAATGTCAGCTGCGTACTTACTGAAGTTTGCACTTTCTATCTCTGACAACAACTGCTTACAACTTGAAAAATGGAACAGATCATTTTTTTGCAAAGATAGTCTAAATAGATTCAACTTCTTTTTAAAACCATCAACATATCCCATCAATTGAAAAATGGTTTGCTTTTCCCCTTGTAGCTGCAAATTCAATATGTTCAAATGTTGTGTGATGTCTGTGAGATATGCCAGATTATGAAGGAAATTAATGTCTTTGAGTGCATGTTGAAGATCAATGGAGCATGGTAAGTTCTCTCGCAGGAAGTCATAAATGTCATTCTTCAGTTCAAAAAATATTATTAAACATTTCCCTCGACTAAGCCATCTTACTTCTGTATAAAGCAGGAGATCACCGTAGCTAGAATCTACTTCCTCTAAAAATGATAAAAACTTCCTGTGATTTAAAGACTGGTGTCCTCCTCTTATCAAATTTGTTATTTTCACAACAGTAGCCATGGTGTCTTTTAGATTTATGGACTTTGCACAAAGGGCCTCTTGATGAATTATGCAATGCAATGTAGGTACGTTAATTTTGTTTTGCTTTAGAAGTCCAACAAAACCAGTATTTGAACCAATAAAAGCTTTGCAACCATCAGTACACACTGCAGACAACTTTCCAAAACCACCTACTTCATCTACGGCACTATGAACTGCAGAAAATATGTCTGTCCCTCTACAAGTGTCATGCAAAGAGCAAACTTTCAACAATTCTTCAATAACAGTAAAATCCTCCTGGATAACTTTAACAAAAATAAGAAGCTGGCAAGTGTCAGTGATGTCAGTACTTTCATCAATCGCGAGCGAAAAATATGAGCAGTTTTCAATACAAGATTTTAAACTTTGAGACAGTTGCAGACTGATGTCTTCTGTTCTTCTGGCTACAGTTTGTTTTGAAAGAGGCACAGATTCAAATTCTTTGGCTATTTTTTCTTGACCGAATGCCTTTGCCATTTGAATCGCACATTTCTTCACAAAATTTCCGTCAGTAAAGGGTTTTTTAGATTTTGCAAGCTCATAGGTAACTGTATATGATGCAATGATCGATGACTCTTTAATTTTATTGCCCTTTGTATACATACTTTGCTGTTGATTCAACTTTGTCTTCAGCTGTTCAACCAAAAGCTTCCTAGCTTCAATGCTATGTTTCTCATACATGTTTTGATGATGTGTGGCATAGTGCCGTTTTAAATTATATTCCTTCAAAACGGCTAACACTTGAACGCAAATTAAGCACTGAGGTTTACTATCCTTATTGAAGATGAACAAATAATCTAATTCCCATTCAGGTTTAAATATGCGATTTTCACAATCAACTTTTCTACATTTAACATGATTTAATACAAAATCTCACATCAAAGTTAAAAGTCACAGAATGTTGGTCCACTATCGAAAATAAGTCCAGATTTGACAGTTATACACAGACTTGTGTTTGACAATGAAATCAAAAGATTGTGACCAAATAAACACGTTGCAGTCATTTTATGGACAAGACAAGACGATGGGATCAAAGGGAATGAAGGCGAACAGTGAAACATTTTGAATGTAACTTCAAAGACAGAATTAGAGCTACGAAGTCCCCTCACCCCTGTCCCTCCCAACCTCATTAACCCCTTACCGCGAAATGAAAGAGCCACCACAAGTCCAGACGACAAATGTTGAGCCAAAGATCTGACGCTATCACCGCACTGACAATAAAGCAACTTTGCGGTACCAGCTCGAAGCAAAGACTTTGAATATTGTCGGCACCATTAGTTGTGCAGTGTGTGTGTGTGTGTGTGTGTGCGTGCGTGCGTGCGTGCGTGCGTGTGTGCGTGCGTGTGTGTGTGTGTGTGTGTGTTATTTGAAATTATGTTGCCAATCTAGCTGTTGCGAGAAAATGACAGAGATTTTCAAATTGTGTATTCTTGAACGATAGAAGAGTTAACTCCGACACGAATTAAAAACAGGAGAAATCCGCTATTAGGGGTAAAAAATGAAGTAAGTCCGTGGAGCTTCGCGGGCCAAGAAAACTAGGCTGACGGGCCGAATCCGGCCCGCGGGCCGCCATTTGGCCACCCCTGCTCTAGATGATGATGAGCGAACAATAAACACGAACATGTTTTTTTGACAAACTCATTCAGTTACTTTTTCTCTCATGATTAGAAATCATTAAATAACAACTGGAGCAATTAAGAACGAATTTTATTTTCAAATTATGAAAGGTAGTTAAGGAATATTTATAATCATCAAACAAGACACAATATCTTTGGTTCCAATCAAACATACCTAAACAAATAATCATCAACTTAAGGACTAGACAGCATCCACTTTCACTCCACAATATCTCCATTTCACAATTTTCCTACACCTTATTAAAATATTTTAAAAAAACAACAACACTCACGCTAACCACACCGGCCTGACGGCACGGAGTCCTCCTTTCCTTCTATTGATAACGGACAACAAATTTAAGAGAATAAAACATATATTGTCAACATCATATTGGAAATATCAGAGGCTAGTTTCTGACACATACCAGAACTTGAACACAATTACTTTTTAAAGTTAAAATCAACTTACGAAATTATAACAACAACAAAAATTCTCTTGTTGTCTCTTTTCATCACATAACTCATGAGTGCTCACTGTTTCTATTATAATGTTATTTCTGATTCGGTATTTTCTAGTCAGTCCAAGTGCTTTTCTTAGATATCTCATCTCTATGGTGCAGCTTTCTTTATGCTTAGACGTAAATTACCACATTTAGCATTGATAGCACAATGTGGGTATGAATATATTCTATAAAAGATGTTTCTTGGTGGCTATAAGTATTACCTTATGTTGAAGAATTGAGAATAGCTGTTTCAATGTTTGGTTTGCTTTGTTGCATCGAATGTCTATTTCTTTATCGATTTTACCATCTACAGAGAATGTTGTTCCCAGATATTTGAAGTCTGCTACTTGTTTTATAACTTGATTTTCTATTGTAATGTTTAACGTCTGCTTTTGTCTTCTTATTACTTCTGCTTTTGTCTTCTTATTACTTCTGCTTTTGTCTTCTTATTACTTCTGCTTTTGTCTTATTATTACTTCTGCTTTTGTCTTATTATTACTTCTGCTTTTGTCTTCTTATTACTTCTGCTTTTGTCTTCTTATTACTTCTGCTTTTTTCAGCGCTCACTTTCGTGTTATTTATTTTACAATATTATTCATGGACAATAGATAGATGTTGCTGAAGTTATGTTTCTTTGAAAGCTGTTAGGACCTGGTAGATATAAAACAAAAGCTGTTCATTTATATCTTCACTTTGTGATTTGGCATCTATGTATACTGTGTCAATGTAAAGTGATACACTAAGGTGGTGGCAATTGGTACACTTGTTTTAACCCAGATGTACTGAGAATAGCTGTGATGTTCCTTTATTTGCACTAACGCGAGAACAAATCCAGCGACAGAACACAACCATGTCTGACTCCTTGCTGTATATATTGGAACTGTCATGCCTGAATGCCAACTCTTATGACTGCTAGTTGTCGCTAGTACATGTTTATTTATGATTCTCAGATCTCGGACATCGATATCTATATTTGTAAGCATATTTGTGTATACTTTACTTTGCCAAATGCTTTCGTGTAGGGTTCCAGCACACCCCCCTTTTTCACTACCCCCCCAACCGATAAAGCCTCCCAGGCGGCTCTATGCCACCCCTAATACACCGCATTGTAACATTTTCGCACGGGCCGGGCTTCTCCTGAGAGGGCCCCTGCCAACCCCCAAGCGGAACCCTCTCAGGATGGAAGCCCGTGCAATCCTATTAGACAGACGTGTGGACCATTGGATATACGTTCGTCATGCCTACCGGTCATAACACATGTCCGTGGTTGACTCTCAGCTATACCACGCTCTGTGGTAGAGTTTGCATAGGTGATTACTGCTGGGTGCATCTCGCCAGGTTGCGGGGAGGACCTGGAACGCACCCATGTACGGTGTGTGGTAAGGGGGTTACAAACAAGCACAGTCTTTGTGTAGGATGTGGATATCATCGCATAGTTAACCGATATTCTACGCTCGGAGCTAAAGCCTTTAAGGCACAATTTGCCCGCCTGGCAACCATCGATATTTCTATTTAAACTGTGTACTGGTGTATATAGACATACGATATGCCTATCGTTGTGGAACTCAAAGCCACACTGAGGCGATACGGGCTTCCCGTGTCAGGTGTCAGAGATGTTCTCATTCGTAGAATCGTACAGGCTGAAGCAGATGAGAGGAGATAAAGGGTATTCCGGGCTATCAATCAACGAGCAGCCACAGGAAAGCCTGTGATGGGGCTTTCGCCGGACGATCGGCAGAAGATGAATGACAAGGTATGACAGGAGACTAAAGCCGCCTTGCTTGCTTCTGGACACGAGAAGCGGCTCAAGAAGAAGCCTACCATGCGGCATGATGCTCAACGCAGTCTGCGCAGACACCAATTCGCGTCACTTCTTAGCGAGGGGAGACGACTACTAGCGGATCGATTACCACCTTTTACCCTGACAAAGGAGCGAGGTATACATAAGGACTATAGCGCAGTCATCATTTTTTGGCCATGTAATGAGAAGAGAACAACTTGAATATATTGTAACAACTGGATAAAATGAGGGACGAAGAGATAGAGGGAAGCAAAGAGAGAAAATACCAGAAGCTTAAGAGAATAGCTTGGCAGAAGGTCAACAACAGAAATGATAAAGAACTGTCGAGATCGAAAGTTGTGTAGAGACATGATCACCTACGCCAGTAGGCTCGGTACTTGATGATGATCGCGCAGTGGTACCAGTGGGTCATCCCCTTGAGGCAGATGCGCCAGCATTCTTACATGCCATGAGTCCAAGTGTCACAGCCGTGATTGAAGTTCAACTTCGCGGACGTGGTGTCAAATGTTGCGCTTGTTCTTCACGTAGTGTTGGAGAAGCAAATACCAGGGGAACTGCCATGGAATGTGTTAATAGAAACCCCCTACCTACGTAGCCATGCAGTGCCTGTGCGTAATCTTGGGAACATTGCAGAGACAATAGGCGAAGCTCGCGCAAAAATAAAAAAATAAAAAATTAGAAAAATACACGAATTGATCCGTGTTGACACTAAGCGCATTATTAGGTTTGACATACATATTGATGAGTATAGGCCATTCCGCGGACGGAGTTATTTCGAGACGCCTGACAGCATTCGAAAAACTGGAGCAGTCACCAATGTCAAGAACCAGGACAACCGCTGCTTCGAATGAACCAACCTTTCAACGCTTTATCCGGCGAATCAGAATGCACAACGTCCCTCCAAGTATGGCGCCCACCTGGGCGAACCCAACTTCGCTGGCATCGAGTTTCCAGTGAGTGCTTCAGACGCGAAAAAATTTGAACGCCAAAACCACTCTATCAGTCAATATCTTCGGTTTGAGGGGAGTCGAAGAGCTATATCCAATCTATTTATCACAACAGGAAGGGTTCGAAATTGATCTTACCACAAGCAGATGCGGTTGCCCTATATCATTATCGCCGATTTTGAAAGCCTAAACATCCCCATCGAAGGTTGTGCAAACGCCCCAGGGGCAAGTAGCACCAGACAAATAGCTAAGCAGGTGCCCTGCAGATATTACTATATAGTCATCCGCTGCGACGGCCACGTCAACCATGGTCAACTATACCACGGTGAGAAGCTCCACAGCACTTCTTCGAAAGCCTCCACACCGAACTGGAAGGGATAAACGAAGTGTTTAAAAATCGAGCCAAACTCCAGATGACAGCTGCCGACTGGCAGGCCTTCAATGCCGAGGAGTGTCACATTTGTGAGAACGAGTTTAGTTCCAACAAAGTGGAAATCCATTGCCCCGTCACTGGTGAATACCGCGGCGCTGCCCACAAGAAATGTGAGTGTCAAGAGCGCTACCCCGCTCACATGGGTGAGGATGACTGAACAACGTCCCCCGGAGCCATATCCTGCGAGCTATGTGGGAAGGCGTTTGGGGCTGATAAAGCCAAGCTCTTTGACAATGACGGAGTGTACCGTGGAGCATATTACAGGACATGCAAAGCCCAAACGCAGCCCACATCAGCGCGCAGAACTGGATGAGGCTCAGAAACAGGAGTACAATGCAGCAACCAAATGCCACATCTGTAGAGGCCCATTCTGTCCGGACAAGGTTCGCGACCACTGCCATATCGCGAGTGAATATCGCGGGGCTGCCCGCAGCAATTGCAACCTCAAGCTGCGTATCAGCCCTTATAGGACCAAATTATATGTGGTATTCCACAACCTTAGAGGCTACGACGGTCACCTGATCATACGGGCCCTGGGAGGTGAAGAGATGCGATTTAGGACGGTGAGAAACATAACAAGAAAGGGGAATTGTGAGATAAACAGGTGGAAATCGGAAACATCTCCTGCATCTCTAATAATATGGAGAAGTACATGCCTTCTCAGTCGGCCATCTGCAGTTTATTGACTCTTTACAGTTCATGAGCAGCTCGCTGGAGAAGCTGGCTGAAAACCTATCAACGGATAATCTAAGAGTCACATGCCGATGGCTAAGCAATACTGGGCTAGAACTGCTGAGACGCAAGTGAATCTATCCATACGAGTACGTAGACAGCTTTGAGAGATTCGGTGAGTCCCATCTACCACCAAAAGAAGCATTCTACAGTCGACTGAGTAGAGAGCACATCAGCAATGAGGATTACGAGCACGCTCAAACATTATTGTATTTCCTTCTTTTCAGTTCAAACATCCCTAGACTTTCACTTCTTTTCGTCCTTTCAATTCACTAAATTGATTTGTTAATGAATTTTGTGTTTCATGTGTATGTCAGTTTGTCCATTTTTTTTCTAGTATTTCTTCTGCCATCCACTTTCTCTTGTTGAATATTTTTGTCACTGGTATTACTTCTTTCGATGTTTGTTGATCGATTGTTTGAGCATTTCTCACTGTCCCTCAATGTTCTGTATTTTCTCAGTAATGTTACATCTATTTTGTACAATCATGCTGTACTTATCACTCATTTGTCTGTCTATTCCAAGCATAAACACTGAACTTTGTATTTATTTCTTGGTGACATTTTGTATCTTCCTCATGAGTATTCTCATTTTTCTACTACCGATATATGGCCACCATTGCATTCTTTTCCTGGTCTTGTTTCAATAGATGTTAGCCATTCATCAATATCCATAAATCGCAGGGTGCAATACACCTGTCACTCGTTCACAATATAATGAAGTGGGCCAGGTGCATCCGCCTTCTTTAACGATTCCACTTATTGTTGCAGATTTGCAATCGTCAGGAACCTCAAAGTAGGACTTTGTTGTCTCTCAACTTGATGCGTGGGGGACGAGTCTAATAGCCTCTAGATCAGTGGTGGCCAACTTGAGGTTGCCCGAGGGCCGGATTAAAGCCAAGGCCAAGACCCGCGGGCCACACTTAAGAATATCGTCAAAAATGACAGTAGGGACCTATGCGATATAGTAATATATAAATAATGCTTGCACTTTGACTACATATTTGATTTGTAACAAATCCATTAATTATTCATTTTAAAATTACCTTTAATGTCTCAGTGCGACGATTGTGACTTGTCACAGCTTTCCACCAGAGATTTGAAGTCCACTTCCATTTTTGACGTGGCGATTCGGAGAGTATGGGACAATGTCGAATCGGTCATTCTGTTCCTGGTCTTAGATTTAATTAACTTCATGGAAGAGAATGTTGTCTCGCAGAGGTATGTGCTGCCGAATATAGAGCACATCTTTAGTGCCCATTTTCTCAGACACGGGTAACGTTCATTTGGTAGCAATTTCCAGAAGTCAGCTCCTAATGCCTTTACAGTACTGAGGAAGGGGTCACACTGAAGGTCACACAACTCTAGTTGAAGATCTGATGGCTGGCACTCCACTGTGCACTTAATTGGGTTATTAAAAAGTTCCGTTTGCGGACGAAACATTTCAAAATCTTGAAATCGTCGATCAAATTCACAAATCAAATGTTCAATGTCAGCTGCGTACTTACTGAAGTTTGCACTTTCTATCTCTGACAACAACTGCTTACAACTTGAAAAATGGAACAGATCATTTTTTTGCAAAGAAAGTCTAAATAGATTCAACTTCTTTTTAAAACCATCAACATATCCCATCAATTGAAAAATGGTTTGCTTTTCCCCTTGTAGCTGCAAATTCAATATGTTCAAATGTTGTGTGATGTCTGTGAGATATGCCAGATTATGAAGGAAATTAATGTCTTTGAGTGCATGTTGACGATCAATGGAGCATGGTAAGTTCTCTCGCAGGAAGTCATAAATGTCATTCTTCAGTTCAAAAAATATTATTAAACATTTCCCTCGACTAAGCCATCTTACTTCTGTATAAAGCAGGAGATCACCGTAGCTAGAATCTACTTCCTCTAAAAATGATAAAAACTTCCTGTGATTTAAAGACTGGTGTCCTCCTCTTATCAAATTTGTTATTTTCACAACAGTAGCCATGGTGTCTTTTAGATTTATGGACTTTGCACAAAGGGCCTCTTGATGAATTATGCAATGCAATGTAGGTACGTTAATTTTGTTTTGCTTTAGAAGTCCAACAAAACCAGTATTTGAACCAATAAAAGCTTTGCAACCATCAGTACACACTGCAGACAACTTTCCAAAACCACCTACTTCATCTACGGCACTATGAACTGCAGAAAATATGTCTGTCCCTCTACAAGTGTCATGCAAAGAGCAAACTTTCAACAATTCTTCAATAACAGTAAAATCCTCCTGGATAACTTTAACAAAAATAAGAAGCTGGCAAGTGTCAGTGATGTCAGTACTTTCATCAATCGCGAGCGAAAAATATGAGCAGTTTTCAATACAAGATTTTAAACTTTGAGACAGTTGCAGACTGATGTCTTCTGTTCTTCTGGCTACAGTTTGTTTTGAAAGAGGCACAGATTCAAATTCTTTGGCTATTTTTTCTTGACCGAATGCCTTTGCCATTTGAATCGCACATTTCTTCACAAAATTTCCGTCAGTAAAGGGTTTTTTAGATTTTGCAAGCTCATAGGTAACTGTATATGATGCAATGATCGATGACTCTTTAATTTTATTGCCCTTTGTATACATACTTTGCTGTTGATTCAACTTTGTCTTCAGCTGTTCAACCAAAAGCTTCCTAGCTTCAATGCTATGTTTCTCATACATGTTTTGATGATGTGTGGCATAGTGCCGTTTTAAATTATATTCCTTCAAAACGGCTAACACTTGAACGCAAATTAAGCACTGAGGTTTACTATCCTTATTGAAGATGAACAAATAATCTAATTCCCATTCAGGTTTAAATATGCGATTTTCACAATCAACTTTTCTACATTTAACATGATTTAATACAAAATCTCACATCAAAGTTAAAAGTCACAGAATGTTGGTCCACTATCGAAAATAAGTCCAGATTTGACAGTTATACACAGACTTGTGTTTGACAATGAAATCAAAAGATTGTGACCAAATAAACACGTTGCAGTCATTTTATGGACAAGACAAGACGATGGGATCAAAGGGAATGAAGGCGAACAGTGAAACATTTTGAATGTAACTTCAAAGACAGAATTAGAGCTACGAAGTCCCCTCACCCCTGTCCCTCCCAACCTCATTAACCCCTTACCGCGAAATGAAAGAGCCACCACAAGTCCAGACGACAAATGTTGAGCCAAAGATCTGACGCTATCACCGCACTGACAATAAAGCAACTTTGCGGTACCAGCTCGAAGCAAAGACTTTGAATATTGTCGGCACCATTAGTTGTGCAGTGTGTGTGTGTGTGTGTGTGTGTGCGTGCGTGCGTGCGTGCGTGCGTGTGTGCGTGCGTGTGTGTGTGTGTGTGTGTGTTATTTGAAATTATGTTGCCAATCTAGCTGTTGCGAGAAAATGACAGAGATTTTCAAATTGTGTATTCTTGAACGATAGAAGAGTTAACTCCGACACGAATTAAAAACAGGAGAAATCCGCTATTAGGGGTAAAAAATGAAGTAAGTCCGTGGAGCTTCGCGGGCCAAGAAAACTAGGCTGACGGGCCGAATCCGGCCCGCGGGCCGCCATTTGGCCACCCCTGCTCTAGATGATGATGAGCGAACAATAAACACGAACATGTTTTTTTGACAAACTCATTCAGTTACTTTTTCTCTCATGATTAGAAATCATTAAATAACAACTGGAGCAATTAAGAACGAATTTTATTTTCAAATTATGAAAGGTAGTTAAGGAATATTTATAATCATCAAACAAGACACAATATCTTTGGTTCCAATCAAACATACCTAAACAAATAATCATCAACTTAAGGACTAGACAGCATCCACTTTCACTCCACAATATCTCCATTTCACAATTTTCCTACACCTTATTAAAATATTTTAAAAAAACAACAACACTCACGCTAACCACACCGGCCTGACGGCACGGAGTCCTCCTTTCCTTCTATTGATAACGGACAACAAATTTAAGAGAATAAAACATATATTGTCAACATCATATTGGAAATATCAGAGGCTAGTTTCTGACACATACCAGAACTTGAACACAATTACTTTTTAAAGTTAAAATCAACTTACGAAATTATAACAACAACAAAAATTCTCTTGTTGTCTCTTTTCATCACATAACTCATGAGTGCTCACTGTTTCTATTATAATGTTATTTCTGATTCGGTATTTTCTAGTCAGTCCAAGTGCTTTTCTTAGATATCTCATCTCTATGGTGCAGCTTTCTTTATGCTTAGACGTAAATTACCACATTTAGCATTGATAGCACAATGTGGGTATGAATATATTCTATAAAAGATGTTTCTTGGTGGCTATAAGTATTACCTTATGTTGAAGAATTGAGAATAGCTGTTTCAATGTTTGGTTTGCTTTGTTGCATCGAATGTCTATTTCTTTATCGATTTTACCATCTACAGAGAATGTTGTTCCCAGATATTTGAAGTCTGCTACTTGTTTTATAACTTGATTTTCTATTGTAATGTTTAACGTCTGCTTTTGTCTTCTTATTACTTCTGCTTTTGTCTTCTTATTACTTCTGCTTTTGTCTTCTTATTACTTCTGCTTTTGTCTTATTATTACTTCTGCTTTTGTCTTATTATTACTTCTGCTTTTGTCTTCTTATTACTTCTGCTTTTGTCTTCTTATTACTTCTGCTTTTTCAGCGCTCACTTTCGTGTTATTTATTTTACAATATTATTCATGGACAATAGATAGATGTTGCTGAAGTTATGTTTCTTTGAAAGCTGTTAGGACCTGGTAGATATAAAACAAAAGCTGTTCATTTATATCTTCACTTTGTGATTTGGCATCTATGTATACTGTGTCAATGTAAAGTGATACACTAAGGTGGTGGCAATTGGTACACTTGTTTTAACCCAGATGTACTGAGAATAGCTGTGATGTTCCTTTATTTGCACTAACGCGAGAACAAATCCAGCGACAGAACACAACCATGTCTGACTCCTTGCTGTATATATTGGAACTGTCATGCCTGAATGCCAACTCTTATGACTGCTAGTTGTCGCTAGTACATGTTTATTTATGATTCTCAGATCTCGGACATCGATATCTATATTTGTAAGCATATTTGTGTATACTTTACTTTGCCAAATGCTTTCGTGTAGGGTTCCAGCACACCCCCCTTTTTCACTACCCCCCCAACCGATAAAGCCTCCCAGGCGGCTCTATGCCACCCCTAATACACCGCATTGTAACATTTTCGCACGGGCCGGGCTTCTCCTGAGAGGGCCCCTGCCAACCCCCAAGCGGAACCCTCTCAGGATGGAAGCCCGTGCAATCCTATTAGACAGACGTGTGGACCATTGGATATACGTTCGTCATGCCTACCGGTCATAACACATGTCCGTGGTTGACTCTCAGCTATACCACGCTCTGTGGTAGAGTTTGCATAGGTGATTACTGCTGGGTGCATCTCGCCAGGTTGCGGGGAGGACCTGGAACGCACCCATGTACGGTGTGTGGTAAGGGGGTTACAAACAAGCACAGTCTTTGTGTAGGATGTGGATATCATCGCATAGTTAACCGATATTCTACGCTCGGAGCTAAAGCCTTTAAGGCACAATTTGCCCGCCTGGCAACCATCGATATTTCTATTTAAACTGTGTACTTGTGTATATAGACATACGATATGCCTATCGTTGTGGAACTCAAAGCCACACTGAGGCGATACGGGCTTCCCGTGTCAGGTGTCAGAGATGTTCTCATTCGTAGAATCGTACAGGCTGAAGCAGATGAGAGGAGATAAAGGGTATTCCGGGCTATCAATCAACGAGCAGCCACAGGAAAGCCTGTGATGGGGCTTTCGCCGGACGATCGGCAGAAGATGAATGACAAGGTACGAAAGAAGACTAAAGCCGCCTTGCTTGCTTCTGGACACGAGAAGCGGCTCAAGAAGAAGCCTACCATGCGGCATGATGCTCAACGCAGTCTGCGCAGACACCAATTCGCGTCACTTCTTAGCGAGGGGAGACGACTACTAGCGGATCGATTACCACCATTTACCCTGACAAAGGAGCGAGGTATACATAAGGACTATAGCGCAGTCATCATTTTTTGGCCATGTAATGAGAAGAGAACAACTTGAATATATTGTAACAACTGGATAAAATGAGGGACGAAGAGATAGAGGGAAGCAAAGAGAGAAAATACCAGAAGCTTAAGAGAATAGCTTGGCAGAAGGTCAACAACATAAATGATAAAGAACTGTCGAGATCGAAAGTTGTGTAGAGACATGATCACCTACGCCAGTAGGCTCGGTACTTGATGATGATCGCGCAGTGGTACCAGTGGGCCATCCCCTTGAGGCAGATGCGCCAGCATTCTTACATGCCATGAGTCCAAGTGTCACAGCCGTGATTGAAGTTCAACTTCGCGGACGTGGTGTCAAATGTTGCGCTTGTTCTTCACGTAGTGTTGGAGAAGCAAATACCAGGGGAACTGCCATGGAATGTGTTAATAGAAACCCCCTACCTACGTAGCCATGCAGTGCCTGTGCGTAATCTTGGGAACATTGCAGAGACAATAGGCGAAGCTCGCGCAAAAATAAAAAATAGAAAATTAGAAAAATACACGAATTGATCCGTGTTGACACTAAGCCCATTATTAGGTTTGACATACATATTGATGAGTATAGGCCATTCCGCGGACGGAGTTATTTCGAGACGCCTGACAGCATTCGAAAAACTGGAGCAGTCACCAATGTCAAGAACCAGGACAACCGCTGCTTCGAATGAACCAACCTTTCAACGCTTTATCCGGCGAATCAGAATGCACAACGTCCCTCCAAGTATGGCGCCCACCTGGGCGAACCCAACTTCGCTGGCATCGAGTTTCCAGTGAGTGCTTCAGACGCGAAAAAATTTGAACGCCAAAACCACTCTATCAGTCAATATCTTCGGTTTGAGGGGAGTCGAAGAGCTATATCCAATCTATTTATCACAACATGAAGGGTTCGAAATTGATCTTACCACAAGCAGATGCGGTTGCCCTATATCATTATCGCCGATTTTGAAAGCCTAAACATCCTCATCGAAGGTTGTGCAAACGCCCCAGGGGCAAGTAGCACCAGACAAATAGCTAAGCAGGTGCCCTGCATATATTACTATATAGTCATCCGCTGCGACGGCCACGTCAATCATGGTCAACTATACCACGGTGAGAAGCTCCACAGCACTTCTTCGAAAGCCTCCACACCGAGCTGGAAGGGATAAACGAAGTGTTTAAAAATCGAGCCAAACTCCAGATGACAGCTGCCGACTGGCAGGCCTTCAATGCCGAGGAGTGTCACATTTGTGAGAACGAGTTTGGTTCCAACAAAGTGGAAATCCATTGCCCCGTCACTGGTGAATACCGCGGCGCTGCCCACAAGAAATGTGAGTGTCAAGAGCGCTACCCCGCTCACATGGGTGAGGACGACTGAACAACGTCCCCCGGAGCCATATCCTGCGAGCTATGTGGGAAGGCGTTTGGGGCTGATAAAGCCAAGCTCTTTGACAATGACGGAGTGTACCGTGGAGCATATTACAGGACATGCAAAGCCCAAACGCAGCCCACATCAGCGCGCAGAACTGGATGAGGCTCAGAAGCAGGAGTACAATGCAGCAACCAAATGCCACATCTGTAGAGGCCCATTCTGTCCGGACAAGGTTCGCGACCACTGCCATATCGCGGGTGAATATCGCGGGGCTGCCCGCAGCAATTGCAACCTCAAGCTGCGTATCAGCCCTTATAGGACCAAATTATATGTGGTATTCCACAACCTTAGAGGCTACGACGGTCACCTGATCATACGGGCCCTGGGAGGTGAAGAGATGCGATTTAGGACGGTGAGAAACATAACAAGAAAGGGGAATTGTGAGATAAACAGGTGGAAATCGGAAACATCTCCTGCATCTCTAATAATATGGAGAAGTACATGCCTTCTCAGTCGGCCATCTGCAGTTTATTGACTCTTTACAGTTCATGAGCAGCTCGCTGGAGAAGCTGGCTGAAAACCTATCAACGGATAATCTAAGAGTCACATGCCGATGGCTAAGCAATACTGGGCTAGAACTGCTGAGACGCAAGTGAATCTATCCATACGAGTACGTAGACAGCTTTGAAAGATTCGGTGAGTCCCATCTACCACCAAAAGAAGCATTCTACAGTCGACTGAGTAGAGAGCACATCAGCAATGAGGATTACGAGCACGCTCAAAGAGGCTGGACACATTTCGGCTGCAGAACTTTCGGCGATTACCATGATCTCTACCTAAGCACGGACAGGACCTTCTGGATTTCTGAAAAAAATGTGTTTTAAACATTCCGAGATATCTGCATGAAGCAGTACGGTCTTGACCCAGCTCATTACTTCAGCTCGCCTGGTATGTCGTGGGATGCTCTACTAAAAAAGAGCAAGGTCAAGCTGGAGCTTTTGACCGACATAGATCAGCATCTTTTTATGGAGAAAGGCCTTCGTGTACCTGCATGGTGTCAAAGCGGTTTGCCAAGGCCAATAACCCAATGTGCCCAGGCTATGACAGCATAAAGTCGAATAACTTGATCGTGCCCATCGATGCCAATAATCTCTACGGCGGGACTATGATGTGTATGCTACCTGTTGGTGGCTTCCAGTGGGTTGCGGGGCTAACGCAGAATGAGGTGCTGGCCACCGCGGATGATGCTCCTGAGGGCTATGTCCTAGAGGTTGACATGGAATATCCAGAACATCTGCATGACAACCACAACGACTATCCACTAGCACCAGAGACGATGACCATTCCTGAAGCATGGTTGAGTGACTATCAGCGTACACTCGTGAACGAACCTGGGGGTGGGGTGGGGGGGTGGCTAAGTACACAGAGTGCGCGAAGCTAGTCCCAAATCTGTGTAGAAAGGGAAGTATGTCGTTCACTACAGCAATCTGAAACTGTACCACTCACTGGGCATGCGGGTCACGAAGATTCACGGAACAATAAAGTTCAGACAAGAGTCGTGGATGGCACCCTACATCGATCTGAACACCGAGCTGTGGAAAAAGGTCACGTCAGACTTCGATAAAGATTTCTTCAAGCTTATGAACTGCAGCGTCTCCGGAAAGACAATGGAGAACATTCGTAAGCGCATCAGAGTCGATCTAGTTCGAGCCTCGGAGAGGGATAGGATACGCCGGCTTGTCGCTGATCCAGTATACTTATCACGCAGAATATTCGATGGAGATCTGGTGGCCATATACTCGGTAAAAAGCAAACTGAAACTGAATCGGCCGGTATACACAGGTCAAGCTAGTTTAGATCAATCAAAGCTTATCATGTATGATTTCTGGTACAACCAGATCAAGAAGAAATATGTGGAGAAAGCGCAGGCCCTATATACAGACACGGACAATCTGATTATGCAGGTGGAGACAGAGGATGTGTATGCAGACATGAAAGAAAACTCGTGAGCCTATGACTTTAGTGACTATCCAAAGGACCATCCATGGTACAGCTTGGCAAATAAAAACGTTCTCGGCAAGTTCAAAGACGAGGCCAATAGTTACCCTATAGCTGGGTTTGTGGGCCTTGGGCCAACAATGTACAACATCCTAGAAGCCGACGGAGCCAAGAAACGGGCCATGGTTGTCCAGCGGACCGTAGTGAAAAAGTATCTACGGCACCAGCTGTACAATCAATGTCTGGACGAACACAAGGATATGCGGCATACACAGGTAGCCATCCGAAGCAAGGGGCACCAGATTGGGGTCTACGAGCAGATAAAGACATCGCTTTCGCCTATGGATACGAAAAAATGGATCGCCGAAGATGGTATCACACGAAGGCATACGGTCACTACCTCATCCCATGGGATGTATACCATGAGACATGGGATGAGGGACATGGCTTGAGATGCCTATATCAACGAGCTCTTGGGCGAGTAAGAACCTCATCAGGCGGCAACTGAGTATCATCTGGAACAATAATTAGCTCTTCGCGCATGAACCCATGTTCCGGCCCAGGCGAGTCCAAATAGTATACCGCAGGCTGGTTGCTTTGCTGCACCGCAATGCGTACAGAATGCAAAGTCAGCGACCACACAGGATCGGTAGCTCGTCGACGACCACCTTCGAGCTCGCTGGGTTATTACAGATAGCGGACCCGAGCATCAGAAGGAATCAAAGGCTCTCTGAGGCTCACAGTACGACCCGGGACGACAGAGGACGGAGTTTGTCTTACCGATTTGGCTTTGATGGCGTCAGAGGACTTCTTCCCTATCATCAGAGTTACGTCATTATTGAGAGCCTTGATAACGGCAGACAGTCTGGCCATCCACTCTACTGACCGATGGCCTTCATGGAGCTTCAATTAGACGCTGTACTGATACTCGAACAGCCTTTCAGCAAAGGTCCTGTTAAATCGCTCGACAATGGCTTGATCGCGGTGATCTCCACCCGACCGCGCCGTATCTGAGTCCCAAGTTTCGCCATAATTGTTGATACCGAGGCGACGAACTCCCGCCCAGGATCAACTTGGAGTAGCTTAGGCCATCGAAGAGGCCCCCGTTTGTATATCTTCTCGGCGACTCTCGCAACCTCTGTAGAGTTCTTTGAAGGCAGGGGCACTGTCTCTATGTATCGGCTGGCGACGTCGACAACGATCGAAGCATATTTAAACGATTTCCGCCCGACTCTGTCATGAAGAAGAAAAAGGAGATCCGCTTGGTGCACTTCGTTGGGTATAGACATGTTAAACATTGGTCGAGGTACGTGTCGAGGGGGTGATAAATAGATTTGCCATATCGCCTGCTTCTTAAGCCATTCCCGAGCATCAGTTTCAGAGACCTTGGCAGCCATAGCGAGTTTTTTGATGGCTGCAAGCCCTCTCCAGTAGGCCGTGGGGCTGTAATATATCTCCGCGATGGGAGTAGCTTGCGTGCGAAGTTTCATAGCTCGTTTCCGATACTTTAAGCAACACGATTCCCTAATTCGTGGTGTGCTTACTTTGTAAGCTTGTAAGCAACGAAACAGCCACGGCCGATAACAGTTAATCCGCGGTCCTTTTGATTTTCGCTAGGTGCGTAGTAATCGGCTAAGGTTGGTTCACGATCGAGAGGGTCCAGCTTTTTGCCGGTGATCATGTAATACTTACGTATAGCAGCGTCGACGTCCTGAAAAGTTTGAGCCGCGTGCTGCTCCCGACGCATGTCATCATTAAGCCAGTCGAGGCGTTCGGTTCTCTTCTTGGCCCACGCGGTCTGGGCTGCCTGAAGCTGCTGCACGGCGAGATCGTGTCGTTTACGCTCTTCGTCTCCATGTCCAAGCTGCGAGAACAGGTAGTTGCTACGAGAAAATGCGGGAGCGTTGACAGCAGCCCCTCCAATCATGAGAGCAACGGCAGACATTGTATATGTAGGAAGAAATTCTACTTCAATATGTCAGCTGGAATTTTGCCATGCCGCATAAGTATGTCTTTGATTGTCAAGGCTGCGGCAACATCCAACGTTAACATGCCCGCATCGTATATGCCGAGGCTGAGCGAGGGCGCGGTCGCCTTCTTGACAACCGCTTTGGTGATTTGTGCAACGTCTTTCGCCAGGCCCGCCACAGCAGCGGCATGGTTGGGTGTGATTACTAGCCCCTTACTATCAATTGTGGTCGCCATATTCGCGGGATGTTATATATATGGACTGTTGTTTATGTCATCAATTGCTTTATTCCATATGAAAATCGTCACGTCTCCTCTGCTCGTGCTGTAGCATGGGTGATGGGGGGGGGGGGGGGGGGCTCTGGTCGTGCTCGAACTGGTGGTGGCTTGGTGGTTCTCAATATAACTGCTAGTCCAGCCAGTCCGAGGTCTTCGATAATCCAGGGAGCCCAGTCCGTTGTATTCACGTCCCGTGAAGCATCAGTACTGGGAACCGTGACAGCCTCTTCCAGGCGGGCTCCGCTGTCAGCTGGGACTGCTTATCATCACGGAGTTGAGCCAATATATTGTCTCAACATTATATATAGCTATTATAATGTAGCAGCCCCTTTTTTTCCAGCGGCAACCTTCACGGGGTCCTTAGTCTTGGTTACTCTGGTCACTTTCTCCTAGGGCGTGCTGTTCTCCTCTTGCATCGTCATTTAGTACCTTCGTATCACATATATGTGTAAAGTTACAATATTTAATAGTTGTTAATGCATCAGTAAACGGTGTTAAATACATGCCATAATGATGGTACAATGTGCAAACAGAAGTGCTCAATGCATGTCCGACGAACATGTTCCCAAGTTACAACCAATGCCGCTTGATCCGTAATTGGCAGATACATGCTGGCTATCGTGGCGTACAGTTCTAGTGCCGCCGCCCCTAAGGATTTCGTCATCATAATCCCCATCCGAGTCACATATATGGCGTCAAACTTGTCAACTTCTTCATCGGCCAAGCCTTCCGCCTGTTAAATCGTGAGTGCCCGACCCACATATTGCCTTCCAGCGTCCAGAGAGCATAAGCGTTCCTGTTTTACGACCAGAGCGAGTAATCGTTCCTGTTTTACGACCAGAGCGAGTAATCGTTCCCGTTTTACAGTCAGAGCGACGGCTAATCGTTCCCCAACTTCTGCTGACTCCGCGGGACGTGAAGTGGAGGGTTGGTCTTGCATTTGGTTGAGCAGCTCATCGAAGTCCATTATCGTTCGTATATACCTCGATCTTCTGAGTCTAAAATACCCGAAAAACCCAATAAAAACAGCTGGGAAAATAGCATACACAATGTTAGTACCTCCCACCATCCCATTAACATCCTGGTAACGGATGTTTGCACCTGTTATCACCATATAACCAGATGGTTGGCCCGTATTTAACACGAGCTTGCTATACTTGGTCTTTGCTAGAAGCTGCTTCACCTCAGCACGTTACTCTTTCGAGGGGATGACATCATTCTCTCGCAAACATTCCTCAAAGGAGTCCCGGTCTTTGCAGTGAAAAAGGGCCACTCGTTGCGTTTACTCTCAGAGGTTTGTAAAAACCGAGTTATATTTCTGGGTCAGCACCCACACGCTTTATTGCGAGTGCCGGCCAGAGAAGGCCAACCATGAGAGCATACTCTTCTTTTTTGTGAGAGCCTTAGAAGCGCTGCAATTGTCAATGATGTATAGAGTAGACTCTCCCTGGAATAATTTGTAGAACGCCTGCAGATAGTCAGTCATGAAGCCGATCACCCGGATTGACTGTATACACTTTGGAGTCATCCCATACCCACGGTTTAAACTTGTAGGCTTGGTTGTATTTCAAACTGGGAAACAGATCACGATATGCTCAAATATGTGTCGGTAGGGGCCTTCCAAGAGGTCCAGAATGAAAACCGTTTTACCTGAGCCCGTCTGCCCGCAAATTATGGCAGAATGCAGTTCTGTGGGAAATAGGCTAGTATTCGACAGCCATGAATCTGCCATCTTTAATGTTTATCTGACCATCCTGAAGAAGGATATTTAAATCCCCAGAGCTTGTCGCATTCTTGGGGATCTGGAGAGATATACCCTCTCAACCGTTCTCGACCCTCCTGCTCTTGCCGTGCTGAAGTCCGTCGTCACTCGTCCGCAGGTCGAGCCACAGCGCGTAGTGGTCGGTGAGGTAATAGTAGAGGGGTACATCCGCCATATTGAGATCGTTAAGCGCCATGGCAACTTCAGAGTGGAGCTTGTGTGGCCCAGCTCCAAAGTACTTTCGGGCCTCGTCCCATTGTTGATAGGCTCGTAAGCCTTGGGCGTATATCTGGTTTACCTGCCCCTCAATGGTTACTTCTACCTTTGAAATCTGACGGTTATAAAACAGATACGAGTCGAATGCATACGGCTTTGGGGACTCCTATGAGCAAAATGCCCTTCATGCTTCTGACTGGTATGGTGAGGTTCGGACGATGGCTCGCCCCAGATTCTGGCAAACAGTGCGGTTAGCGTCCGTCGAGGCGAGTGTGATGGTGGTGGCTAGACGGACCGTCCCGGGCACAATAAGGTCGTGCTCACCTAGGTTTGGGAAGCGAACAGACAGTTGCTGATTCTGATCGATTGTAGTCGGATTGTTTGGAACGACGCAAGTCAGCCGTTTGGCCTTGAGCCCTCCCGTTTCGCGGAATGTGCGATGCGGATTTAGCTTTCGACCATATGAAGTAGAACTCACGCTTATAATATCGTAACAATATCTAGGGTAGTGTCTAATACAATGGTGCATTCCGACCCAATAGAGATGGACCGTTTTGGGCCTGAGGATGTCTTGGGCCCGGATGAAGCCAGTTTCAGCTACGACCCAGATTCGTCAGCGGAGGAAGTCATCTACAACGCCTACAACCGTGTCGTCGGCGTTCGTTTCTTGCCTGATCCCCACTATGAGCTGGGGGAGCGTATAGACCAACAGCGAGATAGCATTGAGGTGGTTAAGGTACTAGCCACTTCTTTACCGATTTGGAAAAAATGGGGTACTCGCCCAAACGATCGTATGACGACTTATTGTTAAAGATGGACTTGTTTCCCTCAAAGACTTTCCAGATAGAAACCTTACAAGCAACGGTTGATGGGCGCCCTTTGAACCCGGCGCGGTTCAAAGGAGAAATAAAAAGTCGCTTCGAGATCTCACAGCTCAATAAAACCGCCTTGGTTCCATTGGTAGAACTGAGAGATGTGGTCGCGAATGCGAACGCGTCATCCGACGAAACTCTAGTAAAATCAACAACAGAGATCGTCAGCGCTGTAGATCGTACGTTACCAGAAGTCGAAACATTTTTGGCCGACAACTACAGTCTAAACCTCCGAGAGCTCCGGGGCATAACAAAACAATGCAGACATTCAGAGGAGAGCACACCGACAATTTGGCCAAGCTTTCGGAACTCGACAAGTAGCTAATTCGCCAGAAGGTAAACGTTAAAGTTGCTCAGAATTTGGATGAGTCAATCAGAAGACATGAGGAAGACACAGTGAAGACGCTAGAATCTGTAAGAGCTGCTCGCTTGTAAGCGACATCTAATACTCGCAATGCCTTGCGCACCCAGATCAATCGGATTCGAGAAACTATGAACACAATTCTACAGGAGGACACAACGCTCGCTGAGAGGATTAAAACCTTGTTTCGTGAGCAACATTACCATAGTCACTATCCACACAGCGCTAAGCATAGTAATCTCCACCCTCGTCCTGGCCATCACAGGATGAGGGACTCTGCTACACCACCACCACCACCATCACCATCGTCTCTAGCCGATAAGGGTGGCGTACAAGAGTGGGTAAAACAATGTCTGCAAGAACTTGGGCGGCTGCTGGGGAAGTAAAAAAAAAAGTAAAGTACCCCCGTCACGCCAAGTGGCGTATAGGGAATATGGTGTTAGTGACCATCAATTTTACAGACCTTCGGCACATGATTTTTGGGGTAATGTGGTCGGTATTACGCCCGTGCCGCTTTACTTTCCCAGAAAAAAATCCGGTACCCATTAAAGGCTGGGTGAACCCGGAAGCCATGGGTTGGGATCGAACCCTACCTCTCGTCCTTTGTAGTCCAGTTCACTAACCACTGAGCTATCGCGGCTCCCTGGCTGCTGGGAAAGCTCGCGGACAAAGCTGCTGCCTCCCAGGCATTATTGGCTTCATTGTAACATGGCTTCTCTCAACAGCTCAGAAAGGGGTGTGACGGCTCGCTGAAAATCTCTGGGCACTCGTTGTTGGTGTCGGCAGATTAGTCTACCTCACAGCTAACGATTACATGACAATGAAACTAGCCACCTCGCCCCCAAAGAAAGAATAGGGCCACGGCTGCTCCGCTGCCGCGAGATCTGCCGCTGAGGTTGTCGGTTCCTGCACTATGGGTACACTTACGGGACGTGGGGTTTCACTTAGGTCGGCAGAAACGGGCTCTCGGGACGCTGACGGAGGTGGGGGCACAGGCGTATCGCTCACGTCTTCATTTATGCCCAGCTTTTGGCCTGGAGTTGCGATAACGATTAGGTTATTGTACCCTGTCACTTGTCCAATGCGCAGCAGCATATTGCTCGGCGCCATACATAGACCGATCCCGAAGTTATAATCAACTTTACTCCTGGCATACGAGAGCACATTTTGTATACTGGCATAGGGCAGATAGACCGGAGACGATATGGCGTCTTCCAGATTGCCCAACAACTTTTTTTGAACGTCGAATGCTCAGGTGTTTCCGATAATGCGGGTCCTAGTCTGGCCCTGCGCCTCAAGGATTGCCCACACACATGTCCGGATAGACCGTCGTTCAACCGTTCAGCACCTGGTTGGGTGAAGCCTTGTGATTGGTCCAAGATGAACGTCCCCCAGGTTGTGGTTGCATTTGACCAGTCCTGTTCCAGATATTCTATATGAAAGGACTCGTTGGTAGCCACTTTTGTAAAATTCATTTGCGATTGATCATAGTCGCCGACCGGATGGTAGTTGTCATAGCTCCAGAAATTGTAGGCTCGACCCAGACCATTAGTATAACCTTTGACTCGCCAGTCACTTTTTGGAGACACCTTAAACTCGTTACAGATCTTTTCGTATGCTCTGCGGTAGTAGCTATTATTGAATGCTTTCCAGTCCGAGTCCTGTGGTAGAGCCACATGGAGCTCGTTTAGGATCCTTCGGGTTTGGTAGTATGCTTGAAACTTGTACAGTGCGCCGGTAAGAGCACCATGCGCGAGATGGTCCGTGGCTGTCAGTCATCCCACTGCCAGTCGTGGCACACCAGACGGCGAAATTAAGCTGGTTCTGCCAAAATTGCATTGGCCTGCTGTTCCAATCGTCGACAACGTCGTAGTTTTTCACGAGGGGGAAGTTTGTACCCATTCAAAATGTTTGGGACTTGCACAGAGAATTCATCGACATCATTGATGAAAATCTGCAGTGTGTCTGATATTGGTGTTTTGGCGGCATAGAGAGCGCCGGCTTTATAGACGGCGTCTTTGTTAAAGGCATTAGCCATCAGAAATAGTTCTGACGCAAATCATATATCCAATGTACACTGTCTAATTTTGTTAATGGGGAATAATTGTAGATCTTCGGGTATTTGCTGTTTAAAAAAAAAAAATTGTTTAGCTCTCGATCTTTTACAATTATAAAGTTGACTGATATAGACCATCTTTTCATTATCTTTCCTTCTCCCATTATTGTATTTCCTTCTTTTCAGTTCAAACATCCCTAGACTTTCACTTCTTTTCGTCCTTTCAATTCACTAAATTGATTTGTTAATGAATTTTGTGTTTCATGTGTATGTCAATTTGTCCATTTTTTTCTAGTATTTCTTCTGCCATCCACTTTCTCTTGTTGAATATTTTTGTCACTGGTATTACTTCTTTCGATGTTTGTTGATCGATTGTTTGAGCATTTCTCACTGTCCCTCAATGTTCTGTATTTTCTCAGTAATGTTACATCTATTTTGTACAATCATGCTGTACTTATCACTCATTTGTCTATCTATTCCAAGCATAAATACTGAACTTTGTATTTATTTTTTGGTGACATTTTGTATCTTCCTCATGAGTATTCTCATTTTTCTACTACCGATATATGGCCACCATTGCATTCTTTTCCTGGTCTTGTTTCAATAGATGTTAGCCATTCATCAATATCCATAAATCGCAGGGTGCAATACACCTGTCACTCGTTCACAATATAATGAAGTGGGCCAGGTGCATCCGCCTTCTTTAACGATTCCACTTATTGTTGCAGATTTTCAATCGTCAGGAACCTCAAAGTAGGACTTTGTTGTCTCTCAACTTGATGCATGGGGGACGAGTCTAATTGCCTCTAGATGATGATGAGCGAACAATAAACACGAACATGTTTTTTTGACAAACTCATTCAGTTACTTTTTCTCTCATGATTAGAAATCACTAAATAACAACTGGAGCAATTAAGAACGAATTTTATTTTCAAATAATGAAAGGTAGTTAAGGAATATTTATAATCATCAAACAAGACACAATATCTTTGGTTCCAATCAAACATACCTAAACAAATAATCATCAACTTAAGGACTAGACAGCATCCACTTTCACGCCACAATATCTCCATTTCACAATTTTCCTACACCTTATTAAAATATTTTAAAAAAACAACAACACTCACTCTAACCACACCGGCCTGACGGCACGGAGTCCTCCTTTCCTTCTATTGATAACGGACAACAAATTTAAGAGAATAAAACATATATTGTCAACATCATATTGGAAATATCAGAGGCTAGTTTCTGACACATACCAGAACTTGAACACAATTACTTTTTAAAGTTAAAATCAACTTACGAAATTATAACAACAACAAAAATTCTCTTGTTGTCTCTTTTCATCACATAACTCATGAGTGCTCACTGTTTCTATTATAATGTTATTTCTGATTCGGTATTTTCTAGTCAGTCCAAGTGCTTTTCTTAGATATCTCATCTCTATGGTGCAGCTTTCTTTATGCTTAGACGTAAATTACCACATTTAGCATTGATATCACAATGTGGGTATGAATATATTCTATAAAAGATGTTTCTTGGTGGCTATAAGTATTACCTTATGTTGAAGAATTGAGAATAGCTGTTTCAATGTTTGGTTTGCTTTGTTGCATCGAATGTCTATTTCTTTATCGATTTTACCATCTACAGAGAATGTTGTTCCCAGATATTTGAAGTCTGCTACTTGTTTTATAACTTGATTTTCTATTGTAATGTTTAACGTCTGCTTTTGTCTTCTTATTACTTCTGCTTTTGTCTTCTTATTACTTCTGCTTTTGTCTTCTTATTACTTCTGCTTTTTTCAGCGCTTACTTTCGTGTTATTTATTTTACAATATTATCCATGGACAATAGATAGATGTTGCTGAAGTTATGTTTCTTTGAAAGCTGTTAGGACCTGGTAGATATAAAACAAAAGCAGTTCATTTATATCTTCACTTTGTGATTTGGCATCTATGTATACTGTGTCAATGTAAAGTGATACACTAAGGTGGTGGCAATTGGTACACTTGTTTTAACCCACATGTACTGAGAATAGCTGTGATGTTCCTTTATTTGCACTAACGCGAGAACAAATCCAGCGACAGAACACAACCATGTCTGACTCCTTGCTGTATATATTGGAACTGTCATGCCTGAATGCCAACTCTTATGACTGCTAGTTGTCGCTAGTACATGTTTATTTATGATTCTCAGATCTCGGACATCGATATCTATATTTGTAAGCATATTTGTGTATACTTTACTTTGCCAAATGCTTTCGTGTAGGGTTCCAGCACACCCCCATTTTTCACTACCCCCCCCAACCGATAAAGCCTCCCAGGCGGTTTTAAGCCACCACTAATACACCGCATTGTAACATTTTCGCATGGGCCGGGCTTCTCCTGAGAGGGCCCCTGCCAACCCCCAAGCGGAACCCTCTCAGGATGGAAGCCCGTGCAATCCTATTAGACAGACGTGTGGACCATTGGATATACGTTCGTCATGCCTACCGGTCATAACACATGTCCGTGGTTGACTCTCAGCTATACCACGCTCTGTGGTAGAGTTTGCATAGGTGATTACTGCTGGGTGCATCTCGCCAGGTTGCGGGGAGGACCTGGAACGCACCCATGTACGGTGTGTGGTAAGGGGGTTACAAACAAGCACAGTCTTTGTGTAGGATGTGGATATCATCGCATAGTTAACCGATATTCTACGCTCGGAGCTAAAGCCTTTAAGGCACAATTTGCCCGCCTGGCAACCATCGATATTTCTATTTAAACTGTGTACTGGTGTATATAGACATACGATATGCCTATCGTTGTGGAACTCAAAGCCACACTGAGGCGATACGGGCTTCCCGTGTCAGGTGTCAGAGATGTTCTCATTCGTAGAATCGTACAGGCTGAAGCAGATGAGAGGAGATAAAGGGTATTCCGGGCTATCAATCAACGAGCAGCCACAGGAAAGCCTGTGATGGGGCTTTCGCCGGACGATCGGCAGAAGATGAATGACAAGGTACGACAGGAGACTAAAGCCGCCTTGCTTGCTTCTGGACACGAGAAGCGGCTCAAGAAGAAGCCTACCATGCGGCATGATGCTCAACGCAGTCTGCGCAGACACCAATTCGCGTCACTTCTTAGCGAGGGGAGACGACTACTAGCGGATCGATTACCACCATTTACCCTGACAAAGGAGCGAGGTATACATAAGGACTATAGTGCAGTCATCATTTTTTGGCCATGTAATGAGAAGAGAACAACTTGAATATATTGTAACAACTGGATAAAATGAGGGACGAAGAGATAGAGGGAAGCAAAGAGAGAAAATACCAGAAGCTTAAGAGAATAGCTTGGCAGAAGGTCAACAACAGAAATGATAAAGAACTGTCGAGATCGAAAGTTGTGGAGAGACATGATCACCTACGCCAGTAGGCTCGGTACTTGATGATGATCGCGCAGTGGTACCAGTGGGTCATCCCCTTGAGGCAGATGCGCCAGCATTCTTACATGCCATGAGTCCAAGTGTCACAGCCGTGATTGAAGTTCAACTTCGCGGACGTGGTGTCAAATGTTGCGCTTGTTCTTCACGTAGTGTTGGAGAAGCAAATACCAGGGGAACTGCCATGGAATGTGTTAATAGAAACCCCCTACCTACGTAGCCATGCAGTGCCTGTGCGTAATCTTGGGAACATTGCAGAGACAATAGGCGAAGCTCGCGCAAAAATAAAAAATAAAAAATTAGAAAAATACACGAATTGATCCGTGTTGACACTAAGCGCATTATTAGGTTTGACATACATATTGATGAGTATAGGCCATTCCGCGGACGGAGTTATTTCGAGACGCCTGACAGCATTCGAAAAACTGGAGCAGTCACCAATGTCAAGAACCAGGACAACCGCTGCTTCGAATGAACCAACCTTTCAACGCTTTATCCGGCGAATCAGAATGCACAACGTCCCTCCAAGTATGGCGCCCACCTGGGCGAACCCAACTTCGCTGGCATCGAGTTTCCAGTGAGTGCTTCAGACGCGAAAAAATTTGAACGCCAAAACCACTCTATCAGTCAATATCTTCGGTTTGAGGGGAGTCGAAGAGCTATATCCAATCTATTTATCACAACAGGAAGGGTTCGAAATTGATCTTACCACAAGCAGATGCGGTTGCCCTATATCATTATCGCCGATTTTGAAAGCCTAAACATCCCCATCGAAGGTTGTGCAAACGCCCCAGGGGCAAGTAGCACCAGACAAATAGCTAAGCAGGTGCCCTGCATATATTACTATATAGTCATCCGCTGCGACGGCCACGTCAACCATGGTCAACTATACCACGGTGAGAAGCTCCACAGCACTTCTTCGAAAGCCTCCACACCGAACTGGAAGGGATAAACGAAGTGTTTAAAAATCGAGCCAAACTCCAGATGACAGCTGCCGACTGGCAGGCCTTCAATGCCGAGGAGTGTCACATTTGTGAGAACGAGTTTGGTTCCAACAAAGTGGAAATCCATTGCCCCGTCACTGGTGAATACCGCGGCGCTGCCCACAAGAAATGTGAGTGTCAAGAGCGCTACCCCGCTCACATGGGTGAGGACGACTGAACAACGTCCCCCGGAGCCATATCCTGCGAGCTATGTGGGAAGGCGTTTGGGGCTGATAAAGCCAAGCTCTTTGACAATGACGGAGTGTACCGTGGAGCATATTACAGGACATGCAAAGCCCAAACGCAGCCCACATCAGCGCGCAGAACTGGATGAGGCTCAGAAGCAGGAGTACAATGCAGCAACCAAATGCCACATCTGTAGAGGCCCATTCGGTCCGGACAAGGTTCGCGACCACTGCCACATCGCGAGTGAATATCGCGGGGCTGCCCGCAGCAATTGCAACCTCAAGCTGCGTATCAGCCCTTATAGGACCAAATTATATGTGGTATTCCACAACCTTAGAGGCTACGACGGTCACCTGATCATACGGGCCCTGGGAGGTGAAGAGATGCGATTTAGGACGGTGAGAAACATAACAAGAAAGGGGAATTGTGAGATAAACAGGTGGAAATCGGAAACATCTCCTGCATCTCTAATAATATGGAGAAGTACATGCCTTCTCAGTCGGCCATCTGCAGTTTATTGACTCTTTACAGTTCATGAGCAGCTCGCTGGAGAAGCTGGCTGAAAACCTATCAACGGATAATCTAAGAGTCACATGCCGATGGCTAAGCAATACTGGGCTAGAACTGCTGAGACGCAAGTGAATCTATCCATACGAGTACGTAGACAGCTTTGAGAGATTCGGTGAGTCCCATCTACCACCAAAAGAAGCATTCTACAGTCGACTGAGTAGAGAGCACATCAGCAATGAGGATTACGAGCACGCTCAAACATTATTGTATTTCTTTCTTTTCAGTTCAAACATCCCTAGACTTTCACTTCTTTTCGTCCTTTCAATTCACTAAATTGATTTGTTAATGAATTTTGTGTTTCATGTGTATGTCAGTTTGTCCATTTTTTTCTAGTATTTCTTCTGCCATCCACTTTCTCTTGTTGAATATTTTTGTCACTGGTATTACTTCTTTCGATGTTTGTTGATCGATTGTTTGAGAATTTCTCACTGTCCCTCAATGTTCTGTATTTTCTCAGTAATGTTACATCTATTTTGTACAATCATGCTGTACTTATCACTCATTTGTCTGTCTATTCCAAGCATAAATACTGAACTTTGTATTTATTTCTTGGTGACATTTTGTATCTTCCTCATGAGTATTCTCATTTTTCTACTACCGATATATGGCCACCATTGCATTCTTTTCCTGGTCTTGTTTCAATAGATGTTAGCCATTCATCAATATCCATAAATCGCAGGGTGCAATACACCTGTCACTCGTTCACAATATAATGAAGTGGGCCAGGTGCATCCGCCTTCTTTAACGATTCCACTTATTGTTGCAGATTTTCAATCGTCAGGAACCTCAAAGTAGGACTTTGTTGTCTCTCAACTTGATGCGTGGGGGACGAGTCTAATAGCCTCTAGATCAGTGGTGGCCAACTTGAGGTTGCCCGAGGGCCGGATTAAAGCCAAGGCCAAGACCCGCGGGCCACACTTAAGAATATCGTCAAAAATGACAGTAGGGACCTATGCGATATAGTAATATATAAATAATGCTTGCACTTTGACTACATATTTGATTTGTAACAAATCCATTAATTATTCATTTTAAAATTACCTTTAATGTCTCAGTGCGACGATTGTGACTTGTCACAGCTTTCCACCAGAGATTTGAAGTCCACTTCCATTTTTGACGTGGCGATTCGGAGAGTATGGGACAATGTCGAATCGGTCATTCTGTTCCTGGTCTTAGATTTAATTAACTTCATGGAAGAGAATGTTGTCTCGCAGAGATATGTGCTGCCGAATATAGAGCACATCTTTAGTGCCCATTTTCTCAGACACGGGTAACGTTCATTTGGTAGCAATTTCCAGAAGTCAGCTCCTAATGCCTTTACAGTACTGAGGAAGGGGTCACACTGAAGGTCACACAACTCTAGTTGAAGATCTGATGGCTGGCACTCCACTGTGCACTTAATTGGGTTATTAAAAAGTTCCGTTTGCGGACGAAACATTTCAAAATCTTGAAATCGTCGATCAAATTCACAAATCAAATGTTCAATGTCAGCTGCGTACTTACTGAAGTTTGCACTTTCTATCTCTGACAACAACTGCTTACAACTTGAAAAATGGAACAGATCATTTTTTTGCAAAGAAAGTCTAAATAGATTCAGCTTCTTTTTAAAACCATCAACATATCCCATCAATTGAAAAATGGTTTGCTTTTCCCCTTGTAGCTGCAAATTCAATATGTTCAAATGTTGTGTGATGTCTGTGAGATATGCCAGATTATGAAGGAAATTAATGTCTTTGAGTGCATGTTGAAGATCAATGGAGCATGGTAAGTTCTCTCGCAGGAAGTCATAAATGTCATTCTTCAGTTCAAAAAATATTATTAAACATTTCCCTCGACTAAGCCATCTTACTTCTGTATAAAGCAGGAGATCACCGTAGCTAGAATCTACTTCCTCTAAAAATGATAAAAACTTCCTGTGATTTAAAGACTGGTGTCCTCCTCTTATCAAATTTGTTATTTTCACAACAGTAGCCATGGTGTCTTTTAGATTTATGGACTTTGCACAAAGGGCCTCTTGATGAATTATGCAATGCAATGTAGGTACGTTAATTTTGTTTTGCTTTAGAAGTCCAACAAAACCAGTATTTGAACCAATAAAAGCTTTGCAACCATCAGTACACACTGCAGACAACTTTCCAAAACCACCTACTTCATCTACGGCACTATGAACTGCAGAAAATATGTCTGTCCCTCTACAAGTGTCATGCAAAGAGCAAACTTTCAACAATTCTTCAATAACAGTAAAATCCTCCTGGATAACTTTAACAAAAATAAGAAGCTGGCAAGTGTCAGTGATGTCAGTACTTTCATCAATCGCGAGCGAAAAATATGAGCAGTTTTCAATACAAGATTTTAAACTTTGAGACAGTTGCAGACTGATGTCTTCTGTTCTTCTGGCTACAGTTTGTTTTGAAAGAGGCACAGATTCAAATTCTTTGGCTATTTTTTCTTGACCGAATGCCTTTGCCATTTGAATCGCACATTTCTTCACAAAATTTCCGTCAGTAAAGGGTTTTTTAGATTTTGCAAGCTCATAGGTAACTGTATATGATGCAATGATCGATGACTCTTTAATTTTATTGCCCTTTGTATACATACTTTGCTGTTGATTCAACTTTGTCTTCAGCTGTTCAACCAAAAGCTTCCTAGCTTCAATGCTATGTTTCTCATACATGTTTTGATGATGTGTGGCATAGTGCCGTTTTAAATTATATTCCTTCAAAACGGCTAACACTTGAACGCAAATTAAGCACTGAGGTTTACTATCCTTATTGAAGATGAACAAATAATCTAATTCCCATTCAGGTTTAAATATGCGATTTTCACAATCAACTTTTCTACATTTAACATGATTTAATACAAAATCTCACATCAAAGTTAAAAGTCACAGAATGTTGGTCCACTATCGAAAATAAGTCCAGATTTGACAGTTATACACAGACTTGTGTTTGACAATGAAATCAAAAGATTGTGACCAAATAAACACGTTGCAGTCATTTTATGGACAAGACAAGACGATGGGATCAAAGGGAATGAAGGCGAACAGTGAAACATTTTGAATGTAACTTCAAAGACAGAATTAGAGCTACGAAGTCCCCTGTCCCTCCCAACCTCATTAACCCCTTACCGCGAAATGAAAGAGCCACCACAAGTCCAGACGACAAATGTTGAGCCAAAGATCTGACGCTATCACCGCACTGACAATAAAGCAACTTTGCGGTACCAGCTCGAAGCAAAGACTTTGAATATTGTCGGCACCATTAGATGTGCAGTGTGTGTGTGTGTGTGTGTGTGTGTGTGTGTGCGTGCGTGCGTGCGTGCGTGCGTGCGTGCGTGCGTGTGTGTGTGTGTGTGTGTGTGTGTGTGTTATTTGAAATTATGTTGCCAATCTAGCTGTTGCGAGAAAATGACAGAGATTTTCAAATTGTGTATTCTTGAACGATAGAAGAGTTAACTCCGACACGAATTAAAAACAGGAGAAATCCGCTATTAGGGGTAAAATTAGGGGTAAAAAATGAAGTAAGTCCGTGGAGCTTCGCGGGCCAAGAAAACTAGGCTGACGGGCCGAATCCGGCCCGCGGGCCGCCATTTGGCCACCCCTGCTCTAGATGATGATGAGCGAACAATAAACACGAACATGTTTTTTTGACAAACTCATTCAGTTACTTTTTCTCTCATGATTAGAAATCATTAAATAACAACTGGAGCAATTAAGAACGAATTTTATTTTCAAATTATGAAAGGAAGTTAAGGAATATTTATAATCATCAAACAAGACACAATATCTTTGGTTCCAATCAAACATACCTAAACAAATAATCATCAACTTAAGGACTAGACAGCATCCACTTTCACTCCACAATATCTCCATTTCACAATTTTCCTACACCTTATTAAAATATTTTAAAAAAACAACAACACTCACTCTAACCACACCGGCCTGACGGCACGGAGTCCTCCTTTCCTTCTATTGATAACGGACAACAAATTTAAGAGAATAAAACATATATTGTCAACATCATATTGGAAATATCAGAGGCTAGTTTCTGACACATACCAGAACTTGAACACAATTACTTTTTAAAGTTAAAATCAACTTACGAAATTATAACAACAACAAAAATTCTCTTGTTGTCTCTTTTCATCACATAACTCATGAGTGCTCACTGTTTCTATTATAATGTTATTTCTGATTCGGTATTTTCTAGTCAGTCCAAGTGCTTTTCTTAGATATCTCATCTCTATGGTGCAGCTTTCTTTATGCTTAGACGTAAATTACCACGTTTAGCATTGATAGCACAATGTGGGTATGAATATATTCTATAAAAGATGTTTCTTGGTGGCTATAAGTATTACCTTATGTTGAAGAATTGAGAATAGCTGTTTCAATGTTTGGTTTGCTTTGTTGCATCGAATGTCTATTTCTTTATCGATTTTACCATCTACAGAGAATGTTGTTCCCAGATATTTGAAGTCTGCTACTTGTTTTATAACTTGATTTTCTATTGTAATGTTTAACGTCTGCTTTTGTCTTCTTATTACTTCTGCTTTTGTCTTCTTATTACTTCTGCTTTTGTCTTCTTATTACTTCTGCTTTTTTCAGCGCTCACTTTCGTGTTATTTATTTTACAATATTATCCATGGACAATAGATAGATGTTGCTGAAGTTATGTTTCTTTGAAAGCTGTTAGGACCTGGTAGATATAAAACAAAAGCAGTTCATTTATATCTTCACTTTGTGATTTGGCATCTATGTATACTGTGTCAATGTAAAGTGATACACTAAGGTGGTGGCAATTGGTACACTTGTTTTAACCCACATGTACTGAGAATAGCTGTGATGTTCCTTTATTTGCACTAACGCGAGAACAAATCCAGCGACAGAACACAACCATGTCTGACTCCTTGCTGTATATATTGGAACTGTCATGCCTGAATGCCAACTCTTATGACTGCTAGTTGTCGCTAGTACATGTTTATTTATGATTCTCAGATCTCGGACATCGATATCTACATTTGTAAGCATATTTGTGTATACTTTACTTTGCCAAATGCTTTCGTGTAGGGTTCCAGCACACCCCCCTTTTTCACTACCCCCCCCCCCCAACCGATAAAGCCTCCCAGGCGGTTTTAAGCCACCACTAATACACCGCATGGTAACATTTTCGCATGGGCCGGGCTTCTCCTGAGAGGGCCCCTGCCAACCCCCAAGCGGAACCCTCTCAGGATGGAAGCCCGTGCAATCCTATTAGACAGACGTGTGGACCATTGGATATACGTTCGTCATGCCTACCGGTCATAACACATGTCCGTGGTTGACTCTCAGCTATACCACGCTCTGTGGTAGAGTTTGCATAGGTGATTACTGCTGGGTGCATCTCGCCAGGTTGCGGGGAGGACCTGGAACGCACCCATGTACGGTGTGTGGTAAGGGGGTTACAAACAAGCACAGTCTTTGTGTAGGATGTGGATATCATCGCATAGTTAACCGATATTCTACGCTCGGAGCTAAAGCCTTTAAGGCACAATTTGCCCGCCTGGCAACCATCGATATTTCTATTTAAACTGTGTACTGGTGTATATAGACATACGATATGCCTATCGTTGTGGAACTCAAAGCCACACTGAGGCGATACGGGCTTCCCGTGTCAGGTGTCAGAGATGTTCTCATTCGTAGAATCGTACAGGCTGAAGCAGATGAGAGGAGATAAAGGGTATTCCGGGCTATCAATCAACGAGCAGCCACAGGAAAGCCTGTGATGGGGCTTTCGCCGGACGATCGGCAGAAGATGAATGACAAGGTACGACAGGAGACTAAAGCCGCCTTGCTTGCTTCTGGACACGAGAAGCGGCTCAAGAAGAAGCCTACCATGCGGCATGATGCTCAACGCAGTCTGCGCAGACACCAATTCGCGTCACTTCTTAGCGAGGGGAGACGACTACTAGCGGATCGATTACCACCATTTACCCTGACAAAGGAGCGAGGTATACATAAGGACTATAGCGCAGTCATCATTTTTTGGCCATGTAATGAGAAGAGAACAACTTGAATATATTGTAACAACTGGATAAAATGAGGGACGAAGAGATAGAGGGAAGCAAAGAGAGAAAATACCAGAAGCTTAAGAGAATAGCTTGGCAGAAGGTCAACAACAGAAATGATAAAGAACTGTCGAGATCGAAAGTTGTGGAGAGACATGATCACCTACGCCAGTAGGCTCGGTACTTGATGATGATCGCGCAGTGGTACCAGTGGGTCATCCCCTTGAGGCAGATGCGCCAGCATTCTTACATGCCATGAGTCCAAGTGTCACAGCCGTGATTGAAGTTCAACTTCGCGGACGTGGTGTCAAATGTTGCGCTTGTTCTTCACGTAGTGTTGGAGAAGCAAATACCAGGGGAACTGCCATGGAATGTGTTAATAGAAACCCCCTACCTACGTAGCCATGCAGTGCCTGTGCGTAATCTTGGGAACATTGCAGAGACAATAGGCGAAGCTCGCGCAAAAATAAAAAATAAAAAATTAGAAAAATACACGAATTGATCCGTGTTGACACTAAGCGCATTATTAGGTTTGACATACATATTGATGAGTATAGGCCATTCCGCGGACGGAGTTATTTCGAGACGCCTGACAGCATTCGAAAAACTGGAGCAGTCACCAATGTCAAGAACCAGGACAACCGCTGCTTCGAATGAACCAACCTTTCAACGCTTTATCCGGCGAATCAGAATGCACAACGTCCCTCCAAGTATGGCACCCACCTGGGCGAACCCAACTTCGCTGGCATCGAGTTTCCAGTGAGTGCTTCAGACGCGAAAAAATTTGAACGCCAAAACCACTCTATCAGTCAATATCTTCGGTTTGAGGGGAGTCGAAGAGCTATATCCAATCTATTTATCACAACAGGAAGGGTTCGAAATTGATCTTACCACAAGCAGATGCGGTTGCCCTATATCATTATCGCCGATTTTGAAAGCCTAAACATCCCCATCGAAGGTTGTGCAAACGCCCCAGGGGCAAGTAGCACCAGACAAATAGCTAAGCAGGTGCCCTGCAGATATTACTATATAGTCATCCGCTGCGACGGCCACGTCAATCATGGTCAACTATACCACGGTGAGAAGCTCCACAGCACTTCTTCGAAAGCCTCCACACCGAACTGGAAGGGATAAACGAAGTGTTTAAAAATCGAGCCAAACTCCAGATGACAGCTGCCGACTGGCAGGCCTTCAATGCCGAGGAGTGTCACATTTGTGAGAACGAGTTTGGTTCCAACAAAGTGGAAATCCATTGCCCCGTCACTGGTGAATACCGCGGCGCTGCCCACAAGAAATGTGAGTGTCAAGAGCGCTACCCCGCTCACATGGGTGAGGACGACTGAACAACGTCCCCCGGAGCCATATCCTGCGAGCTATGTGGGAAGGCGTTTGGGGCTGATAAAGCCAAGCTCTTTGACAATGACGGAGTGTACCGTGGAGCATATTACAGGACATGCAAAGCCCAAACGCAGCCCACATCAGCGCGCAGAACTGGATGAGGCTCAGAAGCAGGAGTACAATGCAGCAACCAAATGCCACATCTGTAGAGGCCCATTCGGTCCGGACAAGGTTCGCGACCACTGCCATATCGCGGGTGAATATCGCGGGGCTGCCCGCAGCAATTGCAACCTCAAGCTGCGTATCAGCCCTTATAGGACCAAATTATATGTGGTATTCCACAACCTTAGAGGCTACGACGGTCACCTGATCATACGGGCCCTGGGAGGTGAAGAGATGCGATTTAGGACGGTGAGAAACATAACAAGAAAGGGGAATTGTGAGATAAACAGGTGGAAATCGGAAACATCTCCTGCATCTCTAATAATATGGAGAAGTACATGCCTTCTCAGTCGGCCATCTGCAGTTTAATGACTCTTTACAGTTCATGAGCAGCTCGCTGGAGAAGCTGGCTGAAAACCTATCAACGGATAATCTAAGAGTCACATGCCGATGGCTAAGCAATACTGGGCTAGAACTGCTGAGACGCAAGTGAATCTATCCATACGAGTACGTAGACAGCTTTGAGAGATTCGGTGAGTCCCATCTACCACCAAAAGAAGCATTCTACAGTCGACTGAGTAGAGAGCACATCAGCAATGAGGATTACGAGCACGCTCAAAGAGGCTGGACACATTTCGGCTGCAGAACTTTCGGCGATTACCATGATCTCTACCTAAGCACGGACAGGACCTTCTGGATTTCTGAAAAAAATGTGTTTTAAACATTCCGAGATATCTGCATGAAGCAGTACGGTCTTGACCCAGCTCATTACTTCAGCTCGCCTGGTATGTCGTGGGATGCTCTACTAAAAAAGAGCAAGGTCAAGCTGGAGCTTTTGACCGACATAGATCAGCATCTTTTTATGGAGAAAGGCCTTCGTGTACCTGCATGGTGTCAAAGCGGTTTGCCAAGGCCAATAACCCAATGTGCCCAGGCTATGACAGCATAAAGTCGAATAACTTGATCGTGCCCATCGATGCCAATAATCTCTACGGCGGGACTATGATGTGTATGCTACCTGTTGGTGGCTTCCAGTGGGTTGCGGGGCTAACGCAGAATGAGGTGCTGGCCACCGCGGATGATGCTCCTGAGGGCTATGTCCTAGAGGTTGACATGGAATATCCAGAACATCTGCATGACAACCACAACGACTATCCACTAGCACCAGAGACGATGACCATTCCTGAAGCATGGTTGAGTGACTATCAGCGTACACTCGTGAACGAACCTGGGGGTGGGGTGGGGGGGGTGGCTAAGTACACAGAGTGCGCGAAGCTAGTCCCAAATCTGTGTAGAAAGGGAAGTATGTCGTTCACTACAGCAATCTGAAACTGTACCACTCACTGGGCATGCGGGTCACGAAGATTCACGGAACAATAAAGTTCAGACAAGAGTCGTGGATGGCACCCTACATCGATCTGAACACCGAGCTGTGGAAAAAGGTCACGTCAGACTTCGATAAAGATTTCTTCAAGCTTATGAACTGCAGCGTCTCCGGAAAGACAATGGAGAACATTCGTAAGCGCATCAGAGTCGATCTAGTTCGAGCCTCGGAGAGGGATAGGATACGCCGGCTTGTCGCTGATCCAGTATACTTATCACGCAGAATATTCGATGGAGATCTGGTGGCCATATACTCGGTAAAAAGCAAACTGAAACTGAATCGGCCGGTATACACAGGTCAAGCTAGTTTAGATCAGTCAAAGCTTATCATGTATGATTTCTGGTACAACCAGATCAAGAAGAAATATGTGGAGAAAGCGCAGGCCCTATATACAGACACGGACAATCTGATTATGCAGGTGGAGACAGAGGATGTGTATGCAGACATGAAAGAAAACTCGTGAGCCTATGACTTTAGTGACTATCCAAAGGACCATCCATGGTACAGCTTGGCAAATAAAAACGTTCTCGGCAAGTTCAAAGACGAGGCCAATAGTTACCCTATAGCTGGGTTTGTGGGCCTTGGGCCAACAATGTACAACATCCTAGAAGCCGACGGAGCCAAGAAACGGGCCATGGTTGTCCAGCGGACCGTAGTGAAAAAGTATCTACGGCACCAGCTGTACAATCAATGTCTGGACGAACACAAGGATATGCGGCATACACAGGTAGCCATCCGAAGCAAGGGGCACCAGATTGGGGTCTACGAGCAGATAAAGACATCGCTTTCGCCTATGGATACGAAAAAATGGATCGCCGAAGATGGTATCACACGAAGGCATACGGTCACTACCTCATCCCATGGGATGTATACCATGAGACATGGGATGAGGGACATGGCTTGAGATGCCTATATCAACGAGCTCTTGGGCGAGTAAGAACCTCATCAGGCGGCAACTGAGTATCATCTGGAACAATAATTAGCTCTTCGCGCATGAACCCATGTTCCGGCCCAGGCGAGTCCAAATAGTATACCGCAGGCTGGTTGCTTTGCTGCACCGCAATGCGTACAGAATGCAAAGTCAGCGACCACACAGGGTCGGTAGCTCGTCGACGACCACCTTCGAGCTCGCTGGGTTATTACAGATAGCGGACCCGAGCATCAGAAGGAATCAAAGGCTCTCTGAGGCTCACAGTACGACCCGGGACGACAGAGGACGGAGTTTGTCTTACCGATTTGGCTTTGATGGCGTCAGAGGACTTCTTCCCTATCATCAGAGTTACGTCATTATTGAGAGCCTTGATAACGGCAGACAGTCTGGCCATCCACTCTACTGACCGATGGCCTTCATGGAGCTTCAATTAGACGCTGTACTGATACTCGAACAGCCTTTCAGCAAAGGTCCTGTTAAATCGCTCGACAATGGCTTGATCGCGGTGATCTCCACCCGACCGCGCCGTATCTGAGTCCCAAGTTTCGCCATAATTGTTGATACCGAGGCGACGAACTCCCGCCCAGGATCAACTTGGAGTAGCTTAGGCCATCGAAGAGGCCCCCGTTTGTATATCTTCTCGGCGACTCTCGCAACCTCTGTAGAGTTCTTTGAAGGCAGGGGCACTGTCTCTATGTATCGGCTGGCGACGTCGACAACGATCGAAGCATATTTAAACGATTTCCGCCCGACTCGGTCATGAAGAAGAAAAAGGAGATCCGCTTGGTGCACTTCGTTGGGTATAGACATGTTAAACATTGGTCGAGGTACGTGTCGAGGGGGTGATAAATAGATTTGCCATATCGCCTGCTTCTTAAGCCATTCCCGAGCATCAGTTTCAGAGACCTTGGCAGCCATAGCGAGTTTTTTGATGGCTGCAAGCCCTCTCCAGTAGGCCGTGGGGCTGTAATATATCTCCGCGATGGGAGTAGCTTGCGTGCGAAATTTCATAGCTCGTTTCCGATACTTTAAGCAACACGATTCCCTAATTCGTGGTGTGCTTACTTTGTAAGCTTGTAAGCAACGAAACAGCCACGGCCGATAACAGTTAATCCGCGGTCCTTTTGATTTTCGCTAGGTGCGTAGTAATCGGCTAAGGTTGGTTCACGATCGAGAGGGTCCAGCTTTTTGCCGGTGATCATGTAATACTTACGTATAGCAGCGTCGACGTCCTGAAAAGTTTGAGCCGCGTGCTGCTCCCGACGCATGTCATCATTAAGCCAGTCGAGGCGTTCGGTTCTCTTCTTGGCCCACGCGGTCTGGGCTGCCTGAAGCTGCTGCACGGCGAGATCGTGTCGTTTACGCTCTTCGTCTCCATGTCCAAGCTGTGAGAACAGGTAGTTGCTACGAGAAAATGCGGGAGCGTTGACAGCAGCCCCTCCAATCATGAGAGCAACGGCAGACATTGTATATGTAGGAAGAAATTCTACTTCAATATGTCAGCTGGAATTTTGCCATGCCGCATAAGTATGTCTTTGATTGTCAAGGCTGCGGCAACATCCAACGTTAACATGCCCGCATCGTATATGCCGAGGCTGAGCGAGGGCGCGGTCGTCTTCTTGACAACCGCTTTGGTGATTTGTGCAACGTCTTTCGCCAGGCCCGCCACAGCAGCGGCATGGTTGGGTGTGATTACTAGCCCCTTACTATCAATTGTGGTCGCCATATTCGCGGGATGTTATATATATGGACTGTTGTTTATGTCATCAATTGCTTTATTCCATATGAAAATCGTCACGTCTCCTCTGCTCGTGCTGTAGCATGGGTGATGGGGGGGGGGGGGAGCTCTGGTCGTGCTCGAACTGGTGGTGGCTTGGTGGTTCTCAATATAACTGCTAGTCCAGCCAGTCCGAGGTCTTCGATAATCCAGGGAGCTCAGTCCGTTGTATTCACGTCCCGTGAAGCATCAGTACTGGGAACCGTGACAGCCTCTTCCAGGCGGGCTCCGCTGTCAGCTGGGACTGCTTATCATCACGGAGTTGAGCTAATATATTGTCTCAACATTATATATAGCTATTATAATGTAGCAGCCCCTTTTTTTCCAGCGGCAACCTTCACGGGGTCCTTAGTCTTGGTTACTCTGGTCACTTTCTCCTAGGGCGTGCTGTTCTCCTCTTGCATCGTCATTTAGTACCTTCGTATCACATATATGTGTAAAGTTACAATATTTAATAGTTGTTAATGCATCAGTAAACGGTGTTAAATACATGCCATAATGATGGTACAATGTGCAAACAGAAGTGCTCAATGCATGTCCGACGAACATGTTCCCAAGTTACAACCAATGCCGCTTGATCCGTAATTGGCAGATACATGCTGGCTATCGTGGCGTACAGTTCTAGTGCCGCCGCCCCTAAGGATTTCGTCATCATAATCCCCATCCGAGTCGCATATATGGCGTCAAACTTGTCAACTTCTTCATCGGCCAAGCCTTCAGCCTGTTAAATCGTGAGTGCCCGACCCACATATTGCCTTCCAGCGTCCAGAGAGCATAAGCGTTCCTGTTTTACGACCAGAGCGAGTAATCGTTCCTGTTTTACGACCAGAGCGACTAATCGTTCCCGTTTTACAGACGGCTAATCGTTCCCCAACTTCTGCTGACTCCGCGGGACGTGAAGTGGAGGGTTGGTCTTGCATTTGGTTGAGCAGCTCATCGAAGTCCATTATCGTTCGTATATACCTCGATCTTCTGAGTCTAAAATACCCGAAAAACCCAATAAAAACAGCTGGGAAAATAGCATACACAATGTTAGTACCTCCCACCATCCCATTAACATCCTGGTAACGGATGTTTGCACCTGTTATCACCATATAACCAGATGGTTGGCCCGTATTTAACACGAGCTTGCTATACTTGGTCTTTGCTAGAAGCTGCTTCACCTCAGCACGTTACTCTTTCGAGGGGATGACATCATTCTCTCGCAAACATTCCTCAAAGGAGTCCCGGTCTTTGCAGTGAAAAAGGGCCACTCGTTGCGTTTACTCTCAGAGGTTTGTAAAAACCGAGTTATATTTCTGGGTCAGCACCCACACGCTTTATTGCGAGTGCCGGCCAGAGAAGGCCAACCATGAGAGCATACTCTTCTTTTTTGTGAGAGCCTTAGAAGCGCTGCAATTGTCAATGATGTATAGAGTAGACTCTCCCTGGAATAATTTGTAGAACGCCTGCAGATAGTCAGTCATGAAGCCGATCACCCGGATTGACTGTATACACTTTGGAGTCATCCCATACCCACGGTTTAAACTTGTAGGCTTGGTTGTATTTCAAACTGGGAAACAGATCACGATATGCTCAAATATGTGTCGGTAGGGGCCTTCCAAGAGGTCCAGAATGAAAACCGTTTTACCTGAGCCCGTCTGCCCGCAAATTATGGCAGAATGCAGTTCTGTGGGAAATAGGCTAGTATTCGACAGCCATGAATCTGCCATCTTTAATGTTTATCTGACCATCCTGAAGAAGGATATTTAAATCCCCAGAGCTTGTCGCATTCTTGGGGATCTGGAGAGATATACCCTCTCAACCGTTCTCGACCCTCCTGCTCTTGCCGTGCTGAAGTCCGTCGTCACTCGTCCGCAGGTCGAGCCACAGCGCGTAGTGGTCGGTGAGGTAATAGTAGAGGGGTACATCCGCCATATTGAGATCGTTAAGCGCCATGGCAACTTCAGAGTGGAGCTTGTGTGGCCCAGCTCCAAAGTACTTTCGGGCCTCGTCCCATTGTTGATAGGCTCGTAAGCCTTGGGCGTATATCTGGTTTACCTGCCCCTCAATGGTTACTTCTACCTTTGAAATCTGACGGTTATAAAACAGATACGAGTCGAATGCATACGGCTTTGGGGACTCCTATGAGCAAAATGCCCTTCATGCTTCTGACTGGTATGGTGAGGTTCGGACGATGGCTCGCCCCAGATTCTGGCAAACAGTGCGGTTAGCGTCCGTCGAGGCGAGTGTGATGGTGGTGGCTAGACGGACCGTCCCGGGCACAATAAGGTCGTGCTCACCTAGGTTTGGGAAGCGAACAGACAGTTGCTGATTCTGATCGATTGTAGTCGGATTGTTTGGAACGACGCAAGTCAGCCGTTTGGCCTTGAGCCCTCCCGTTTCGCGGAATGTGCGATGCGGATTTAGCTTTCGACCATATGAAGTAGAACTCACGCTTATAATATCGTAACAATATCTAGGTTAGTGTCTAATACAATGGTGCATTCCGACCCAATAGAGATGGACCGTTTTGGGCCTGAGGATGTCTTGGGCCCGGATGAAGCCAGTTTCAGCTACGACCCAGATTCGTCAGCGGAGGAAGTCATCTACAACGCCTACAACCGTGTTGTCGGCGTTCGTTTCTTGCCTGATCCCCACTATGAGCTGGGGGAGCGTATAGACCAACAGCGAGATAGCATTGAGGTGGTTAAGGTACTAGCCACTTCTTTACCGATTTGGAAAAAATGGGGTACTCGCCCAAACGATTGTATGACGACTTATTGTTAAAGATGGACTTGTTTCCCTCAAAGACTTTCCAGATAGAAACCTTACAAGCAAAGGTTGATGGGCGCCCTTTGAACCCGGCGCGGTTCAAAGGAGAAATAAAAAGTCGCTTCGAGATCTCACAGCTCAATAAAGCCGCCTTGGTTCCATTGGTAGAACAGAGAGATGTGGTCGCGAATGCGAACGCGTCATCCGACGAAACTCTAGTAAAATCAACAACAGAGATCGTCAGCGCTGTAGATCGTACGCTACCAGAAGTCGAAACATTTTTGGCCGACAACTACAGTCTAAACCTCCGAGAGCTCCGGGGCATAACAAAACAATGCAGACATTCAGAGGAGAGCACACCGACAATTTGGCCAAGCTTTCGGAACTCGACAAGTAGCTAGTTCGCCAGAAGGTAAACGTTAAAGTTGCTCAGAATTTGGATGAGTCAATCAGAAGACATGAGGAAGACACAGTGAAGACGCTAGAATCTGTAAGAGCTGCTCGCTTGTAAGCGACATCTAATACTCGCAATGCCTTGCGCACCCAGATCAATCGGATTCGAGAAACTATGAACAAAATTCTGCAGGAGGACACAACGCTCGCTGAGAGGATTAAAACCTTGTTTCGTGAGCAACATTACCATAGTCACTATCCACACAGCACTAAGCATAGTAATCTCCACCCTCGTCCTGGCCATCACGGGATGAGGGGCTCTGCCACACCACCACCACCACCATCACCATCGTCTCTAGCCGATAAGGGTGGCGTACAAGAGTGGGTAAAACAATGTCTGCAAGACCTTGGGCGGCTGCTGGGGAAGTAAAAAAAAAAGTAAAGTACCCCCGTCACGCCAAGTGGCGTATAGGGAATATGGTGTTAGTGACCATCAATTTTACAGACCTTCGGCACATGATTTTTGGGGTAATGTGGTCGGTATTACGCCCGTGCCGCTTTACTTTCCCAGAAAAAATCCGGTACCCATTAAAGGCTGGGTGAACCCGGAAGCCATGGGTTGGGATCGAACCCTACCTCTCGTCCTTTGTAGTCCAGTTCACTAACCACTGAGCTATCGCGGCTCCCTGGCTGCTGGGAAAGCTCGCAGACAAAGCTGCTCCCTCCCAGGCATTATTGGCTTCATTCTAACATGGCTTCTCTCAACAGCTCAGAAAGCGGTGTGACGGCTCGCTGAAAATCCCTGGGCACTCGTTGTTGGTGTCGGCAGATTAGTCTACCTCACAGCTAACGATTACATGACAATGAAACTAGCCACCTCGCCCCCAAAGAAAGAATAGGGCCACGGCTGCTCCGCTGCCGCGAGATCTGCCGCTGAGGTTGTCGGTTCCTGCACTATGGGTACACTTACGGGACGTGGGGTTTCACTTAGGTCGGCAGAAACGGGCTCTCGGGACGCTGACGGAGGTGGGGGCACAGGCGTATCGCTCACGTCTTCATTTATGCACAGCTTTTGGCCTGGTGTTGCGATAACGATTAGGTTATTGTACCCTGTCACTTGTCCAATGCGCAACAGCATATTGCTCGGCGCCATACATAGACCGATCCCGAAGTTATAATTAACTTTACTCCTAGCAAACGAGAGCACATTTTGTATACTGGCAGAGGGCAGATAGACCGGAGACGATATGGCGTTTTCCAGATTGCCCAACAACTTTCTTTTTTTGAACGTCGAATGCTGAGGTGTTTCCGATAATGCGGGTCCTAGTCTGGCCCTGCGCCTCTAGGATTGCCCACACACATGTCCGGATAGACCGTCGTTCAACCGTTCAGCACTGGTTGGGTGAAGCCTTGTGATTGGTCCAAGATGATCGTCCCCCAGGTTGTGGTTGCATTTGACCAGTCCTGTTCCAGATATTCTATATGAAAGGACTCGTTGGTAGTCACTTTTGTAAAATTCATTTGCGATTGAATATAGTCGCCGACCGGATGGTAGTTGTCATAGCTCCAGAAATTGTAGGCTCGACCAAGACCATTAGTATAACCTTTGACTCGCCAGTCACTTTTTGGAGACACCTTAAACTCGTTACAGATCTTTTCGTATGCTCTGCGGTAGTAGCTATTATTGAATGCTTTCCAGTCCGAGTCCTGTGGTAGAGCCACATGGAGCTCGTTTAGGATCCTCCGGGTTTGGTAGTATGCTTGAAACTTGTACAGTGCGCCGGTAAGACCACCATGCGCGAGATGGTCCGTGGCTGTCAGTCATCCCACTGCCAGTCGTGGCACACCAGACGGCGAAATTAAGCTGGTTCTGCCAAAATTGCATTGGCCTGCTGTTCCAATCGTCGACAACGTCGTAGTTTTTCACGAGGGGGAAGTTTGTACCCATTCAAAATGTTTGGGACTTGCACAGAGAATTCATCGACGTCATTGATGAAAATCTGTAGTATGTCTGATATTGGTGTTTTGGCCGCATAGAGAGCGCCAGCTTTATAGACGGCGTCTTTGTTAAAGGCATAAGCCATCAGAAATAGCTCTGACGCAAATCATATATCATATGTACTTTGTCTAATTTTGTTAATGGGGAATAATTGTAGATCTTCGGGTATTTGCTGTTTTTTTTTTTTTAAAATTGTTTAGCTCTCGATCTTTTACAATTATAAAGTTGACTGATATAGACCATCTTTTCATTATCTTTCCTTCTCCCATTATTGTATTTCCTTCTTTTCAGTTCAAACATCCCTAGACTTTCACTTCTTTTCGTCCTTTCAATTCACTAAATTGATTTGTTAATGAATTTTGTGTTTCATGTGTATGTCAGTTTGTCCATTTTTTTCTAGTATTTCTTCTGCCATCCACTTTCTCTTGTTGAATATTTTTGTCACTGGTATTACTTCTTTCGATGTTTGTTGATCGATTGTTTGAGCATTTCTCACTGTCCCTCAATGTTCTGTATTTTCTCAGTAATGTTACATCTATTTTGTACAATCATGCTGTACTTATCACTCATTTGTCTGTCTATTCCAAGCATAAATACTGAACTTTGTATTTATTTCTTGGTGACATTTTGTATCTTCCTCATGAGTATTCTCATTTTTCTACTACCGATATATGGCCACCATTGCATTCTTTTCCTGGTCTTGTTTCAATAGATGTTAGCCATTCATCAATATCCATAAATCGCAGGGTGCAATACACCTGTCACTCGTTCACAATATAATGAAGTGGGCCAGGTGCATCCGCCTTCTTTAACGATTCCACTTATTGTTGCAGATTTTCAATCGTCAGGAACCTCAAAGTAGGACTTTGTTGTCTCTCAACTTGATGCGTGGGGGACGAGTCTAATAGCCTCTAGATGATGATGAGCGAACAATAAACACGAATATGTTTTTTTGACAAACTCATTCAGTTACTTTTTCTCTCATGATTAGAAATCATTAAATAACAACTGGAGCAATTAAGAACGAATGTTATTTTCAAATAATGAAAGGTAGTTAAGGAATGTTTATAATCATCAAACAAGACACAATATCTTTGGTTCCAATCAAACATACCTAAACAAATAATCATCAACTTAAGGACTAGACAGCATCCACTTTCACTCCACAATATCTCCATTTCACAATTTTCCTACACCTTATTAAAATATTTAAAAAAAAAACAACACTCACTCTAACCACACCGGCCTGACGGCACGGAGTCCTTTCCTTCTATTGATAACGGACAACAAATTTAAGAGAATTAAACATATATTGTCAACATCATATTGGAAATATCAGAGGCTAGTTTCTGACACATACCAGAACTTGAACACAATTACTTTTTAAAGTTAAAATCAACTTACGAAATTATAACAACAACAAAAAAACTGTTAAACTCGGAAATTTAGAAGACATAATAGAGTCGAGAGTCTACTGGTAGTCTTCAAGTTAAAGCAAGTTTCTGTATATGTCTCAATGGGTTCGATAAACCACTCAATGAACGGAACTCTCTGAAGGTAGTAATGACTTGCATAAACATCAACTTCTCATTTTTGGGTTCTGTAGGTTTGCCTTTTGACATTCTCTAAATTATTCCATTATATTTATGTCATAAAGAATAAATTATGTAAATGATTAGTTGTAATCAAAGCAGAAAATCTGATAGAATGAAATCAAACATAACCAGCTGCTTATGTTTTTCTTTGCCTCATATGATTATGAAGTAGTCTTTGAACCAAATGTTTTAATGAAATATTTATGATGATGCATGACAAGTCGTCAAAGTAACTGGCTGTTTGAGGCAGTCTCATCAATGACAATTTAACTCAACACACACAAACATAGATCTCCACAAACACAAATGTTTAAAGTGTCTAATTCTTCATCTTCAAGCAATAACCCTGGGAATTGATGGGCACCTCAGACAGAATTAGTCAAACGTTTCCATGTCTCTTTATCTAAAGTCACTATTGTCGAGATTTAACCATTTTTGGTGTGATCTTCCCATCTCTTTCCCTGCCTACCTATCCACAGCACCTTACACGATGGTCTTTGCAAAGCTCAATGAATGAGATACGTAACCATTTCATTTGCTGTTTCATTAAAATAGTCAATGAATTATTATATACTCTAACTGCTTTACTGTAAAGACGAAAGTGATGTTCTTATCACTCCAAATACTTTACGACCTTTCCATGGCTGCTTTAGTTTCACCAATTCTAACCGATATTTCAGATTTCCAGCCTTCATCGTTGAAAATTGATCTTAAATATTTAAAAATGTCAACTATTTCTAGTTCTTGTTAATTTATTTTGATTGTTCCAACAATGGCTAAGGATAATTGGTAATCTATTTATTTTTTGGTATTGATCTCTATGCCCAATGCACTAGTAGTTTTAACTAGATCTGTTAATTCTTGTTTATGTTCCTGCAAAATCTTCGATGCCATTAAAGTGCTAATAAAAAGTTCATGTTTTTTCTGAACAAAAGATCATCACTAGAACTTTAAATTTATTCTTGGCTGTTCCGGCGGCGTCGTTGTTTTCTTCGGTACAAGTAAAGACCAGCACAGGTCGCCACAAAAAGGGCCGCCAGTAGACCAGACAGAATAATTGGCAAAAGGTATTTTTTCACTTTTGAAACTGTTGAATAAAATGTGGACGATAAATATGCTTTCATAACAAGAACAGACTTCAGCGAAGAAAGAATATACAACCAATGTTTCATGTGTAAACAAATAATGTGTTCATTAATGGTCAGCATGGTTACTCTAGGGTCTTTATTCTGTGTGCTATCTGATGAGTTTCTCTCTGATATTGTGGCCTCTCAATCCTCCTCATAACAAACTGTATCAACTGCATTAATTAGGCACACTACATTATGTTTGTCGCTTGTCTGGCCTTTGTATATTCTATGATCATAGCTTTCATTCAGCCGCAACGGTCTGGGACGCGCTCTGGTAAATAGCACCGTAATGATCCCTGAACTTCTATTTGCTAAATGTGCAGTAAAAACACAAAAATAATAATAATGTACTATGATAAATATTATCATCATCATCATCATCATCATCATCATCATCATCATCATCATCATCATCATCATCATCATCATCATCATCATCATCATCATTAAGTACCATGCCTGCTGGTGTAGGTGATCATATCTCTCCACAACTTTCGATCTTGACAGCTATTTATAATTTCTGTTATTGACCTGCTGCCAAGCTATTTTCTTAAGCCGCCTGGTATCTTTTCTATTTACTTCCCTCTATCTCTTCGTCCCTCAACTTTCCCAGGTGTCACACTATATATTCCTGCTTTTCCCTTTTTTTTACATGGCCAACAAATGATTAATGTTTCTTCCTAATATTGGAAATTAGCTCTTTCTCTCTTTGCCTTGGTCTCTTTTCGTTACTCTTCTTAGCTGTCCATAGTATTCTCAACATTCTTCTGTAAAACTACATTTTTACAGCTTCCAGTGATTATCCTGCCCGTTGTGCTATTGTCCACTATTCACATCCATATGTTAAGACAGGCTCTACATGACATTTAAGATCTCTTTTACTTTTTTCTATTATTAAAAATGGATTGCACAGTATCTTCCTCATTTTTGAAAAAACTGCCTTTGCCTGAGAAATTCTGGGTCTCACCTGTGTTGTACACCTACGGTCTAAGGTTAACATTGTTCCCAGATATTTAAATTCATGTTTCAGTTTTGATATTGTTCCACTTTTCTCTAGTATGCTTTGCTGTGATGTCTTATGATAAATATTATATACACTTGTTAATGCACAGTTCTATTAAGATATCTCATCATCATCAAGTACCGTGCCTACTGGCGTAGGTGATCATGTCTCTCCACAATTTTCGATCACGGCAGCTATTTATCATTTCTGTTGTTGACCTTCTACCAAGCCATTCTCTTAACTGTCTGTTATTTTTTCTCTTTGCTTCCCTCTATCTCTTCGTCCCTCAATTTTTCCAGTTGTTATAATATATTCCAGTTGTTCTCTTCTCATTACATGGCCAAAAAATGATGATTGTCTCTTCCTAATATTGGAAATTAGCTTTCTTTTTGCTTTGACCTCTCTCAATACATTTTCATTCCTCTTCTTAGCTGTCCATGGTATTCTCAACATTCTTCTGTAAAACCACATTTCTACAGACTCCAGTGATTTTCTAGTCTGTTGTCCTATTGTCCATGATTCGCATCCATATGTCAAGACTGGCTCTACATAACATTTAATAACTCTTTTTCTTGTTTCTATTGTCAAAAATGGATTGCATAGTATCTTGCTCATTTTTTGGAAAGCTGCTTTTCCCTGAGTCAATCTGCACCTCACCTCTTTGTACATCTTCCGTCTGAGGTTAACAAAGTTCCCAAATATTTAAATTCATTTACCTGTTTTAATATTGTTCCACTTGTCTTTATTTTGCACTGAGGTGATGTCTTTTTCTTTGTTGTTACCATTACCTCTGTCTTTTTGCTATTAAGGTTGAGTCCTTTCTTTTTGCTTTCCTTCACTATAATGTCCAACATTTCTTGTAACTCATTTTCACTCTTAGCGATTAAGACTGCATCATCAGCATACCTTAGATTATTTATATTATGACCTTCAATTGTTATTCCAGGCATGCCCCTTATGGATCTTAAAATAATCTCACTATAAAAGTTAAACAAATCTGGTGACAGGACACAGCCCTGTCTAACACCCTGTTTTATTTGTTGAAACAGTCCCAATTGGTTTCCAGTTCTTATGGCCGTTGTTTGTTGCCAGTACATGTTCTTTATTATTCTTAGATATTTTCTGTCTACGTTTATCATTTCTAAAATTTAGATTATTTCTTGGTGCTTTACTTTATCAAATGCCTTGGTGTAATCTATGAAACATAGATATAGATCTGTTTTCACCTCTATGTCTCTCTTTATTAACGATCTTATGATATAAATGGCATTGCTTGTTCCTTTATCTCTAACAAAACCACATTGTTCATCGCTAATTTCTGGACCGATTTTGTTTCGCACTCTTCGCATGATTATTCTTAGTAATATCTTAGTCATATGACTCATAAGGTTTATTGTGCGATGATCATCGCCTTCAATCGCTCCCGATTTCATTGGTAGGGCTATGAATATTGATTTGAGCATGTCGTCTGGTATATATCCGCTGTTGTAGATTTCAATATTTTTGTTATTATTTATATTCCAAAATCACCCATGGCTTCAATCTCTTCTTTAGTTATCTTATCTGGTCCAGGAGCTTTGCCTGCTTTCATATTGCGCAAGACATCTTCCACTTCTTCTCTGAGTATTTCTGGTCCTTCTCCATTATCCTTAATATTTACTTCCGTTCGTTCATCATTATAAAGATCTTTAATGTATTCTGTCCATCGTTCCCTTATGTTTTCTTGATCAATCAACAGTTCTCCTTTTTTTATCTTAGACATCCATTTTTTTATTGCGTTTTTCTTCCTGTTAATTCCTCAATTTGTTTGTATATAGCTTTAGCATCTCCTTTTTGTTGCATTCCAGTCTCTTTGCATCTCTCTTTTAGCCATGCTTCTTTTGCCTCATTGCATTTTACTACAATTTCTTTATTTAATCTCTTATACTCATCTTTATTTTCTTTATTTCTTCTTCTTGCATCCGTTAGCTGCAAAATGTCATCTGTCATCCATTTCTTTCTTGAATTTGTCCTCACTGGTGGTATGAACTCTTTTAATGTTTGTTGCATTTATTCTTTTAGCATTTCCCACTGTTTATCAATGCTTTGTATCTTCTCTATTGCATTGTACCGGTTTTGAATTGTGATTTTATATTTGTCTTGCAGCTTCTTGTCTGATTTTAGTAAATCTAAATTTAACTTGATGTTAACTAAGGCTCGTTTTGTTGTTTTTAATTTTACTCTAAGCTTTCCCACAACTGGTACATGATCACTATTGCAATCTGACCCTGATCTAGTTTTCACACACACCAGACTGTTTCTAAATCTATTGCTTATCATTATATAATCAATTTGATTACGTGCGTTGTCCCCAGGACTTTTCCATGTCCACAGACGTCTTGGATGTTGCTTAAACCAGGTGTTTCCTATCATCATGTTGTGTGTCAATAACTTTCTCACCTCTTTCATTCCTCTCGTCTAAGCCATAATGACCAACTACTTCCTCAACTCTTTCCTTTCCTACTTTTGCGTTAAAATCCCCTAGAACTATGGTGTTTTCATGTGGTTTGCATTTATGAAGTGCCTCATTTAACTTGTTGTAAAATGTATCAATTGTTTCCTCTAGACTGTCTGCTGTTGGTGCATAAACTTGTATAAGATTTACGTATATTGACTTTCCATTCTATTTCACTAAAAGGACTCTGTCAGATATTGGATAAAAGCCTTTCACTGTTCTTGCTATGTCTGTATCCAAGATGATACCTACTCCTCTTTGGTGTTCAGTACCTCCAGAATAGATTATTTTATGTTTATCATAATACATCTCCCCTGAACCGGTGTATCTCATTTCGCAAAGTCCCAGTAATTTTAAACCCATTCTTTTCATTTCTTGTATGATGTTTTCTAGTTTACCCTTCTGCATGAGTGTTCTCACATTCCAAGTACCTATCTTTAGAGTTTGATTTATCTTTATTTTGATTACAGTAGCTTGATGACGATCGGGTATCACCTGTAGCACACGATGCTCAAACAGGGAAAGATGATAGTCTTAAAAGAGGCAAAGCATGAGTGCCCCGAGCAGAAGATGTCATCAAACAGATCTGTGGGCTTACCAATATCAACACAAATAATTATTGGTTTATAATAAATATATTAAAAATGTTTGTAAATGAATGCGAGGAGTGGATACTGGTGTCTAAGTCATTCAGGGGCACATCCATGTATATTGTCACACTCGAAAGGAAATGTATGGAGCAGAACTCAGTCGTGGTCAATGCGTTGGTCAACGATTTTATCTGGGATAACACGGATGAGAAAGATGCAATCATATACACAGACGAATCCGTAATAGGACACAACACGCGTGCATAGGCATTTACAGTACGCTCGCAGGCATAATAGTCAAAGAGGACAGTAGTTCATACGTTATGACAACGAGTAGCATGACGATGGAGGTGATGACAGTGATCAAGGCTATCTTCTGGTTAGAGTCACAAGACTACACCCACGCCATGGCGAATTGATGAATTGATGAGCATGATAAGAAATGTGGAGGCGGGCTATGTACGCAAGCAATGGGTAGAGTCATTGCAGAAGTCTAAAATACGGGGAAATGAAATAGCGGACATGTTGGTTAACTGTCGTTGAAGACGATCAACCACTGGATCAGGCGAATATCATCAATACCCTCAGAGATGTGGGAAGGGCACGGAATTTTGACAACCATGAGTCCACGTCACTACTCCGGATGAAAGAGATGGGAGTTAAGATGGGCACAGCCAGAATCGATAAACCAAGTGGCCGTATTAGAGGACTTAACAATCAACACAGAACTGGAGTCGTCAGTCGCTGGACGCCACAGGACTTGCTTAGGAGGAGATCTGAGCACATATGAACATGTTCGGAGTGCAATGAGGATGACCCGTAAATAAATAAATAACTATGACATCAGCATATCTCAGTGGCTTGTGACATATTTATCGACTGATAGAGTGCCCCGTGGTGGTTTGGTTAGTGCACTCACATGCTGACCTGAAGGATCGGGGTTCAAATGTCAGTTAAGGTAAGATTTTCATGAACTATAAAAGCTATCGTGTCAACACATCATCTTTAAATAGCAACCAGAGATATTCTCTGGGAGAAATGGAGCTGAGGTTACTACAACAACGTCACATCAATTACCCAAAGCCAGTTACTATTGGACTCTCCTTTACCGTTATCATTTATGAATCATGTTTTAGCTAAATCAAATGTTGTCTTCGTTTATGTCATCTCAACGTTCTTAGCTTGACAATATGCACGATTTTGCATATTTGTAGTTGTTATTCTTCGTCGTCGTCTTCTTCTTCCTCTCATGTCTTATCTCTTAACTATTTGGGTCGTTGGGGCATGCGACTGATTTCATAACCATTTCAATTGATCTCTCTTCAGCCATTCTTTGAGATTCTGAGAGGCAGATGATCGATATACATGGCGAAACAATTCTATTTTGCATTTCTTCACTAAAGATCATAATATATTGTTTACTCAGTTTCCATTACACATTTAAGAATGCACACACACACATACACACACACACACACACACACACACACACATATTTGGCTTTCTATACTGTTAATTATTTTGTTCTTGGCTTACATACATTGCGAAAAAAAAACATCTCACAATATAACATTTACCACGAATATCACACTTTGGGCCGCCATAGTCTGCCATGCAACGTAGACAGTGACCAGTTGCATTGTTACATGCCCTATCGATACAGTTGGCAGAGCAGTTGTATTCACATGTTGGTCCGTAATGACTGTGAGTGCATTCTGGGAATAAGGGAGAGTCATTTCAGCGATCACGATTTAGACCTATGTGAATGAAATGTATGTATGTACGTACCTATGTGAATGAAATGTATGTATGTACGTACCTATGTGAATGAAATGTATGTGTGTACGTACCTATATGAATGAAATGTATGTGTGTACGTTACCTATGTGAATATGTGTGTGTGTATATATATATATATATATATATATATATATATATATATATATATATATATATATATGTGTGTGTGTGTGTGTGTGTGTGTGGCCGCAATAGCTCAGCGGTTAGTAAACTGGACTGCAAAGGACAAGAGCCGGCTTGCGGGTTCACCCAGTTTTAAATGGCAAGTGCTTTTTTTCTGGGAAAGTAAAGCGGAATGGGTGTAATACCGACAACATTGCGGCCCCCCCCCTCCCCTCCCAAAAAAAAAAAATAATAATAATAATAATCATGTGCCGAAGTTCTGTAAAAATAATTGCCAGTAGCAGTATATTCCCTATACTCCTACTTGCCTCATAAATTACAGCAAGTCTTTTACGTACAGTATTAGAAACTGAATGTCATGAAATATATGGGTTTATCAACACACCAAATGTAAGTGATCAAATGACTATACCATGAACAGCAAGCAGCTATCATAATACGGGAGAAACAAGGAATTGTTTTGAAGTACAATAAGTGGTGGTGAGCCGCGATAGCTCAGTGGTTAGTGAACTGGACTACAAAGGACAAGAGGTAGGGTTCGATCCCAACCGACGGCTTCCGGTTCACCCAGCCTTTAATGGGTACCGGATTTTTATCTGGGAAAGTAAAGCTGCACGGGCGTAATACCGACCACATTACCCTAAAAATCATGTGCCGAAGGTCTGTAACATTTATGGTCACTAACACTATATTCCCTATACGCCACTTGGAGTGACAGGGGTACTTTACTTTTACAATAAGTGGTGAGGCAGGGATGCATCCTCTCTTCATACCTGCTCAACATTTGTGTTGAAATCTAAAAACATCATGAGAAATTTCAGAAGCCCTTTTCAAACTTTCTGCAATAAATGGCAACATCATTCCAGAACTCGGATACGCTGCTGACACAATCTTCCTCTTAAAAATTTCAAAAGGATAAAAATAGACAATGGAGCGTGGTTAAACAAAAATGCACAGAATAGCAATACCTTTATGTAAACATACATAAAACTAAGATCATGCCTATTTACAAAACAAAGAGACAACCCAAAATTATCATCAACAGTCAAGAACATGAAACTGTAATAAGCAATGGAATCTGCCAGAAAGTGATCAAAAGAAGTTCAACAATAGCAACACTAATTCTAAACGTCATGAAGAACATATGGCGCAATACCAGTCTATCTAGCTATTGAACTTTCCAGCCGTAGCCGGCCCATAGGGCGTAGACCAAGATACTCCTTCTTTTATCTAAATTGTTGTTCTAGCTGTTTTCAATTCTTTTAAAGATATTTTATCAAATCTCGCAATGTGTCTCTGTTCTATGCAAGCAGCTCTATCTCATTGAGGGAGCCGATTCCTGCCTCTCTTGTCTCTCTCATCAATGTTCTTCTCAGTATCTCTCTGGGTCTTCCTCTTTTCCTCTTACCTGTTGTTTCCCACTTGAGGGCTGGCTTTGCTATTCGGTTATTATCTCTTCTCATTACGTGTCCAATATATGACCATCGTCTTTTCTTTATTACTGAAGATATTAGTGGTTGATTGGCGATTTTTCTAATTTCCTCGTTTGTTTTGAATTCGTTCCACGCTATACCAAGTATTTTCCTTAGACATTTATTTTCGAATGCGTTCAGCTTTGTTTCTATATCTCTTGTTGTTTTCCAGCTTTCACACGCATACGTAAGGGTTGATAGTACATTTGATTTGAATAGTCTAAGTTTTGTGTTTGTGCCGATGAGTTTTGATTTCCACAACTTTTCAAGGCTTCTGAAAGATATTGCTGCTTTAGCTATTCTGATTCTAATTTCTTTGCTTGTAAACCATTCTCGATCAATGTGACTTCCAAGATAGATAAAGTGATCGATCTCTTCCACTGGTTTGTTTTCCATGCATATTTTGTCGTCTGTTGGAATTAGGCTTTTCATGGGTTTAGTCTTTTTATGATTGAGCTCAAGCCCAATTTTAGGGAGCCGCGATAGCTCAGTGGTTATTGAACTGGACTACAAAGAACAAGAGGTAGGGTTCGATCCCAACCGACGGCTTCCGGGTTCACCTAGCCTTTAATGGGTACCGGATTTTTTTCTGGGAAAGTAAAGCGGCACGGGCGTAATACCGACCACATTACCCCAAAAGTCATGTGCCGAAGGTCTGTAACATTTATGGTCACTAACACCATATTCCATATACGCCGCCACTTGGCGTGACGGGGGTACTTTACTACTTTTTTCAAGCCCTATTTTGCTGGCTATTGATGGTAGTTCATTTGTGTTTTCCTGCACTGTTTTTATCTGACTGCTGATGAGAACTATGTCATCAGCAAAGTCGAGGTCCTCTAAATGGTCTCATTGTATCTATTCGATGCCTTTATTACCAGTACAGCATTTCTTCATTATGAAGTCCATAACAACTCCAAATAACAAGGGAGATAAAATGCATCCTTGGTTAACCCCAATTTCTAAAGCTTTTTTGAAGTCGATAAAGTTAAGTACAAAAGGTTTTTGATTTCAATGTGTTCCTTCAATATAAGTCGTAGAGTGAAAATGTGGTCAAGGCAGCTTCTCCCTTTTCTAAACCCAGCCTGTTCTTCACGCATTACTGTATCTATTGAATCCTTTATTCTATTTAGGATGATTTTGCAGAATAACTTTGAGGCAACTGACAAAAGTTAAAGTGTCACGTCTCTCCAGTTGTTACAATCTCTAAGATTGCCCTTTTTTGCAATCTTAACAATGATTCCTTTTTTTCCATTTATGAGGCGTCTTCTCTGCTTTCCAAATGATGTTAAACATTTTCTGGAGATGTATTAAATTATGGCTATCAATTGCCTTGAGGATCTCAGCTATTAACTTATCCTCTCCAGCAGCCTTGTTATTGGCCATACGCTTTAAAGTGGTTTCGGTTTAACTCAAGGTGAAGTCACCTAAATTTAGAATTGGTGTTCCACTGGATGTATATGTGTTTGTCAGCATCTTTTGTACAGTATAGAGAGTTCTGCTGTCACCTGCAATTGCAGCTGTCTCTACTTTCTCTGCCAAATTGTCTATATAAGCTCTTGTATCTCTTCTTGACGGACTTTTTACTTTGTTGTCTAAATCTTTGTATGTTGCTTTTGCCAGGACCTTTCCAAGATATGTCTTTACATTAGTCATGGCTCTCTTCGCTTCTCTTCTTTCTTTGATGTATTTCCAAGTAGTGTCTGAAATCGAAGCTCGTTTTTCCATTTTCTTCAGTCCAGCACTTGCTTCTGCTGCTGTCATTAGTATTTTGCTCTGTGTGTCCCACATTTTATTGATATCTAGTCTATTTCACCAAGTGCTGCATAACAATTAATTAGCTCTATGTTAAACTTTTCCTTTATGGCTTCATCTTTCAGTTTACAACTATCAATGTTATGTGTAGTTGATCACTTCTGTTGGCTTTTCAATTTTAATCTTATTTTCCCAATGCACAGGTTATGGTCACTATCAACATCAGCACCTCTGTATGCTCTTACATCTATCAATGATGATCTGAATTGTTGTTTAATACATAGGTGGTCAATTTGATTTGAGGTTCTATCATCAGGAGATATCTATGTTGTTTTGTGAATATTTTTTTGCGGAAATAATGTCCTAGTACCAGTAATGCAGTAAAATTAAAATTACAGAGGACATGTATCTTTCCCATAGCAACATGTGGTTATGAACCATGGACAATCTCGTAAACATCAAGGGAAAAGAATATGTTCAATCGTAACAAAATGCTATAGAAAAACCCATAGATACATTTGATATATACTAACAGGTTTAACGTTAGAAATAACTGGTTTATAAGCACAATTGTACAAAGAAAATTAAAATACTACAGCTACGTCAAAAGACACAGATGGCTAAAAAGAACAATAATGGATGGCATGGTTCCGTTGCGACATCAAGGAGACCTTGAACTTGGCAGCAAAAATGCGATCTGATGATGATGATATATATATATATATATATATATATATATATATATATATATATATATATATATATATATATATACAAACACACACACACACACGCACAAATATCTGGAGAGAAAGAAAGATAGAAAGACAGAGAGAGAGAGAGATGGAGCTCAATACCGTCGCTCGCGTAAGTGATTTGCCGAAATAGCTGCTGTGTTAGTCCAGTACTTCACTTGACGGTCGTACCTTGTCCGAACAATTCCCTTGTGCTCGAATATATATATATATATATATATGTATATATATATATCATTCAATAGGATGACGTGACTCCAATATGTCGAATGGCCCCCATCACTGGTCACCTTCTGATTACAGTGTAAGTAAAAAAGAAAAGTACCCCCGTCACGCCAAGTGGCGTATAAGGAAATAAGGTGTTAGTGACCCTATATTTTACATACCTTCAGCACATGATTTTTGTTGTAATGTGGTCGGTATTACGCCCATGCTGCTTTACTTTCCCAGAAAAAAATCCGGTACCCATTTAAGGCTGGGTGAACCCGGAAGCCGTCGGTTGAGATCGAACCCTACCCCATGTCCTTTGTAGTCCAGTTCACTAACCACTGAGCTATAGCGGGTCCCTTCTGATTACAGTGTACGAGAGAAAATACTGTCATATATACAACTATCCACAACACATTTGTCGTTATCATACCGTTTATATTACATCTATTATCCGCATTCGTCTCTCTAACTCTATTCATCGTGGCTTTCGGAGCTAATCGAGTAATTTATGAATGTCAGATCGTGTAATTTCTTATGTTTCTGCGCCACAGATGCCCAACAGCTCACAGGCGAACGCACTACAACTCATAGTTCTGTTTGCCTTTATCGTTCAGTAAATCACACTTCAGTGAAGTCTACATCTCCTGACGGTCCGCCTAGAAAAGTTTATCTAACCTGAGGATGCGAGTATTGATCGAAGATGAAAATGATAAAGATGGAAATATTTTGAAAAGGAGTAAGAGCAGCTTTCAATTTATATGTCAGCAGATCGACAAAAGGCTGTTTTATCCTTTCCTTCAGATACAGGCTCTCCAAAATGCAGCATTGTTGGAAAAATACAAACACTATCGGTCATCCACGGCCGGGACATTCAGTTATTTTACCTGCGATGTGGAGATGTGGAACAGAATGTGCTAAAGATGAACGGTCGCTACCCGGTCAAAATGTGCTAAAGACGAACGGTGGCTACCCGGTCAAAATGTGCTAAAAATGAACGGTGGCTACCCGGTCAAAATGTGCTAAAGACGAACGGTCGCTACCCGGTCAAAATGTGCTAAAGACGAACGGTCGCTACCCGGTCAAAATGTGCTAAAGACGAACGGTGGCTACCCGGTCAAAATGTGCTAAAAATGAACGGTGGCTACCCGGTCAAAATGTGCTAAAGACGAACGGTCGCTACCCGGTCAAAATGTGCTAAAGACGAACGGTGGCTACCCGGTCAAAATGTGCTAAAAATGAACGGTGGCTACCCGGTCAAAATGTGCTAAAGACGAACGGTCGCTACCCGGTCAAAATGTGCTAAAGACGAACGGTCGCTACCCGGTCAAAATGTGCTAAAGACGAACGGTCGCTACCCGGTCAAAATGTGCTAAAAATGAACGGTGGCTACCCGGTTAAACTGTGCTAAAGATGAGCAGTTGCTATCCGGTCAAAATGTGCTAAAGATGAACGGTCGCTACCTGGTCAAAATGTGCTAAAAATGAACGGTGGCTACCCGGTCAAACTGTGCTAAAGATGAGCAGTTGCTATCCGGTCAAAATGTGCTAAAGATGAACGGTCGCTACCCGGTCAAAATGGGCTGAAGATAAACGGTCGCTACCCGGTCAAAATGGGTTAATTATGGGTGGTCGCTAGCCGTTCATAATGTGCTAAAGATGAACGGTCACTAGCCGGTCATAATGTGCTATAGATGAGCGGTCGCTACCCGGTCAAAATGGGTTAATTATGGGTGGTCGCTAGCCGTTCATAATGTGCTAAAGATGAACGGTCACTAGCCGGTCATAATGTGCTATAGATGAGCGGTCGCTAGCCGGCCATAATGTGCTAAAGATGAGCGGTCGCTAGCCGGCCATAATGTGCTAAAGATGAGCGGTCGCTAGCCGGCCATAATGTGCTAAAGATGAACGGTCGCTAGCCGGCCATAATGTGCTAAAGATGAACGGTCGCTAGCCGGCCATAATGTGCTAAAGATGAACGGTCGCTAGCCGGCCATAATGTGCTAACGGTCGCTAGCCGGCCATAATGTGCTAAAGATGAACGGTCGCTAGCCGGCCATAATGTGCTAAAGATGAGCGGTCGCTAGCCGGCCATAATGTGCTAAAGATGAACGGTCACTAGCCGGCCATAATGTGCTAAAGATGAGCGGTCGCTAGCCGGCCATAATGTGCTAAAGATGAACGGTCGCTAGCCGGCCATAATGTGCTAAAGATGAGCGGTCGCTAGCCGGCCATAATGTGCTAAAGATGAACGGTCACTAGCCGGCCATAATGTGCTAAAGATGAGCGGTCGCTAGCCGGCCATAATGTGCTAAAGATGAACGGTCGCTAGCCGGCCATAATGTGCTAAAGATGAACGGTCACTAGCCGGCCATAATGTGCTAAAGATGAGCGGTCGCTAGCCGGCCATAATGTGCTAAAGATGAACGGTCGCTAGCCGGCCATAATGTGCTAAAGATGAAAAGTCACTAGCCGGCATAATGTGCTAAAGATGAACGGTCACTAGCCGGCCATAATGTGCTAAAGATCAACGGTCGCTAGCCGGCCATAATGTGCTAAAGATGAACGGTCATTAGCTGGTCAAATTTGTGAAACATTAAAATATCTACCCATGGCATAGACGGATGTGTTCGAAAAATCAACAGATATTGAGACTTGTCGTAAATTAGAGTCACAACTGATCTACGTCAACTTAACTAGGTGAACGCTGAAGAAGAAAAAAATAAGATCCGTCTTTAAGGGCGTACTATTTCGTTCAATACAACCTCTGATCTCTGGAGTCTCATAATTACATCCTCATTAATATCCCGATCACTCCTCAAAAAATCGTCCTAGAGAGTATTAAGGATACATCACTTTTCAAACAGGTTGATGCACTCGATTCATTTCTTATTTGTTCTCGTACTTGTGACCAAGACAGTTATATCACACATTTTCTTGAAGATCCTATTTCTCCAGATGTCCAATAAATTAATAATTGATCCGCCAGTTCTGACTTCTCTGAGCGTAAACTGCAGTTGATCACAATCTCTGCTTTCTAGAAAGACATCTCGTAACAGTCTTGGCCTCCATTCTAATGCATGAAGTATTTAGCACATTAGCTGAGCTGTGTTGTTCCATAGCTTTACATCTCATTATATACTGCAAGATGTAGAGTTCAATGCAGCAAGAGGTCCATGCCTATGAGTCATGTCCCAGGCGTGTCATCCTCCCTTAGAGTGTCAAGAAGATTAGGGCCGAAACACTTGCTCGACTGGGGACTTCTGATAAAAAAAAGATTTGTCTCCTGCTGCTAAGCTCTGTTTAAAGAGTTTGCTATTGCCTCCATTGCTTCCATCATCATCATGCGCCATATCGGTCGGCGTAGGCGATCATAGACTTCCACAAACTTATATCCACAGTGCATCGTATCAGTTCTGTTGTTGAATGTTTTCCATGACATAACACCAAGCTATCTAGTATCTTCTCTCTTTCTCGTCTGCGATCTCACTTCCCTGTAATTTGCCAGTTGTAACCAAGAATTACAACTTTTTTCTTCACATGATATGCCCGACAAGTGTTGATTGTTTCTTCCTGAAGTTTTTTAAGAGCTCCCTTTTTGTGTTGACCTCTATGAGAACTTCCTCATTACTCTTTTTAGCAGTCCAGGTAACTTTCAACATTCTTCTGAGAAATCCCATCTCTGTGGCCTCTAATCATCTTTTAATTTCTTTGTTTACTGTCCATGATTCGCTTCCATAGGTCAGGATTGGCTCTATATAGCACCGATGAACTCTCTTTGTCACTTCTCTTGAAATAGATTTGTTGCGTAAGACATTTTTTTATTTTCTTAAATGTTAATTTTGCCTGTGTTATTTTGCTTTTTATTTCTATGGCGCATATTCCATCTGATGTTATTATTGTCCCAAAATATTTGATGCGGTGCACTTGTTTCAGATATGCCCTGTTTTTTTAATGCTGCAGTATTGTGATGATTGTTTATTCGATATGGCCATTAATTTTGTTTTATTACTGTTCAGACTGAGACCTTTCTTATTTATTACAATTATGTCTATCATTTCTTATAGTTCATTCTCCATCTCTGCAATTAAGACTACGTCATCCGCATATCGCTAATTGTTTATGTTGTGACCGTTTGCTTCAATTCACTCTTTTATCTACTATTGATCTCATAATATTTTCGCTGTAAAGTGAAAACAAATACGGCGACATAGATTTACATATCATTTTAAACACGGAGTGTCACCCAATATTTAACCCTCTCCTTACCAATCCGTTACTACATATTTCAGCATCTACCAAACCAGCATGAACATTAACCAGCTGCTGTCGTAGCTCGTCATCGCTTGGAGGTTGTCCTGATACAAATTTAGTAAAAAAATAAATTGATGCAAATAATAAATAATTTAACAATAAACATTCTCCAGATAATGTTCATAAATACCGGAACACTTAGGTCCTTCAAAATTGTCATTGCAAGAACATTCCCCTGTTGCATGATCACACACGCTTATGCAGTTCTCAGGGCACATATTATCACAATCTGATCCAAAGAATCCATCGGTACAAGCTGTAAGATATCAGATGAATGCATTGTGATCATTGTGAAATGTTAGAGAAAAACAAAGAAATCTACGCACATTAGAGACTGTATGCATGCAGATAGTTACATGTGTTGTATTTTGACTGAGATTAACATCGAAGTATAATTAGTTATTACTTTATCAGATCATATATTGTCTCATATAAATATATGATCTTAATTTGATCTTACTTTCCTGTAAAGGTATCTGTATTAGAACGCGCTCTTCAGGCTCACTGAAATGGTAAAACAAATGACACCAGAACAATTATGTAATTATTACATTATCAATGGGTATTATATTTGTAACTAATAATCCATTTAAGATGATGCTCCTCAAATGTTTTTAAAATATATTTTTAGAAATAAACATAAGAAATGCAAGAATACTAAAATACAATTAGCGAGAAAGGCACCCAATCTTTGTCTGTCTCTTTTTCCTCCATTTCCTCATGTACCCTTTAGGGGAGGAAGGGGGAGTGAAGAGGGTGGGTGGGTCGAGTGAGATACAAAGTTCTGCTTGCCGAACTTGTGGCGGCTTTACTGATTGTCAGTTGATGTTGTAGCTCTTCTTTGATGTTGTCTGTCCATCTTACTCTGGGTCTGCGCCTTGTTCTTCCCTCTTCTCTTTTAATATATGCCTTATATGGTAAGGAATCACATGACATTCCATTTAGATGAGCAAGCCAGTTTATTTGATGTTTCCGTATGTAACTTAGGGATTGATTCAGTGGCTGCACTTTCTCTTATCAATCTGTCTTTTCTGGTCACTCGAGTAGCTTTTCTCAGACATCTCATTTCTATTGTGACAAGCTTTTGTGTATGCTTAGTCGTAATTGATGATATGTGGTTTTGGAAGTACCATGTGGGAATGGATGAACTCTGTATAAAAAAGTTTCTTCGTGGTAATAGGTATTGCTTTGTGTTGAAGTATAGGGAATACCTGTCCTAATATTTGGTTTGGCTTGTTGTATCGTTTGTCTATTTCTTGATCGATTTTACCATCTTCAGAGAATGACGTTTCTAGATATTAAAAATATGCTACTTGTTGTATAACTCGTTGTTCTATAGCCAAAGCAACATGAAAATCAACATCAACATAGCTGTAGTAATAAACAGGTTCATGGGAAAAAAACAGAATATCTTCATATCGGCAGACAACACAATATTTAAGGTGGTGAAGGAATTCAATTATCTAGGGAGTCTAGTGACAGATGACAACACACAAACAACAGAAATAAACTCAAGATATACAACTAGAGACAAATTCTCGGAAACATGTCACCACTATTGCCCCTCAAGGAAATAACCCTACAGGGAAAGGACACCCCACAACAGAAGCCTCAACCCAAAGTTGTGCTACAATTGAAAGATCTGAAGTAATGGGACTGTTAAATCATCAATTCTAGATATGATATCACCAATACAAGTGACTTATAACCGTCACATATTTCGATAATTCTTATTCTCCACTCTGTGACGTGAACATTTCAAGTTTGATACTCACAACATTTTAAATTTTGTGACTAATCCATTTCTTCATCAATCGTCAACTGTCATCACGTCTTAATTCAATGAAATAATTGAATTTAGAATCTTTAATTTTGGTGAAATAATCAGCATTATCTCAAATAGTGGTAAAATATGACGTTTCGCGCTAATGTATGTTTATTTACGCCGACAAAAATGCTATCTAGCAGTGAGTTGTTTCAAATATGTAGTGTTTCAAGCAATGCACGACGCACTGGTTGTCTAACACAGTGATCGACATGATCTGTGCTGACTTCTGATTGTCCCGAGAGGTGGACACGATAACTGATTACACAGGACACGAGGGGAGTTAACTTTCGAAATCAAAGCTCCACTTCAATGCTTTATAAATAATATTCTTATTGAATAGGAATCGACCAACAACAGATTAATTAGAGCAGGCTATACGGTTACATACGGAAAACTAACGATTATCTATAGCTCGTTTCAAATCATGTGCCCAACTTCAAAACGCTATTACTCTCTAACCATTTGTTAAAAACTTTTGAAATTTTCCAAATGTTATTAGAATGCAAAAGACCCTTTAAATGTATATTTAACAAATATCTTGCAGCTGCAGTTTTCTTAAAGCGGCGAATTTCTTTGATGTTTGTCACAATTGTAAATTGTGAAGCCCTAAAGAATAGCAATTACCGTAGTTGCTGGTCTATGATTAATTTTCACTAGGTAAAGGCGTGGCCGTAATGGGGAAATAACTGTATAAGACAAAACACCAGGAGAATTATTGTCTGCTCAGTTCGAGGACGGACGATAATATCAAGGTATACCTGTTTGTCCAATTTTCATAGTTGTGTGGTCCTGAAAAGGACCGTTTGTTGAACTAACTTAAGGTAATATAGGGGCCAACATTGTGGGGGCTATATACTTTCATTCTGAATCAGACGAGTCTAAAAGATTAATAACTGTTTGGGGTTGAACATTCCACAAACCATCATTTTTCCAATATTCGTCTTCCTGTTTTAAGACGTGGTCTTCACATTTAGCCCAATAATCTTTGTCTATATTTAATAAAGCGAGATTAGCAAGAGTCTTTACATCGCATATTTTGAATGTTATATTTTCATCTGCCACTTGTCCTTTTAATTTTGCCCAGATTAGTTTTATTAGATTTAAATGAGCATGGTAAGGTGGCAGCCTCAAACTTATATGACCGTGCTCTTGGATAATCTTATCTATTTGAAAAATCTTTGTCCTCTGTTTTTGCTTTACTAGAGATAGTAATTCAGGTTTTAAGTACATGTTATTAAATTGTATGTGCTCCTTTGTGACCCATATCTTAATAGCATCTTTTGTACTGGATGACGTCGGGACTTTATCTTCAAGTGTAACAATGTTGCGGTACGCTGCATTGTCCATTATTAGGCAAGATGGTCGATCTAGTGATGGTAGAACAGAATTTTCAATCCAATGTCTAAATATGTGAACATTCATCTCAGAGTGATAATCCCGATTGTCTATGGATTTTGAAAGAAAAATGAGCTCTGCATTCTGTATTAGTCCATGTTGTCGACTACCTGCATGAGCAATTATCAAGCGCTGTCCTTTGCTGCTAGGTATTAATCTCTTAATCTTTCCATCTGATGACTGCCATTCCCTTTGGTTAGTGTGGTGAGCATTGATCCATGTTTCATCCAAGTACACAATATCATAACCTTGCTTGCGCACCTCTTTTACTTCACGTAAGTACTTGCTTCTCATGACTACTATATGTGGCTTCTCACAGATGATGTTTCGTCCATTGGAATACTTTCTGAATGTAAAGCCTGCAGCTCTCACATTTCTCCATAATGTAGACTTTGATATATTCAATACTGTTGTTCTTTTTCAGCGATACTTTTAATTTTCTTATTGTAACAGTTTCATTCATACCCGACATTTTGCGAATTTCACTTCTAATAAGTTCACTGTCGAAATTATCCAACATTTTTGATCTTCCTTGTGATTTTGTATATTTTGAACATTGACGGTCATGTGCTTGAATCCAGCGATTAAATGACCGTTTAGATAAATCCAAAATGTGTCTTTTCCTATTCTCAGGGTTTTCTAAAGAATGAAATAATCTTCCTCGTTTAGCCTCTTTGCAAAAATAGTCATACATTTTTATTGCGATGTTTTGTAAACTGCAGAATTTCATTTTAAGACTCATGATAAATGTTATCGTTCCACTTCTCAACCTATGAATGAACGGAAATGGAACACACAATTTCTCGTGTTTTTTACAAGTGTCTAATTGTGTAAAAAAACCACGGCGAAAGCGTGCAAACACGTCAATTTTACCGTTTATGGATTTTTACTCGCTAATTTTAACTTAAAATACTGTAAACATTAAGTTTTGACTACATCAATGGGTCGTTATAAATTTATATAAATCAAATAAGCAACAATAATAATTAAATGTTTTTTTTTTAATGAAATTAATTCCCTGTTGGGTTCTAATCATTATAACTTTACATGCAAATTTTGAAAAAAATTACAAAAAGTGGTTAAAAAGATATCGATTTTAAAAGTTGGGCACCAGTTATGAAACGGACTATAGTGTTTAACGTCAACTAATGAGGCTGATGACAAATTTATTGGGAAAATAAGGAGTGGACACTAGCAATCAAAATGGAGAGTCTACTAGAACTACGTCTGACAGAAGGTTTAGTTAGAGGTGGAACATTTTACCCACACAGGGAGATATACAAGACTACAAGGATATCTCCAGATGATAAAACAAGAAACCAAATTGATCATCTGTATATTGGAAAGCAGTTTAGACCATCTTTGTTAGATGTACGGATCTACAGTTGGGCGGATGTTAACAGTGACCATAACCTGTGCTTAGGGAAGATAAAACCTAAACTGAAAGGCCAGTACAAGAAACCAGTTATAAGGAAAATATATAGCATCAAATTAGCAGACAAAACTGTGTCACTTACATTAATCAGTATTCAACAATTACGTACAAAGGCCTTGACATAAAAGTATGGTGTGTTATTCTTTGTTGGCAGTCAGATGTTGGTTTTATTCTTTGTAAGCAGTCATGTGTTGATTTTATTCTTTGTTAGGAGTCAGGTGTTGGTTTTATTCTTTGTTAGGAGTCAAGTGTTGGCTTTATTCTTTGTTGGCAGTCATTTGTTGATTTTATTCTGTTGGTTTTATTCTTTGTTAGGAGTCAGGTGTTTTTTTTATTCTTTGTTAGGAGTCAAGTGTTGGCTTTATTCTTTGTTAGCAGTCATTTGTTGATTTTATTCTTTGTTAGGAGTCATGTGTTGGTTTTATTCTTTGTTAGCAGTCATGTGTTGATTTTATTCTTTGTTAGCAGTCATGTGTTGGTTTTATTCTTTGTTAGCAGTCAATTCTTTCTGTTATTCTTTGTTAGCAGTCATGTGTTGATTTTATTCTTTGTTAGCAGTCATGTGTTGGTTTTATTCTTTGTTAGCAGCCAATTGTTAGTTTTATTCTTTGTTAGCAGTCAGTTGTTGGATTTATTCTTTGTTAGCAGTCATGTGTTGGTTTTATTCTTTGTTAGCGGCAAATTGTTGGTTTTATTCTTTGTTAGCAGTCAGATGTTGATTTTATTCTTTGTTAGCGGCCAATTGTTGGTTTTATTCTTTGTTAGCAGTCATGTGTTGGCTTTATTCTTTGTTAGCAGTCATGTGTTGGTTTTATTCTTTGTTAGCAGTCATGTATTGGTTTTATTCTTTGTTAGCAGTCAGATGTTAGTTTTATTGTTTTTTTAGCAGCAATTGTTGGTTTTATTCTTTGTTAGCAGTCAGGTATTGGTTTTATTCTTTGTTAACAACCAATTGTTAATTTTATTCTTTGTTAGCAGTCAGTTGTTGGTTTTATTCTTTGTTAGCAGGGAATTGTTGGATATATTCTTTGTTACCAGCCAATTGTTGGTTATTTTCTTTGTTACCAGCCAATTGTTGGATTTATTCTTTGTTAGCAATCAGATGTTGGTTTTATTCTTTGTTAGCAGCCAATTGTTAGTTTTATTCTTTGTTAGCAGTCAGTTGTTGGATTTATTCTTTGTTAGCAGTCATGTGTTGGTTTTATTCTTTGTTAGCAGCCAATTGTTGGTTTTATTCTTTGTTAGCAGCCAATTGTTGGTTTTATTATTTGTTAACAGCCAGTTGTTGGTTTTATTCTTTGTTAGCAGCCAATTGTTGGTTTTATTATTTGTTAACAGACAGTTGTTGGTTTTATTCTTTGTTAGCAGCCAATTGTTGGTTTTATTCTTTGTTAGCAGCCAATTGTTGGTTTAATTTTTTGTAAGCATTCAGGTGTTGGTTTTATTCTGTTTTAGCATGTCAATTGTTAGTGTTACTTTTTGCTAGGATCCCTTGTTACCACCTCAATGCTAGATCACCCAATGTCACATATGCACTTAGAACAACCATAACGGTACTCTGTCTTCACTCATGAGCTGACAAAGAGTTTACGTTTTGTTGGTTCCTCTAATTCGCTGTTTAAAACATTGCTCCTATCTGACCTTCAATCGGTATGCCCAAGGCACTAGATATCACACACACCATATAGTTTACAACAGAATTATAAACATATATAGGTCAAAACCTAATACGAAACAATGACTGTCTGTGCAGATCGATACAACTAACGATGATGGTGATTACGATGTGACCATTGACTTGTTATCAAGATAAACTTCACCTTTTCCACATCGATCTCCCACGTAGCCAGGAATGCATTTCAAACAAAATCCATATTCACCTGCGCACGATCTATCGGCACAGTTGGTGCTGCATGGAGAGGAACAGTTAAACCCGTAGTAACCTTCATCGCAGCCAGGAGCACATACGCCAGTGACTGGAAAACAGAAGGAAGTTGTCGTCGCTGCATTCACACAGGTTTTGACACCACAGTCCGTATGTTCCACGTGGGCACACAGTTTCTGGCAAATGTACATCGCGTTAGTTATTCAAAATTATGTGAAACAAACAAATAATACATTGCTGCATCTGTACGGTATCATACAAATACATAATACACAATAGGATGTGCTGTCAATAAATAAGCTTCTAAAGACAGGACAGATAACTAGTATGCACAAGATAATAAGGAATTGTGTTTGTTAAATAAATAAACGTTCTTTCATGAGACCTAATGAGAGAAAGTGAACACAGGAATTGTGGGTGGTCATCAAATGTGACAGTGCGATTAGTAACAGGCCAATAGGAAATAGTTTATCAGTCATGGAAAGAAATCTGTAAATGAAAAAAAGCAAGCGAGGCATTGATAGCGCACAGAGCTATCAGACAGTTCTCGTGGGACATTCGACAGCTGAGATGATGCATTAACATATTTCTTATTTAAATGTATATAACTGAATTTCGTGTGAGACCTGTCGTAGGATGACCTGTAGCGAAACATTAACTCATCACTGGCGTATAGATGAACATTACTTAGATGATCGTAGTTGTGGTCCCAAAAGTCCTATCATTCATCAATGGGCTGTTTTTGACAGCGTAGATAAACAACCTTTTAGATTCACTTGCACTTAATTTTCTTCTCTAAGATAAAGCCATAGTCAAATAGTAAATATAATTAAGTTAGCTAAACCATCTTCTTTCATCTCTATTTTCATCAAAATATTGAAGGTCCGTTGAGTCGCAGACCTGGACGTTAGAATCAAGTGTAATACCTTTTCATCTTCTTCTTATCAATTTTCTAAACGTCGGTGATAGTAGTGTTGTAAAATTGTTCCTGGTATCGGTATATATGTCTTCTAGAAAACACATCCTTAAACTCATCATCATGTGCCATATCGGTTGGCGTAAGCGATCGTGTCCTTCCACAATCTTCTATCTACAGTGCATCGTATCAGTTCTGTTGTTGACTGTTTTCCATGCCATGAAACCAAGCTATCCAGTATTTTCTTTATTTGTCGTCCCCGATCTCTCTTTCCTTAAATTACCTCGTTATATAACATAAGTAACTCCACTCCCTACTGTATTAGAGTCAATGGCATAGACACAGAATCGTCGATTGAAATTGAGAATACTCAGAGATTAAAAGGTCGATCAATCAATCTAGCAAGTAAAGATTTTATTAGACTGTGGAAAGAGGCCCAATACAATAGTATTTACTGGAGTCAAGGGGGTCGCGGCTGTCTGTAAAAATATAATAATAATCTTCATATTATAGCTTTGGCCTTGGATTTGTTGCCCTCTCTGTAAGTATTCTTGTATACCTAAATTCTTTCCTGAAGATGTGCACTCTCAGCCAGGCTCTCCAGTCAAAAACTCTTACGCAGTCAATAATTCTCATGAAACACCTATCCATCTTATAACATAAAATAACAATATAGTCATTTGTAACATCATTTATTCAAGGAAGTCAATAACCAACCTTGGAATCTAATTGACTATTTCATGTGTCCATTTGAATATGTTCTGATGTCTACTATGTTTGTTTCATAAGAATGATACTCGTAATACTCATATTCTGTTATATTAATGTTATTTCATATGTTTAATATTTTCCCACATTCATAGTCACCCTACCATACTCTATGCATATATGTTAGAATTTATTTTCTTGTATCCATGTGCAAGTAACACTATTCAAAACTCACAAATGTCCATCAATGAGCTACTACATTGTATATCATCATCATCAAGTACCGGGTTTGCTGGCGTAGTTGATCATGTCTATCCTCAACTTTCGATCTCCACAGTTATTTATCATTTCTGTTGTTGACCTTCTGCCAAGCCATTCTCTTAAGCTGTCTCGTATTTTTTTCTCTTTGCTTTCCTCGATCTCTTCGTCCCTCAATTTTTCCAGTTGTTACAACATATTCCATCTGTTCTTTTCTCATTGCATGGCCAAAAAATGATGATTGTTTCTTCATAATATTGGAAATTAACTCTCTTTTTGCTTTGACCTCTTTCAGAACATTTACATTACTCTTCTTATCTGTCCATGGTATTCTCAACATTTTTCTGTAAAACACATTTCTACAGACTCCATTGATTTTCTTGTCTGTTGTCCTATTGTCCATGATTCACATCCATATATTAAGACTGGCTCTACATAACATTTAAGAACTCTTCGTCTTGTTTCTATTTTCAAAAATGGATTGCAAAGTATCTTCCTCATTTTTTGGAAAGCTGCTTTTGCCTGAGCCATTTGGTTATTTGGTTGGTTATGGAAGGCCCCGGTATCACTGGGAACGAATTAAAATCCATAAGTGCTCAACCGCCCGTGCCAGCGGAATCATCCGAGTTAATATCTCATCTCCCAAACAAAGAAAGTTAACTGTAGTCCCCATCGTAGCAGTCTCAGCACACGCCAAAAGACATGAGGCAAAACACAGAAAGTGAACACAGCCAACTGTTCCCTGTCATACGATATTATCATTCATCGTAAACAATTGGAAAATCGAAACATGATCAAAACTGATGAGACACACAGCTTGCGGAGTTCACAGAGCACCTAACTCAGTAGCTTCTGCAATAAGCCGGACTTGAAATAAGAGGAAACTGCAACAAGGAACACTTTTCATGCATAGCCTTCAATGGTTCCTGTCGCCTATCCACCATATACCGGAAGTTCGCGTCCTCTTGAAACTGATGATGGTCATATTTTAAAAAAAAATGTATAGCACGTGCTGATGTTGGGCCATCGTTATTGACTCCAATTCCGAACATATAAACACACAGTTAGTCGTCAGATTTCATAGTCGCGCATCAAACAACGGACCGTAAGATTAGCTTACGGCTGGTCTACGGATTTACGATGAGCCATTACGATGACGTTGCACACACAACAATGTCGCACACACAATGACACACCCTTTATATTCATGATTACTCCAGTGAATGCAGTCTACGACGAACAAAACACGATGACAATTCCCTAACGTGATAAAACTACTGCTGATGAAACAGTTCACATTAATGAATAACATGTAAATAACTTGCGTCAAGCAAATCCAACATCGGTCATCAACAGCACCAATGTGACGTAAAGCCCAGATCAAGTGTAGACGGTGGAAGGTCGCATTCACAACACTTGAGTTGTCAAAAAGGAAATATTGCCGGCGTACGACTCCACTTTATCGGCGCAGATGTAATAAGTAGATCATCATTTTGACTTTAACGCAGAAAAGTGCACTGGAGAATCGAAATTAATCAGACCCCGAATAGTGCATTCTGCAGTGATCGAGCGAACGTGGACTAGATTCACCATTTTGGAAACGGACGTCATTTGTTTTAAGGTAATATTTTTGTTATTTATCGAAGTCTGAGTCATTCTGCATCTCACCTCCTTTGTACATCTTCCGCCTGAGGTTAACAAAGTCCCCAAATATTTAAATTCATTTACCTGTTTTAATATTGATCACTTGTATTTATTTTGCACTGAGGTGATGTCTTTTCTTTGTTGCAACCATTACTTCTCTCTTTTTGCTATTAAGGCCAAGTCCTTTATTTTTGCTTTCTTTCGCTATAATGTCTAACATTTCTTGCAACTTATTTTCACTCTTAGCGATTAAGACTATCATCAGCATACCTTAGATTATTTATATTATGACCCCCGACTACATTGTATATAGCAGGGATGGTCAATTCCTTTCAAATGGCGGGCCACTTTTTTATATTATTTTTTGTGTGGCGGGCCACACACATAACAACATCAATACAAATAAACTTGCCATTTGTTTTAAGGTAATAATTTTGTTATTTATCGGCATTATTTGCTTATATAAATCATTTTGTTGCAACAGAGTTAAAAATGCCTAGTTGATTTATAAAAATGAATAAAATTTGCTATTTATATTGTTTAACAAACATGTTTTAGTTAGGTCATTTTAAAGTTGCTATGTAACAAACCTTAATGAGAATAATGTGGACGTTCATGTGCAGCAACAAGTTCATCAAATTCAACGTGTAAAGATGATGATGATAATCGTAATAAATCATGTAGGTGGCTATCAGTGAGTCGGTTACTTTGTGACTATTTAATCACCTTCATTGTTGAAAAAGCGCATTCACATATATATGTGCTTCCAAACATAGAAGTAATTTTTCAAACTGAAATCACTCAATGCGGGATATTTCTCCTGTAGCACAACTTTCCAAAAGTCAACTCCTATATCCATCCTTGATTGGATAAAGGGGTCACTTTGGAGGTTACATAACTCCAACTGAAACACATTTCACCATTTCACCAGCTTAAATATTTTTTTAGTCATATTCTATACTCACAGTTCATTCACTTTTTCAAACTATGTCCCTTTTTACCCATGCTTTCTGTCTGAGCTCATTTAAAACGTGACTTAATGCATTTCCCAAAATTATGAGGAAAACAACTTAAAATTAGATGTGAAGAATTAACAAAAGAGTTACAAAAATATATTGCACACTAGACGTATCTTTACATTTCTAGTTTGATTGACAATGTCAGGTCACTAAATAAAAATACTTTTCACTTGTTTATTGTTTGTTTGTATATGTCAAATTTATAATCTCTGTCAAAGTTAGGAAGGATTGCATTTTACGTGAATATCACATTTTTTCACGTTCACATCGACAGCTATATTCTCAGGCGCCCCTCGCCATACAACCTCATGTTCTATGAGGCAGTCTCTTTTTAAAAGACGAGAATGTTGACGTTTTTGAGTAAATGTTCCTATTAATTGTGCGCAGGGAGCGGTCATTTCTGACCTACCATTATCAATTGCCAACTGCCAAGGACATGCACAGAATGCACACGGGATTTCCTGTTTTTCGCCAATAATCGAGAGTGCTGGACTCGCTACCCAGAGATCGCCGGAGAGGGGGGGGGGGGGAGGTGACAAGGCCACGAAGAAACCACGGATTCCAAGTGAAAAATTCCCAGCACCTGTTGCGGCACGCTCCAGGACTTTCTTGTCCAGATACTGGCGTTTTACCTCTAGACCACCCAAACGCCCCATGTCATACTTGTCGAATATTTACATTTCTGATTTTTATTCCCTTCTGTTTTACTTGTTTTCTATGCTTCATTATCTTGCAAAAGAAGATTAGCTAGCAGTAGGAATGCAGAAAGGTCAAGTACAAGACTAGAATCGGCGTTTTAGCATGCTAGTTTTCACCCATATGTGCTCGGGCATCTATCTATAAGTGTTCGGAGACTTCTGAAAAGTGTCGCTTCAAGCATTGAAACTCACGATACGATGCGGCATTTCTCACCTTCGCAGAGTAATAATCTGGTACCCATTTCTGCCAGCGGCTGGTCGACCGCAGGAGTATATTTTATTCCAACTACGAGTACATTTCACACTGTTTCCAGCAGGAATCAAACACGTGTTGTCCGAACGTCGTTAGCTCAGTCAAGTGGTTTTCCCATCTAGGCTACCGAGGCTCCAGGAATACATAAAATAAATGCAATGCAGCACACTTGACACAATAAAAATAAGATAGTAAAATTAATATTGTTAAGGACATGTATCTTTCCGATAGCAATATACTGTAAATCATGGAAATATTGCAATGAGCTGGAAAGAACAATAATTTATCGCATGGATAAAAGAATATGAAATAGGGGTAGACCAAGAAGAAGGTGGATTCAAAACATCAAGTAAATCTTGAAATGAGCTTAACAACAGAGGATAATGAGAGATCTACCTAGCTACATATTCTTTCTTAGGGCTGTGATGAATGCAACGTCATGTGAGAGATCTAGCTAGAAATAGAATCTTTCAGACGTGCAGTGATGAAGCAACGTCCAATGAGAGATCTAGCTAGAAATAGAATCTTTCAGACGTGCGGTGATGAAGCAACGTCCAGTGAGAGATCTAGCTAGAGATAGAATCTTTCAGACGTGCGGTGATGAAGCAACGTCCAGTGAGAGATCTAGCTAGAAATATAATCTTTCAGACGTGCAGTGATGAAGCAACGTCCGGTGAGAGATCTAGCTAGAGATAGAATCTTTCAGACGTGCAGTGATGAATGCAACGTCATGTGAGAGATCTAGCTAGCTACATATTCTTTCATACGTGCAGTGATGAAGCAACGTCCAGTGAGAGATCTAGCTAGAGATAGAATCTTTCAGACGTGCGGTGATGAAGCAACGTCCAGTGAGAGATCTAGCTAGAAATATAATCTTTCAGACGTGCAGTGATGAAGCAACGTCCGGTGAGAGATCTAGCTAGAGATAGAATCTTTCAGACGTGCAGTGATGAATGCAACGTCATGTGAGAGATCTAGCTAGCTACATATTCTTTCATACGTGCAGTCATGAAGCAACGTCCAGTGAGAGATCTACCTAGCTACATATTCTTTCATACGTGCAGTGATGAAACAACGTCCAGTGAGAGATCTACCTAGCTACATATTCTTTCATACGTGCAGTGATGAAACAACGTCCAGTGAGAGATCTAGCTAGAAATAGAATCTTTCAGACGTGCAGTGATGAAACAACGTCCAGTGAGAGATCTAGCTAGAAATAGAATCTTTCAGACGTGCAGTGATGAAGCAACGCACAGTGAGAGATCTAGCTAGAAATAGAATCTTTCAGACGTGCAGTGATGAAACAACGTCCAGTGAGAGATCTAGCTAGAAATAGAATCTTTCAGACGTGCAGTGATGAAACAACGTCCAGTGAGAGATCTAGCTAGAAATAGAATCTTTCAGACGTGCAGTGATGAAGCAACGTCCAGTGAGAGATCTAGCTAGAAATAGAATCTTTCAGACGTGCAGTGATGAATGCAGCGTCCATTGAGAGATCTAGCTAGAAATAGAATCTTTCAGACGTGCAGTCATGAAGCAACCTCCAGTGAGAGATCTAGCCAGCTACATATTCTTTCATACCTGCAATGATGAAGCAACGTCCAGTGAGAGATCTAGCTAGAAATAGAATCTTTCAGACGTGCAGTGATGAAGTAACGTCCTTTGAGAGATCTAGCCAGCTACATATTCTTTCATACCTGCAATGATGAAGCAACGTCCAGTGAGAGATCTAGCTAGAAATAGAATCTTTCATACGTACAGTGATGAAGCAACGTCCAGTGAAAGATCTAGCTAGAAATAGAATCTTTCAGACGGGTAGTGATGAATGCAACGTCCAGTGAGAAATCTACCTAGCTACATATTCTTTCATACGTGCAATGATGAAGCAACGTCTAGTGAGAGATCTAGCTAGAAATATAATCTTTCAGACGGGCAGTGATGAATGCAACGTCCATTGAGAGATCTACCTAGCTACATATTCTTTAATACGTGCAGTGATGAAGCAACGTCCAGTGAGAGATCTAGCTAGAAATAGAATCTTTCAGACGTGCAGTGATGAAGTAACGTCCTTTGATGGATTTAGCCAGCTACATATTCTTTCATACGTACAGTGATGAAGCAACGTCCAGTGAGAGATCTAGCTAGAAATAGAATCTTTCAGACGGGTAGTGATGAATGCAACGTCCAGTGAGAAATCTACCTAGCTACATATTCTTTCATACGTGCAATGATGAAGCAACGTCTAGTGAGAGATCTAGCTAGAAATATAATCTTTCAGACGGGCAGTGATGAATGCAACGTCCATTGAGAGATCTACCTAGCTACATATTCTTTAATACGTGCAGTGATGAAGCAACGTCCAGTGAGAGATCTACCTAGAAATAGAATCTTAGAAACGGGCAGTGATGAATGTAATGTTCTGTAAAAGAAACAGAACCTAACGATTTTATCCTAAAATACTTGTACTAAGCACCTCTCAATATCCACAATTTACGGCCTCCACTTTGTCATCCATTTCATTTATTAATTTATACCCAATTTAGTTTTCATTTATACCCAATATGGAGGCGAAGGCGCGCCCCACCCAGCACCAGAGCTGGAAGTCGTCAGTGACTCATAACTGATGGCTTGCGCCAGGATCGGTGAACCAGAACCATCCAGACCCTGCTACACCTCTCGGCGGTGCCTCCAGAAACAGACTAACCTATCTAGTCTGGCCAAGCGAGCAGGGATCGAAGAGGGAAGACAAACCCGGTACTCAAAAATGTCGGCTGAAGTCGGATGTGTTGGGCCGAAAGGCGCAGATATCACAGTGTTACACTGCAAACTTCAACACAACGTAACTACGTCCACTTAACGTCCTTTTAAGGGCGGATGACGAGGAGGAAGTCTACGGTTCGTATCCGCTAGAATACCTCAAATCATCGGGCGACCGCATCATCAGCATCATCATACCCAATATTGCATCATTAAAGGAATCGGGTTGGCGTGGAGACGTAATTACAAATGTCTCCAACAAATGTAATTTTTATGCCCCCCCCCCCTCCCCACACACAAATCAATATTATCCATGGAAATAAATCAATTTATTTTAAGTAATAAACTGATTCACGAAAGCAGTCATATCATAAATGTGTGCAGTATAGATTATTAATCTCCAAAAATAACCAACAGAACCTACACAATAAAATAGAATCAATACTGGAACTAAGAATGTTAGCTTGCCTGTCGAGATGTGTTATTTTTATTATGTCCAAGGTTTGAGACAACCTTCAGGACCACATTTCTATAATTTGTAATAATTCATAAATCACTTGCATATTCACAGCTGAAATAAATAAGATATTTAAGAATGACACACGCATATATACACATTAATATACAAACCACCATATGTTTCAACTTCACTTAAAGTCAAGATTTGTGCCTCAGCGTATGTATTTGTTTTTGCTGAAATCATTATGGAGTTGGTTAAAGTCTGGTTTTTTATGCTGAAATTAAACACATCCAATCTAACTTCCCATGGTGTTTGATCCTTGTAGTGGAAGGTCTTAGAGCCAAGTTCATCATAGCCATCAATGCAGAACCCAGTGAGACGATACCGCCCATCTGTAATTAAAATATAGAGAACAATTGTAGTTGTTCCATGTAATGATCCTTCATGTAATAGCAGTTACAAAGGATGTTATTTTCTCAGTATATTCCTACTGTTAAAGGGCGAGAATTTGTATTTCTCAAACTAAAAAAAGAAAAAGCTGAACAATGATAATGAAGACAATTACATAAATATCGTGGTCCTGAAAGAATTCGTGCATGGAAAATTACCAAAAGTTATGTGCTACATTTTTATTCACTCATTGAGACATTTGCGAATCATAAAAAAGCATGTCCTGGCAACAAACAACAGCTATTCGAATTAGCAACCAAACAGGACAATTCCAATATATAAAACAAGGAGTCAGACAAGGCTGTGTACTGTCGCCAGATTTGTTTACACTTTACAACGAATATATTATGAGATCAATAGTAGACTAAAAAGAAATTGAAGTCAACGGTCACAACATAAATAATTTGCGATATACGGATGATACAGTCTTAATAGCAGAGACAGAGAATAAACTACAAGAAATGATTGACATAATAGTAAAAGAAAGGTCTAAGTCTGAATAGTAAGAAAACAAAAGTAATGGCCATATCGAAGAAACATTTATCACCATCATTCAGCATAAAAATAAACATGATAAATCTGAAACAAGTGCAACGTTTCAAACACTTGGGCACAATAATAGCATCATATGGACAATCCACCTCAGAAATAAAAAGCAGAATAACTCAGGCCAAAATAGCATTTCAGAAAATTAAAGATATCTTATGCAACAAATCCATGTCAATAGAAGTGAAAAAGAGAGTTCATCGGTGCTATATAGAACCAATCCTCGCCTATGGAAGCGAATCATGGACAGTGGACAAAGAAAAGAAAAGACGATTATAGGCAACAAAGGTGGGATTTCTCATAAGAATGTTGAAAGTTCCCTGGCCAGATATAAAGACCAACGAGGAAATTCTAAAAGAAACCAACACAAAAAGGGAGCTCCTAAACAACATCATAAATAAACAATCAACATTTTTCGGGCACTTCTTGAGAAGAGGAAAGTTGGAATACTTGGTTACAACTGACAAAATAAAAGGAAAGAGAGAAAATACTAGACAGCTTGGTGTTATGGCATAGAAAACAGTCAACAACAGAACTGAACGATGCACTGTGGATAGAGAATTGTGGAAGGACATGGTCGCCTACGCCAAACGGTATGGCACATGATCATGATGATGATGAAACATTTACAAGTCAATGTAAAAAATATAATATTTCAATTATGACTGTAAATCTTGGGAGAAGCAAAAGTGATACCTCTCTTGAAATCAGGAAAAACGTTGTACAAACGAGTCCAGCTACCGACCAATAAACCCTCCAAGCTGACTGAGCCACAAATACTGCAGCCAGTGTAATGTTTTGTTGAAGAGAACTACTTTGAATAACAACTTTACGGCCTCGTTGCTTGCTCTTGAAGATAACACAATTCACCGAAAAGACTATTTTGCAGATATAGACCCTAGGTAAGGAAAGAAGAAGGTGCTGAATAACTCAAATTGTTTGTTTCTTATCTTTTTATTACATCGCATTGTCTTTCTGCAATTACGTTTATTTAGTAGATCATCACCATTTAGTTATCTGTTTCGTTTGTCACACTTGCGACGTCTCTACCCTCAATGGTTTCACTTTTATTCTTGATTTGTTTTAATTTGGAATTAACTCTGACTTTGTAATCTGGCAACTATTTATGACGCTCTAATTTATGACACTCTTATTTATGACGCTCTTATTTATGACACTTTTAAGAAAGTGTCTGTGCTGCACAATTCATTTTGGTTGCATATTATAAATAATATGTTTCCATTTTTATTTCTGGGCGCTCGCTTATCATCCAGGGCATTTACTATTTTCCTGATTTATATTCCATGGTCTTCCATTGAAGTCGTCCATCCCTAGTCCTCCATCTCTCTTATTGACTTCATAAATGGTTTCTTTCAGTGTCAGACAAAATTATTCGCTTTCTCAATCGTTGCTGTTGCAGTGCAGTTAATTTGTGGCAGTGCCTAGTTCTATAATACATTTCACCTCACATTTTGATATTTCGTTGTGCTCTATCACTGAAGAAATATGCTGATATGAATTATATGTTTAAAACGCAATATTGATTAAAAATAATTGGCAAGTACATGATACTCGAACCATGTAACAAATAAATTTGTGAGTCACTAATATACATGTTGCGGCAGAGTCAGTAAATAATGTTTTCATGTTAAAATGAAGGAACCAAAATATGGACCTGAAAAATTGTGTGAACTTTAGTCCTCTACATATTTAACCTTCCGGGTGTTGCAAAATCTTCACCTTCCTGATGCCTTTATTGTATGACTCAAAAGAGGGTCACAAAACCACACCTCCAGTTGTGAATGAAATCTTCATTTTCTCGTTCACATACATGGCACAACGAACACCATGCACACGCAGGAAACAGACTGTGTCCCCGAAGAGATCGCAAGCACTGCCATGCATTGAACTCCTGAGGGAAGGTCGAGGCAGATTAAGGACAACCTGATGGAGGAGAGTGGAAACAAAGTTCAGTTGTGTGGGGGCAGACACGGAACACACTGAGACCAATTTCAATACTGACTACGACCAAGGATTACTAACATCATCGAATATATGTACGGTGGCCTCTCGCCTACATTTCGCACTGTGGCAATGGATGGTTCCAGATTGATACCGGAGTGAACAAATCAGGCATTTGATCTCCCTTGTTATTTAAATTGCCATACATTTCAAAATGCAAAAATTGTGTGTAGGTAACTAAGGCTTTGGAAGGACACTTGGATCTTAATCTTAGCTTTTGATTTGAATCTTGATTTGGCGGACGATATAGTTCTTATTAACATCAATGCGAGCATGATACAAGAAAATACATATGCCCTGTCATCAAAAGCTAGAAACATAGGACTTGAGACCAACCAAGAAACGACGAATGTAATGAAAAGCAAAATCCGTCAAGATGAACAATTATACATGGAAGGAAAACCAGTGGAAGAAGTAGATCACTTTGTATATCATGGAAGTTGCATAGATCAAGAAAAAGACACGCAAAAAATAAATTAGAATCAGAATAGCAAAGGCAGCGATAGCTTTCAATAACCGTTATAAAATATGGAAATAAAATTACTAAGCACAATAACAAAGCTCATGATTTTTCAAATAAGATTTATTATCCACCCTTTATTATGCTTGTGACAGATGGAAACCAACTAAATAAATAGAACATAAATTGGTGCATTTGAAAACAAGTGTCTCAAGAAAATATTTCGTGTTCCTTGGAGTGAATCCAAGACTAATGCAGAAAAAGGATAAACAACGAAACACACAAACATATCATCTATACTCAAGAGATGAAAATGACCATATGTTGGCTTATGATGAGACAACAAGGACATCTCAAATCAAGCCCTTAGTTGAGAACCGGAAGGTAAAAGAAAAAAGAGGTCAACCTAGAGAGATAATAAAAGAACACTGAAGCGAGAGGCAACAACACAGCAAACATCAGCTACCTCGCCAAGACGGAACAACTCGCTCAGATCAGTGTGGCAAGATACAATGCGGGTCCAGTGCAAGATCTGGCATGTACCAACATAGATCGTCGAGTGTATAATTTCTATCCTATGTACCGTCTGTGGATCGACAGTCATGCATAGATAGATAGATGACACCTAAAAAATTGCCAGCTTATGAATACTTTGTCGACCAAGGAGATGCTGACCGTGGCAGTAGATATCCCCTTGGCAAACCATCAGTGCTAGTTGCCCAGCATGTTAAAGCATTATAGCGAAGGGTACGCGATGTTTGAGGACACAAAGTTGCATGGCCCCATCTCAAAGCGGCACTGCGCAAGTCACATTTTAACAAATCACTGTCCTCCTGGACACGCCAACACTCTGTTACATTCGTGTCTTCTTTGTTGCAGACACTTTAGAGATTGTCTGACATCACGAGACACGTCTTCCAATCCACTCTAACAGAGAACGAGGCTCTCATAGAGACAAACCATATTGAACCTTCACGTTTTACACTGAACAGGTCGATATCGTCACTGAATCTTGATATCAACAAAATCCAAAAATCATAACAAAAACGTTGTTAGTTTCAGATTGAAACATACACTTACAGTTTCTGTTGTGCATGTAGATATTTAAAAGTATCTGTGGTCTGGTGTAATTGAGGGTCCACCAATTGATCTCCTCTTCCTTAGTGTGTGAACAACTCCCATGACCATATTCTCCGTCTGTGTTTCCATCAACAGCAAGGGCTGCCCAGCTTGGGACCGCTTCAGCTAAATAGGTAGAGGATTGATTTGCGCTTTGCTTCACAGCTACATTACGACCTGTTTGGATATTTTACATGCAGACACACATATGTGTATATATATATATATATATATATATATATATATATGGCCCTTTTCGTCTTGTCAGACGGTCTAGTGGAGGCTATTGCGTATTTTTTTGAGGTATTGTTTTTGCCGAACAGCTTCTCTCGTGGCTAATTCTACCAATGTTTGACAAACACACGCGGTCACATAATGAACAGGTCAGGCTCGCTGGTCCACAGGGTTTACCATCCTTTTTCATGAGTCTCTTCTCTTCTAAGTCCTGTCTTAGAACAGTCTCAAATGTTGTTATACCGTTCCTTATACGTGCTCTCCATGATGTGCGATCACTTGCCAGATGTTGCCAGTCGTTTTCACAGATGGAGAAGTCTTTCAGAGATGATTTGCAGATATCTCTATATCGTAGTTTAGGTCTGCCGATTTGTCGTTTTCCGTGTTTTAGCTCGCCATATAGTATTTGCCTAGGAATGCGTTTTTCTTCCATCCGTTGGACATGCCCCAGCCATCTTAGCCTTCGACTTCTGAGCATCGACATGATTGTTAGGGTCTTAGCACGTTGCAGGACAGTTAAGTTGGTTATTTTGTCCTGCCATTTGATGTGCATTATTTTGCGGAGACATCGCATGTGGAAGACATTTAGTCTTTTTTCCTGGTTTGAGTATGTTGTCCAGGTTTCGGATCCATATAGTAGTGTGCTAAGCACACAAGTTTGATATATTAAGAGTTTAGTCTTTTGAGTTAGTTTCGTGTTGTTCCATGCCCTTTTTGTGAGTTTGCCGAAGGTCGTAGCTGCCTTACCAATTCGACAGTTTATTTCTTCATCAAGAGAGATGGTTTGCGTAACTGTGGATCCAAGATATGTAAATTTCTGTACTGATTCTAGTGGGCAGTCTTTTAGAGTAATAGATATAGGTTTGAAGTCACCTTGATTTAGTATTACTGTCTTCTGAACATTAATTGACAGTGAAAAAAGGTCGCATGCTTTATCCAGGTTGTTGATCAGCGACTGTAGGGTGGCCTCACTATGAGCGACTAGGGCTGCATCGTCAGCAAATAAAAATTCTTTAAGTAGGGCAACATTTGTTTTGGTTTTTGCTCTTAGTCGTGCTAGGTTGAACAGTGAGCCATCTGGTCTAGTGCGAATGTAAATATCTCCTGAGCTGTTTTCGAAGGCGTAATTTAGGAGGGCAGCAAAAAATATACCAAAAAGGGTGGGGGCGAGGACACATCCCTGTTTCACTCCTTTGTTGACGTTGAAATTCTCTGATGGACTCCCATCAAAATGGACTTTGCCATTCATGTCTTCATGGAAGGAAATTATCAGCCTAAGTAATTTAGGGGGGCAGCCTATGCCTTCTAACACCTTGTAGAGACCATCTCTGTTTACCGTGTCGAATGCCTTTGTGAGGCATAAACATTATATACAAAGTTTGGAAACCACTGATACATATATACATTTAGTTCCTATACTTCTTTTGACCCACCGATCCCTTTTCAGGAAATAAAATTGCTCACTGTCGCCTTAGACTTTTACATTCTTTAAGCAAACAAAGAGCAAAATGTATTAACAAATGTGCGATTCTCTTTTGTATCTGCAGCTTTACCTACATCCTATACAACACAACATTGTATGAACGATTTTGTTGTTGAAGAAAAAAGGTAACTTGAAGATTGAAATAAAAATAATATTTATTAAAAGCAGCCGGAGTAACATCCACATCGCACACAAACAATTTATATTATATAATTATAGATAATATTAAATTTGTAAATATATGAATAAAAAAGTCAAAGAGAGAAGGATTTGGTCGCTGCTATCAACTTTTATAGTGTTTAGTTTTAGTTAACTGATTTGCACTTGCACTAAATGAAATATATGCTCCACTAAATATGCCAAAGAAATACAACCAACAACTTGTGTACTATTGTCCGTAATCCAGGATAAAGTTTTGATATTTGTATTTTTAGACACACATGAATATAACGTTTTTAAATGTAATTGTCAATTCCTTATTTGCTATTATTTTAATGAGTTTTTCTTTTAATATTAGAGATTCTTCTGCGTTTGAACTTGAAAAAGGGCCCAAAATTAAATTCATTGTAACGCTATTTTCAAACCGTTGATTGAAGTCAGAATTAAGAGCCTCCAAATTCTGACATTAGGTAAGTATATATTCATCACGTTTCTCCACAGTTTGTTAATTTGGAAACTGGATGAATTCCCCTGCTCCTAAATTAAGTTTGCACAGAAAATGCTTGCCAAAAACGTTGAAATAACAGTTTTTGTTTGTATTAAACTTAGCTCGTCATCTTGGATCTGTAGATCCGTTTCATTACATTTTCGAAACAAGTCTGTCAAATAAACTAAGTCAGTTCTGAAATCATTTAAGTTTGTTCGTAAAGCAACATCTTCATTTTCTATGAGCTCTAGCATTGAGTCAAAGAGTTTATATAACCGATCCAAATAGATACCTTTTGATAGCCCATGAACATCCGCATAAAGTAGCGAGCGATTGAAATTTTCATCGTAGTCAAAACTATGTTGATCAGACTGTCTTTCTTGTAATGAGTTGCTTCTGATTCATCGTCAACAAAATGTTGACGATGAATGTCACGGTGCACTGTAAATACTTCTGGGGCCACTTTTTGTTTAAATAAGCAAGGAAATCCGTATAGCGCCCGGCCATCACTGGGACACAATCAGTTGCGATGGACAATATATTATTCATGGAGATTTTTTTTCTCAATGAAAAACTCCTTGCAAACATAAAATATCTATTGTCCTTTAGTATCAGTTAGGGAGCCGCGGTAGCTCAATGGTTAGTGAACTGGACTACAAAGGACAAAAGGTAGGGTTCGATCCCAATCGACGGCTTCCGGGTTCACCCAGCCTTTAATGGGTACCGGATTTTATTCCTGGGAAAGTGAAGCGGCACTGGCGTAATACCGACCACATTACCCCAAAAAATCATGTGCCGAAGGTCTGTAAAATGTATGGTCACTACCACCATTTTCCCTATACGCCACTTGGCGTGACAGGGGTACTTTACTTTTTTTTACTTTTAGTATAAGTTAGAAAGTATCATGTCGCTTTGTTATACCCTGGTGTCGCAAATCAGTTAACAATCATCATCATCATGTGCCATACCGGTTGGCGTAGGCGACCATATCCTTCCACAATCCTCTATCTACAGTGCATCGTATCAGTTCTTTAGTTGACTGTTTTCCATGCCATGACACCAAGCTATCCAGTATTTTCTCTCTTTGTCGTACGCGATCTCTCTTTCGTTTTATCAGTTAACAATAGTGTTGTTGTTAATCTAATAAGACGTGCAGTATGATCCTCAGATTGTCAGATCTTTTGGTCGATAATTTCTAAGAATGTAAATATTGTGAAGCCCAAAATTTATTACCTTTATCAAGATGGACATAAAATGAATTTTATCCGCCTGGCAAGACAGCGAGGCATGTCTGTCCGTAAATAAATCAGATAAGATAAACAAGTGGCTCCTTGTGGTCGATGAGACCACTCCCCTGGAAATAGGTGACGATTATCAGACTGTTGTCTGTAACTTTATTTAAGATGTTCGATTACTGTGGGAGCGTATTGATTTATCGAACATCACTTCTTCTTGTCTTCCTCTTCTTTCCTTCCTCATCTGCCTTTCAGCGTCGAGGGGAGATATAGTTTGCGGTCTTTAGCTCTTCTGTTCGCCTCTGCTGCTGTTATATTTCCTAGTGCTTCTAATATTCCATCGACCCATCTTCTTCGTGGTCGACCCTTGGGTCTGGTGTTCTCACAACGTTTGTTGAAGGCTCGTTGTGTTGTGTTTTGTTCTTTCTGCCTTGTCACGTGGTCAAACCATTTTATATGTTGTTTCCTTATATATTCTAGGGCGGGGGCTTTTCCTAGCTTTTATCTCAGTTCTTCATTCCTGATCTTATCTCTCAGACTGTTTCCTGTCATTTGTCTAAAACATTTCATCTCTGTAGAGGTTATTTTTCTTAGTGTTCTTGCATCTAGGGTCCTAACTAGGGACCCACCTGATCTAACTTCGAAGTGGTCTGTGTAGCCTGCTGCTGTTCTGACCCTGCAGTTGCTGTTGACGTAGAGACTTTTAATAAGGTTGGTTAGATGTTGGCTTACTCCGTATGTTTTTAGTATCTCCCACAGTTGTTCTCTGTTTACTCTGTCGAATGCTTTTTCCTGGTCAATGAAGGCTATGTATAAGTTTTGATTGTGTTCTGTCGTTTTTCTGCAAGCTGTTTTAATGTGAATAGTGCGTCGGTACATCCTCTGTTTTTTTTCGGAACCCCATTTGAGAATTGCTTAACTGTATTTCTATTATTGTTCTCAGCCTTTTTTCCAAGATTTTAGCGTATAACTTTCCTACATGACTGAGAAGAGATATAACTCTATATTGATTGCAGTCTCTTTTGCTACCTTTCTTTTTCCATATTGGTATGATTATTGTCTGTTGTCAGTCTTCTGGGGCCTGTTGTTGGTGCCATGCTGCATTAAATATTCTGTGCAGCCATTGCATTCCTGTTTCTCCTGCTGCTGCTATTATTTCTATTGGAATTTTATCTATCCCGGGTGCTTTATTTCTTGGTGCATTTTTGATTACTTCGAACATCACGAAAAATAAAATGTACTCAGTCAGCTCGTCATCACAGCAACACAAGTATACAAACATTTTTTGGGTCTCTTCTTTTCTTTCTGTATATTCCCACCGCCACTTTACTGGTACTTGCCGCCTCTCAAATGCGTCCGAGTCTGCCGCCGCACAAATGGAGCACGTTCTACCACTCCCCAAGGGGCGGTAGAGCCAACTTTGGGAAACATATATATAAATATATATAGATTTTAAATATATATATATATATATATATATATATATATATATTGCACAAACTGCACAATATGAGTGAAAGGGACACAAGAAAACGAGGCACAGAATAAAATACCTGAAAATTGTGTTTTCTACAGAAGATGAATACGCAACAAAAACGGAACTACAGTATTATTGAGGTAACAGTAGTTTTACTGAGAATGTGAACTGTATCATTATCACAGACAAGAAAAACAACGGAGGCACAGACGTTTAGTATATAGCAGAAGAGTGCGAGGAATACCATGGACAGCTAAAAGAATTTAAACGGTCATTTTAAAATAATCAGAGTGGAAGGAAATCTAATTAACATCTTCAGTGGGCATAAATATATTACATATGTGCTAGTGTGTGTGTATATATACATTTGTTTTTAATGAGGGAAGAATAGAAAAGGAGAAACACAGAGAAAAGTTACATTTCATTATAAGAGATGGTTTGTAAGAAGTCAAAATGAGAATTTATAAACAAATGTAGAGACTTTACAAATATTGTGGAGAATCATAAGGTCAGCTGGAACCGTACTTGATGATAACGTTTGTGCTTGGATTTGTTCCCGAAATGTCTCCGTCAACGCTGATAGTCTTTTTCAACGCAAACAAAACGATTTTATCTCAATCCTTTTGAACACTACGTCGTTATGTTTGTGACATACAAGTAAATTCATAGTAGAATTCCTAGGTCAAGTAGCAACAGTTGGGAAGTTGTCTGAACGTCAAAAACTGAGATAGGAGAGAAAGACAATAGGTGAGAATTAATGAAGCCAATCAAGGTGACCTAGAGCTTTAAGAACAACAAATCGGGCTCATGAAGATAACATCGAGATAAAGTAAATAATCATAGAGGGAAATAATATAGTAGGAGAGATTGGTCATTGTAAAACAATCATCTTAGTTGGAGCATTTCAAGATCAGAAAATCAACAGTGAAGAACTATAAAGAGGAGACTGTATTAATGTTTACAATCTTCTTTTTTCTTCTTTTCTCTTTTCACTGATATCTAAAAGGTGTCGTGGTTTATATTGTTTGTCGTTCTTGAGCTGCTCGAACTGTCTGAATTAGTGATTTTCCTTTGTTGTTACATGTCTCCTTCACAGCATCTATCCATCTTCTTTTGGGTCTTCCTCTTGGTCTTTTTCCATGCATTTTCGAGAAGAATGCCCTTGATGGTGATTGGTGCGGATTCGTTCTGACCAGGTGGCCAATCTATTTAAGTTGTTGTTGTTCTATATATTCTTGGTAAGATTTTGTTCTTACCATTTTTCTTATGGTTTCATTTGGTGTTCTATCTCTTCTTGTGTTATTTGTTACTTTTCTCAAGCATCGTATCTCACATGCATTGATCTTTCTTTGTGATTTAGAAAGGGTCCATGTTTGACTTTCATAGCACAAAGTTGGTATGAAAATGCTATTTATCATTTGTTATTTAGCTGCCATAGAAATGTTTGGATGTCTTAGCAATAGTGAAAGCTGGTATGTGACAGCATTTGCTTTTTGTATTCTCATATCAATTTCTCTGTCTAGTTTTCCATCTTCTGTGCACATTTTGCCCAAATACTTGAATTCCTCTACTTGTTTTATTTCTTTATCTTTGATCTTAATGTTTAATGGGTGTCTTAATTTGCTTATTCTCATAGCCTCTGTTTTTGCTGTGTTCATTTTCATACTGTAGTTTGTGCAGCTTTTATCTAGAGATGTTATATGCTGATGTAGCAGGCTTTCAATCTCATATATTACGCATTGGTCATCTGCGAATAGTAGCTCGTTGATGTTGGATGATTTTTCCTTATTGTTAGTTGTTTCCTCATATATTTTGTCCATATATATGATGGAGAGGAGTTGTGAGAGGACGCATCCTTGTCTTACACCTGCTGTAATCTGAAACCTTCCGATGTTCTAACGGCACTTTGACTGTTTTTATATCATGCCATTATATTATCTAGTAGTTGTCCTCCTACACCGAAGGTAAATGTTTACAATACTAGGATCAATTTGAATGATTGGTTTATGGTAAAATAACGAACCGAACATTATGACGTTTATCATCAAGTTTGATCTGGCCCTTTTGACCTCCTTTTTCTATGTGGGGCAATGGGCCCCTAATGATACGGGCTCAGTTTCAGTGGAGATTGAGCTTTGAGGAAGAGCAATGGATGAGAAGAAAACAAAATCTGAAACTCTTGTCTTAGTTTGTTAATAACAAAAGCAAACTTACCTAAACTAATGGAGATTGTACAAACATGTGGTGCTATTGGCCCTTTTAGGATGAGGTTGTTAAAATTAAGATTGTTGTCACATGTGACGTCTACGAAGTTCTTATTGGGATATCTTCGTTCATTGTCACATGGAAAAGTGTCATTTGATATTGTGGTAAAGTTGAGAAGTAACGCTGGAAGAAAATGCAATCAAATGAATAATTTATTTCATATACATTATTAAGTGTAAAATGAATAATCTTCTCACAACATATTATTTGAAATTTATTTTATAAAGATGCGTATGTGATCAGAAAGCAACATAGAGCTTCACTTAAAGAATATACGTTAACATGTACAGTTGTAGGGGCGTTGTGTAAATAGAGAACATAAGAAATATTTCATTAAGTGAAAACTCAGTGTCGTCCTGACGCCCTCCTTTAAAGAGCAATGTTTGTGGGATCGTTTATACAATATGTCAGGCATCCCTCACATGATATGTCCATGATAAGCGCAGACTTTACACTCTTCTTTAGCAGTAATTCATTACTGCCAGACACACACACATACGCAGACACACACCCACATATATACTCACTCACATTGTATTCTAGTCACGTTTTGTAGTTCCACGTTATAATTATATTATCAGGCATGTCTCTCCTCTATAACCGTGCTGCCGAAGTTGTTGCCAAATTCTTTTCATTCGCTTTACTTGTTAATGGTTTTATAGTGGTCATATATGTCTATGTGTGCATTATATTTGCTACCTTTTTATTCCTAGTATAGTAATTTCTTCTCATTTAAATTTTTCACTTTTACGAGCTCTTTCTTTCTTTCTTTCTTTCTTTCTTTCTTTCTTTCTTTCTTTCTTTCTTTCGTTCTTTCTTTCTTTCTTTCTTTCTTTCTTTCTTTCTTTCTTTCTTTCTTTCTTCGTTTCATTCTTTTATACCATAACTGATACGAATGTTGCTTTGCTAGTTGGTTTACTCAAATTCCTACTTATTTCCTGTCTGCTACACTCATTACTTCTGTTTTTGTTTTATTTTCCTTCTTTAAATTGATATTTTTTGTTTTCTCTCGGAGCCCACAAATAGTTCCTGCAGTTGCTTTTCTAATGCTTTCTTTATAGAGTGATTTTTTAACGTATTTCACCATTTCCACTGTTGTCTACGAGCAAATGTTCAGTTATCACCTGCCAACCTGCTAGATCTGTCGAGGACTAAATGGTCACTTTAATTTAATGCTGTAAGAATGGGGAGGTACTAGCGCAATATTCACTCTAAAAGAATTAATAACAATATGAAAGAACACAATTAAAATATACACGTAGCTTCCATGGACCAAGAAAAAGCTTTCGACAAAATAAACGGAGAACAATTATGAGAGATATTAACAACATACGGAGTTAGTCAACATCTAACCGACCTAATTAAAAGTCTCTACATCAACGGCAGCTACACAGTTAGAACAACAGCGGCGGTCTACACAGAACTCTTTGAAGTTCGATCCTGAGTGAGATAGTGTGTACGACCCAACTATTCTTTAATATTTACATGGACTATATATGTAAGTTAGCCATCCAAAGTGAGATTAAAGGAGATTAACCAGCTTCTATTCACAGACGATAAGCATTAATACATGGTCCAATAGAAGACCTGCAAATCGTCTATAGAAACTTAACAGCAGCACGCACCCAGTATAACATGAAAGTCAACATAAACAAAATAGAGGTTATGAGCGTCGCAGAACAAAAACAGAACAACAAAAGGACAGAGAACAGACACTTTAAACTAGTGGGGGAATTTAAATAGCTAGGAAGTCTAGTGACAAACGACAATCAAATCACATTGGCCAGAAATATACACAAGATGCAACAACGCTTAGAAAACAACGAACAGATGTCATTGCTACTGTCCAACAAGGAATAGCAGTAGAGGCCAAATGGGCACTCTACAACACACTTTATCATTCCAAAGTTGTTTTACTAATGCTAGACATGGACGCTAGACTCAAGAACAATATGAAAAATAACCACTACCCAAATGAAATCTGTTAAACGCATGATATAAACGTCATGACAAATACTAACAAGTGAATTCATTTTTCGTTCATTTTCCTCTCGGGTCGAAGACTGCACATAGGGCGGAAGTCATAGTTCCTCCACGATTGACTACTTGAGGCTAGTTCTTATAGGTCTTTGTTGATTATTAATCCGATCACGTGAATAGCAAAGAAAAAAACTAGGAGCGATTTCGGCCTTTGAATGCCTAAGTAAGCAACATATACAATTATTAAGGCACATAATAAGACATAAAGATAAAAAAAATATGACACAGCAAGCCTTTCAACGCTGTGAGAGTACTTGACCTAAGGTTCGATCAAGAAATTGATGGGATTCATGGAATATAAAATAATAGTAGGAAACATATAGCAAGAGAGGCCAGCAGAAATGTTAAAACTGCAAATTCGACGCTGACAAGTAATTGAGAAAGTAAAAGAAATAGGAAAAATGGAAAAAAACTGACGTTCTTCAACTCTGAAAAATACTGACAATCAAATGGCATTCCATATCACTGTAACGTAGATAAACAATACATCACTATAACAAGATGAGCGCTTGGTAACTAAGGCTGTAGACTATAGACATTATCGAGCGAAAACTGAAATGTTCATACTGGACATTTACTCTGATAAACACATTGTCACCAGAAACGACCACAATCAATTTACTCTGGTAAACATATTGTCACCAGAAACGACCACAATCAATTTACTCTGATAAACACATTGTCACCAGAAACCACCACAATCAATTTACTCTGATAAACACATTGTCACCAGAAACGACCACAATCAACTTACTCTGATTATCGGTGATTACCCTAAACCACCGAAAGCGGAATCGCTCTTTTAGTTTCACTTGAACTGAAGTTGCAGATGTATTTGTGTTGCAAGTGCTGTTGTCACCATCACGTAAAAATGAGTCCATCGATGAATCAAAATTAGCAATAACTATATCGACTGAAATGAAGGGATACTTGGCAGAATTAAAGATATACGATAACAAAACAGTGGAGCGTTGTTATTGACATACCAGATAATACCATTTATGCAGAATTACAACACAGTCAACGAATGTATTATTTGGTTACAGTGAACATACCCAGTTGTGTTTAGGACGCTTTTTCAAGTCCCAACAAAGACGATTATCTAACACTGGCAAGAGGAACTGACAGAAGTAACAAATCAATGAGGGATGGACAATCAAATTGAAAGACTGCTGCCTGAATGTAGAAAGGGATACCTTCACTTAATCCTGAACAATCGATTGTATGTACACAAGTGTTTTCTTCATCACGGGGCCAGTGGTGGGGAGTGTAGAACACTCCAAGGTATGAAGACAGCTTCACAAGGGAGGAACACAACACAATGCTGACGTTTCGGCCTGAGGCCTTTTTCAGAGTACAAGGACAACGAAAACAAACGGTGAAACACAATTATCTATAATTACATGATCAGAAGAAGAGGATAGAAAAGAAAAAAAGTAGAATGATGAAAAAAATGAAAAAAAAGAGAGCTAAGATAAGAATATACAAAGAATAGGAGAATATACGTATATATATTCGTCGCTTCTTATCTGCTTTTCTTTTTACACCACACTTTTGAGCTGCAATGAAAAGATGTAAAGTACCACAGTGAAAACGATAATATTTCGAAGAATGCCGAAATAAAAGAACAAATTTAGAAGAATGAAAATATCATGTAGGCCAGGTAAACCATATAAAAACATTAATTTTAATTGCCATCTAATGGGACCTGTTGTACATAAAAGGTTTATTTATCTAATCTAAATCTACAATTTTAAAATGATGATATTGTTATATCCTTGTTTGTTATAGTTGATGTTAAAACAACTGTAGAAGTGAATGTTGGGTACCAAAAAAAAAGTCAAAATCAAAGGTTGTTATTTTGTTATTTACAGAAACACTAAAACTAACAGATTCTTATCACTGGCAGGTATATCTCTAAAGCGGTCAAAAGAGCAGACTCAGATAAACACATCTGATTTAATCTTCTGCTGTTTGTCAGGTAATTTGGTTTCCCACCTCTGCTCATCTCAAACTTTCAAGAATACCAGAAATGCTTTTATCTAGTTAATGTGTATGTTACTTTCAGAAACTGCCAATTTTCTATTTTCATTTAAATACAAATATAGATGCTTGTTTATAAAGGTAAAGTACGAGACTTGAATCGCCGTCTTAGCACGCGAGTTTTCACCCATATGTGATCGGTCACCTATCAAGAAGTGTTCGGAGACTTCCGGATAGTGTTGCTTCAAGCATCGAAACTCACGATGCGAAACAGCATTTCACACCTAACTAGAGTACTACCCTGGTACACATCTCTGCCAGCTGCTGGATCGACCACGGGAAAGGAGGGGGGGGGGGGGAGATTTTTTTTCCAATCACGAGTACAACTGACATTGTTTCCAGCGGGAATCAAACACGGGTTGTCCGAACATCGGTAGCCCAGTCGGGTGGTTTTCTCAGATAAGCTACCGACGTTCCGATACTTGTTTATATGACAATTATGCCAAGTATTATATCGCTGACGTTTAATATATATTGTGTTTTCGTCAGCGAATCGGAGGCGCCATAACCTCCTCCCCGGGTAGGTGCGACTCGTCAGCCTAAAGATGGCAACGCATCTAGGAGAAGGTCATCATCATCATCATCATCATCGAGAGCAATCTCCGCATCGAAGGTTGGCTACCATGGAGCGCTATTCCACTCTGTCTCTTGCTTTGATGGTGCAGATTGCCATAGGCTGACTTGTCCATCTTTTGATGCTACTCGTCCATGTTAGTCTTGGTCTGCCTCTGCCTCTTTTACCTTGCATTTTCTCTTCTAATATTACTTTTATTAGACTGTTGTGTCTTTTAACATGACCAACAAATTTCATTTGTCTTGCTCTAATTGTGTTTAGTAGTTCTTTTTTCATTTTTAGTTGTTTTAAAACTTCCTCGTTTGTTATCTTTTCTTTCCATCCAATTATACCTATTCTTCTATAAATCCACATTTCAAAGGTTTAAATTTTCTGTTCTGTTTTCTGGTCTAATGTCCATGTTTATGCACCATACAGGAATATTGAGAAGATGTAACATTTTGCTATTCTTAGTTTCAGCCCTGGTGTTATTTGTTTTGATGTTAGTATTTTTTTCATGGCATTGAAATTACTTGTTGCCATTCCTATTCTTTTATTCATTTCAGTTGTACATTTTCCATCACTGGTTATAGTATGCCCTAGGTAGTTGTAGCTCTGGACTGTCTCTAGATGTATTCCTTCAACTTTGATATTTAATTGTAGGTCTTGCGAATTTTCTTTGTTTATGATCATAGTTTTAGGCTTTTTTATATTCATATCTAGTCCATATTTTTTGCTTGTCATGTTTATTACATTAAGTAATTGTTGTAGATCTTTAGGATTTTCTGCTAGTAGAACAGTATCATCGGCATATCTTAGGTTATTGATTATCTTCCCATTAATGTTAAGGCCTGGCATCTCATTGATGTTTTTAAAGATTTGCTCAGTGTATAAATTGAACAAGCTTGGTGATAGGATGCATCCTTGTCTTTCTCCTCTTTTTATATCAATGGCTGTAGAGTTCTCCTTGTTATATTTTATTATTGCTGTTTGCTCCCAATACAAATTACATATTAGTCTTATGTCTGTGTCATTCAGATTTATATCTTTTTAGCAGTCTATAAGTTGCTCATGGTGTATTCTATCAAATGCTTTGGTGTAGTCCACGAAGCAGGCATATATTGGTTTGTTTACTTCTATGTACTTTTCAATCAATGTCATCATGCTGAATATGGCTTCTTTTGTCCCACTGTTTTTCTTGAATCCGAATTGCTGCTCATCTAGTTCATTATTAATTTTATTCTGAATCCTTCCTTGTATAACTTTTAGTAAAATTTTGGTTACCTGGCTCATTAGGTTTATTGTTCTAAAATCGCTGCATTCAACTGCACCATTCTGTTTAGGCAAGGAGAAGGTCAACTCCGATTATAAACACCCGCTGTCTATCGGGTACCCGTTCACGGAATAGACTTTGGGAGTAAACCCTGAGGAAAAATACGGAGATGGAGTCCCTAAGGCAGTTCAGTGTTGATTTCAACATTGCTCTGGCAACTCCAGCGGCGCAGTTGGCACCAAACTGTTCTTGCTCTGCTAGACCTTTGGACCGCTCGGCTGCGTGGAGTGAAGAAACATGTTGCATGGGCAACAACTTGTCTCTTTCGTTTTCTGCCCAAGCTCGCGCCCTGGAGAGGACACTCCAGAATCGCCATTTTGATGTCGACAGGATACCATCCACACCTGCCACACAAGTGAAACCAACAATTAAGAAACTAAACCTACGTTTGGTTTGCTGGAACGTCCGCACAATGCTAACTGGACTTTCTGACAATTTGCGTGATATAAACGACGCCAGAAAGACAGCCATAATCAACATTGAACTGAAAAGACTTCAGGTGGATATAGTCGCACTTTAAGAGACGCGTTTGGCAGGATCAGGTATGCTGAACGAAGCGGACTACGTGTACTATTGGCAAGGACAGAGCAGCGACGATATCAGAGAACACGGTGTGGGATTTGCTGTGAAAAAATCTCTAAAAGGTCTGGTTACACTCGGTCAGAATGCATCAGAGCGGATACTATCACTTCGCCTCATTACAACAACAGGACCAGTTACCATTATAAGTGTATGCGCTCCGACCTTGAGCTCGTCATCTGAAACCAAGGACAATTTCTACGAAAATTTGACAGAAGTCATGGAAAGTATACCAGGACAAGATCACACTATTCTACTGAGGGATTTCAATGCTAGAATTGGGGCAGACCACAGTTCGTGGCCAACCTGCATCGGTCGCTTTGGAGTTGGTAAATTAAATGAAAACGGCCAACGAATTCTAGAGTATTGCGCCTACCATAACCTGTGCGTCACAAATACTTTCTTCAAAACCAAGCGTCAGCAACAAGTATCTTGGAGACACCCACGATCGAAACACTGGCACCAGCTGGACTTGATACTTGTCAGACGCCCTTTCCTCAAATCTGTAACTAACACACGGTCATACCACAGTGCAGACTGTGACTCGGATCATTCTCTAGTCTGCTGCAAACTCAAGTTACTGCCCAGGAGGTTCCACTATGCCAGGCAGCCAAAGAAGAGACCTCGCATAGACACTAGCAAGCTAACACATAGACACTAGCAAGCTAACACATAGACACTAGCAAGCTAACACATAGACACTAGCAAGCTAACACATGGACACTAGCAAGCTAACACATAGACACTAGCAAGCTAACACATTCTGGATTGGTCGAGCAGTTCAACAAGACCCTCAAGGAGTCGCAAAGCGCTCATGAACACTACAACAGCGCTGTGGAAAAATGGGAAAATCTCCGCAACGTCATCTACAACAACGCGGTTAGCATCTTTGGAAAACTGACACTTAAGTCTCACGATTGATTTGAAGCCAACTCCCATGTTATGACCCCCGTAATCGAAGCTAAACGCGCGGCCTTCTTAGATCACAAGCGCGCACCTAATGCAAATACCCTGCAGGCTATTAATATGACCAGAAACAAAGTCCAGCAAACAGCTCGTCGCTGTGCTAATGGGTACTGGCTCCAGCTTAGCGACAGTATTCAGACTGCATCTCAAACTGGAAACCTAAAATAATGTATTATGGCATAAAGAAAGCCCTTGGACCAACAAAATACACTATTGCCCCACTAAAGTCATCCACTGGTGAGAAAATAACAGATAGAGGCAAACAGATGGAAAGATGGGTGGAACATTATTCTTCACTTTATTCAATAGAAAACACTGTTACACCAAACGCCCTTGACGCCATACAATGTCTCCCACCTATGGAAGAGTTGGACATTGAACCAACCGCAGAGGAACTTAGTAAGGCCATAGATAGCTTAGCCACATGCAAGGCTCCAGGACAAGATGGGATCCCTCCCGATCTGATTAAATCCTGCAAAAGTGCATTGTTACATCCCCTGCTTAAGTACTACATCAATGCTGGAAAGAGAAAGCCATTCTTCAAGATATGAGAGACTACGTGATTGTAACTCTCTACAAAAATAAAGGAGATAGAAGCGACTGCAACAACCACATAGGCATCTCCTTACTCAGCATAATCGGCAAGACCTTTGCCAGAGTCATCTTAGGAAGGTTACAAAAACTTGCAGAACGCGTATATCGCAATGCGGTTTTAGATCCGGAAGATCAACTGAAGACATGATTTTCTCTTTACGTGCTATCTATCTATCTATCTATTGACCTTTCGAGCCGTAACCGGCCCATAGGGCGTAGACCAAGATACACCTTCTCCTATATGAATTTTTGTTCTAGCAGTTTTCTTTTAAAGATATTTTATCAAATCTCGCCATCTGTCTCTGTTCTGTGCAAGCAGTTCTATCTCATTGAGGGAGCCGATTCCTGCTGCTCTTGCCTCTCTCATCAATGTTCTTCTCAGTGTCTCCCTGGGTCTTCCTCTTTTTCTTTTACCTGTTGTTTCCCATATGAGGGCTTGCTTTGCTATTCGATTATTATCTCTTCTCATCACATGTCCAACGTATGACCATCGTCTTTTCTTTATTACTGAAGATATTAGTGGTTGATTGGCGATTTCTCTAATTTCCTCGTTTGTTTTGAATTCGTTCCATTCTATACCAAGTATTTTCCTTAGACATTTATTTTCGAATGCGTTCAACTTTGTTTCTATATCTCTTGTTGTTTTCCAGCTTTCACACGCATACGTAAGGGTTGATAGTACATTTGATTTGAATAGCCTAAGTTTTGTGTTTGTGCTAATGAGTTTTGATTTCCACAACTTTTCAAGGCTTCTGAAAGACATTGCTGCTTTAGCCAGTCTGATTCTAATTTCTTTGCTCGTATCCCCGTCTCGATCAATGTGACTTCCAAGATAGATGAAGTGATCGATCTCTTCTACTGGTTTGTTTTCCATGTATATTTTGTCACTTGTTGGAATTAAACTTTTCATGACTTTAGTCTTTTCATGATTGACCTCAAGCCTAATTTTGCTGGCTATTGATGATAGTTCATTTGTGTTTTCCTGCATCGTTTTTATCTGATTGCTGATGAGAACTATGTCATCAGCAAAGTCCAGGTCCTCCAAATGGTCTCCTTGTATCCATTCGATGCCTTTATTACCAGTGCAGCATTTCTTCATTATGAAGTCCATAACAATTCCAAATAACAAGGGCGATAAAATACATCCTTGTTTAACCCCAGTTTCTATTGGGAAACATTCGCTCAGTCCTTCCTCTGTTCGAACTGCACATGTGTAACCATCATACATGTCTTTGATAATATTTATGATTTTTGATGGTAAGCCATATTGCTTCAGAATTTTCCACAAAGAATCTCTATGAATACTATCAAATGCTTTTTTGAAGTCGATGAAGTTAAGTACAAAAGGTTTTTGCTTTTCAATGTGTTCCTCCAATATAAGTCGTAGAGTGAAAATGTGGTCAAGACAGCTTCTCCCTTTTCTAAACCCAGCCTGTTCTTCACGCATTACTGTATCTATTGAATCCTTTATTCTATTTAGGATGATTTTACAGAATAATTTTGAGGCAACTGACAAAAGTGTCACGCCTCTCCAATTGTTACAATCTCTAAGATTGCCCTTTTTTGGGATCTTAACAATGATTCCTTTTTTCCATTTATGAGGCGTCTTCTCTGTTTTCCAAATGATGTTGAACATTTTTTGGAGATGTATTAAATTATGGCTATCAATTGCCTTGAGGATCTCAGCTGTTAACTTATCCTCTCCAGCAGCCTTGTTATTGGTCATTAGCTTTAAGGTGGTTTCTATTTCACTCAAGGTGAAGTCATCTAAATTTACATCTAATTCTGCTGCTGGTGTTTCAGCTTCAAAATCTATTAAACTGTGAGGTAGTGGACGGTTAAGAATTTCTTTGAAGTGTTCCGCCCAACGGGCTTTTATGTCTGCGCTTGTTGTTAGCATTAATCCAGATTTGTCTAGAATTGGTGTTCCACTGGATGTATAGGTGTTTGTCAGCATCTTTTGTACAGTATAAAGAGTTCTGCTGTCTCCTGTAATTGCAGCTGTCTCTGCTTTCTCTGCCAAGTTGTCTATATAAGCTCTTGTATCTCTTCTTGCCGAACTTTTCACTTTGTTGTCTAATTCTTTGTATGTTGCTTTTGCCAGAACCTTTCCAAGATCTGTCTTTACATTAGTCATGGCTCTCTTCGCTTTTCTTCTTTCTTTGATGTATTTCCATGTGGTGTCTGAGATCCAAGCTCGTTTTTCCATTTTCTTCAGTCCAGCACTTGCTTCTGCTGCTGTCATTAGTATTTTGCTCTGTGAGTCCCACATTTCATTGATATCTAAGTCTATTTCACCAAGTGCTGAATAACAATTACTTAGCTCTATGTTAAACTTTTCCTTTATTGCTTCATCTTTCAGTTTATGACTATCAATTTTATGTGTAATTGACCTCTTCTGTTGGTTTCTAAATTTTAATCTTATTTTCCCAATGCACAGGTTGTGGTCACTATTAACATCAGCACCTCTGTATGCTCTTACATCTATTAATGATGATCTGAATTGTTGTTTAATACATAGGTGGTCAATTTGATTTGATGTTCTATCATCAGGAGATATCCATGTTGTTTTGTGGATATTTTTATGTGGAAATAATGTCCCACCTATAACTAAATTTTCTATTAAACATAATTCTATTAATCTTTCTCCATTCTGACTTGTTGTATTACAGCCTTCTCTCCCCATCACATGTTCCACTCCTGCGTTATCTTGTCCTACTTTGGCGTTGAAGTCTCCCATTACAATTAAAAGATCGTGTTTTGGTATTTTGTTTATAAGTTGTTGCAGTTGGTTATAAAAATCATCCTTAACTTCATCATCAGCTTCGTTAGTAGGCGCATAACATTGAATAATTGAAAGTCTTCCATGTTTTGTTTTGTATCGTGTTCGTATCAGACGGCTATTTACCGGTTCCCATTCTAATAAACTTCTTGCAGCTTTGTCTGTCATCATTATGCCTACTCCTTCACGGTGTTTTCCATCTTCCCTTCCAGAAAAAACTACTATTTTATTATCAATAGATCTCCTACCTGTTCCAGGCCAGCGCATTTCGCTTAATCCTAAAATATCTAGATCGTATCTGTCCATCTCGCTCGCGACCTGTGCATGTTTCGTCGGAGCGGCCATTGTTCGCACATTCCAGAATCCTATTTTTATTGTTGTTTTAGGGCCGAAAAAACTATCACTACTATCTACTGCTAATTTACACATTCTGTATCAGGTCTACGTTTCATTAACAACATCGTTTTTACGATAGCGGCTTGTTAAACCTCTGATCAACGGTTCTATACCAAGCCGGAGAAAAATAATTCCTCCATTTTGGAAACAACCGGAAACCGTTGTCTCCAAACGTCTCTTTACGTGCTACTTAAAGAAAAATCTAGAGAGCAGAAAAAGTCTCTTCATCGCCTTCATCGACCTTACAAAGGCATTTGATCTTGTCTGCAGAGAAGGTCTTTTCAAAATACTGTCCAAGATAAGCTGCCCACATACTCTACTGACGCTAGTCAAATCGTTTCATGAGAACATGAAGGGCACCGTCCAATACGACGGCAGCACATCACAACCCTACGGCATACGCAGCGGTGTCAAGCAGGGATGCGTTCTTGCTCTAAATCCAGTTGGAATCTTCTTCGCTGTTCTGTTAAAACATGCATTCCCACATGCAAATGAAGGTGTCTATCTGCATACTAGATCTGATGGTCGATTGTTCAATATCGCAAGACTAAAGGCAAGGTCTAAGGTCAGACATATCTATATTAGAGATCTGTTATTTGCTGACGACGCTGCACTTGTCACGCAAAGTCAGGAAGAACTCCAGAGCATGGTACATCGCTTTTCACATGCCTGCCGAGACTTCGGTCTAACAATACGTTTGCAGAAAACTAACATACTCGGTCAGGACGTCGAAGCAACACCTGAAATCTCTATCGACAACTATAAACTTGATATTCCGTCGGCAGTATAACTACCTGGGGTCCATCATCAGCGACAGACCATCTTTAGATACAGAAATTGACACTCGTATTGGTAAAGCTGCTACCACCTTTGCCCGTCTTTCTAGGCGTGTCTGGCAAAACAGCAAACTGACAATCAAAACAAAAGTCGCAGTGTACAGTGCCTGCATAATTAGTATCCTCCTGTATGGCAGGAATCTTGTACAACCTATGTAAAGCAGGAGAGAAGGCTAAATGCATTCCATATGCGATGTCTTCGCCGTATTCTTGGTATCACCTGGAAGGATAAAGTGACAAACTTTGAGGTCATGACTTGCACAGGCTTACCGAATATCTACACGCTGCTCAAACAATGTAGGTTACGCTGGCTCGGCCATGTACACCGTATGAAAGATGGCCGCATACCGAAAGATATACTATACATATACGGACAACTGACATATGGTAAAGGAATAAGGGGACGCCCAAAACTTCTATTTGTAGATGTGGGTAAACGCGATATGAAGAATCTGAACATAAACCCTGCAGCATGGGAAGACATAGCTGCAGGCCGCAATCTCTGGAAACACAATCTAAAGGTTCACCTCAAAGAAGAAGCAGACAGATTCATAGAGAAAGAGATTACACGACGAAAGAAAAAAAAAAGAAAAAATAACATTTCTAGGGGCGCTGAAAAATCCATAGTCAACTATGACTGACGGAGGCTACTATTATATCGCTGAACTCGTAGACGTCCAATATAACAATATGTTGCTTTTTCTGTTCACATAAACTTTCTCCACCGCCAAAAGTATTTATTTTTCAAGTTAGCATGTACTAGCAGAAACACACAAAATAGTGTCAATGTCGAGAATAGCACAAGTTGTAGATATTCACAGAATAATACAACACCAACCAAGAATGAAAATACTATTAGGAAATGGATGCAGGAAAAACATATACATTAAAAAAAAAGAATCAGACAAGGCTAGAAACAACTATCTGGCTACGTAACAAGTTTGGGTGAAGATGTGCAGCTGTAACGACATTTTGACACGTTCTCTCTGGAGGGTCTGTGGGGATGTTTAGTATGTTCTAGTTCGTTTCTCATTAATTTATTTTTAAGATGGATATCTTTAGTACCATGACCTGACCTCTATGATTAATATATAATGTAGTCTTTGGTTGTGCTAGGATCTCTTTAAAAGGTCAGCCAGTGCGAACACCAGGACATCTTTGGATTATGAGTGGACGTATTCTGGACTTTTAAACATCTATTTCACGGCGTGTTCACGTTGAGTTCACGTACACTGATGACACAATTCATGTTGCAACCATCCATCAACTCAGGTGTAAGCGTCTCCAAGTTTAATTTGAAAACCATAACTTCAGCTCCAGTTTGTTGTATTCTCTCTTAATAACCTTCATTCTATTTATTGTCAACATTTAATTATTATTAACATTTGTTAACATTTGTAAATATAAACTCCACAATATAATTCTAATTAATGCAAGTATCATGATTCTACCAATTATGTTCATTGCTTCCTAGTTAAGTGTAGCAGTCCTCAAACATTGTACGTCTGATTACATATTACTGAAATCAGTGCAAGCCAACATTAACAGTAATGTAATCTTCTCATATTCACATTCAAATTTGGAATATTCCCATTAAATTACATGAATCTCACATTTGTTATTCTAAGTATCAACACATCACACTGTTTTCATCACCATCGCAGTGTTTGCCATTACCATACAGTTTTCTGACTGCTGTCTCACTCGCCATTTATTTCAACAACCATTAAGTCTTTTTTTTTTTAGTATTTTTTTTACCAGTTTGTTTATGTTATAATTACATTGGGTGTTACTTTACGTTGTTGTTGATGTTTATATTTTCTGCTTTGAGGGTGGGGGTCATGTTACATATTTTAGTTTGCAACTGAGAGAGTATTATGAACTTCTTAAGATCATTACTCCAATATCTATCTATCTATTGACCTTTCGAGCCGTAACCGGCCCATAGGGCGTAGACCAAGATACACCTTCTCCTATCTGAATTTTTGTTCTAGCAGTTTTCTTTTAAAGATATTTTATCAAATCTCGCCATCTGTCTCTGTTCTGTGCAAGCAGCTTTATCTCATTGAGGGAGCCGATTCCTGCTGCTCTTGCCTCTCTCATCAATGTTCGTTTCAGTGTCTCCCTTGGTCTTCCTCTTTTTCTCTTGCCTGTTGTTTCCCATATGAAGGCTTGCTTTGCTATTCGGTTATTTTCTCTTCTCATCACATGTCCAACATATGACCATCGTCTTTTCTTTATTACTGAAGATATTAGTGGTTGATTGGCGATTTCTCTCATTTCCTCGTTTGTTTTGAATTCGTTCCACGCTATACTCCAATATGGTGTTTATTATTTTTGTTTTACCCTACGGATATATTGTTTCACGGCTGGAAGGATCTTATCAATAATTTATCATCACTGATAGCACTCCTCATTGTTTTAATTAATGTTGTGATCTTGTGATTTGGTTTTGAAGACACGAAAGATAGCTGCTTGTAGTCACTTCCTCTAGTTAGATATTGGGACATCTTTTATAGGATTGTGAATGTTCTTTAGTTCTAGACTGTCAGATGTTATCAGCAGTATTTAGAGATACTTAGACATTTAGAGGCGGCAAGGGAGGCCACCACTCCTCTCATACAATATCAGAATACATAACATAATCACGCTCCAGCTGAATGATGTCACCATATTTCCTATTATAGTCATTATACATGTCAAATAATTCCAGCCATTACTAATAAATAGGCTTCAATATATATGCAGGTTAAACCTATCATAACTGTACACCAGCATCTATAGATCTTCCAATGTGCATGTGAACTAGGGAAGCCTTTTCTGCAATGAGCTTATGGTTACTATGGCAACAGCGGAGCAGCTAATACAGTTGCATTCAATATCATTATTGAAACATATGGGAGTAGTTCCATTAGTAGTCAGATTGATCTATGACTTCCATAAAATCACCGTGCTGCGTCTTTATTTTAAAAAATACACTTGAACAAAACTGTAATAGATATTAATTAACATCAAAACCATATTTAACAAAATATCCTACAATGCAAATAACTAATATATTATGATGTAATCATAACTATGTTAATTTAGAGCATTAATTAAAGAGAATATTTTACTTGACGTAAATTGCAGTCATTTTTATGTAGTAAATTAACAGATCAAAGGTGAACACAAAAGTTCGATCTAACGTCCTCAAGTTTCGACCCGACTGTCCGCCTCTGGGCGATCCTGTATTTGTCCACAGTCTAGAGTCTAGACTGATCTAAGGTATCATGGTGGCTAGTCTCACGGATGATTTAACAAGATCTTTCACAGTCCATGAGTTAGCACCTCTTCCCCATCCCTAACCTTTTCCTCTCGTAAATTGTCCTTACATTTCTCTACATTTTAAATTATTTTGATCTTAATACTTTTATTAAGACATTCGGACACGAAAACAATGTGACAAATACAAACATTACCATTAGCACGTGCACTATGTTTAAGGATAATCAGAAATTATATGACATAATATCAACATGGAAAACAGTAAAAATATATTGGGTTCATGTTATACTTTGAGCATTCACTTCCTGCGTTCCAAGAGCCACCAGCAGGTGCGTCACTGACTGTAAGAAACACAACATCCTTGATACGCAACCTTTGCTCCTAGTAGAAGTAATCACAAATTGGTCAATAACATAATAAACATATCATCGATTTATATCTTTAAATTTAAATGTTCGTCTCTTTATCTCTTCACTTATCTTTTTTTAACTTTCCCTCTCCGTCTTTTTCTTCAGTTTCCTTAAGCCCATCTTATTGCCAAACCATAAACAGTTTTAACACGTTTCCTTGTTCATCGACAAGACGTTCTGGTGGGATGCCGGAAGTTGTGATAGAAAATTAAAGATGGGGAACTCTGTTCCTGTTTTGATTTATGACGTATCTAGACAAGTCAGTGTTAGGCCGCATATTGTTACAAGAGAGGGAGCTGTTGGGCTGTGAGTGAGGGAACTTCTATGTTAAACGTATAAATATTGCCAAATGCTGGTCTACACTGTTTATCGACGTGAACCTCCAAACACTTATTTTAATCAACACTAGCCCATATCGATACAACTTTTTGAGCAGACTAAAGTTTAACTTCAGATCTCTCTGTCTATTGTTCTTTCGAGACGAAGACAGCACATAGGACAGACATTCTAGACTCTGCCATGTCCGACAATCGTTACTATTAAGTGTCAGACATTGCAAGTACCCTTATTATCACTGTATACTACTATGTTCTGGGCGACCTTTTCCACCTCGCCAATGGAACTGATGCCTGCTGTTATCGCTTCTCTCCTCGGTCTTCCTCTCAGTGTTTCTCTTCTTCTACCTTTTAGCTTCCCGTGGAGCATAGGTCTTCAACAAACACTTTCCAAGTCGTTCTGTTTTTTGCAATTCTTTTAAGAGCATTCCATGTCTTCCCCATCATCTTCATCTCTGCTTCGATCTGTCTTCCCCAAGAATTCCTTTGTCTTCCTCTTTGTCTTTTCCCCTGGGGATTCCAAAAAAGGGCCTGTTGTGTAATACTCTCAGTTGGCTTCCGTAGTGTGTGTCCTATCCATAGTCATCGTCTTCGCTGTATCTCTTTATCCACTGGTATTTGACTGGTACATTTCCATAATTCCATGTTAGTGACTTTGTCCTGCCATTTCCATCCTTTTATTCTGCGTAAGAATCCATTAATGAAAGTCTGTACCTTCGTGATTGTCAATTTTGTTATTCTCCATGTTTCACAGCCATATAATAGGACCGACTTAACATTTGAGTTGAAAATTTTTATTTTTGTATTTAACCTAATTTCTTTGGATTTCCATATGTTTCCCAGTGCACTGAAAGCTCCTCTTTCTTTTGATATCCTTATTTTGGTATCATTTTCTGTTCCTCCCTCTTTATCTACATTACTGCCCAGATATATGTAAGATTGTACGTCTAGTAGAGGTATTTCTCCTAGTTTTATTTGGTTATTGCCAATTGCATTAATTCTCATAATGTTGGTCTTATCCCTATTAATCTTTAGTCCTAGCTGTTGTGATCTCTCATCTAATATACTCATTTTATCCTGCATCTGTTGATGGCTGTGTGATAGGAGAGCTATGTCATCAGCAAAGTCTAAATCATCAAGTTGTTTGGTCAGTGACCACTGGATCCCATTTCTGTTGTTTTGAGTTATTTTCATAATCCAATCTATGGCCAGTAGAAAGAGAAATGGGGACAGAAGGCATCCTTGCCTTACCCCTGTTCTTATTTCAAATGCTTCTGTTACCTGTCCTTCATACATCACACTCCATTTTGTTCCTTCATACATTGTTTTTATCAGGTTAATAAACTTTATGGGGATTCCGTAATGACTCAGCAACTTCCAAAGCATTCTTCTGTCTAAACTATCAAATGCCTTTTCGTAATCTATGAATCCAATATAAGTGGTGATTTTAGTTCTAAACTTTGTTCAACTATTATACGTAGAGTAGTTATTTGATCAGCACATGATCTGTTCTTCCTAAAACTTGCTTGTTCATCTCCCAATTGTTTCTCTATAGCCTGCTTTATTCTCTCCAGAATGAGTATGCCTAATATTTTTCCTGGCATTGATAGTAGCATAATTCCCCTATAATTTGTGCACTACTGTAAACTTCCTTTCTTTGGTAGTGTGATCATATAACCTTCTATCCAGTCTTTAGGTATTTCTTCCCTCTCCCAAATTTTATCCATTAGATCATGTAACATCTTGGTAGAGGTGTTAATATCTGCTTTGATGGCTTCCGAAGGAATTTCATTTGGTCCTGTGGCTTTAGCATTTTAAAATAGTTTGATGGCTTTCATTATTTCTTCTTTGCTTGGTTTTCCGCAGTTAACGTGTAACTCTTCTTTTGCTGGTAGTATATCTGGAGGATTATTTGAGCTCGGTCTGTTCAAAAGTTCTTCAATTTGGATTGGTACCACTAGGTATTTGGATTTCTCTACTTGTTTTAGTTGTCTGCCTTCTATCGTTATGTTGATGTTCTGTTTATTTCTGGCGACATTCATGATTTCTGTTTTGTTCATGTTGATTGTCATGTTGTATTTTGTGCCTGAGATGTTGAGTTTGTTTAAGTGTTCTTGTAGGTCTTCTATTGTTTCATGTATTAGTGCCTGATCGTCTGCAAATATAAACTATTTGATCTCCTCTGTCTCTGACGGGTTGGCTAGCTTGCACATATGGTCCATGTATGTAATAAACAGTAAGGGTGATAGGACTTACCCTTGTCTTACACCTGATCTAACTTCGAAGTGGTCTGTGTAGCCTGCTGCTGTTCTGACCCTGCAGTTGCTGTTGACGTAGAGGCTTTTAATAAGGTTGGTTAGATGTTGGCTTACTCTGTATGTTGTTACTATCTCCCACAGTTGTTCTTTGTTTACTCTGTCGAATGCTTTTTCCTGGTCAATGAAGGCTATGTATAAGTTTGGATTGTGTTCTGTCGTTTTTTCTGCAAGCTGTTTTAGTGTGAATCGTGCGTCGGTACATTGAGGATGACGTCATGGGACGCACCAAAATGGCAGCTTATTTATATTTGAGCTATGGACTAAGCAATGTTTACATTGAACACCACGATATATGTTATTGCAGCGAGTTGCCAGATTTTTTAAAATGTATTCAGGGGTTTGAACATAAATGTTTGTTCACAGTTCGTTAACCTTCACCGTAGATAAAGTCGTTAATTCGATGGCTTCGTTTCAGACGTTTGTGACCTTGGTAGCTAAGGACCTAACTTGTGCAAACGGATGGCATTGGCAAGGATAATTTTGAATCTATGAAGTGGGCTCATTTTGTGTTTAACTCAAAAGCATATGTGCTTTTTAACCAAAGACCTTTTTTTGGGGATTCAATGAAGATATCCCCGATGGAAGAATAAATTGTACTATTAGTCCCATAAATGATTCGCTTCCAGAGGTTTATGATGTAAACAAAGCAGTTTTGTCGTTGCAAGTGAATAATGTCCACACCTATGGTTGGTCAGGATTGTGTAGCAGCAGCTTTATAGCGAACACGGAAAACATCACGGGATTGTGCTGTTCTGAAACAGCTATGCCATGCTACCCTATAATTGCCTTTAATGGGATTACTGTGACCACAAACCACTCTCTATGTGTGTGCCACATATTTACACCCCAGAAAGAAATACTGAATATAACATCATATGCCGTCTGTGATATTAATGACCACAGACCAGGAGCCTCCAGTATGATTGATACAACTGTTGCACCAAGCACTTCATCAGCAGAGCCATATCTATGGAATGTTAATCTGACATTGTTCTTGAATGATGTCCAAGTTAATGAGACATCAGAATCGTGTGGCGGCAGCTACAAGAAGGGAGCGGAGAACATCATCAATTTCTGCTGCTATAAAGGAGACTTGCCTTGCTATCCCAGAATTGCCTTATATGGGATCACTGTAGTTGAAAACTTCTCCTCTTGTGTAAACTACACATTCACATCTAAGAGTGAATCAGTGAAGGTCACAAAATCATATTCTCTCTGTGGTTTTACTAGCTACAGGTCATGTGGCTTCTGTTGGATTGGAAATGATAACTTACCACCACTGTGTGTCGATATGTTTGGAATTGGAGTCATCAATGATGGCCTAACATTATCAAGTGCTACGACGATCATCATTTTCGGGAGGACGTGAACTCCCATGGTGGATAGGCGGCAGGAACCATTGAAGGTTATGTCTTAAAAGTGTTCCTTCTTGCAGTTTCCTCATATTCCAAGTCCGGCTTGTTGCAGGAGCTACTGAGTTAAGTGCTCTGTGCACACCGTGAGCTGTGTGTCTCATCCGTTTTGATCCTGCTTCGATATCCCGCTTGTTTACGATGAATGATGATATCTTATGACGGGGAATAGTTGGCTGTGTTCACTTTCTGCGCGGTTTCGCATTATGTCTTTTGGCGTGTGCTGAGACCGCTGCGATGGGGACTGCAGTTACCTTTCTTTGTTTGGGAGATGAGTTAGTAATTCGGATGATTCCACAGGCACGGGCGGTTGAGCAATTATGGATTTTAATTCGTTTGCTGTGATACCGAGGCCTTTCATAACCAATAACCAATAACCAATCCTGTTTTTTTCGGAACCCCATTTGAGAATCGCTTAACTGTAGTTCTATAATTGGTCTCAGCCTTTTTTCCAAGATTTTGGCGTATAGCTTTCCTGCATGGCTGAGAAGAGATATACCTCTATATTGATTGCAGTCTCTTTTGCTACCTTTGGATGGTCCAGACAAAGATTTTGCTACCTTTTTTTTCCATATTGCTATCAGGATTGCCTGTTGCCAGTCTTCTGGGGCTTGTTGTTGGTGGCATGTTGCATTAAATATTCTGTGCAGCCATTGCATTACTATTTCTCCTGCTGCTGCTATTATTTCTATTGGTACGTTGTCTATCCCAGGTGCTTTATTTTTTGGTGCATATTTGATTACTTCTTCGATTTCCTCTTTCATGATGTTGGGTTCAGTATTTGTGAGTTCTAGCGTGGTTTTTGTTGTCTTATTGTTAGTTGGTATGTTTAACAGGTCTTCACAATATTCTTTCCATCTCTGTTGCATACATTGGTTATTTGATATTGGCTGTCCGTCTTTGTCACTTATCATCTCAGTAGGATCGTGGTGGCGATTAGAAAGCATAAACATAGACAGCAAAGATCTAAGAATAATAAAGAACATGTACTGGCAACAAACAGCGGCCATAAGAACTGGAAACCAATTGGGAATGTTTCAACAAATAAAACAGGGTGTTAGACAAGGTTGTGTGCTGTCACCAGATTTGTTTAATATTTATAGTGAGATTATTTTAAGATCCCAAAGAGCATGCCTGGAATAACAATTGGAGGTCATAATATAAATAATCTAAGGTATGCTGATGATACAGTATTAATCGCTAAGAGTGAAAATTACAAGAAATGTTAGACATTGTAGTGAAGGAAAGCAAAAATAAAGGACTCAGCCTTAATAGCAAAAAGACAGAGGTAATGGTAACAACAAAGAAAAAGACATCACCTCAGTATAAAATAAAGACAAGTGGAACAATATTAAAGCAGGTAAATGAATTTAAATATTTGGGAACTTTGTTAACCTCAGAAGGAAGATGTACAAAAGAGGTGAGATGCATGGCTCAAGCAAAAGCAGCTTTCCAAAAAATGAGGAAAATGCTATGCAATCCATTTTTGACAATAGAAACAAGGAAAAGAGTTCTTAATATTACGTAGAGCCAGTCTTAACATACGGATGCGTATCATGGACAATAGGACAACAGACAAGAAAATCACTGGAGTCTGTAGAGATGTGGTTTTACAGAAGAATGTTAAGAATACCATGGACAGCTAAGAAGAGTAATGAAGAGGTTCTGAGAAAGGTCAAAGCAAAAATAGAGCTAATTTCCAATGTTAGGAAGAGACAATCATCATTTTTTGGCCATGTAATGAGAAGAGAACAACTTGAATATATTGTAACAACTGGAAAAATTGAGGGACGAAGAGATAGAGGGAAGCAAAGAGAAAAAATACCAGACAGCTTAAGAGAATGGCTTGGCAGAAGGTCAACAACAGAAATGATAAATAGTTGCCGAGATCGAAAGTTGTGGGGAGACATGATCACCTACGCCACTAGGCCTGGTACTTGATGATGATGTGGATCGTGGTTTTCTTTTCTCGCTCTTGTGGCTTTTCTTGCTTTGTAGAAATCTCTTGTGGCTGTCTTGAAGTCCCTGCTCATGATCAACATTTTAACTTTTCGAACTAAGGCATATTTTTCTTGGTTCTTGTTCTCCCTCCAATTTTTAAACAGTTTCTTCTTTTCCTTAATTGCTTCTCTGATTGTTTCGTTCCACCACGGGGTGCTCTTTTTCCCTTCTCTTGTTCTTAGCTTCGTTCCACAAATTGTTTTAGAGAATTTGGTTACTGTTTCTTTAAATTGTTTCCACTCTTCTTCTACTGTGCAATCTTAGAGAGTTTCTTGAATTCCTCTGTTAGTTTTTCTTCTAGGGTTTTCCTTGTTTCTTGATCGTTTAGTTGTTTTATTTTTATTGTCTGTTCTTTTCGCTTCTTTTGTTTGTTTTCGTATATTCTCTTTATTTTTTGCTGTCTTAGTGTGATCATAACCATCTTGTGATCCGTGTCGTCTGTAATATTTTGGATTGCTCTGCTGTCGGTTACTCTTTTCATTTTCTGTTTTCTTGTTAGTATAAAATCTATCTGGCTTCTGAATGTTGTGTCATTCCATTTGTACCAAGTGTATACTTGCGACTCTCGGTATTTGAAGAATGTGTTGGTGATAAATAAATCATTTTGATTGCATAGATCCAGCAGTCTGCTTCCACTTTCGCTTATTTCAGCCGTTTTATCGCGAAAGGGTCCTAATATATCATTGTTGCGTTTCCCAAGCCTTCCATTAAAATCTCCCATCACTATCATGTCGTCGCTTTCGTCAACCTTGTTAATGATTTCATTCAATGTGTCTTCGCTGTCTCTTTCATTGTTATTGCAGAGGGCATAGATTTGAATGTAATTTGTTTTTCGATCGTCTTCTAGTAGTTTAATTGTGATAATTCTTTCTGAATGGTATTTTATTTCTAGAATGTTCTTTGCCGTGTTTTGAGTCGAAGATACTCAATGTGTTGCTCTTTCTGTGTTGTCGACTCCTGAGAATATTTTTGTGTAGTTCATGTGTGTTTTCTTTATCTGTTGTCCTTTTACTCTAGTGTCCACTAATCCTAGTATTTTAATTGTCCTTTTTGTCATTTCTTCTATGAGTTCGACTTCTTTATTTTTTTATCCCGCATATATTTATCGTTGCTACTTTAATCTCCATCTTCTGTGTGATTTTCTGAGCATAAAATATTTATCCCTTACCGACCTGCTGAGTCAGTCGTAAGTTAAGGGTTTAACTTAAGAAAAACACACGCTGGGGGTTTAGCCCGACTGATGTTTCCACCCACGTGTTTGATCGCTAAGGTCTCACATGTGATCTTTTACGATCTAAATATAAAACTTTAGCTGGTTACATTTAAAAAAGTACTTATCAGCTATTATCCACCTCTTTGGTAGAAAAACTTTATACAACTTTTCGAAAATTATATACCGTTGGAAACATTTTATATTAAATCACTTTAGTCACACAATCTACACTCCGAATATAAAACACCCGCCATCTTGAATCCTGACGAATTTGATTTTTAATTATTTTTGTCGTTTCTTATTTGACTTCAGTTCCCATTTTACTGGCCATTGATGACACATCTGACAGGGCATCCAGTTTTTTTCTTGCATCATATTTACATTGTTTCTGATAAGAGCTTTGTCGTATACAAAACCAAGGTCATCTAATGACTATTTGAGATCCAAGTGTCCCCCCAATGCGCAACATATATACAGAACAATTCTACGTGATAACATCGCTAGCAATTTCAAATAACAAGGAAGATAAAATACATGGTACATGCTTTACCCCGCTTTCTATCTATCTGGAACTATTCAGTACAAACAGTTCTGCCTTCATGTGAACTTCGAAAGAGAAGTCAGTTTAGATATATTTGATTGTTTTTCATTAATGATTTATAATTAATGTTTTACAATAATTTATAATGATTTATTTTATTCATAAGACTATCTGTATCCCAGTTTTGTTCTACCAGTGCCAGACATGGGCCTTTGACTTAATTAACTATTATACAAATAACAACCACAGAAATTAAGTATGTCAGACGCATGACAGGAAACATCCTAAAAGATAAGATAAGAAATGAAAAGTTATGAAAAAAAGACTAGGAACGGAACCAGCTATTGAAGGCATAAAGACAAGAAATCAAGTGGTTCGGGCATGTAATGATACATAAACAACTAAACCTAATACAACGAGTTACCAACAAGCGATACGAGAACACCAGACCATTAGGCCGACCAAGAAAAATGTGTAAACGAAATAATAGAAACACTCTTAGATATAACAGAGCAGAAAAGGTCAATAGAAGAGCAAGAAACCGCGAAAATATCGTCCCTCGACTCGGGAGGGCAAGTCAGGAAGGAACAAAAATAAGAAAGAAAGGCAGGAAGAAAGGAAGAGGAAGAAAAAGCAAGAACAAGTAATGATGTATTTTGTGTGTGCTTGTTTTTCTTATTTTTAAAATTTTAAAATACATATTGTGTTAACAACTCAATAACTCAATGTCTGCAATTAAAAAAGTTATTTTCGTACTTGTAAGTGCAAGGGAAAAGAAAGATAAAAATTTACCGAGGCCATCTGTGTTTGCATACATTAAAGATTCACTTATGTTCTTTGGGGGAACGAGCAACAATTATTTTGCCGTTAAAAGAAAATGGCTGCGGATTGTATCCAGGAGTCAGGTTTCAGTGTACAATTCTCACAATCGTTTTATTTTAGAGAGTACATTAATCTATGACGTGATCAAAACTTGTGATCTATATTTTATTTTCGTAGATATCTTACCCCGCGTGGCAACGGGGCCACCACAGTGAGGGAAGAAAAGAAATGAGCCACTGTTACCAACTTCGCATGTCTAAGAGGTAACTAAGGAGCTTTAAAATCCTCGCCTGTGCTGTTGCGTAGGACGCTCACGAATCGATCGTGCCAACAGAATTTACCGATGTAGTTTGGAAAACGCTGTGACAATTGGTGGAGCGGATGTGGGAAATATCTGACAGTTATGTAACTGGTTTCATGAATAGAATAGAATAGAATAGTAGGTATCTTAATGTTTATATTTGTATGGCTATTGCTTTATATATCTCTATAAATCTTTAACAATGAAGAAAGTTGGTTCATTCTCTCTCTCTCTCTCTCTCTCTCACTCTCTCTCTCTCTACGATCAAGTCTCAATCAGAGTAGGATTCCAGACTCTCTCATGAAGTCAGCTGTCTGTTCAAGCGAATCGATTGCCCCATATAGTTTCTCTTCCAGGGAGGTGATCGTGGACCACATTGCTTTGTTCTCAGGTCTGTGTACGAGGGGCAATCCTATAGAACATGTTTTGTAGTCATATTGTCCAGTGTACAGTGGCATAGGCTGGTAGTACCAATTTTGAACTTGGTGAACATGTGATTTTTCATTCTATCGTGGCCAGTGCGTAGGCGAAGTATGATGACTTGATCCGTCCTTGATAGTTGGTGGTATCCGTCACTCTCGTTATGCTTTGGGTGTTCTCGTTTATATTTTTTCATGGAACTGACCTTTGAGGATCGATTTGACTTCATCATAACTGAGCGGATGGTTCTCTTGTGGTAATCTCCCTCCATCTTTAGCTAATTTCTCTGCGCGTTCGTTCCCGTGTATATTACAGTGTGATGGTATCCACTGAATGATTACTCGCTGGAAGTTATTGCAGTCCGAGGTCTTTGATAATCCAGGGAGCCCAGTCCGTTGTATTCACGTCCCGTGAAGCATCAGTACTGGGAACCGTGACAGCCTCTTCCAGGCGGGCTCCGCTGTCAGCTGGGACTGCTTATCATCACGGAGTTGAGCCAATATATTGTCTCAACATTATATATAGCTATTATAATGTAGCAGCCCCTTTTTTTTCCAGCGGCAACCTTCACGGGCTCCTTAGTCTTGGTTACTCTGGTCACTTTCTCCGAGGGCGTGCTGATCTCCTCTTGCCTCGTCATTTAGTACCTTCGTATCACACATATGTGTAAAGTTACAATATTTAATAGTTGTTAATGCATCAGTAAACGGTGTTAAATACATGCCATAATGATGGTACAATGTGCAAACAGAAGTGCTCAATGCATGTCCGACGAACATGTTCCCAAGTTACAACCAATGCCGCTTGATCCGTAATTGGCAGATACATGCTGGCTATCGTGGCGTACAGTTCTAGTGCCACCGCCCCTAAGGATTTCGTCATCATAATCCCCATCCGAGTCACATATATGGCGTCAAACTTGTCAACTTCTTCATCGGCCAAGCCTTCCGCCTGTTAAATCGTGAGTGCCCGACCCACATATTGCCTTCCAGCGTCCAGAGAGCATAAGCGTTCCTGTTTTACGACCAGAGCGAGTAATCGTTCCTGTTTTACGACCAGAGCGAGTAATCGTTCCCGTTTTACAGTCAGAGCGACGGCTAATCGTTCCCCAACTTCTGCTGACTCCGCGGGACGTGAAGTGGAGGGTTGGTCTTGCATTTGGTTGAGCAGCTCATCGAAGTCCATTATCGTTCGTATATACCTCGATCTTCTGAGTCTAAAATACCCGAAACCCAATAAAATCAGCTGGAAAAATAGCATACACAATGTTAGTACCTCCCACCATCCCATTAACATCCTGGTAACGAATGTTTGCACCTGTTATCACCATATAACCAGATGGTTGGCCCGTATTTAACACGAGCTTGCTATACTTGGTCTTTGCTAGAAGCTGCTTCACCTCAGCACGTTCCTCTTTCGAGGGAATGACATCATTCTCTCGCAAACATTCCTCAAAGGAGTCCCGGTCTTTGCAGTGAAAAAGGGCCACTCATCGCGTTTACTCTCAGAGGTTTGTCAAAACCGAGTTATATTTCCGGGTCAGTTTTTTTGCACACGCTTTTTTTGCGAGTGCCGGCCAGAGAAGGCCAACCATGAGAGCATACTCTTCTTTTTTTGTGAGAGCCTTAGAAGCGCTGCAATTGTCAATGATGTATAGAGTAGACTCTCCCTGGAATAATTTGTAGAACGCCTGCAGATAGTCATGAAGCCGATCACCCGGATTGACTGTATACACTTCGGAGTCATCCCATACCCACGGTTTAAACTTGTAGGCTTGGTTGTATTTCAAACTGGGAAACAGATCACGATATGCTCAAATATGTGTCGGTAGGGGCCTTCCAAGAGGTCCAGAATGAAAACCGTTTTACCTGAGCCCGTCTGCCCGCAAATTATGGCAGAATGCAGTTCTGTGGGAAATAGGCTAGTATTCGACAGCCATGAATCTGCCATCTTTAATGTTTATCTGACCATCCTGAAGAAGGATATTTAAATCCCCAGAGCTTGTCGCATTCTTGGGGATCTGGAGAGATATACCCTCTCAACCGTTCTCGACCCTCCTGCTCTTGCCGTGCTGAAGTCCGTCGTCACTCGTCCGCAGGTCGAGCCACAGCGCGTAGTGGTCGGTGAGGTAATAGTAGAGGGGTACATCCGCCATATTGAGATCGTTAAGCACCATGGCAACTTCAGAGTGGAGCTTGTGTGGCCCAGCTCCAAAGTACTTTCGGGCCTCGTCCCATTGTTGATAGGCTCGTAAGCCTTGGGCGTATATCTGGTTTACCTGCCCCTCAATGGTTACTTCTACCTTTGAAATCTGACGGTTATAAAACAGATACGAGTCGAATGCATACGGCTTTGGGGACTCCTATGAGCAAAATGCCCTTCATGCTTCTGACTGGTATGGTGAGGTTCGGACGATGGCTCGCCCCAGATTCTGGCAAACAGTGCGGTTAGCGTCCGTCGAGGCGAGTGTGATGGTGGTGGCTAGACGGACCGTCCCGGGCACAATAAGGTCGTGCTCACCTAGGTTTGGGAAGCGAACAGACAGTTGCTGATTCTGATCGATTGTAGTCGGATTGTTTGGAACGACGCAAGTCAGCCGTTTGGCCTTGAGCCCTCCCGTTTCGCGGAATGTGCGATGCGGATTTAGCTTTCGACCATATGAAGTAGAACTCACGCTTATAATATCGTAACAATATCTAGGGTAGTGTCTAATACAATGGTGCATTCCGACCCAATAGAGATGGACCGTTTTGGGCCTGAGGATGTCTTGGGCCCGGATGAAGCCAGTTTCAGCTACGACCCAGATTCGTCCGCGGAGGAAGTCATCTACAACGCCTACAACCGTGTCGTCGGCGTTCGTTTCTTGCCTGATCCCCACTATGAGCTGGGGGAGCGTATAGACCAACAGCGAGATAGCATTGAGGTGGTTAACGTACTAGCCACTTCTTTACCGATTTGGAAAAAATGGGGTACTCGCCCAAACGATCGTATGACGACTTATTGTTAAAGATGGACTTGTTTCCCTCAAAGACTTTCCAGATAGAAACCTTACAAGCAAAGGTTGATGGGCGCCCTTTGAACCCGGCGCGGTTCAAAGGAGAAATAAAAAGTCGCTTCGAGATCTCACAGCTCAATAAAGCCGCCTTGGTTCCATTGGTAGAACAGAGAGATTTGGTCGCGAATGCGAACGCGTCATCCGACGAAACTCTAGTAAAATCAACAACAGAGATCGTCAGCGCTGTAGATCGTACGCTACCAGAAGTCGAAACATTTTTGGCCGACAACTACAGTCTAAACCTTCGAGAGCTCCGGGGCATAACAAAACAATGCAGACATTCAGAGGAGAGCACACCGACAATTTGGCCAAGCTTTCGGAACTCGACAAGTAGCTAGTTCGCCAGAAGGTAAACGTTAAAGTTGCTCAGAATTTGGATGAGTCAATCAGAAGACATGAGGAAGACACAGTGAAGACGCTAGAATCTGTAAGAGCTGCTCGCTTGTAAGCGACATCTAATACTCGCAATGCCTTGCGCACCCAGATCAATCGGATTCGAGAAACTATGAACACAATTCTACAGGAGGACACAACGCTCGCTGAGAGGATTAAAACCTTGTTTCGTGAGCAACATTACCATAGTCACTATCCACACAGCGCTAAGCATAGTAATCTCCACCATCGTCCTGGGCATCACAGGATGAGGGACTCTGCCACACCACCACCACCACCATCACCATCGTCTCTAGCCGATAAGGGTGGCGTACAAGAGTGGGTAAAACAATGTCTGCAAGAACTTGGGCGGCTGCTGGGGAAGTAAAAAAAAAAAGTAAAGTACCCCCGTCACGCCAAGTGGCGTATAGGGAATATGGTGTTAGTGACCATCAATTTTACAGACCTTCGGCACATGATTTTTGGGGTAATGTGGTCGGTATTACGCCCGTGCCGCTTTACTTTCCCAGAAAAAAATCCGGTACCCATTAAAGGCTGGGTGAACCCGGAAGCCATGGGTTGGGATCGAACCCTACCTCTCGTCCTTTGTAGTCCAGTTCACTAACCACTGAGCTATCGCGGCTCCCTGGCTGCTGGGAAAGCTCGCGGACAAAGCTGCTGCCTCTCAGGCATTATTGGCTTTACTGTAACATGGCTTCTCTCAACAGCTCAGAAAGCGGTGTGACGGCTCGCTGAAAATCTCTGGGCACTCGTTGTTGGTGTCGGCAGATTAGTCTACCTCACAGCTAACGATTACATGACAATGAAACTAGCCACCTCGCCCCCAAAGAAAGAACAGGGCCACGGCTGCTCCGCTGCCGCGAGATCTGCCGTTGAGGTTGTGGGTTCCTGCCCTATGGGTACACTTACGGGACGTGGGGTTTCACTTAGGTCGGCAGAAACGGGCTCTCGGGACGCTGACGGAGGTGGGGGCACAGGCGTATCGCTCACGTCTTCATTTATGCCCAGCTTTTGGCCTGGAGTTGCGATAACGATTAGGTTATTGTACCCTGTCACTTGTCCAATGCGCAGCAGCATATTGCTCGGCGCCATACATAGACCGATCCCGAAGTTATAATCAACTTTACTCCTGGCATACGAGAGCACATTTTGTATACTGGCAGAGGGCAGATAGACCGGAGACGATATGGCGTCTTCCAGATTGCCCAACAACTTTTTTTGAACGTCGAATGCTGAGGTGTTTCCGATAATGCGGGTCCTAGTCTGGCCCTGCGCCTCTAGGATTGCCCACACACATGTCCGGATAGACCGTCGTTCAACCGTTCAGCACCTGGTTGGGTGAAGCCTTGTGATTGGTCCAAGATGAACGTCCCCCAGGTTGTGGTTGCATTTGACCAGTCCTGTTCCAGATATTCTATATGAAAGGACTCGTTGGTAGTCACTTTTGTAAAATTCATTTGCGATTGATCATAGTCGCCGACCGGATGGTAGTTGTCATAGCTCCAGAAATTGTAGGCTCGACCCAGACCATTAGTATAACCTTTGACTCGCCAGTCACTTTTTGGAGACACCTTAAACTCGTTACAGATCTTTTCGTATGCTCTGCGGTAGTAGCTATTATTGAATGCTTTCCAGTCCGAGTCCTGTGGTAGAGCCACATGGAGCTCGTTTAGGATCCTCCGGGTTTGGTAGTATGCTTGAAACTTGTACAGTGCGCCGGTAAGAGCACCATGCGCGAGATGGTCCGTGGCTGTCAGTCATCCCACTGCCAGTCGTGGCACACCAGACGGCGAAATTAAGCTGGTTCTGCCAAAATTGCATTGGCCTGCTGTTCCAATCGTCGACAACGTCGTAGTTTTTCACGAGGGGGAAGTTTGTACCCATTCAAAATGTTTGGGACTTGCACAGAGAATTCATCGACGTCATTGATGAAAATCTGCAGTGTGTCTGATATTGGTGATTTGGCGGCATAGAGAGCGCCGGCTTTATAGACGGCGTCTTTGTTAAAGGCATTAGCCATCAGAAATAGTTCTGACGCAAATCATATATCCTATGTACACTGTCTAATTTTGTTAATGGGGAATAATTGTAGATCTTCGGGTATTTGCTGTTTAAAAAAAAAAAAATTGTTTAGCTCTCGATCTTTTACAATTATAAAGTTGACTGATATAGACCATCTTTTCATTATCTTTCCTTCTCCCAATATTGTATTTCCTTCTTTTCAGTTCAAACATCCCTAGACTTTCACTTCTTTTCGTCCTTTCAATTCACTAAATTGATTTGTTAATGAATTTTGTGTTTCATGTGTATGTCAGTTTGTCCATTTTTTTCTAGTATTTCTTCTGCCATCCACTTTCTCTTGTTGAATATTTTTGTCACTGGTATTACTTCTTTCGATGTTTGTTGATCGATTGTTTGAGCATTTCTCACTGTCCCTCAATGTTCTGTATTTTCTCAGTAATGTTACATCTATTTTGTACAATCATGCTGTACTTATCACTCATTTGTCTATCTATTCCAAGCATAAATACTGAACTTTGTATTTATTTCTTGGTGACATTTTGTATCTTCCTCATGAGTATTCTCATTTTTCTACTACCGATATATAGCCACCATTGCATTCTTTTCCTGGTCTTGTTTCAATAGATGTTAGCCATTCATCAATATCCATAAATCGCAGGGTGCAATACACCTGTCACTCGTTCACAATATAATGAAGTGGGCCAGGTGCATCCGCCTTCTTTAACGATTCCACTTATTGTTGCAGATTTTCAATCGTCAGGAACCTCAAAGTAGGACTTTGTTGTCTCTCAACTTGATGCGTGGGGGACGAGTCTAATAGCCTCTAGATGATGATGAGCGAACAATAAACACGAACATGTTTTTTTGACAAACTCATTCAGTTACTTTTTCTCTCATGATTAGAAATCATTAAATAACAACTGGAGCAATTAAGAACGAATTTTATTTTCAAATTATGAAAGGTAGTTAAGGAATATTTATAATCATCAAACAAGACACAATATCTTTGGTTCCAATCAAACATACCTAAACAAATAATCATCAACTTAAGGACTAGACAGCATCCACTTTCACGCCACAATATCTCCATTTCACAATTTTCCTACACCTTATTAAAATATTTAAAAAAAACAACACTCACTCTAACCACACCGGCCTGACGGCACGGAGTCCTCCTTTCCTTCTATTGATAACGGACAACAAATTTAAGAGAATAAAACATATATTGTCAACATCATATTGGAAATATCAGAGGCTAGTTTCTGACACATACCAGAACTTGAACACAATTACTTTTTAAAGTTAAAATCAACTTACGAAATTATAACAACAACAAAAATTCTCTTGTTGTCTCTTTTCATCACATAACTCATGAGTGCTCACTGTTTCTATTATAATGTTATTTCTGATTCGGTATTTTCTAGTCAGTCCAAGTGCTTTTCTTAGATATCTCATCTCTATGGTGCAGCTTTCTTTATGCTTAGACGTAAATTACCACATTTAGCATTGATAGCACAATGTGGGTATGAATATATTCTATAAAAGATGTTTCTTGGTGGCTATAAGTATTACCTTATGTTGAAGAATTGAGAATAGCTGTTTCAATGTTTGGTTTGCTTTGTTGCATCGAATGTCTATTTCTTTATCGATTTTACCATCTACAGAGAATGTTGTTCCCAGATATTTGAAGTCTGCTACTTGTTTTATAACTTGATCTTCTATTGTAATGTTTAACGTCTGCTTTTGTCTTCTTATTACTTCTGCTTTTGTCTTCTTATTACTTCTGCTTTTGTCTTCTTATTACTTCTGCTTTTTTCAGCGCTTACTTTCGTGTTATTTATTTTACAATATTATTCATGGACAATAGATAGATGTTGCTGAAGTTATGTTTCTTTGAAAGCTGTTAGGACCTGGTAGATATAAAACAAAAGCAGTTCATTTATATCTTCACTCTGTGATTTGGCATCTATGTATACTGTGTCAATGTAAAGTAATACACTAAGGTGGTGGCAATTGGTACACTTGTTTTAACCCACATGTACTGAGAATAGCTGTGATGTTCCTTTATTTGCACTAACGCGAGAACAAATCCAGCGACAGAACACAACCATGTCTGACTCCTTGCTGTATATATTGGAACTGTCATGCCTGAATGCCAACTCTTATGACTGCTAGTTGTCGCTAGTACATGTTTATTTATGATTCTCAGATCTCGGACATCGATGTCTATATTTGTAAGCATATTTGTGTATACTTTACTTTGCCAAATGCTTTCGTGTAGGGTTCCAGCACACCCCCCTTTTTCACTACCCCCCAACCGATAAAGCCTCCCAGGCGGCTCTATGCCACCCCTAATACACAGCATTGTAACATTTTCGCACGGGCCGGGCTTCTCCTGAGAGGGCCCCTGCCAACCCCAAGCGGAACCCTCTCAGGATGGAAGCCCGTGCAATCCTATTAGACAGACGTGTGGACCATTGGATATACGTTCGTCATGCCTACCGCTCATAACACATGTCCGTGGTTGACTCTCAGCTATACCACGCTCTGTGGTAGAGTTTGCATAGGTGATTACTGCTGGGTGCATCTCGCCAGGTTGCGGGGAGGACCTGGAACGCACCCATGTACGGTGTGTGGTAAGGGGGTTACAAACAAGCACAGTCTTTGTGTAGGATGTGGATATCATCGCATAGTTAACCGATATTCTACGCTCGGAGCTAAAGCCTTTAAGGCACAATTTGCCCGCCTGGCAACCATCGATATTTCTATTTAAACTGTGTACTGGTGTATATAGACATACGATATGCCTATCGTTGTGGAACTCAAAGCCACACTGAGGCGATACGGGCTTCCCGTGTCAGGTGTCAGAGATGTTCTCATTCGTAGAATCGTACAGGCTGAAGCAGATGAGAGGAGATAAAGGGTATTCCGGGCTATCAATCAACGAGCAGCCACAGGAAAGCCTGTGATGGGGCTTTCGCCGGACGATCGGCAGAAGATGAATGACAAGGTACGACAGGAGACTAAAGCCGCCTTTCTTGCTTCTGGACACGAGAAGCGGCTCAAGAAGAAGCCTACCATGCAGCATGATGCTCAACGCAGTCTGCGCAGACACCAATTCGCGTCACTTCTTAGCGAGGGGAGACGACTACTAGCGGATCGATTACCACCATTTACCCTGACAAAGGAGCGAGGTATACATAAGGACTATAGTGCAGTCATCATTTTTTGGCCATGTAATGAGAAGAGAACAACTTGAATATATTGTAACAACTGGATAAAATGAGGGACGAAGAGATAGAGGGAAGCAAAGAGAGAAAATACCAGAAGCTTAAGAGAATAGCTTGGCAGAAGGTCAACAACAGAAATGATAAAGAACTGTCGAGATCGAAAGTTGTGGAGAGACATGATCACCTACGCCAGTAGGCTCGGTACTTGATGATGATCGCGCAGTGGTACCAGTGGGTCATCCCCTTGAGGCAGATGCGCCAGCATTCTTACATGCCATGAGTCCAAGTGTCACAGCCGTGATTGAAGTTCAACTTCGCGGACGTGGTGTCAAATGTTGCGCTTGTTCTTCACGTAGTGTTGGAGAAGCAAATACCAGGGGAACTGCCATGGAATGTGTTAATAGAAACCCCCTACCTACGTAGCCATGCAGTGCCTGTGCGTAATCTTGGGAACATTGCAGAGACAATAGGCGAAGCTCGCGCAAAAATAAAAAATAAAAAATTAGAAAAATACACGAATTGATCCGTGTTGACACTAAGCGCATTATTAGGTTTGACATACATATTGATGAGTATAGGCCATTCCGCGGACGGAGTTGTTTCGAGACGCCTGACAGCATTCGAAAAACTGGAGCAGTCACCAATGTCAAGAACCAGGACAACCGCTGCTTCGAATGAACCAACCTTTCAACGCTTTATCCGGCGAATCAGAATGCACAACGTCCCTCCAAGTATGGCGCCCACCTGGGCGAACCCAACTTCGCTGGCATCGAGTTTCCAGTGAGTGCTTCAGACGCGAAAAAATGTGAACGCCAAAACCACTCTATCAGTCAATATCTTCGGTTTGAGGGGAGTCGAAGAGCTATATCCAATCTATTTATCACAACAGGAAGGGTTCGAAATTGATCTTACCACAAGCAGATGCGGTTGCCCTATATCATTATCGCCGATTTTGAAAGCCTAAACATCCCCATCGAAGGTTGTGCAAACGCCCCAGGGGCAAGTAGCACCAGACAAATAGCTAAGCAGGTGCCCTGCAGATATTACTATATAGTCATCCGCTGCGACGGCCACGTCAACCATGGTCAACTATACCACGGTGAGAAGCTCCACAGCACTTCTTCGAAAGCCTCCACACCGAACTGGAAGGGATAAACGAAGTGTTTAAAAATCGAACCAAACTCCAGATGACAGCTGCCGACTGGCAGGCCTTCAATGCCGAGGAGTGTCACATTTGTGAGAACGAGTTTGGTTCCAACAAAGTGGAAATCCATTTCCCCGTCACTGGTGAATACCGCGGCGCTGCCCACAAGAAATGTGAGTGTCAAGAGCGCTACCCCGCTCACATGGGTGAGGACGACTGAACAACGTCCCCCGGAGCCATATCCTGCGAGCTATGTGGGAAGGCGTTTGGGGCTGATAAAGCCAAGCTCTTTGACAATGACGGAGTGTACCGTGGAGCATATTACAGGACATGCAAAGCCCAAACGCAGCCCACATCAGCGCGCAGAACTGGATGAGGCTCAGAAGCAGGAGTACAATGCAGCAACCAAATGCCACATCTGTAGAGGCCCATTCGGTCCGGACAAGGTTCGCGACCACTGCCATATCGCGGGTGAATATCGCGGGGCTGCCCGCAGCAATTGCAACCTCAAGCTGCGTATCAGCCCTTATAGGACCAAATTATATGTGGTATTCCACAACCTTAGAGGCTACGACGGTCACCTGATCATACGGGCCCTGGGAGGTGAAGAGATGCGATTTAGGACGGTGAGAAACATAACAAGAAAGGGGAATTGTGAGATAAACAGGTGGAAATCGGAAACATCTCCTGCATCTCTAATAATATGGAGAAGTACATGCCTTCTCAGTCGGCCATCTGCAGTTTATTGACTCTTTACAGTTCATGAGCAGCTCGCTGGAGAAGCTGGCTGAAAACCTATCAACGGATAATCTAAGAGTCACATGCCGATGGCTAAGCAATACTGGGCTAGAACTGCTGAGACGCAAGTGAATCTATCCATACGAGTACGTAGACAGCTTTGAGAGATTCGGTGAGTCCCATCTACCACCAAAAGAAGCATTCTACAGTCGACTGAGTAGAGAGCACATCAGCAATGAGGATTACGAGCACGCTCAAAGAGGCTGGACACATTTCGGCTGCAGAACTTTCGGCGATTAACATGATCTCTATCTAAGCACGGACAGGACCTTCTGGATTTCTGAAAAAATGTGTTTTAAACATTCCGAGATATATGCATGAAGCAGTACGGTCTTGACCCAGCTCATTACTTCAGCTCGCCTGGTATGTCGTGGGATGCTCTACTAAAAAAGAGCAAGGTCAAGCTGGAGCTTTTGACCGACATAGATCAGCATCTTTTTATGGAGAAAGGCCTTCGTGTACCTGCATGGTGTCAAAGCGGTTTGCCAAGGCCAATAACCCAATGTGCCCAGGCTATGAGAGCATAAAGTCGAATAACTTGATCGTGCCCATCGATGCCAACAATCTCTACGGCGGGACTATGATGTGTATGCTACCTGTTGGTGGCTTCCAGTGGGTTGCGGGGCTAACGCAGAATGAGGTGCTGGCCACCGCGGATGATGCTCCTGAGGGCTATGTCCTAGAGGTTGACATGGAATATCCAGAACATCTGCATGACAACCACAACGACTATCCACTAGCACCAGAGACGATGACCATTCCTGAAGCATGGTTGAGTGACTATCAGCGTACACTCGTGAACGAACCTGGGGGTGGGGTGGGGGGGGGTGGCTAAGTACACAGAGTGCGCGAAGCTAGTCCCAAATCTGTGTAGAAAGGGAAGTATGTCGTTCACTACAGAAATCTGAAACTGTACCACTCACTGGGCATGCGGGTCACGAAGATTCACGGAACAATAAAGTTCAGACAAGAGTCGTGGATGGCACCCTACATCGATCTGAACACCGAGCTGTGGAAAAAGGTCACGTCAGACTTCGATAAAGATTTCTTCAAGCTTATGAACTGCAGCGTCTCCGAAAAGACAATGGAAAACATTCGTAAGCGCATCAGAGTCGATCTAGTTCGAGCCTCGGAGAGGGATAGGATACGCCGGCTTGTCGCTGATCCAGTATACTTATCACGCAGAATATTCGATGGAGATCTGGTGGCCATATACTCGGTAAAAAGCAAACTGAAACTGAATCGGCCGGTATACACAGGTCAAGCTAGTTTAGATCAATCAAAGCTTATCATGTATGATTTCTGGTACAACCAGATCAAGAAGAAATATGTGGAGAAAGCGCAGGTCCTATATACAGACACGGACAATCTGATTATGCAGGTGGAGACAGAGGATGTGTATGCAGACATGAAAGAAAACTCGTGAGCCTATGACTTTAGTGACTATCCAAAGGACCATCCATGGTACAGCTTGGCAAATAAACACGTTCTCGGCAAGTTCAAAGACGAGGCCAATAGTTACCCTATAGCTGGGTTTGTGGGCCTTGGGCCAACAATGTACAACATCCTAGAAGCCGACGGAGCCAAGAAACGGGCCATGGTTGTCCAGCGGACCGTAGTGAAAAAGTATCTACGGCACCAGCTGTACAATCAATGTCTGGACGAACACAAGGATATGCGACATACACAGGTAGCCATCCGAAGCAAGGGGCACCAGATTGGGGTCTACGAGCAGATAAAGACATCGCTTTCGCCTATGGATACGAAAAAATGGATCGCCGAAGATGGTATCACACGAAGGCATACGGTCACTACCTCATCCCATGGGATGTATACCATGAGACATGGGATGAGGGACATTTCTTGAGATGCCTATATCAACGAGCTCTTGGGCGAGTAAGAACCTCATCAGGCGGCAACTGAGTATCATCTGGAACAATAATTAGCTCTTCGCGCATGAACCCATGTTCCGGCCCAGGCGAGTCCAAATAGCATACCGCAGGCTGGTTGCTTTGCTGCACCGCAATGCGTACAGAATGCAAAGTCAGCGACCACACAGGATCGGTAGCTCGTCGACGACCACCTTCGAGCTCGCTGGGTTATTACAGATAGCGGACCCGAGCATCAGAAGGAATCAAAGGCTCTCTGAGGCTCACAGTACGACCCGGGACGACAGAGGACAGAGTTTGTCTTACCGATTTGGCTTTGATGGCGTCAGAGGACTTCTTCCCTATCATCAGAGTTACGTCATTATTGAGAGCCTTGATAACGGCAGACAGTCTGGCCATCCACTCTACTGACCGATGGCCTTCATGGAGCTTCAATTAGACGCTGTACTGATACCCGAACAGCCTTTCAGCAAAGGTCCTGTTAAATCGCTCGACAATGGCTTGATCGCGGTGATCTCCACCCGACCGCGCCGTATCTGAGTCCCAAGTTTCGCCATAATTGTTGATACCGAGGCGACGAACTCCCGCCCAGGATCAACTTGGAGTAGCTTAGGCCATCGAAGAGGCCCCCGTTTGTATATCTTCTCGGCGACTCTCGCAACCTCTGTAGAGTTCTTTGAAGGCAGGGGCACTGTCTCTATGTATCGGCTGGCGACGTCGACAACGATCGAAGCATATTTAAACGATTTCCGCCCGACTCGGTCATGAAGAAGAAAAAGGAGATCCGCTTGGTGCACTTCGTTGGGTATAGACATGTTAAACATTGGTCGAGGTACGTGTCGAGGGGGTGATAAATAGATTTGCCATATCGCCTGCTTCTTAAGCCATTCCCGAGCATCAGTTTCAGAGACCTTGGCAGCCATAGCGAGTTTTTTGATGGCTGCAAGCCCTCTCCAGTAGGCCATGGGGCTGTAATATATCTCCGCGATGGGAGTAGCTTGCTTGCGAAGTTTCATAGCTCGTTTCCGATACTTTAAGCAACACGATTCCCTAATTCGTGGTGTGCTTACTTTGTAAGCTTGTAAGCAACGAAACAGCCACGGCCGATAACAGTTAATCCGCGGTCCTTTTGATTTTCGCTAGGTGCGTAGTAATCGGCTAAGGTTGGTTCACGATCGAGAGGGTCCAGCTTTTTGCCGGTGATCATGTAGTACTTACGTATAGCAGCGTCGACGTCCTGAAAAGTTTGAGCCGCGTGCTGCTCCCGACGCGTGTCATCATTAAGCCAGTCGAGGCGTTCGGTTCTCTTCTTGGCCCACGCGGTCTGGGCTGCCTGAAGCTGCTGCACGGCGAGATCGTGTCGTTTACGCTCTTCGTCTCCATGTCCAAGCTGCGAGAACAGGTAGTTGCTACCAGAAAATGCGGGAGCGTTGACAGCAGCCCCTCCAATCATGAGAGCAACGGCAGACATTGTATATGTAGGAAGAAATTCTACTTCAATATGTCAGCTGGAATTTTGCCATGCCGCATAAGTATGTCTTTGATTGTCAAGGCTGCGGCAACATCCAACGTTAACATGCCCGCATCGTATATGCCGAGGCTGAGCGAGGGCGCGGTCGTCTTCTTGACAACCGCTTTGGTGATTTGTGCAACGTCTTTCGCCAGGCCCGCCACAGCAGCGGCATGGTTGGGTGTGATTACTAGCCCCTTACTATCAATTGTGGTCGCCATATTCGCGGGATGTTATATATATGGACTGTTGTTTATGTCATCAATTGCTTTATTCCATATGAAAATCGTCACGTCTCCTCTGGTCGTGCTGTAGCATGGGTGATTGGGGGGGGGGGGGCTCTGGTCGTGCTCGAACTGGTGGTGGCTTGGTGGTTCTCAATATAACTGCTAGTCCAGCCAGTCCGAGGTCTTCGATAATCCAGGGAGCCCAGTCCGTTGTATTCACGTCCCGTGAAGCATCAGTACTGGGAACCGTGACAGCCTCTTCCAGGCGGGCTCCGCTGTCAGCTGGGACTGCTTATCATCACGGAGTTGAGCCAATATATTGTCTCAACATTATATATAGCTATTATAATGTAGCAGCCCCTTTTTTCCAGCGGCAACCTTCACGGGGTCCTTAGTCTTGGTTACTCTGGTCACTTTCTCCTAGGGCGTGCTGTTCTCCTCTTGCATCGTCATTTAGTACCTTCGTATCACATATATGTGTACAGTTACAATATTTAATAGTTGTTAATGCATCAGTAAACGGTGTTAAATACATGCCATAATTATGGTACAATGTGCAAACAGAAGTGCTCAATGTATGTCCGACGAACATGTTCCCAAGTTACAACCAATGCCGCTTGATCCGTAATTGGCAGATACATGCTGGCTATCGTGGCGTACAGTTCTAGTGCCGCCGCCCCTAAGGATTTCGTCATCATAATCCCCATCCGAGTCACATATATGGCGTCAAACTTGTCAACCTCTTCATCGGCCAAGCCTTCCGCCTGTTAAATCGTGAGTGCCAACCCACATATTGCCTTCCAGCGTCCAGAGAGCATAAGCGTTCCTGTTTTACGACCAGAGCGAGTAATCGTTCCTGTTTTACGACCAGAGCGAGTAATCGTTCCTGTTTTACGACCAGAGCGAGTAATCGTTCCCGTTTTACAGTCAGAGCGACGGCTAATCGTTCCCCAACTTCTGCTGACTCCGCGGGACGTGAAGTGGAGGGTTGGTCTTGCATTTGGTTGAGCAGCTCATCGAAGTCCATTATCGTTCGTATATACCTCGATCTTCTGAGTCTAAAATACCCGAAAAACCCAATAAAAACAGCTGGGAAAATAGCATACACAATGTTAGTACCTCCCACCATCCCATTAACATCCTGGTAACGGATGTTTGCACCTGTTATCACCATATAACCAGATGGTTGGCCCGTATTTAACACGAGCTTGCTATACTTGGTCTTTGCTAGAAGCTGCTTCACCTCAGCACGTTACTCTTTCGAGGGGATGACATCATTCTCTCGCAAACATTCCTCAAAGGAGTCCCGGTCTTTGCAGTGAAAAAGGGCCACTCATCGCGTTTACTCTCAGAAGTTTGTAAAAACCGAGTTATATTTCCGGGTCAGCACCCACATGCTTTATTGCGAGTGCCGGCCAGAGAAGGCCAACCATGAGAGCATACTCTTCTTTTTTGTGAGAGCCTTAGAAGCGCTGCAATTGTCAATGATGTATAGAATATACTCTCCCTGGAATAATTTGTAGAACGCCTGCAGATAGTCATGAAGCCGATCACCCGGATTGACTGTATACACTTCGGAGTCATCCCATACCCACGGTTTAAACTTGTAGGCTTGGTTGTATTTCAAACTGGGAAACAGATCACGATATGCTCAACTATGTGTCGGTAGGGGCCTTCCAAGAGGTCCAGAATGAAAACCGTTTTACCTGAGCCCGTCTGCCCGCAAATTATGGCAGAATGCAGTTCTGTGGGAAATAGGCTAGTATTCGACAGCCATGAATCTGCCATCTTTAATGTTTATCTGACCATCCTGAAGAAGGATATTTAAATCCCCAGAGCTTGTCGCATTCTTGGGGATCTGGAGAGATATACCCTCTCAACCGTTCTCGACCCTCCTGCTCTTGCCGTGCTGAAGTCCGTCGTCACTCGTCCGCAGGTCGAGCCACAGCGCGTAGTGGTCGGTGAGGTAATAGTAGAGGGGTACATCCGCCATATTGAGATCGTTAAGCACCATGGCAACTTCAGACTGGAGCTTGTGTGGCCCAGCTCCAAAGTACTTTCGGGTTCTCGTCCCATTGTTGATAGGCTCGTAAGCCTTGGGCGTATATCTGGTTTACCTGCCCCTCAATGGTTACTTCTACCTTTGAAATCTGACGGTTATAAAACAGCTACGAGTCGAATGCATACGGCTTTGGGGACTCCTAGGAGCAAAATGCCCTTCATGCTTCTGACTGGTATGGTGAGGTTCAAATTCAAAACTGTCACTCTTTTTAACTTTCACTAGTCTGTGGCGGTGGACGCTGTCGTAAAGGATTCTGGCGCCGTGGGCGTACTGTGAACGAATGTTGCCGGCCAGATTCGGATCAGTTACCTTGTCAAACTCGAGACAGATGTCCGCGATCTTATAGGAGGCTGCCGGGTTATCATTTGCAGCCACGACCTTGTTGTATGGGGCGAAGCCAGTGGCGTATCCTGGGGTCTGAAAGAGAGCATGCAACTTTAAAAAAATGATAATTTTCTACTCACCCAGTTATTTGAAGTTCAGTTCTATTCTGCGGCTCTTTCTGCTAAAGTCCTCTGTTACTTTGTTATAAAAGTCATCATTGCCTTTCATCTCTACAAGAAGGTCTTTTTCAATTGACATCATTGATAGAGCAGAAAGACGACATTCCCCCTGCGAGTTCCTTATGAAATTTTTAATGCGTTTTAATGCAGAAAACGAACGTTCCATTGAAGACGACGATGCAGGAATTGTCAATATTAATTCACAAAGTTTATGAAGTTCTGGAAGACCACTGTGAAGTCCTTTGTTCAAAAGAAATCTATGAATGTCGGACACATACATTTCTTTAAAGTGTTGGGATACAAACATTGCCTTTAATTCAGATCTCAGTCTTACTATATCCAAATATTTCCCATATATTCCGTTCAGTTTGGAAAACTGCTCTTCTGGAAACTCTTTTGAAAATGTTAAAAATTTCTTACAGTCAAAAATTTCAAGAAATGACAAATCTGACAGAGAATCAAACCGGCTTTGTAACTGGCAGTTTACCGTATCATGAATTTCACAATACAGCCTTCTGTACTCATCCTTTGGGATAACTGAGGATTCTCGCTTTCTTCTCTTTGTTGGAGGACCACACTTGAACTCTATTTTGGCCCAAATTGAATCAAAGCCAGTATTGCGCATTGTGAACAATTTTTCTTTTAACTCAACTATCTCTCTAGAGCAATATGTGATGTCCAGTGAATTTGACTGAAGGATATTAAATACAACATCTGTCATCGAAAAAATATCGGTGAACACAGCCAAAAGGAAATTGAATTCAAAATCTCCTAGGTTTGACAGAAATCCAACTGCTTCATTAATTGTTGCGTGATCCCAATCACCAGGTCGTTCCAAAATGCATTCAAATAAATCTATTAATTCATTATGATATTCAGAAACAATCTGTACTAAACGACTGGAATAATTCCATCTGGTTGCCGCCAGCTTGGGAAACCGTTTTTCCACTATGGTGTCCAACAAATGGAATTCTCTTTGCTGAATGAGTAAAAAATGAAGCAAAACTGCTAAGTGACGAAAAGAATATTCTACACGCACTTATGCATGAGACAGCTTGAGACAGTACTAAATTAAGTTTGTGTGCATAGCAATGGATGAATAATGCCTGAGAAACAACTTCCCTAACTCTCGTCTGCACACCATTCAATTGGCCTGCCATTACTGCTGCACCATCATAAGTTTGTGCTACTAGTTTTTCTCTACAGTCAAATTGATCAAGACTGTCTAAAGCCAGTTTTGACAATGCTTGTGCAGATCTGTCAGAGCTAACGTCATGAAAGCCAATAAATCTTTCGTAAATATTACCATTATAAATATATCTAAAAACAACTGACAGCTGAGACAAGTTTGTTACATCAGAGGTCTCGTCAATTAGGATGGCGACAAATCTGGACGATTGAATCTGAAAATTCACTTCTGCAGTTATTACATTGTTCACACTTTGATAAGATCGTTCTGTATTAATGGGGAAAGACCCGTGAATATATTTGACGTCATGAGATGCTGATGCAATTTTTCATCAAACTCTGCTAATAAATTTAAAGCTTCAATGTAGTTCCCACGATTAGTGGAATCACTCACCTCGCTGTGACCACGAAAAGCTAATTCTTGTTTTCCTAAAAAACAAGTAACAGCAATTAACCTCTTTAGGATTTCTCGATTTTCTTTAACTGTTTCATTGTGTTTCATAATACTTTCTTTTTTTCTGAAAATCCAATTGAACATCAATTCTGCTGGAGCCAAACACTTGTAACGCTATCCAAGCGTGAATATGACTTTCAGACTTTTCGTGTCTTGAAATAGCGTTATGTAAATTATTTAAATCAGAATACCCGAGTTGTCTGCTGTTCCAAGGCGAAGTGTCATTCACAAACAATATACATGGCCAGCAAAATAACTGACATAATGATTCCGAACCACAAAGCCAAACGACTTTCTTATATAAATCATTGTTAAATGAACGGACACATTTTGTTCCTTCTCGTTTCAAACTGCTTAACGCAGGAATCGGTCTGCCCTTTTTTACCAAGTCCAATTTTTCATTAAATGTTCGCGATTGAAACGGTCGCTCAAATAAATCTACAACATCATTAATAGAATCAGCCATAATAACCACAGTAAACAAATATACTAAGTTTAGTAATTAACAATAGCAAAACAACATGTTTCTGTACAAACACAAAATATTAAATATCAGCTGATTAAAATCACGTTTGAAGTTTTGAATTCTGAAGGTTTGAAATCGAAACCACATCGCTGTGTAAATGTGCGTGTGTGTTGAGTAAAATCACGTGACGTGTACCAAAAATTACCAGAAATGGTTTACTAAACAAGTGTGTGTGTAGGCATTCAAGATTATAATTGCTTGCATTGTTATCATTAGTTTAACATTCAAATAAAAGTACTAGAACATATAAATTGCACTGTTTCACACCAGTAAATAAATGTTCATCAATCAATTTATTATTTGCCAGTGCTAAATTGTTATAATAGTGATTGAATCATAAAATGTATTTATTTTTTTTTCATCGCAAGCTTACTGTGGAGACACGGATTTAATAAAACACACACAGTATATCACTGCGCTTATATGTAAAGGGACTATTTTAACGAAAGCAACTTCAAAATTGCTTCAGAGCGGGCTAGTTCAACTATCATAAAAAACGATTGGACATATACAATTTTCTTTTAACGTCAGTGTTGCCAGCACTAATTTTTGGAAAAATTCAGATTTGCGAGAAAAACATTTTAAAATATATTTTTGAGCAATGCTGCAAGGGCTAAGTTTGGATGGGGGATAGATCACTGACTGGTTTATCATTTTCGCAACTCTTGAAGGCATGCAATGCTTGCCTTGCTTATATTAAGTATACGCCACTGGGCGAAGGTAATCTCGAATGTCAATCTGTCTCTGAGCCCGCTTTGGTAAAATGACATGTGGCTCTCGAGGAGCTCAAAATCCAGCGGAATACAATAGCGATTTCCATAGGCATTCGCGATTGCCTTATCTGCTGCGCGGGGGGTCAGTGACAGCATCCCCAGCGCCAAGGCGGAGTTTAGTGGCATTCCTGTTAAATGTGACGATAATACCCTGATAGTGGGTGTTGTATCTCTCAGATGCGCTCTTCCACAGGTCGTGGTAAGTGGCGAAAATGTTATAGTCGTCAATGGACAAGACTTCGATGTTGCCAGCCCGGATCACAAGTTTCTGAACGATGGCTCGCCCCAGATTCTGGCAAACAGTGCGGTTAGCGTCTGTCGAGGCGAGTGTGATGGTGGTGGCTAGACGGACCGTCCCGGGCACAATAAGGTCGTGCTCACCTAGGTTTGGGAAGCGAACAGACAGTTGCTGATTCTGATCGATTGTAGTCGGATTGTTTGGAACGACGCAAGTCAGCCGTTTGGCCTTGACCCCTCCCGTTTCGCGGAATGTGCGATGCGGATTTAGCTTTCGACCATATGAAGTAGAACTCACGCTTATAATATCGTAACAATATCTAGGGTAGTGTCTAATACAATGGTGCATTCCGACCCAATAGAGATGGACCGTTTTGGGCCTGAGGATGTCTTGGGCCCGGATGAAGCCAGTTTCAGCTACGACCCAGATTCGTCAGCGGAGGAAGTCATCTACAACGCCTACAACCGTGTCGTCGGCGTTCGTTTCTTGCCTGATCCCCACTATGAGCTGGGGGAGCGTATAGACCAACAGCGAGATAGCATTGAGGTGGTTAAGGCACTAGCCACTTCTTTACCGATTTGGAAAAAATGGGGTACTCGCCCAAACGATCGTATGACGACTTATTGTTAAAGATGGACTTGTTTCCCTCAAAGACTTTCCAGATAGAAACCTTACAAGCAAAGGTTGATGGGCGCCCTTTGAACCCGGCGCGGTTCAAAGGAGAAATAAAAAGTCGCTTCGAGATCTCACAGCTCAATAAAGCCGCCTTGGTTCCATTGGTAGAACTGAGAGATGTGGTCGCGAATGCGAACGCGTCATCCGACTAAACTCTAGTAAAATCAACAACAGAGATCGTCAGCGCTGTAGATCGTACGCTACCAGAAGTCGAAACATTTTTGGCCGACAACTACAGTCTAAACCTCCGAGAGCTCCGGGGCATAACAAAACAATGCAGACATTCAGAGGAGAGCACACCGACAATTTGGCCAAGCTTTCGGAACTCGACAAGTAGCTAGTTCGCCAGAAGGTAAACGTTAAAGTTGCTCAGAATTTGGATGAGTCAATCAGAAGACATGATGAAGACACAGTGAAGACGCTAGAATCTGTAAGAGCTGCTCGCTTGTAAGCGACATCTAATACTCGCAATGCCTTGCGCACCCAGATCAATCGGATTCGAGAAACTATGAACAAAATTCTACAGGAGGACACAACGCTCGCTGAGAGGATTAAAACCTTGTTTCGTGAGCAACATTACCATAGTCACTATCCTCACAGCGTTAAGCATAGTAATCTCCACCCTCGTCCTGGCCATCACGGGATGAAAGGCTCTGCCACACCACCACCACCACCATCACCATTGTCTCTAGCCGATAAGGGTGGCGTACAAGAGTGGGTAAAACAATGTCTGCAAGACCTTGGGCGGCTGCTGGGGAAGTAAAAAAAAAAAGTAAAGTACCCCCGTCACGCCAAGTGGCGTATAGGGAATATGGTGTTAGTGACCATCAATTTTACAGACCTTCGGCACATGATTTTTGGGGTAATGTGGTCGGTATTACGCCCGTGCCGCTTTACTTTAAGTAAGTAAAGTAAAGTACCCCCCGTCACGCCAAGTGGCGTATAGGGAAATATGGTGTTAGTGACCCTATATTTTACAGACCTTCAGCACATGATTTTTGGGGTAATGTGGTCGGTATCACGCCCGTGCTGCTTTTACTTTCCCAGAAAAAATCCGGTACCCATTAAAGGCTGGGTGAACCCGGAAGCCATGGGTTGGGATCGAACCCTACCTCTCGTCCTTTGTAGTCCAGTTCACTAACCACTGAGCTATCGCGGCTCCCTGGCTGCTGCCTCCCAGGCATTATTGGCTTCATTGTAACATGGCTTCTCTCAACAGCTCAGAAAGCAATGTGACGGCTCGCTGAAAATCTCTGGGCACTCGTTGTTGGTGTCGGCAGATTAGTCTACCTCACAGCTAACGATTACATGACAATGAAACTAGCCACCTCGCCCCCAAAGAAAGAATAGGGCCACGGCAATGCTGCCCACGATCAGTGTAGTTTTCTCATTCTGGTGCTTCTCCGCTGCCGCGAGATCTGCCGCTGAGGTTGTCGGTTCCTGCACTATGGGTACACTTACGGGACGTGGGGTTTCACTTAGGTCGGCAGAAACAGGCTCTCGGGACGCTGACGGAGGTGGGGGCACAGGCGTATCGCTCACGTCTTCATTTATGCCCAGCTTTTGGCCTGGAGTTGCGATAACGATTAGGTTATTGTACCCTGTCACTTGTCCAATGCGCAGCAACATATTGCTCGGCGCCATACATAGACCGATCCCGAAGTTATAATCAACTTTACTCCTGGCATACGAGAGCACATTTTGTATACTGGCAGAGGGCAGGTAGACCGGAGATGATATGGCGTCTTCCAGATTGCCCAACAACTTTTTTTGAACGTCGAATGCTGAGGTGTTTCCGATAATGCGGGTCCTAGTCTGGCCCTGCGCCTCTAGGATTGCCCACACACATATCCGGATAGACCGTCGTTCAACCGTTCAGCACCTGGTTGGGTGAAGCCTTGTGATTGGTCCAAGATGATCGTCCCCCAGGTTGTGGTTGCATTTGACCAGTCCTGTTCCAGATATTCTATATGAAAGGACTCGTTGGTAGTCACTTTTGTAAAATTCATTTGCGATTGATCATAGTCGCCGACCGGATGGTAGTTGTCATAGCTCCAGAAATTGTAGGCTCGACCCAGACCATTAGTATAACCTTTGACTCGCCAGTCACTTTTTGGAGACACCTTAAACTCGTTACAGATCTTTTCGTATGCTCTGCGGTAGTAGCTATTATTGAATGCTTTCCAGTCCGAGTCCTGTGGTAGAGCCACATGGAGCTCGTTTAGGATCCTCCGGGTTTGGTAGTATGCTTGAAACTTGTACAGTGCGCCGGTAAGAGCACCATGCGCGAGATGGTCCGTGGCTGTCAGTCACCCCACTGCTAGTCGTGGCACACCAGACGGCGAAATTAAGCTGGTTCTGCCAAAATTGCATTGGCCTGCTGTTCCAATCGTCGACAACGTCGTAGTTTTTCACGAGGGGGAAGTTTGTACCCATTCAAAATGTTTGGGACTTGCACAGAGAATTCATCGACGTCATTGATGAAAATCTGCAGTGTGTCTGATATTGGTGTTTTGACGGCATAGAGAGCGCCGGCTTTATAGACGGCGTCTTTGTTAAAGGCATTAGCCATCAGAAATAGTTCTGACGCAAATCATATATCCTATGTACACTGTCTAATTTTCTTAATGGGGAATAATTGTAGATCTTCGGGTATTTGCTGTTTAAAAAAAAAAAAATTGTTTAGCTCTCGATCTTTTACAATTATAAAGTTGACTGATATAGACCATCTTTTCATTATCTTTCCTTCTCCCATTATTGTATTTCCTTCTTTTCAGTTCAAACATCCCTAGACTTTCACTTCTTTTCGTCCTTTCAATTCACTAAATTGATTTGTTAATGAATTTTGTGTTTCATGTGTATGTCAGTTTGTCCATTTTTTTCTAGTATTTCTTCTGCCATCCACTTTCTCTTGTTGAATATTTTTGTCACTGGTATTACTTCTTTCGATGTTTGTTGATCGATTGTTTGAGCATTTCTCACTGTCCCTCAATGTTCTGTATTTTCTCAGTAATGTTACATCTATTTTGTACAATCATGCTGTACTTATCACTCATTTGTCTATCTATTCCAAGCATAAATACTGAACTTTGTATTTATTTTTTGGTGACATTTTGTATCTTCCTCATGAGTATTCTCATTTTTCTACTACCGATATATGGCCACCATTGCATTCTTTTCCTGGTCTTGTTTCAATAGATGTTAGCCATTCATCAATATCCATAAATCGCAGGGTGCAATACACCTGTCACTCGTTCACAATATAATGAAGTGGGCCAGGTGCATCCGCCTTCTTTAACGATTCCACTTATTGTTGCAGATTTTCAATCGTCAGGAACCTCAAAGTAGGACTTTGTTGTCTCTCAACTTGATGCGTGGGGGACGAGTCTAATAGCCTCTAGATGATGATGAGCGAACAATAAACACGAACATGTTTTTTTGACAAACTCATTCAGTTACTTTTTCTCTCATGATTAGAAATCATTAAATAACAACTGGAGCAATTAAGAACGAATTTTATTTTCAAATAATGAAAGGTAGTTAAGGAATATTTATAATCATCAAACAAGACACAATATCTTTGGTTCCAATCAAACATACCTAAACAAATAATCATCAACTTAAGGACTAGACAGCATCCACTTTCACTCCACAATATCTCCATTTCACAATTTTCCTACACCTTATTAAAATATTTATAAAAAACAACAACACTCACTCTAACCACACCGGCCTGACGGCACGGAGTCCTCCTTTCCTTCTATTGATAACGGACAACAAATTTAAGAGAATTAAACATATATTGTCAACATCATATTGGAAATATCAGAGGCTAGTTTCTGACACATACCAGAACTTGAACACAATTACTTTTTAAAGTTAAAATCAACTTACGAAATTATAACAACAACAAAAAAAACTGATAAACTCGGAAATTTAGAAGACATAATAGAGTCGAGAGTCTACTGGTAGTCTTAAAGTTAAAGCAAGTTTCTGTATCTGTCTCAATGGGTTCGATAAACCACTCAATGAACGGAACTCTCTGAAGGTAGTAATGACTTGCATAAACATCAACTTCTCATTTTTGGGTTCTGTAGGTTTGCCTTTTGACATTCTCTAAATTATTCCATTATATTTATGCCATAAAGAATAAATTATGTGAACGATTAATTGTAATCAAAGCAGAAAATCTGATAGAATGAAATCAAACATAACCAGCTGCTTATGTTTTTCTTTGCCTCATATGATTATGAAGTAGTCTTTGAACCAAATGTTTTAATGAAATATTTATGATGATGCATGACAAGTCGTCAAAGTAACTGGCTGTTTGAGGCAGTCTCATCAATGACAATTTAACTCAACACACACAAACATAGATCTCCACAAACACAAATGTTTAAAGTGTCTAATTCTTCATCTTCAAGCAATAACCCTGGGAATTGATGGGCACCTCAGACAGAATTAGTCAAACGTTTCCATGTCTCTTTATCTAAAGTCACTATTGTCGAGATTTAACCATTTTTGGTGTGATCTTCCCATCTCTTTCCCTGCCTACCTATCCATCCCTGCCTACCTATCCACAGCACCTTACACGATGGTCTTTGCAAACCTCAATGAATGAGATACGCAACCATTTCATTTGCTGTTTCATTAAAATAGTCAATGAATTATTATATACTCTAACTGCTTTACTGTAAAGATGAAAGTGATGTTCTTATCACTCCAAATACTTTACGACCTTTCCATGGCTGCTTTAGTTTCACCAATTCTAACCGATATTTCAGATTTCCAGCCTTCATGGTTGAAAATTGATCTTAAATATTTAAAAATGTCAACTATTTCTAGTTCTTGTTAATTTATTTTGATTGTTCCAACAATGGCTAAGGATAATTGATAATCTATTTATTTTTTGGTATTGATCTCTGTGCCCAATGCACTAGTAGTTTTAACTAGATCTGTTAATTCTTGTTTATGTTCCTGCAAAATCTTCGATGCCATTAAAGTGCTAACAAAAAGTTAATGTTTTTTCTGAACAAAAAATCATCACTAGAACTTTAAATTTATTCTTGGCTGTTCCGGCGGCGTCGTTGTTTTCTTCGGTACAAGTAAAGACCAGCACAGGTCGCCACAAAAAGGGCCGCCAGTAGACCAGACAGAATAATTGGTAAAAGGTATTTTTTCACTTTTGAAACTGTTGAATAAAATGTGGACGATAAATATGCTTTCATAACAAGAACAGACTTCAGCGAAGAAAGAATATACAACCAATGTTTCATGTGTAAACAAATAATGTGTTCATTAATGGTCAGCATAGAAATGTCATGATTACTGTAGGGTCTTTATTCTGTGTGCTATCTGATGAGTTTCTCTCTGATATTGTGGCCTCTCAATCCTCCTCATAACAAACTGTATCAACTGCATTAATTAGGCACAATACATTATGTTTGTCGCTTGTCTGGCCTTTGTATATTCTATGATCATAGCTTTCATTCAGCCGCAACGGTCTGGGACGCGCTCTGGTAAATAGCACCGTAATGATCCCTGAACTTCTATTTGCTAAATGTGCAGTAAAAACACAAAAATAATAATAATGTACTATGATAAATATTATCATCATCATCATCATCATCATCATCATCATCATCATCATCATCATCATCATCATCATTAAGTACCATGCCTGCTGGTGTAGGTGATCATATCTCTCCACAACTTTCGATCTTGACAGCTATTTATAATTTCTGTTATTGACCTGCTGCCAAGCTATTTTCTTAAGCCGCCTGGTATCTTTTCTATTTACTTCCCTCTATCTCTTCGTCCCTCAACTTTCCCAGGTGTCACACTATATATTCCGGCTTTTCCCTTTTTTTACATGGCCAACAAATGATTAATGTTTCTTCCTAATATTGGAAATTAGCTCTTTCTCTTTTTGCCTTGGTCTCTTTCAGTCGTTTTCGTTACTCTTCTTAGCTGTCCATAGTATTCTCAACATTGTTCTGTAAAACTACATTTTTACAGCTTCCAGTGATTATCCTGCCCGTTGTGCTATTGTCCACTATTCACATCCATATGTTAAGACAGGCTCTACATGACATTTAAGATCTCTTTTACTTTTTTCTATTATTAAAAATGGATTGCACAGTATCTTCCTCATTTTTGAAAAAAAACTGCCTTTGCCTGAGAAATTCTGGGTCTCACCTGTGTTGTACACCTACGGTCTAAGGTTAACATTGTTCCCAGATATTTAAATTCATGTTTCTGTTTTGATATTGTTCCACTTTTCTCTAGTATGCTTTGCTATGATGTCTGATGATAAATATTATATACACTTGTTAATGCACAGTTCTATTAAGATATCTCATCATCATCAAGTACCGTGCCTACTGGCGTAGGTGATCATGTCTCTCCACAATTTTCGATCACGGCAGCTATTTATCATTTCTGTTGTTGACCTTCTACCAAGCCATTCTCTTAACTGTCTGTTACTTTTTCTCTTTGCTTCCCTCTATCTCTTCGTCCCTCAATTTTTCCAGTTGTTATAATATATTCCAGTTGTTCTCTTCTCATTACATGGCCAAAAAATGATGATTGTCTCTTCCTAATATTGGAAATTAGCTTTCTTTTTGCTTCTTTGACCTCTCTCATGACATTTTCATTCCTCTTCTTAGCTGTCCATGGTATTCTCAACATTCTTCTGTAAAACCACATTTCTACAGACTCCAGTGATTTTCTAGTCTGTTGTCCTATTGTCCATGATTCGCATCCATATGTCAAGACTGGCTCTACATAACATTTAAGAACTCTTTTTCTTGTTTCTATTGTCAAAAATGGATTGCATAGTATCTTGCTCATTTTTTGGAAAGCTGCTTTTACCTGAGCCAATCTGCACCTCACCTCTTTGTACATCTTCCGTCTGAGGTTAACAAAGTTCCCAAATATTTAAATTCATTTACCTGTTTTAATATTGTTCCACTTGTCTTTATTTTGCACTGAGGTGATGTATTTTTCTTTGTTGTTACCATTACCTCTGTCTTTTTGCTATTAAGGTTGAGTCCTTTCTTTTTGCTTTCCGTCACTATAATGTCCAACATTTCTTGTAACTCATTTTCACTCTTAGCGATTACGACTGTATCATCAGCATACCTTAGATTATTTATATTATGACCTTCAATTGTTATTCCAGGCATGTCCTTATGGATCTTAAAATAATCTCACTATAAAAATTAAACAAATCTGGTGACAGGACACAGCCCTGTCTAACACCCTGTTTTATTTGTTGAAACAGTCCCAATTGGTTTCCAGTTCTTATGGCCGTTGTTTGTTGCCAGTACATGTTCTTTATTATTCTTAGATATTTGCTGTCTACGTTTAATCATTTCTAAAATTTAGATTATTTCTTGGTGCTTTACTTTATCAAATGCCTTGGTGTAATCTATGAAACATAGATATAGATCTGTTTTCACCTCTATGGCTCTCTCTATTAAAGATCTTATGATATAAATGGCATTGCTTGTTCCTTTATCTCTAACAAAACCACATTGTTCATCGCTAATTTCTGGACTGATTTTGTTTCGCACTCTTCGCATGATGATTCTTAGTAATATCTTAGTCATATGACTCATAAGGTTTATTGTGCGATGATCATCGCCTTCAATCGCACCCGATTTCTTTGGTAGGGCTATGGATATTGATTTGAGCATGTCGTCTGGTATATATCCGCTGTTGTAGATATCATTCAATATTTTTGTTATTATTTCTATTCCAAAATCACCCATGGCTTCAATCTCTTCTTTAGTTATCTTATCTGGTCCAGGAGCTTTGCCTGCTTTCATATTGCGCAAGACATCTTCCACTTCTTCTCTGAGTATTTCTGGTCCTTCTCCATTATCCTTAATATTTACTTCCGTTCGTTCATCTTTATAAAGATCTTTAATGTATTCTGTCCATCGTTCCCTTATGTTTTCTTGATCAATCAACAGTTCTCCTTTTTTATCTTAGACATCCATTTTTTTATTGCGTTTTTCTTCCTGTTAATTCCTCAATTTGTTTGTATATAGCTTTAGCATCTCCTTTTTGTTGCATTCCAGGCTCTTTGCATCTCTCTTTTAGCCATGCTTCTTTTGCCTCATTGCATTTTACTACAATTTCTTTATTTAATCTCTTATACTCATCTTTATTTTCTTTATTTCTTCTTGCATCAGTTAGCTGCAAAATGTCATCTGTCATCCATTTCTTTCTTGAATTTGTCCTCACTGGTGGTATGAACTCCTTTGATGTTTGTTGCATTTATTCTTTTAGCATTTCCCACTGTTTATCAATGCTTTGTATCTTCTCTATTGCATTGTACCGGTTTTGAATTGTGATTTTATATTTGTCTTGTAGCTTCTTGTCTGATTTTAGTAAATCTAAATTTAACTTGATGTTAACTAAGGCTCGTTTTGTTGTTTTTAATTTTACTCTAAGCTTTCCCACAACGGGTACATGATCACTATTGCAATCTGACCCTGGTCTAGTTTTCACACACACCAGACTGTTTCTAAATCTATTGCTTATCATTATATAATCAATTTGATTACGTGCGTTGTCCCCAGGGCTTTTCCATGTCCACAGACGTCGTGGATGTTGCTTAAACCAGGGGTTTCCTATCATCATGTTGTGTGTCAATAAGTTTCTCACCTCTTTCATTCCTCTCGTCTCAGCCATAATGACCAACTACTTCCTCAACTCTTTCCTTTCCTACTTTTGCGTTAAAATCCCCTAGAACTATGGTGTTTTCATGTGGTTTGCATTTATGAAGTGCCTCATTTAACTTGTTGTAAAATGTATCAATTGTTTCCTCTAGACTGTCTGCTGTTGGTGCATAAACTTGTATAAGATTTACGTATATTGGCTTTCCATTCTATTTCACTAAAAGGACTGTCAGATATTGTATAAAAGCCTTTCACTGTTCTTGCTATGTCTGTATCCAAGATGATACCTACTCCTCTTTGGTGTTCAGTACCTCCAGAATAGATTATTTTATGTTTATCAGAATACATCTCCCCTGATCCGGTGTATCTCATTTCGCAAAGTCCCAGTAATTGTAAACCCATTCTTTTCATTTCTTGTATGATGTTTTCTAGTTTACCCTTCTGCATGAGTGTTCTCACATTCCAAGTACCTATCTTTAGAGTTTGATTTATCTTTATTTTGCTTACAGTAGCTTGATGACGATCGGGTATCACCTGTAGCACATGATGTCCCCTACCGAACGAGGGTTTTCCATTGGAATCCCCCTTAACGTTGTTGTCGTTATTTCTATTGTTGTGGCGATTCATGAATGTACAAAAAAATTACGACATCTAAAAAGAAATTAAGAGATCTAATATATTATATTATTACAATTTTCTAGCTTTTTTGAAGTGGGTTGGGGTTGAATGCCAAAAACTTCGATTTGTTTACATTTGTAAATGTGACATGAAGACTGAATATAAACCCAGCAGCACGGGAATAAATAGCTGACCTCAATCTTTGAAAACACACTCTAAAGTTCCAACTCAAACAAGGAGCAGACAGATTCATAGAAAAAGAAAATACACGGCGAAAGGAAAAAAAAAACATTTCTAGGAGAGTTGCAAATTCCATATTCAACTATGACTGACGTAGGCTACTAGTTTATTGGATAGTTTAGTAGAGTGTTATTAATTTATTTGAAATGAAAATGCATAGTCTGATAATCCAGACTGTGGAAGTATTGATGATTTTGGTTATAACTCCCTACCATTAACTTCTGCCTGTCACTGTTTACAGGCTTCTAAGGAGTCGAGGACTATTCATTTTTATTGTCGCGATATCTTTTTATGACAAAATCTTTCACTTTAACAGTTGAAAGTTCTTTGGATAATATTTAGATATTTCTCTCCTTCACTTTATAGCTTTCGTAGTCGTTTTCTCTCCTTCACTGTATACATGTCTTTATTGTTTTCTATTTTTTCTTTGTCTTTCAATGTCAATGGAAAACATTGCTTATTGTTTTTTTTGTTATCTTCCCTTGGCCTCTCGTACTCTTTTGTTTTGTTGTATTTCTAATATTCCATATATTGTATATTAATGGTTGTCTGTCCTTGAGTGTGGCGTTGTCGTAGTGCTAAAGTCTCGTTGTTTCATAGTTTGATTGTGACGAAAATATGTACCGGAAGATTGGAAAAAAAAAAATGTTGGACTTGGTTCGTTTTGTTTAAGATCTTCACTTCTGATCTTATCTCTACTATTGTTTCCTGCTGTGTGTCGTGTTATTTTTGGTGTTGGTTATTTTTCTGAATACTCTTGAGAATTACTTCAAGGTCTGACATTGAGAGAGCAACATTGAATTGACAACTGCGTTCGTTTTTTTTCCTATTGGTGAATCCCGCTTTGCCAGTATAATTCGTGTTTTGTTTGACAATAGTGGCAACATCTGCCAGTTGGTTTCACAAGTTTCGATGTACCTTGAACATAATTTTGTCTTAGTGCGCTGTAAGTAGTTATTATAGTCAAAAGAACACCTGATCACCAAACCAAGGGTCGGATATCGTATCGTTTCGTAACGTTATAGGCTGGGGGAAGAGACACAAGTTTTTGAAAGGTAAAAGTAGAGGAAAATATGTGATAAAGATAGAAAGTGGATGTAATAGTGAGGGCGAATCAAAACTGACCAATTAAGAGATTGTTTTGTTGGATTTTTATTTGATTTAAATGGATTTCAGGGAGGAGTGGTATGTGCGGTGTGGTAAAGATAAAAGATGGATGTAATATTTGTAAGTTTTATATATGAAAGTACGAATTCGATAGACTTCTACAAATGCATCTAGTAAAATATTATGTTTTCTTTCAGTCTATATGATATATATAGAAAATATTAAAATTGGTCTGAGAGAGCTGTGTTTGTCTAATAAGTGTAGGTGTCACTGTGAGTAATTATGTCCAAAGGTATGGTGGGTAATTGTCTTTGTGGATATGGCGACTAATTGCATATCTAATTTGTATGCCAGTGTGAGTAGACATTTGATGAATCAATAATGATGAAACTTTAGTTAAGAGGTATATGTTCGAGTGTCGAGATACTGTTATTTAGTAATAAGATGAAGGTATGTAATTATCACAGAATGACTGTTTTGTTGATAATTGATATTTATAGTAGAAGGTGGGGATTGTAGTGTAACTGTATTGTATATTTAGCATCGATTTTGTTTCTTTATTAAATAGATATGTTCTATGTTGGTAATGGTTATCTTTAATAGAAGTCGGTTGTTATAGTTCTCCACCTCCTTTTAACTGTTCAAAGCAGCAAGTAGGTGAAGGTAACATTTATACAAGTATATAGCAAAAAAAACAGCAGCTTAATTTAATAAACAATTCTTTAGATTTACTAACAAAACTTCTATAGAGAGCCACATTCTGGCGCTTTCATCAGAGCATTAAGGGAACAACACGAGATAGAGGCATATCAGACTTTCAGAGCACAGGTCATAAATGGCACAATTCTGTGTGAGCAAAGGGAAGGCCCTGCTTGCACGCTACATTGAGCAGACGGACCAAAGATATAAGGCTGTCAGAATAATGATACGGGGGTCATGCGCAGAATTTTGTGAGAATGTAGTGCTAGGAGAAGATGTCACGATGACTGCCGATGATATTCGCACAACATTTAAAAGGTACACAACACTGCTTATGGCCCAGATGTTGTTCGGTATGACAACATAGACGATTTAGCTACTTCTGCTACCAAAGCCAAGCAAGGACCATTCTCAGATCAGTGCGTACAGATCCATTATTACGATGCAGAACACTACGGGCAAGCTACTGGAGACAATTGATGCCTGTGTACTCACCTGTCACCTTGAATAGATACGTGCATTCCTACCCACACTCGGAGGTTATAGATATAACAAAGAGACATGTTCAGTGCAGCATTACGGTCTTCAACTATGACGTCTTGGAAGGCTTCCACAGACAAGAGGAGACATGTCCTGCTGCTAAAGATCTGGAGAAGGCATACAGCAGAGTACCATTTGAATACCTCATGAACAAGTTCCTCAACTGGCGGTTTACCCCTTACACATCAGATGGATCGCTACAGCACTATTTCAGAGGATACTCAGATGTGGAAGTTGGTCATCCGAGCCAACATCAATTTGTCCAGCGCTACCACAAGGTTCACCAATGTTAACAGTTTTGTTTAAAGTGTACACAATAACGATCACGGAACAACAGCTGGATGGGAGGGAAGAACTATGACTTTTGCTGATGACATTCTCGTATATCGATAGGGAAGAGACAGACGGAAAATCGCCTCCACATTGCAAAACGAACTCGATGACATCTCTTCCTGGTGTTGAGTATCAGGTGTCTTGGTTATTCCTAATAAAACCTCAGTTTCATGATTCTCCCTTTACAATCATATCGTTAACATGGAAACACCTGTGGTACCAGTGGGAGCTGATGAGATGACCAGGGACAGGTTGATGACGAAGAAATCAAGTGACCAAGATCACTTCTAGAAGACCAAGTAGACATCAAGTGACCAAGATCACTTCTAGAAGACCAAGTAGGCATCAAGTGACCAAGATCACTTCTAGAAGACCAAGTAGACATCAAGTGACCAAGATCACTTCTAGAAGACCAAGTAGACATCAAGTGACCAAGATCACTTCTAGAAGACCAAGTAGACATCAAGTGACCAAGATCACTTCTAGAAGACCAAGTAGACATCAAGTGACCAAGATCACTTCTAGAAGACCAAGTAGACATCAAGTGACCAAGATCACTTCTAGAAGACCAAGTAGACATCAAGTGACCAAGATCACTTCTAGAAGACCAAGTAGACATCAAGTGACCAAGATCACTTCTAGAAGACCAAGTAGACATCAAGTGACCAAGATCACTTCTAGAAGACCAAGTAGACATCAAGTGACCAAGATCACTTCTAGAAGACCAAGTAGACATCAAGTGACCAAGATCACTTCTAGAAGACCAAGTAGACATCAAGTGACCAAGATCACTTCTAGAAGACCAAGTAGACATCAAGTAACCAAGATCGCTTCTAGAAGACCAAGTAGACATCAAGAGTATCCAGTGCACCAACAGCTCAAACAGGGAAAGATGATAGTCTTAAAAGAGGCAAAGCATGAGTGCCCCGAGCAGAAGATGTCATCAAACAGATCTGTGGGCTTACCAATATCAACACAAATAATTATTCGTTTATAATAAATATATTAAAAATGTTTGTAAATGAATGCGAGGAGTGGATACTGGTGTCTAAGTCATTCAGGGGCACATCCTTGTATATTGTCACACTCGAAAGGAAATGTATGGAGCAGAACTCAGTCGTGGTCAATGCATTGGTCAACGATTTTATCTGGGATAACACGGATGAGAAAGATGCAATCATATACACAGACGGATCCGTAATAGGACACAACACGCGTGCATAGGCATTTACAGTACGCTCGCAGGCATAAAAGGCAAAGAGGACAGTAGTGCATACGTTATGACAACGAGTAGCATGACGATGGAAGTGATGACAGTGATCAAGGCTATCTTCTGGTTAGAGTCACAAGACTACACCCACGCCATGGCGAATTGATGAATTGATGAGCATGATAAGAAATGTGGAGGCGGGCTCTGTACGCAAGCAATGGGTAGAGTCATTGCAGAAGTCTAAAATACGTTGAGTCACCTTTGTCTACGTCCCTAGACAGGCGGGAATACGGGAAATGAAATAGCGGACATGTTGGTTAACTGTTGTTGAAGACGGTCAACCACTGGATCAGGCGAATATCATCAATACCCTCAGAGATGTGGGAAGGGCACGGAATTTTGACAACCATGAGCCCACGTCACTACTCCGGATGAAAGAGATGGGAGTTAAGATGGGCACAGCCAGAATCTATAAACCAAGTGGCCGTATTAGAGGACTTAACAATCAACACAGAACTGGAGTCGTCAGTCGCTGGACGCTGCAGGACTTGCTTAGGAGGAGATCTGAGCACATATGAACAACCGTAAATAAATAAATAACTATGACATCAGCATATCTCAGTGGCTTGTGACATATTTATCGACTGATAGAGTGCCCCGTGGTGGTTTGGTTAGTGCACTCACCTGCTGACCTGAAGGATCGGGGTTCAAATGTCAGTTAAGGTAAGATTTTCATGAACTATAAAAGCTATCGTGTCAACACATCATCTTTAAATAGCAACCAGAGATATTCTCTGGGAGAAATGGAGCTGAGGTTACTACAACAACGTCACATCAATTACCCAAAGCCAGTTACTATTGGACTCTCCTTTACCTTTATCATTTATGAATCATGTTTTAGCTAAATCAAATGTTGTCTTCGTTTATGTCATCTCAACGTTCTTAGCTTGACCCTATGCACGATTTTGCATATTTGTTGTTATTCTTCGTCGTCGTCTTCTTCTTCCTCTCATTTCTTATCTCTTAACTATTTGGGTCGTTGGGGCATGCGACTGATTTCATAACCATTTCAATTGATCTCTCTTCAGCCATTCTTTGAGATTCTGAGAGGCAGATGATCGATATACATGGCGAAACAATTCTATTTTGCATTTCTTCACTAAAGATCATAATATATTGTTTACTCAGTTTCCATTACAAATTTAAGAATACACACACACACACACACACACACACACACACACACACACACGCACGCACGCACACACACACACACACACACACACACACACACACACACACACATATATTTGGCTTTCTATACTGTTAATTATTTTGTTCTTGGCTTACATACATTGCGAAAAAAAAACATCTCACAATATAACATTTACCACGAGTATCACACTTTGGGCCGCCATAGTCTGCCATGCAACGTAGACAGTGACCAGTTGCATTGTTACATGCCCTATCGATACAGTTGGCAGAGCAGTTGTATTCACATGTTGGTCCGTAATGACTTTGAGTGCATTCTGGGAATAAGGGAGAGTCATTTCAGCGATCACGATTTAGACCTATGTGAATGAAATGTATGTATGTACGTACCTATGTGAATGAAATGTATGTATGTACGTACCTATGTGAATGAAATGTATGTATGTACGTACCTATGTGAATGAAATGTATGTGTGTACGTACCTATGTGAATATTTGTGCATAAATATATATATATATATATATATATATGTGTTTGTGTGCGTGTGTGTGAGTGTGTATGTGTGTGTGGCCGCAATAGCTTAGTGGTTAGTAAACTGGACTGCAAAGGACAAGAGCCGGCTTGCGGGTTCACCCAGTTTTAAATGGCAAGTGCTTTTTTTCTGGGAAAGTAAAGCGGAATGGGTGTAATACCGACAACATTGCGGCCCCCCCCCCCCCAAAAAAAAAAAAATATGTATATATAAAATAAACAATGTGCCGAAGTTCTGTAAAAATAATTGCCAGTAGCAGTATATTCCCTATACTCCTACTTGCCTCATAAATTACAGCAAGTCTTTTACGTACAGTATTAGAAACTGAATGTCATGAAAAATATGGGTTTATCAACACACCAAATGTAAGTGATCAAATGACTATACCATGAACAGCAAGCAGCTATCATAATACGGGAGAAACAGGGAATTGTTTTGAAGTACAATAAGTGGTGGTGAGCTGCGATAGCTCAGTGGTTAGTGAACTGGACTACAAAGGACAAGAGGTAGGGTTCGATCCCAACCGACGGCTTCCGGTTCACCCAGCCTTTAATGGGTACCGGATTTTTATCTGGGAAAGTAAAGCTGCACGGGCGTAATACCGACCACATTACCCTAAAAATCATGTGCCGAAGGTCTGTAACATTTATGGTCACTAACACTATATTCCCTATACGCCACTTGGAGTGACAGGGGTACTTTACTTTTACAATAAGTGGTGAGGCAGGGATGCATCCTCTCTTCATACCTGCTCAACATTTGTGTTGAAATCTAAAAACATCATGAGAAATTTCAGAAGCCCTTTTCAAACTTTCTGCAATAAATGGCAACATCATTCCAGAATTCGGATACGCTGCTGACACAATCTTCCTCTTAAAAATTTCAAAAGGATAAAAATAGACAATGGAGCGTGGTTAAACAAAAATGCAGAGAATAGCAATACCTTTATGTAAACATACATAAAACTAAGACCATGCCTATTGACAAAACAAAGAGACAACCCAAAATTATCATCAACAGTCAAGAACATGAAACTGTAACAAGCAATGGAATCTGCCAGAAAATGATCAAAAGAAGTTCAGCAATAGCAACACCAAAACTAAACGTCATGAAGAACAAATGGCGCAATACCAGTCTATCTAGCTATTGAACTTTCCAGCCGTAGCCGGCCCATAGGGTGTAGACCAAGATACTCCTTCTCTTATCTAAATTGTTGTTCTAGCTGTTTTCAATTCTTTTAAAGATATTTTATCAAATCTGCAATTTGTCTCTGTTCTATGCAAGCAGCTCTATCTCATTGAGGGAGCCGATTCCTGCCTCTCTTGTCTCTCTCATCAATGTTCTTCTCAGTATCTCTCTGGGGTTTCCTCTTTTCCTCTTACCTGTTGTTCCCCACTTGAGGGCTGGCTTTGCTATTCGGTTATTATCTCTTCCCATTACGTGTCCAATATATGACCATCGTCTTTTCCTTATTACTGAAGATATTAGTGGTTGATTGGCGATTTGTCTAATTTCCTCGTTTGTTTTGAATTCGTTCCACGCTATACCAAGTATTTTCCTTAGACATTTATTTTCGAATGCGTTCAGCTTTGTTTCTATATCTCTTGTTGTTTTCCAGCTTTCACACGCATACGTAAGGGTTGATAGTACATTTGATTTGAATAGTCTAAGTTTTGTGTTTGTGCCGATGAGTTTTGATTTCCACAACTTTTCAAGGCTTCTGAAAGATATTGCTGCTTTAGCTATTCTGATTCTAATTTCTTTGCTTGTACCCCCTTCTCGATCAATGTGACTTCCAAGATAGATAAAGTGATCGATCTCTTCCACTGGTTTGTTTTCCATGCATATTTTGTCGTCTGTTGGAATTAGGCTTTTCATGGTTTTAGTCGTTTTATGATTGAGCTCGAGCCCAATTTTAGGGAGCCCCGATAGCTCAGTGGTTATTGAACTGGACTACAAAGAACAAGAGGTAATGTTCGATCCCAACCGACGGCTTCCGGGTTCACCTAGCCTTTAATGGGTACCGGATTTTTTTCTGGGAAAGTAAAGCGGCACGGGCGTAATACCGACCACATTACCCCAAAAGTTATGTGCCGAAGGTCTGTAACATTTATGGTCACTAACACCATATTCCATATACGCCGCCACTTGGCGTGACGGGGTACTTTACTACTTTTTTCAAGTATACAATGACACGCCCTTTATATACATGATTACTCTAGTGAATGCAGCCTACGACGAACAAAACACGATGACAATTCCCTAAAGTGATAAAACTACTGCTGATGAAACAGTTCACATTAATGAATAACATGTAAATAACTTGCGTCAAGCAAATCCAACATCGGTCATCAACAGCACCAATGTGACGTAAAGCCCAGATCAAGTGTAGACGGTGGAAGGTCGCATTCACAACACTTGAGTTGTCAAGAAGGAAATATTGCCGGCGTACGATTCCACTTTATCGGCGCAGATGTAATAAGTAGATCATCATTTTGACTTTAACGCAGAAAAGTGCACTGGAGAATCGAAATTAATCAGACCCCGAATGCACTTTCGGCAGTGATTGAGCGAACGTGGACTAGATTCACCATTTTGAAACGGACGTCATTTGTTTTAAGGTAATATTTTTGTTATTTATCGAAGTCTGAGCCATTCTGCATCTCACCTCTTTTGTACATCTTCCGCCTGAGGTTAACAAAGTTCCCACATATTTAAATTCATTTACCTGTTTTAATATTGTTCACTTGTATTTATTTTGCACTGAGGTGATGTCTTTTTCTTTGCTGCAACCATTACTTCTCTCTTTTTGCTATTAAGGCCAAGTCCTTTATTTTTGCTTTCTTTCGCTATAATGTCTAACATTTCTTGTAACTCATTTTCACTCTTAGCGATTAAGACTATCATCAGCATACCTTAGATTATTTATATTATGACCTCCGACTACATTGTATATAGCAGGGATGGCCAATTCCTTTTAAATAGCGGGCCACTTTTTAAAATTATTTTTTGTGTTGTGGGCCACACACATAACAACATCAATACAATTAAACTTGACATTTGTTTTAAGGTAATACTTTTGTTATTTATCGGCATTATTTGCTTATATAAATCATTTTGTTGCAACAGAGTTAAAAATGCCTAGTTGATTTATAAAAATGAATAAAATTTGCTATTTATATTGTTTAACAAACATGTTTTAGTTAGGTCATTTTAAAGTTGCCATGTAACAAACCTTAATGAGAACAATGTGGACGTTCATGTGCAGCAACAAGTTCATCAAATTCAACGTGTAAAGATGATGATGATGATAATCGTAATAAATCATGTAGGTGGCCATCAGTGAGTCGGTTTCTTTGTGACGATTTAATCGCCTTCATTGTTGAAAAAGCGCATTCACATATATATGTGCTTCCAAACATAGAAGTAATTTTTCAAACTGAAATCACTCAATGCGGGATATTTTTCCCGTGGCACAACTTTCCAAAAGTCAACTCCTAAATCTCCATCCTTGATTGGATAAAGGGGTCACTTTGGAGGTTACATAACTCCAACTGAAGAGTGTCATATTGTTGGAAAAGGTCACACTTGATAGGGTTGTTAAACAATGCCAGTTCTGGTCGTATACCACTGAAGTCAGAAAATCGTTCATTGAATTGTTCCAATAGTTTGTCTATCATTAATACAGAAAATTTGAACTCGTTTTCACTGCGCTCCTCAATTAATTCTTTGCACGAAGGAAAATGAATGAAGTTTTCTTTGGCCAGGGTAAATCTAAAAAAATTAGTTGACCTTTAAATCCATCTAGATGTCCTACCAAATCTGAGATTGTTTGGGAACATCCCTGTAGTTTCACGTTGAGTTCATTCATGTGCTGGGTGATATCAGTTTAAAAAGACCAATACGCTGTTAAAATGTGGATCAGACATTTTTCTGATCAGTTCTTTGTTGGTATGATGTTTCTCTAAAAACTGCTTTTATCTCGTTTCTCAATGCGAAAAAACCGGCTCAAACAATTCCCTCTGCTTAGCCAGCATACTTGTGTGTAGAGCACTAAATCACCATATTCTGCCTCAACTTCTGATATAAAATTTATAAACTGTCAGTGTGTCAAAGCCCGATTCCCGCCTTTTATTGAATTCACACACTTTATTACAGTTTTCATAACATGCTCCACGTCTAGAATCTTGCCACACAGCGCATCCTGGTGTATAATGCAATGTAATGCTGGGCAATGGATTCCAGCCTTCCTTATTAATACAACTAAACCTGTTTGAGTACCACACATTGACTTAGTGTCATCTGTCACTATTGCTGAAAGTCTGTTTATGTCTCCGATACCGTTAACAACTTTCATAACTGAGTCATAAATGACTTGACCTTTGGTCGTATTATGCAATGAATCTAAAGCTAGTAGCTCTTCATTGATAATAAAGTGTTTTGAAACAGTTCTTATGAAATTTAAAAGTTGTGCTGTGTCTGATATGTCAGTAGATTCATCCAAAGCCAGAGAAAAGTAAGCGGAATTTGTAACGACACTCTTTAATTTACAAGATATATGAGAACTTATTTCCTCAACCCGTCTAGTGATTGTCTGTTTTGATAGTGGAACTCTCTCAAAATGACTAGCAATTTTTTTCTTCCCCAAATGCACGCGCCATGTTAATAGAACAACGCTTTACGAACTCACCATCACATAATGATTTTTTTTTTATTTCGCTATCTCTGCGCATACAACAAACGATGCCATTAAGAAACTTGTTTGTTTTGTTGTTAATGTAGTAAAAACAGATTTCTGAGCACAAACCGTTTTCTTCAAATCGCACACAAGTGTGGGAACGTATTGTACCAATGTAGTCCTTGTATTTAGCGGCGTGGTGCTGTGTGTACTGCCGTTGAAGATTATACTCTTTATTTACAGACAACACTTGGAAAGACACAAGGCACTGCGGTTTGATATCCTTATAGTTGATAAATAAAAAATCATGTCCCCATTTCTCATGAAAAAAAATCCTATTTTTTCATTTAATTGACTTTTATTGCTCATATTATACCACGACCGAAGCAACAGACAATGAAAATACAGATTACGTTCGTTCGTTCGCTTTCGCCAGCTTTGACCTCTGACGAAGTCCCACCCACTCAATTTTGTGGGACTGAATTTTGCGTGTAAAGTCTGTTTTATCCCATTACAGGATGCCCCTCGCCATGCAGGCAGATTTACTCCGACTTCAGAGGTAGAGATACAGATTACAACAATAGCACTGTTTCCTGGAAAAATGGTACTGTTCACTGTAACTCTACAAAATCAGAATGATCAGATCGGAAATATAATTTTGACTGACGAAAAGAGGAATGGAGAGAAAGAAACTGAAAGTAAAATAATTGTGAGGTGAATGTGTTGGGGAGGAGGAGGTGGGTGACTGACAGTATTTCTTGGCGGAAACTGTTTGAACTCGCCGAACCGAGAATCGGTTCTAGAACCATTAGTCGGCTTCTTCCTTTGTTTCAGTCGATCGCAGGATGATCAAAATGAAAAAAAAGGATGGGTCGGGAATGACGGGAAGGCGACGTTAAAATAACTACTAGAGTGTTCCGAGTTTTAAACATAGGTCTACTTGTACTATTATTCTTCTTTGATTTACCTCGAATGTTTCCACCAATACCACCAATAATTATACTTTATTTTAAGCAAACTACCAGGGAATATTTGAGTTAGCTTTCTCCACGGTAGAAGTTAATGTAACAAATTTTTAATCAATTTTACTCAGGACATTTGGCCAATGCAACCTGATTTTATTTTTTTATCCGTCGCGGGCCAAAAAAAGAACGTCGCGGACCACTTGTGGCCCGTGGGCACCTTATTGGCCATCCCTGGTATATAGCAAGCACTTAATTACAATCCTAGATGGAACTGGACTACAAAGAACAAGAGGTAATGTTCGATCCCAACCGACGGCTTCCGGGTTCACCTAGCCTTTAATGGGTACCGGATTTTTTTCTGGGAAAGTAAAGCGGCACGGGTGTAATACCGACCACATTACCCCAAAAGTTATGTGCCGAAGGTCTGTAACATTTATGGTCACTAACACCATATTCCATATACGCCGCCACTTGGCGTGACGAGGTACTTTACTACTTTTTTCAAGCCCTATTTGGCTGGCTATTGATGGTAGTTCATTTGTGTTTTCCTGCACTGTTTTTATCTGACTGCTGATGAGAACTATGTCATCAACAAAGTCGAGGTCCTCTAAATGGTCTCATTGTATCTATTCGATGCCTTTATTACCAGTGCAGCATTTCTTCATTATGAAGTGCATAACAACTCCAAATAACAAGGGAGATAAAATGCATCCTTTGTTAACCCCAATTTCTATTAGGAAACATTCAGTCCTTCCCCTGTTCGAACTGCACATGTGTAGCCATCATACATGTCTTTGATAATATTTATGATTTTTTTTATGGTAAGCCATGTTGTTTCAGAATTTTCCACAAAGAATCTCAATGAATACTGTCAAATGCTTTTTTGAAGTCGATAAAGTTAAGTACAAAAGGTTTTTGCTTTCAATGTGTTCCTTCAATATAAGTCGTAGAGTGAAAATGTGGTCAAGGCAGCTTCTCCCTTTTCTAAACCCAGCCTGTTCTTCACGCATTACTGTATCTATTGAATCCTTTATTCTATTTAGGATGATTTTGCAGAATAACTTTGAGGCAACTGACAAAAGTTAAAGTGCCACGTCTCTCCAGTTGTTACAATCTCTAAGATTGCCCTTTTTTGGAATCTTAACAATGATTCTTTTTTTCCATTTATGAGGCGTCTTCTCTGCTTTCCAAATGATGTTAAACATTTTCTGGAGATGTATTAAATTATGGCTACCAATTGCCTTGTGGATCTCAGTTGTTAACTTATTCTCTCCAGCAGCCTTGTTATTGGCCATACGCTTTAAAGTGGTTTCGGTTTCACTCAAGGTGAAGTCATCTAAATTTACATCTAATTCTGCTGCTGGTGTTTCAGCTTCAAAATCTATTAAACTGTGGGTTGTGGACGGTTAAGAATTTCTTTGAAGTGTTCCGCCCAACGGGCATTTTATGTCTGCGCTTGTTGTTTGCATTAATCCAGATTTGTCTAGAATTGGTGTTCCACTGGATGTATATGTGTTTGTCAGCATCTTTTGTACAGTATAGAGAGTTCTGCTGTCACCTGTAATTGCAGCTGTCTCTACTTTCTCTGCCAAATTGTCTATATAAGCTCTTGTATCTCTTCTTGACGGACTTTTTACTTTGTTGTCTAATTCTTTTTATGTTGCTTTTGCAAGGACCTTTCTCAAGATATGTCTTTACATTAGTCATGGCTCTCTTCGCTTCTCTTCTTTCTTTGATGTATTCCCATGTGATGTCTGAAATCGAAGCTCATTTTTCCATTTTCTTCAGCCCGGCACTTGCTTCTGCTGCTGTCATTAGTATTTTGCTCTGTGAGTCCCACATTTAATTGATATCTAGTCTATTTCACCAAGTGCTGCATAACAATTACTTAGCTCTATGTTAAACTTTTTCTTTATGGCTTCATCTTTCAGTTTGCAACTATCAATGTTATGTGTCGTTGACCTCTTCTGTTGGCTTTTAAATTTTAATCTTATTTTCCCAATGCACAGGTTATGGTCACTATCAACATCAGCACCTCTGTATGCTCTTACATCTATCAGTGATGATCTGAATTGTTGTTTAATACATAGGTGGTCAATTTGATTTGAGGTTCTATCATCAGGAGATATCGATGTTGTTTTGTGAATATTTTTGTACGGAAATAATGTCCTAGTACCAGTAATGCAGTAAAATTAAAATTACAGAGGACATGTATCTTTCCCATAGCAACATGTGGTTATGAACCATGGACAATCTCGTAAACATCAAGGGAAAAGAATATGTTCAATCGTAACAAAATGCTATAGAAAAACCCATAGATACATTTGATATATACTAACAGGTTTAACGTTAGAAATAACTGGTTTATAAGCACAATTGTACAGAGAAAATTAAAATACTATAGCTACGTCAAAAGACACAGATGGCTAAAAAGAACAATAATGGATGGCATGGTTCTGTTGCGACATCAAGGAGACCTTGAACTTGGCAGCAAAAGTTAGAGATCTGGCTAGAGACAGATTCTTTCAGACTGAATGTGTTGAATGCAAAGTCTTGAGAGCAAAAATGCGATCTGATGATGATGATGATGATATATATATATATATATATATATATATATATATATATACAAACACACACACACACACGCACGCACAAATATCTGGAGAGAAAGAAAGATAGAAAGACAGACAGAGAGAGAGAGAGAGAGAGAGAGAGAGAGAGAGAGAGAGAGAGAGAGAGAGAGATGGAGCTCAATACCGTCGCTCGCGTAAGTGATTTGCGGAAATAGCTGCTGTGTTAGTCCAGTACTTCACTTGACGGTCGTACCTTGTCCGAACAATTCCCTTGGGCTCTAATATATATATCATTCAATAGGATGACGTGACTCAAATATGTCGAATGGCCCCCATCACTGGTCACCTTCTGATTACAGTGTAAGTAAAAAAGTAAAAGTACCCCCGTCATGCCAAGTGGCGTATAAGGAAATAATGTGTTAGTGACCCTATATTTTCCAGACCTTCAGTACATGATTTTTGTGGTAATGTGGTCGGTATTACGACCATGCTGCTTTACTTTCCCAGAAAAAAATCCGGTACCCATTTAAGGCTGGGTGAACCCGGAAGCCGTCGGTTGAGATCGAACCCTACCCCATGTCCTTTGTAGTCCAGTTCACTAACCACTGAGCTATAGCGGGTCCCTTTTGATTACAGTGTACGAGAGAAAATACTGCCATATATACAACTATCCACAACACATTTGTCGTTATCATACAGTTTATATTACATCTATTATCCGCATTCGTCTCTCTAACTCTATTCATCGTGGCTTTCGGAGCTAATCGAGTAATTTATGAATGTCAGATCGTGTAATTTGTTATGTTTCTGCGCCACAGATGCCCAACAGCTCACAGGCGAACGCGCTACAACTCATAGTTCTGTTTGCCTTTATCGTTCAGTGAATCACACTTGAGTGAAGTCTACATCTCCTGACGGTCCGCCTAGAAAAGTTTATCTAACCTGAGGATGCGAGTATTGATCGAAGATGAAAATGATAAAGATGGAAATATTTTGAAAAGGAGTAAGAGCAGCTTTCAATTTATATGTCAGCAGATCGACAAAAGGCTGTTTTATTCTTTCCTTCAGATACAGGCTCTCCAAAATGCAGCATTGTTTGAAATATACAAACACTATCGGTCATCCACGGCCGGGACATTCAGTTATTTTACTTGCGATGTGGAGATGTGGAACAGAATGTGCTAAAGATGAACGGTCGCTACCCGGTCAAAATGTGCTAAAGACGAACGGTCGCTACCCGGTCAAAATGTGCTACAAATGAACGGTGGCTACCCGGTTAAACTGTGCTAAAGATGAACGGTCGCTACCCGGTCAAAATGTGCTAAAGACGAACGGTCGCTACCTGGTCAAAATGTGCTAAAGACGAACGGTGGCTACCCGGTCAAAATGTGCTAAAAATGAACGGTGGCTACCCGGTCAAAATGTGCTAAAGACGAACGGTCGCTACCCGGTCAAAATGTGCTAAAGACGAACGGTGGCTACCCGGTCAAAATGTGCTAAAGATGAACGGTGGCTACCCGGTTAAACTGTGCTAAAGATGAGCAGTTGCTATCCGGTCAAAATGTGCTAAAGATGAACGGTCGCTACCTGGTCAAAATGTGCTAAAAATGAACGGTGGCTACCCGGTCAAAATGTGCTAAAGATGAACGGTCGCTACCTGGTCAAAATGTGCTAAAAATGAACGGTGGCTACCCGGTCAAAATGTGCTAAAGATGAACGGTCGCTACCTGGTCAAAATGTGCTAAAAATGAACGGTGGCTACCCGGTCAAACTGTGCTAAAGATGAACGGTCGCTACCCGGTCAAAATGGGCTGAAGATAAACGGTCGCTACCCGGTCAAAATGGGTTAATTATGGGTGGTCGCTAGCCGGTCAAAATGGGTTAATTATGGGTGGTCGCTAGCCGGTCATAATGTGCTAAAGATGAACGGTCACTAGCCGGTCATAATGTGCTAAAGATGAACGGTCACTAGCCGGTCATAATGTGCTAAAGATGAACGGTCACTAGCCGGTCATAATGTGCTAAAGATGAACGGTCACTAGCCGGTCATAATGTGCTAAAGATGAACGGTCACTAGCCGGTCATAATGTGCTAAAGATGAACGGTCACTAGCCGGCCATAATGTGCTAAAGATGAACGGTCACTAGCCGGTCATAATGTGCTAAAGATGAACGGTCGCTAGCCGGCATAATGTGCTAAAGATTAACGGTCGCTAGCCGGTCATAATGTGCTAAAGATGAACGGTCACTAGCCGGCCATAATGTACTAAAGATGAACGGTCACTAGCCGGCCATAATGTGCTAAAGATGAACGGTCACTAGCCGGCCATAATGTGCTAAAGATGAACGGTCACTAGCCGGCCATAATATGCTAAAGATGAACGGTCACTAGCCGGCATAATGTGCTAAAGATGAACGGTCACTAGCCGGCATAATGTGCTAAAGATGAACGGTCACTAGCCGGCATAATGTGCTAAAGATGAACGGTCGCTAGCCGGCCATAATGTGCTAAAGATGAGCGGTCACTAGCCGGCCATAATGTGCTAAAGATGAACGGTCATTAGCTGGTCAAATTTGTGAAACAATAAAATATCTACCCATGGCATAGACGGATGTGTTCGAAAAATCAACATATATTGAGACTTGTCGTAAATTAGAGTCACAACTGATCTACGTCAACTTAACTAGGTGAACGCTGAAGAAGAAAAAAATAAGATCCGTCTTAAAGGGCGTACTAAGTAGTTCAATACAACCTCTGATCTCTGGAGTCTCATAATTACACCCTCATTAATATCCCGATCACTCCCCAAAAAAATCGTCATTGAGAGTATTAAGGATACATCACTTTTCAAACAGGTTGATGCACTCGATTCATTTCTTATTTGTTCTCGTACTTGTGACCAAGACAGTTATATCACACATTTTCTTAAAGATCCTATTTCTCCAAATGTCCAATAAATTAATAATTGATCCGCCAGTTCTGACTTCTCTGAGCGTAAACTGCAGTTGATCACAATCTCTGCTTTCTAGAAAGACATCTCGTAACAGTCTTGGCCTCCATTTTAATGCTTGAAGTATTTAGCACATTAGCTGAGCTGTGTTGTTCCATAGCTTTACATCTCATTATATACTGCAAGATGTAGAGTTCAATGCAGCAAGAGGTCCATGCCTATGAGTCATGTCCCAGGCGTGTCATCCTCCCTTAGAGTGTCAAGAAGATTAGGGCCGAAACACTTGCTCGACTGGGGACTTCTGATAAAAGAAAGATTTGCCTCCTGCTGCTAAGCTCTGTTTAAAGAGTTTGCTATTGCTTCCATTGCTTCCATCATCATCATGCGCCATATCGGTCGGCGTAGGCGATCATAGACGTCCACAAACTTATATCCACAGTGCATCGTATCAGTTCTGTTGTTGAATGTTTTCCATGACATAACACCAAGCTATCTAGTATCTTCTCTCTTTCTCGTCTGCGATCTCACATCCCTGTAATTTGCCAGTTGTAACCAAGAACTCCAACTTTTTTCTTCACATGATATGTCCGACAAGTGTTGATTGTTTCTTCCTGAAGTTTTTTAGAGCTTCCTTTTTGTGTTGACCTCTATGAGAACTTCCTCATTACTCTTTTTAGCAGTCCAGGTAACTTTCAACATTCTTCTGAGAAATCCCATCTCTGTGGCCTCTAATCATCTTTTAATTTCTTTGTTTACTGTCCATGATTCGCTTCCATAGGTCAGGATTGGCTCTATATAGCACCGATGAACTCTCTTTGTCACTTCTCTTGAAATAGATTTGTTGCGTAAGACATTTTTTTATTTTCTGAAATGTTAATTTTGCCTGTGTTATTTTGCTTTTTATTTCTATGGCGCATATTCCATCTGATGTTATTATTGTCCCAAAATATTTGATGCGGTGCACTTGTTTCAGATATGTCCTGTTTTTTTAATGCTGCAGTATGGTGATGATTGTTTATTCGATATGGCCATTAATTTTGTTTTATTACTGTTCAGACTGAGACCTTTCTTATTTATTACAATTATGTCTATCATTTCTTATAGTTCATTCTCCATCTCTGCAATTAAGACTACGTCATCCGCATATCGCTAATTGTTTATGTTGTGACCGTTTGCTTCAATTCACTCTTTTGTCTACTATTGATCTCATAATATTTTCGCTGTAAAGTGAAAACAAATACGGCGACATAGATTTACACAGCTCGTCATCGCTTGGAGGTTGTCCAGATACAAATTTAGTAAAAAAATTAATTGATGCAAATAATAAATAATTTAACAATAACATTCTCCAGATAATGTTCATAAATACCGGAACACTTAGGTCCTTCAAAATTGTCATTGCAAGAACATTCCCCTGTCGCATGATCACACACGCTTATGCAGTTCTCAGGGCACATATTATCACAATCTGATCCATAGAATCCATCGGTACAAGCTGTAAGATATCAGATGAATGCATTATGATCATTGTGAAATGTTAGAGAAAAACAAAAAAATCTACGCACATTAGAGACTGTATGCAAGAATACTAAAATACAATTAGCGAGAAAGGCACCCAATCTTTCTCTGTCTCATTTTCATCCATTTCCTCGTGTACCCTTTAGGGGAGGAAGGGGGAGTGAAGAGGGTGGGTGGGTCGAGTGAGATACAAAGTTCTGCTTGCCGAACTTGTGGCGGCTTTACTGATTGTCAGTTGATGTTGTAGCTCTTCTTTGATGTTGTCTGTCCATCTTACTCTGGGTCTGCGCCTTGTTCTTCCCTCTTCTCTTTTAATATATGCCTTATATGGTAAGGAATCACATGACATTCCATTTAGATGAGCAAGCCAGTTTATTTGATGTTTCCGTATGTAACTTAGGGATTGATTCAGTGGCTGCGCTTTCTCTTATCAATCTGTCTTTTCTGGTCACTCGAGTAGCTTTTCTCAGACATCTCACTTCTATTGTGACAAGCTTTCGTGTATGCTTAGTCGTAATTGATGATATGTGGCTTAGGAAGTACCATGTGGGAATGGATGAACTCTGTATAAAAAGTTTCTTCGTGGTAATAGGTATTGATTTGTGTTGAAGTATAGGGGATACCTGTCCTAATATTTGGTTTGGCTTGTTGTATCGTTTGTCTATTTCTTGATCGATTTTACCATCTTCAGAGAATGACGTTTCTAGATATTAAAAATATGCTACTTGTTGTATAACTCGTTGTTCTATAGCCAAAGCAACATGAAAATCAACATCAACATAGCTGTAGAAATAAACAGGTTCATGGGAAAAAAACAGAATATCTTCATATCGGCAGACAACACAATATTTAAGGTGGTGAAGGAATTCAATTATCTAGGGAGTCTAGTGACAGATGACAACACACAAACAAAAGAAATAAACTCAAGATATACAACTAGAGACAAATTATCGGAAACATGTCACCACTATTGCCCCACAAGGAAATAACCCTACAGGGAAAGGACACCCCACAAAAGAAGCCTCAACCCAAAGTTGTGCTACAATTGAAAGATCTGAAGTAATGGGACTGTTAAATCATCAATTCTAGATATGATATCACCAACGCAAGTGACTTATAACCGTCACATATTTCGATAATTCTTATTCTCCACTCTGTGACGTGAACATTTCAAGTTTGATACTCACGACATTTTAAATTTTGTGACTAATCCATTTCTTCATCAATCGTCAACTGTCATCACGTCTTAATTCAATGAAATAATTGAATTTAGAATCTTTAGTTTTGGTGAAATAATCAGCATTATCTCAAATAGTGGTAAAATATGACGTTTCGCGCTAATGTATGTTTAATTACGCCGACAAAAATGCTATCTAGCAGTGAGTTGTTTCAAATATGTAGTGTTTCAAGCAATGCACGACGCACTGGTTGTCTAACACAGTGATCGACATGATCTGTGCTGACTTCTGATTGTCCCGAGAGGTGGACACGATAACTGATTACACAGGACACGAGGGGAGTTAACTTTCGAAATCAAAGCTCCACTTCAATGCTTTATAAATAATATTCTTATTGAATAGGAATCGACCAACAACAGATTAATTAGAGCAGGCTATACGGTTACATACGGAAAACTAACGATTATCTATAGCTCGTTTCAAATCATGTGCCCAACTTCAAAACGCTATTACTCTCTAACCATTTGTTAAAAACTTTTGAAATTTTCCAAATGTTATTAGAATGCAAAAGACCCTTTAAATGTCTATTTAACAAATATCTTGCAGCTGCAGTTTTCTTAAAGCGGCGAATTTCTTTGATGTTTGTCACAATTGTAAATTGTGAAGCCCTAACGAATAGAAATTACCGTAGTTGCTGGTCTATGATTAATTTTCACTAGGTAAAGGCGTGGCCGTAATGGGGAAATAACTGTATAAGACAAAACACCAGGAGAATTATTGTCTGCTCAGTTCGAGGACGGACGATAATATCAAGGTATACCTGTTTGTCCAATTTTCATAGTTGTGTGGTACTGAAAAGGACCGTTTGTTGAGCTAATTTAAGGTAATATAGGGGCCAACATTGTGGGGGCTATATACTTTCATTCTGAATCAGACGAGTCTAAAAGATTAATAACTGTTTGGGGTTGAACATTCCACAAACCATCATTTTTCCAATATTCCTCTTCCTGTTATAAGACGTGGTCTTCACATTTAGCCCAATAATCTTTGTCTATATTTAATAAAGCGAGATTAGCAAGAGTCTTTACATCGCATATTTTGAATGTTATATTTTCATCTGCCACTTGTCCTTTTAATTTTGCCCAGATTAGTTCTATTAGATTTAAATGATCATGGTAAGGTGGCAGCCTCAAACTTATATGACCGTGCTCTTGGATAATCTTATCTATTTGAAAAATCTTTGTCCTCTGTTTTTGCTTTACTAGAGATAGTAATTCAGGTTTTAAGTACATGTTATTAAATTGTATGTGCTCCTTTGTGAGCCATATCTTAATAGCATCTTTTGTACTGGATGACGTCGGGACTTTATCTTCAAGTGTAACAATGTTGTGGTACGCTGCATTGTCCATTATTAGGCAAGATGGTCGATCTAGTGATGGGAGAACATAATTTTCAATCCAATGTCTAAATATGTGACCATTCATCTCAGAGTAATAATCCCGATTGTCTATGGATTTTGAAAGAAAAATGAGCTCTGCATTCTGTATTAGTCCATGTTGTCGACTACCTGCATGAGCAATTATCAAGCGCTGTCCTTTGCTGCTAGGTATTAATCTCTTAATCTTTCCATCTGATGACTGCCATTGCCTTTGGTTAGTGTGGTGAGCATTGATCCATGTTTCATCCAAGTACACAATATCATAACCTTGCTTGCGCACCTCTTTTACTTCACGTAAGTACTTGCTTCTCATGACTACTATATGTGGCTTCTCACAGATGATGTTTCGTCCATTGGAATACTTTCTCAATGTAAAGCCTGCAGCTCTCACATTCCTACATAATGTAGATTTTGATATATTCAATACTGTTGTTCTTTTTCAGCGATACTTTTAATTTTCTTATTGTAACAGTTTCATTCATACCCGACATTTTGCGAATTTCACTTCTAATAAGTTCACTGTCGAAATTATCCAACATTTTTGCTCTTCCTTGTGATTTTGTATATTTTGAACATTGACGGTCATGTGCTTGAATCCAGCGATTAAATGACCGTTTAGATAAATCCAAAATGTGTCTTGTCCTATTCTCAGGGTTTTCAAAAGAATGAAATAATCTTCCTCGTTTAGCCTCTTTGCAAAAATAGTCCTACATTTTTATTGCGATGTTTTGTAAATTGCAGAATTTCATTTTAAGACTCATGATAAATGTTATCGTTCCACGTCTCCACCTATGAATGAACGGAAATGGAACACACAATTTTTCGTGTTTTTTACAAGTGTCTAATTGTGTAAAAAAAACCACGGCGAAAGCGTGCAAACACGTCAATTTTACCGTTTATGGATTTTTACTCGCTAATTTTAACTTAAAATACTGTAAACAGTAAGTTTTGACTACATCAATGGGTCGTTATAAATTTATATAAATCAAATAAGCAACAATAATAATTAAATGTTTTTTTAAAAATGAAATTAATTCCCTGTTGGGTTCTAATCATTATAACTTTACATGCAAATTTTGAAAAAATTACAAAAAGTGGTTAAAAAGATATCGATTTTAAAAGTTGGGCACCAGTTATGAAACGGACTATAGTGTTTAACGTCAACTAATGAGTCTGATGACAAAATTTATTGGGAAAATAAGGAGTGGACACTATCAATCAAAATGGAGAGTCTACTAGAACTACGTCTGACAGAAGGTTTAGTTATAGGTGGAACATTTTACCCACACAGGGAGATATACAGGACTACAAGGATATCTCCAGATGATAAAACAAGAAACCAAATTGATCATCGGTATATTGGAAAGCAGTTTAGACCATCTTTGTTAGATGTACGGACCTACAGTTGGGCGGATGTCAACAGTGACCATAACCTGTGCTTAAGGAAGATAAAACCTAAACTGAAAGGCCAGTACAAGAAACCAGTTATAAGGAAAATATATAGCATCAAATTAGCAGACAAAACTGTGTCACTTACATTAATCAGTATTCAACAATTACGTACAAAGGCCTTGACATAAAAGTATGGTGTGTTATTCTTTGTTGGCAGTCAGATGTTGGTTTTATTCTTTGTAAGCAGTCAGGTGTTGATTTTATTCTTTGTTAGGAGTCAGGTGTTGGTTTTATTCTTTGTTAGGAGTCAGGTGTTGGTTTTATTCTTTGTTAGCAGTCATTTGTTGATTTTATTCTTTGTTAGGAGTCATGTGTTGGTTTTATTCTTTGTTAGCAGTCATGTGTTGGTTTTATTCTTTGTTAGCAGTCAGATGTTGGTTTTATTCTTTGTTAGCAGTCAGATGTTGGTTTTATTCTTTGTTAGCAGTCATGTGTTGGTTTTATTCTTTGTTAGCAGTCATGTGTTGGTTTTATTCTTTGTTAGCAGCCAATTGTTGGTTTTTATTATTTGTTAACAGCCAGTTGTTGGTTTTATTCTTTGTTAGCAGCCAATTGTTGGTTTTATTATTTGTTAACAGCCAGTTGTTGGTTTTATTCTTTGTTAGCAGCCAATTGGATGTTTAATTCTTTGTTAGCAGCCAATTGTTGGTTTTATTATTTGTTAACAGCCTGTTGTTGGTTTTATTCTTTGTTAGCAGCCAATTGTTGGTTTAATTTTTTGTAAGCATTCAGGTGTTGGTTTTATTCTGTTTTAGCAAGTCAATTGTTAGTATTACTTTTTTGCTAGGAGCCCTTGTTACCACCTCAATGCTAGATCACCCAATGTCACATATGCACTTAGAACAACCATAACGGTACTCTGTCTTCACTCATGAGCTGACAAAGAGTTTACGTTTTGTTGGTTCCTCTAATTCGCAGTTTAAAACATTGCTCCTATCTGACCTTCAATCGGTATCCCAAGGCACTAGATATCACACGCCATATAGTTTACAGCAGAATTATAAACATATATAGGTCAAAACCTAATACGAAACAAGGACTGTCTGTGCAGATCGATACAACTAACGATGATGGCGATTACGATGTGACCATTGACTTGTTATCAAGATAAACTTCACCTTTTCCACATCGATCTCCCACGTAGCCAGGAATGCATTTCAAACAAAATCCATATTCACCTACGCACGATCTATCGGCACAGTTGGTGCTGCATGGAGAGGAACAGTTAAACCCGTAGTAACCTTTATTGCAGCCAGGAGCACATACGCCAGTGACTGGAAAACAGAAGTTGTCGTCGCTGCATTCACACAGGTTTTGACACCACAGTCCGTATGTTCCACGTGGGCACACAGTTTCTGGCAAATGTACATCGCGTTAGTTATTCAAAATTATGTGAAACAAACAAATAATACATTGCTGCAGCTGTACGGTATCATACAAATACATAATACACAATAGGATGTGCTGTCAATAAATAAGCTTCTAAAGACAGTACAGATAACTAGTATGCACAAGATAATAAGGAATTGTGTTTGTTAAATAAATAAACGTTCTTCCATGAGACCTAATGAGAGAAAGTGAACACAGGAATTGTGGGTGGTCATCAAATGTGACAGTGCGATTAGTGACAGGCCTATAGGAAATAGTTTATCAGCCATGGAAAGAAATCTGTAAATGAAAAAAAGCAAGCGAGGCATTGATAGCGCACAGAGCTATCAGGCAGTTCTCGTGGGACATCCGACAGCTTAGATGATGCATTAACATATTTCTTATTTAAATGTATATAACTGTATTTCGTGTGAGACCTGTCGTAGGATGACCTGTAGCGAAACAGTAACTCATCACTGGCGTATAGATGAACATTACTTAGATGATCGTAGTTGTGGTCCCAAAAGTCCTATCATTCATCAGTGGGCTGTTTTTGACAGCGTAGATAAGCAACCTTTTAGATTCACTTGCACTTAATTTTCTTCTCTAAGATAAAGCCATAGTCAACGAGTAAATATAATTAAGTTAGCTAAACCATCTTCTTTCATCTCTATTTTCATCAAAATATTGAAGGTCCGTTGAGTCGCAGACCTGAACGTTAGAATCAAGTGTAATACCTTTTTCATCTTCTTCTTATCAATTTTCTAAACGTCTGTCATAGTAGTGTTGTAAAATTGTTCCTGGTATCGGTATATATGTCTTCTAGAAAACACATCCTTAAACTCATCATCATGTGCCATACCGGTTGGCGTAAGCGATCATGTCCTTCCACAATCTTCTATCTACAGTGCATCGTATCAGTTCTGTTGTTGACTGTTTTCCATGCCATGAAACCAAGCTATCCAGTATTTTCTTTATTTGTCGTCCGCGATCTCTCTTTCCTTAAATTACCTCGTTATATAACATAAGTAACTCCACTCCCTACTGTATTAGAGTCAATGGCATAGACGCAGAATCGTCGATTGAAATTGAGAATACCCAGAGATTAAAAGGTCAATCAATCAATCTAGCAAGTAAAGATTTTATTAGACTGTGGAAAGAGGCCCAATAGAATAGTATTTACTGGAGTCAATGGGGTCGCGGCTGTCTGTAAAAATATAATAATAATCTTCATATTATAGCTTTGGCCTTGGATTTGTTGCCCTCTCTGTAAGTATTCTTGTATACCTAAATTCTTTCCTGAAGATGTGCACTCTCGGTCAGGCTCTCCAGTCAAAAACTCTTACGCAGTCAATAATTCTCATGAAAAACCTATCCATCTTATAACATAAAATAACTATATAGTCATTTGTAACATAATTTATTCAAGGAAGTCAATAACCAACTTAGTACCTTGGAATCTAATTGACTATTTCATGTGTCCATTTGAATATGTTCTGATGTCTACTATGTTTGTTTCATAAGAATGATACTCGTAATACTCATATTCTGTTATATTAATGTTATTTCATATGTTTAATATTTTCCTACATTCATAGTCACCGCACCATACTCTTTGCATATATGTTAGAATTTATTTTCTTGTATCCATGTGCAAGTCACACTATTCAAAACTCACAAATGTCCATCAATGAGCTACTACATTGTATATCATCATCATCAAGTACCGGGCTTGCTGGCGTAGTTGATCATGTATATCCTCAACTTTCGATCTCCACAGTTATTTATCATTTCTGTTGTTGACCTTTTGCCAAGCCATTCCCTCAATTTTTCCAGTTGTTACAAAATATTCCATCTGTTCTTTTCTCATTACATAGCCATAAAAGGATGATTGTTTCTGCATAATATTGGAAATTAACTCTCTTTTTGCTTTGACCTCTTTCAAAACATTTACATTACTCTTCTTAGCTGTCCATGGTATTCTCAACATTCTTCTGTAAAACACATTTCTACAGACTCCATTGATTTTCTTGTCTGTTGTCCTATTGTCCATGATTCACATCCATTATTAAGACTTGCTCTACATAACATTTAAGAACTCCTCGTCTTGTTTCTATTTTCAAAAATGGATTGCAAAGTATCTTCCTCATTTTTTGGAAAGCTGCTTTTGCCTGAGCCATTTGGTTATTTGGTTGGTTATGGAAGGCCCCGGTATCACTGGGAACGAATTAAAATCCATAAGTGCTCAACCGCCCGTGCCAGCGGAATCATCCGAATTAATATCTCATCTCCCAAACAAAGAAAGTTAACTGTAGTCCCCATCGTAGCAGTCTCAGCACACGCCAAAAGACATGAGGCAAAACCGCACAGAAAGTGAACACAGCCAACTGTTCCCTGTCATACGAAATTATCATTCATCGTAAACAATTGGAAAATCGAAACATGATCAAAACTGATGAGACACACAGCTTGCGGTGTTCACAGAGCACCTAACTCAGTAGCTTCTGCAACAAGCCGAACTTGAAATATGAGGAAACTGCAACAAGGAACACTTTTCATGCATAGCCTTTAATGGTTCCTGTCGCCTATCCACCATATACCGGAAGTTCGCGTCCTCTTGAAACTGATGATGGTCATATTAAAAAAAAAATGTATAGCACGTGCTGATGTTAGGCCATCGTTATTGACTCCAATTCCGAACATATAAACACACAGTTAGTCGTCAGATTATCACAGTCGCGCATCAAACAACGGACCGTAAGATTATCGTACGGAAGGTCAACGGATTTACGATGAGCCATTACGATGACGTTGCACACACAACAATGTCGCACACACAATGACACGCCCTTTATATACATGATTACTCTAGTGAATGCAGCCTACGACGAACAAAACACGATGACAATTCCCTAAAGTGATAAAACTACTGCTGATGAAACAGTTCACATTAATGAATAACATGTAAATAACTTGCGTCAAGCAAATCCAACATCGGTCATCAACAGCACCAATGTGACGTAAAGCCCAGATCAAGTGTAGACGGTGGAAGGTCGCATTCACAACACTTGAGTTGTCAAGAAGGACATATTGCCGGCGTACGATTCCACTTTATCGGCGCAGATGTAATAAGTAGATCATCATTTTGACTTTAACGCAGAAAAGTGCACTGGAGAATCGAAATTAATCAGACCCCGAATGCACTTTCGGCAGTGATTGAGCGAACGTGGACTAGATTCACCATTTTGAAACGGACGTCATTTGTTTTAAGGTAATATTTTTGTTATTTATCGAAGTCTGAGCCATTCTGCATCTCACCTCTTTTGTACATCTTCCGCCTGAGGTTAACAAAGTTCCCACATATTTAAATTCATTTACCTGTTTTAATATTGTTCACTTGTATTTATTTTGCACTGAGGTGATGTCTTTTTCTTTGCTGCAACCATTACTTCTCTCTTTTTGCTATTAAGGCCAAGTCCTTTATTTTTGCTTTCTTTCGCTATAATGTCTAACATTTCTTGTAACTCATTTTCACTCTTAGCGATTAAGACTATCATCAGCATACCTTAGATTATTTATATTATGACCTCCGACTACATTGTATATAGCAGGGATGGCCAATTCCTTTTAAATGGCGGGCCACTTTTTAAAATTATTTTTTGTGTTGTGGGCCACACACATAACAACATCAATACAATTAAACTTGGCATTTGTTTTAAGGTAATACTTTTGTTATTTATCGGCATTATTTGCTTATATAAATCATTTTGTTGCAACAGAGTTAAAAATGCCTAGTTGATTTATAAAAATGAATAAAATTTGCTATTTATATTGTTTAACAAACATGTTTTAGTTAGGTCATTTTAAAGTTGCCATGTAACAAACCTTAATGAGAACAATGTGGACGTTCATGTGCAGCAACAAGTTCATCAAATTCAACGTGTAAAGATGATGATGATGATGATAATCGTAATAAATCATGTAGGTGGCCATCAGTGAGTCGGTTTCTTTGTGACGATTTAATCGCCTTCATTGTTGAAAAAGCGCATTCACATATATATGTGCTTCCAAACATAGAAGTAATTTTTCAAACTGAAATCACTCAATGCGGGATATTTTTCCCGTGGCACAACTTTCCAAAAGTCAACTCCTATCTCCATCCTTGATTGGATAAAGGGGTCACTTTGGAGGTTACATAACTCCAACTGAAGAGTGTCATATTGTTGGAAAAGGTCACACTTGATAGGGTTGTTAAACAATGCCAGTTCTGGTCGTATACCACTGAAGTCAGAAAATCGTTCATTGAATTGTTCCAATAGTTTGTCTATCATTAATACAGAAAATTTGAACTCGTTTTCACTGCGCTCCTCAATTAATTCTTTGCACGAAGGAAAATGAATGAAGTTTTCTTTGGCCAGGGTAAATCTAAAAAAATTAGTTGACCTTTAAATCCATCTAGATGTCCTACAAAATCTGAGATTGTTTGGGAACATCCCTGTAGTTTCACGTTGAGTTCATTCATGTGCTGGGTGATATCAGTTTAAAAAGACCAATACGCTGTTAAAATGTGGATCAGACATTTTTCTGATCAGTTCTTTGTTGGTATGATGTTTCTCTAAAAACTGCTTTTATCTCGTTTCTCAATGCGAAAAAAACCGGCTCAAACAATTCCCTCTGCTTAGCCAGCATACTTGTGTGTAGAGCACTAAATCACCATATTCTGCCTCAACTTCTGATATAAAATTTATAAACTGTCAGTGTGTCAAAGCCCGATTCCCGCCTTTTATTGAATTCACACACTTTATTACAGTTTTCATAACATGCTCCACGTCTAGAATCTTGCCACACAGCGCATCCTGGTGTATAATGCAATGTAATGCTGGGCAATGGATTCCAGCCTTCCTTATTAATACAACTAAACCTGTTTGAGTACCACACATTGACTTAGTGTCATCTGTCACTATTGCTGAAAGTCTGTTTATGTCTCCGATACCGTTAACAACTTTCATAACTGAGTCATAAATGACTTGACCTTTGGTCGTATTATGCAATGAATCTAAAGCTAGTAGCTCTTCATTGATAATAAAGTGTTTTGAAACAGTTCTTATGAAATTTAAAAGTTGTGCTGTGTCTGATATGTCAGTAGATTCATCCAAAGCCAGAGAAAAGTAAGCGGAATTTGTAACGACACTCTTTAATTTACAAGATATATGAGAACTTATTTCCTCAACCCGTCTAGTGATTGTCTGTTTTGATAGTGGAACTCTCTCAAAATGACTAGCAATTTTTTTCTTCCCCAAATGCACGCGCCATGTTAATAGAACAACGCTTTACGAACTCACCATCACATAATGATTTTTTTTTTATTTCGCTATCTCTGCGCATACAACAAACGATGCCATTAAGAAACTTGTTTGTTTTGTTGTTAATGTAGTAAAAACAGATTTCTGAGCACAAACCGTTTTCTTCAAATCGCACACAAGTGTGGGAACGTATTGTACCAATGTAGTCCTTGTATTTAGCGGCGTGGTGCTGTGTGTACTGCCGTTGAAGATTATACTCTTTATTTACAGACAACACTTGGAAAGACACAAGGCACTGCGGTTTGATATCCTTATAGTTGATAAATAAAAAATCATGTCCCCATTTCTCATGAAAAAAAATCCTATTTTTTCATTTAATTGACTTTTATTGCTCATATTATACCACGACCGAAGCAACAGACAATGAAAATACAGATTACGTTCGTTCGTTCGCTTTCGCCAGCTTTGACCTCTGACGAAGTCCCACCCACTCAATTTTGTGGGACTGAATTTTGCGTGTAAAGTCTGTTTTATCCCATTACAGGATGCCCCTCGCCATGCAGGCAGATTTACTCCGACTTCAGAGGTAGAGATACAGATTACAACAATAGCACTGTTTCCTGGAAAAATGGTACTGTTCACTGTAACTCTACAAAATCAGAATGATCAGATCGGAAATATAATTTTGACTGACGAAAAGAGGAATGGAGAGAAAGAAACTGAAAGTAAAATAATTGTGAGGTGAATGTGTTGGGGAGGAGGAGGTGGGTGACTGACAGTATTTCTTGGCGGAAACTGTTTGAACTCGCCGAACCGAGAATCGGTTCTAGAACCATTAGTCGGCTTCTTCCTTTGTTTCAGTCGATCGCAGGATGATCAAAATGAAAAAAAGGATGGGTCGGGAATGACGGGAAGGCGACGTTAAACTAACTACTAGAGTGTTCCGAGTTTTAAACATAGGTCTACTTGTACTATTATTCTTCTTTGATTTACCTCGAATGTTTCCACCAATACCACCAATAATTATACTTTATTTTAAGCAAACTACCAGGGAATATTTGAGTTAGCTTTCTCCACGGTAGAAGTTAATGTAACAAATTTTTAATCAATTTTACTCAGGACATTTGGCCAATGCAACCTGATTTTATTTTTTATCCGTCGCGGGCCAAAAAAAGAACGTCGCGGACCACTTGTGGCCCGTGGGCACCTTATTGGCCATCCCTGGTATATAGCAAGCACTTAATTACAATCCTAGATGGAAACCACTCGCTATCAAGTGCCTCACTCAGTACAACCGTTCGTTAGCTCATCGCTGACTTGAAGTCAAAATTACTCTTTAAACTCTACTTTCCGGACTGTTACAATACAAATTTCACCATTTCACCAGCTTAAATATTTTTTAAGTCATATTCTATACTCACAGTTCATTCACTTTTTCAAACTATGTCCCTTTTTACCCATGCTTTCTGTCTGAGCTCATTTAAAACGTGACTTAATGCATTTCCCAAAATTATGAGGAAAACAGCTTAAAATTAGATGTGAAGAATTAACAAAAGAGTTACAAAAATATATTGCACACTAGACGTATCTTTACATTTCTAGTTTGATTGACAATGTCAGGTCACTAAATAAAAATACTTTTCACTTGTTTATTGTTTGTTTGCATATGTCAGATTTATAATCTCTGACAAAGTTAGGAAGGATTGAATTTTACGTGAATATCACATTTTTTCACGTTCACATCGACAGCTATATTCTCAGGCGCCCCTCGCCATACAACCTCATGTTCTATGAGGCAGTCTCTTTTTAAAAGACGAGAATGTTGACGTTTTTGAGTAAATGTTCCTATTAATTTTGCGCAGGGAGCGGTCATTTCTGACCTACCATTATCAATTGCCAACTGCCAAGGACATGCACAGAATGCACACGGGATTTCCTGTTTTTCGCCAATAATCGAGAGTGCTGGACTCGCTACCCAGAGATCGCGGGAGAGGGGTGGGGAGGGGAGGTGACAAGGCCACGAAGAAACCACGGATTCCAAGTGAAAAATTCCCAGCACCTGTTGCGGCACTCTCCAGGAATTTCTTGTCCAGATACTGGCGTTTTACCTCTAGACCACCCAAACGCCCCATGTCATACTTATCGAATATTTACATTTCTGATTTTTATTCCCTTCTGTTTTTACTTGTTTTCTATGCTTCATTATCTTGCAAAAGAAGATTAGCTAGCAGTAGGAATGCAGAAAGGTAAAGTACAAGACTAGAATCGGCGTTTTAGCATGCTAGTTTTCACAGATATGTGCTCGGGCACCTATCTATAAGTGTTCGGAGACTTCTGAAAAGTGTCGCTTCAAGCATTGAAACTCACGATACGATGCGGCATTTCTCACCTTCGCAGAGTAATAATCTGGTACCCATTTCTGCCAGCGGCTGGTCGACCGCAGGAGTATATTTTATTCCAACTACGAGTACATTTCACACTGTTTCCAGCAGGAATCAAACACGTGTTGTCCGAACGTCGTTAGCTCAGTCAAGTGGTTTTCCCATCTAGGCTACCGAGGCTCCAGGAATACAGAAAATAAATGCAATGCAGCACACTTGACACAATAAAAACAAGATAGTAAAATTAATATTGTTAAGGACATGTATCTTTCCGATAGCAATATACGGTTGTAAATCATGGAAATATTGCAATGAGCTGGAAAGAACAATAATTTATCGCATGGATAAAAGAAGATGAAATAGGGGTAGACCAAGAAGAAGGTGGATTCAAAACATCAAGTAAATCTTGAAATGAGCTTAACAACAGAGGATAATGAGATCTACCTAGCTACATATTCTTTCTTAGGGCTGTGATGAATGCAACGTCATGTGAGAGATCTAGCTAGAAATAGAATCTTTCAGACGTGCAGTGATGAAGCAACGTCCAATGAGAGATCTAGCTAGAAATATAATCTTTCAGACGTGCAGTGATGAAGCAACGTCCAGTGAGAGATCTAGCTAGAGATAGAATCTTTCAGACGTGCGGTGATGAAGCAACGTCCAGTGAGAGATCTAGCTAGAAATATAATCTTTCAGACGTGCAGTGATGAAGCAACGTCCGGTGAGAGATCTAGCTAGAGATATAATCTTTCAGACGTGCAGTGATGCATGCAACGTCATGTGAGAGATCTAGCTAGCTACATATTCTTTCATACATGCAGTAATGAAGCAACGTCCAGTGAGAGATCTAGCTAGCTACATATTCTTTCATACGTGCAGTGATGAAACAACGTCCAGTGAGAGATCTACCTAGCTACATATTCTTTCATACGTGCAGTGATGAAACAACGTCCAGTGAGAGATCTAGCTAGAAATAGAATCTTTCAGACGTGCAGTCATGAAGCAACCTCCAGTGAGAGATCTAGCCAGCTACATATTCTTTCATACCTGCAATGATGAAGCAACGTCCAGTGAGAGATCTAGCTAGAAATAGAATCTTTCATACGTGAAGTGATGAAGCAACGTCCAGTGGGAGATCTAGCTAGAAATAGAATCTTTCAGACGGGTAGTGATGAATGCAACGTCCAGTGAGAAATCGACCTAGCTACATATTCTTTCATACGTGCAATGATGAAGCAACGTCTAGTGAGAGATCTAGCTAGAAATATAATCTTTCAGACGGGCAGTGATGAATGAAACGTCCATTGAGAGATCTACCTAGCTACATATTCTTTAATACGTGCAGTGATGAAGCAACGTCCAGTGAGAGATCTACCTAGAAATAGAATCTTAGAAACGGGCAGTGATGAATGCAATGTTCTGTAAAAGAAACAGAACCTAATGATTTTATCCTAAAATACTTGTACTAAGCACCTCTCAATATCCACAATTTACGGCCTCCACTTTGTCATCCATTTCATTTATTAATTTATACCCAATTTAATATTCATTTATACCCAATATTGCACCATTAAAGGAATCGGGTTGGCGTGGAGACGTAATTACAAATGTCTCCAACAAATGTAATTTTTATGCCCCCCCCCCCACACAAATCAATATTATCCATGGAAATAAATCAATTTATTTTAAGTAATAAACTGATTCACGAAAGCAGTCATATCATAAATGTGTGCAGTATAGATTATTAATCTCCAAAAATAACCAACAGAACCTACACAATAAAATAGAATCAATACTGGAACTAAGAATGTTAGCTTGCCTGTCGAGATGTGTTATTTTTATTATGTCCAAGATTTGAGACAACCTTCAGGACCACTTTTCTCTAATTTGTAATAGTTCATAAATCACTTGCATATTCACAGCTGAAATAAATAAGATATTTAAGAATGACACACGCATATATACACATTAATATACAAACCACCATATGTTTCAACTTCACATAAAGTCAAGATTTGTGCCTCAGCGTATGTATTTGTTTTTGCTGAAATCATTATGGAGTTGGTTAAAGTCTCGTTTTTTATGCTGAAATTAAACACATCCAATCTAACTTCCCATGGTGTTTGATCCTTGTAGTGGAAGGTTTTAGAGCCAAGTTCATCATAGCCATCAATGCAGAACCCAGTGAGACGATACCGCCCATCTGTAATTAAAATATAGAGAACAATTGTAGTTGTTCCATGTAATGATCCTTCATGTAATAGCAGTTACAAAGCATATTATTTTCTCAGTATATTCCTAATGTTAAAGGGCGAGAATTTGTATTTCTCAAACTAAAAAAAAGAAAAAGCTGAACAATGATAGTGAAGACAATTACATACATATCGTGGTCCTGAAAGAATTCGTGCATGGAAAATTACCAAAAGTTATGTGCTACATTTTTATTCACTTATTGAGACATTTGCGAATCATAAAAAAAGCATGTCCTGGCAACAAACAACAGCTATTCGAATTAGCAACCAAACAGGACAATTCCAATATATAAAACAAGGAGTCAGACAAGGCTGTGTACTGTCGCCAGATTTGTTTACACTTTACAACGAATATATTATGAGATCAATAGTAGACTAAAAAGAAATTGAAGTCAACGGTCACAACATAAATAATTTGCGATATACGGATGATACAGTCTTAATAGCAGAGACAGAGAATAAACTACAAGAAATGATTGACATAATAGTAAAAGAAAGGTCTAAGTCTGAATAGTAAGAAAACAAAAGTAATGGCCATATCGAAGAAACATTTATCACCATCATTCAGCATAAAAATAAACAGGATAAATCTGAAACAAGTGCAACGTTTCAAACACTTGGGCACAATAATAGCATCATATGGACAATCCACCTCAGAAATAAAAAGCAGAATAACTCAAGCCAAAATAGCATTTCAGAAAATTAAAGATATCTTATGCAACAAATCCATGTCAATAGAAGTGAAAAAGAGAGTTCATCGGTGCTATATAGAACCAATCCTGGCCTATGGAAGCGAATCATGGACAGTGGACAAAGAAAAGAAAAGACGATTATAGGCAACAAAGGTGGTATTTCTCAGAAGAATGTTGAAAGTTCCCTGGCCAGCTATAAAGACCAACGAGGAAATTCTAAAAGAAACCAACACAAAAAGGGAGCTCCTAAACAACATCATAAATAAACCATCAACATTTTTCGGGCACTTCTTGAGAAGAGGAAAGTTGGAATACTTGGTTACAACTGACAAAATAAAAGGAAAGAGAGATCAAGGACGACAAAGAGAGAAAATACTAGATAGCTTGGTGTCATGGCATAGAAAACAGTCAACAACAAAACTGAACGATGCACTGTGGATAGAGAATTGTGGAAGGACATGATCGCCTACGCCAAACGGTATGGCACATGATAATGATGATGATGAAACATTTACAAGTCAATGTAAAAAATATAATATTTCAATTATGACTGTAAATCTTGGGAGAAGCAAGAGTGATACCTCTCTTGAAATCAGGAAAAACGTTGTACAAACGAGTCCAGCTACCGACCAATAAACCCTCCAAGCTGACTGAGCCACAAATACTGCAGCCAGTACTTCCATTGAAGTCACCCATCCCTAGTCCTCAATCTCTCTTATTGACTTCATAAATGGTTTCTTTCAGTGTCAGACAAAATTATTCGCTTTCTCAATCGTTGCTGTTGCAGTGCAGTTAATTTGTGGCAGTGCCTAGTTCTATAATACATTTCACCTCACATTTTGATATTTCGTTGTGCTCTATCACTGAAGAAATATGCTGATATGAATTATATGTTTAAAACGCAATATTGATTAAAAATTATTGGCAAGTACATGATACTCGAACCATGTAACAAATAAATTTGTGAGTCACTAATATACATGTTGCGGCAGAGTCAGTAAATAATGTTTTCATGTTAAAATGAAGGAACCAAAATATGGACCTGAAAAATTGTGTGAACTTTAGTCCTCTACATATTTAACCTTCCGGGTGTTGCAAAATCTTCACCTTCCTGATGCCTTTATTGTATGACTCAAAAGAGGGTCACAAAACCACACCTCCATTTGTGAATGAAATCTTCATTTTCTCGTTCACATACATGGCACAACGAACACCATGCACACGCAGGAAACAGACTATGTGTCCCCGACGAGATCGCAAGCACTGCCATGCATTGAACTCCTGAGGGAAGGTCGAGGCAGATTAAGGACAACCTGATGGAGGAGAGTGGAAACAAAGTTCAGTTGTGTGGGGGCAGACACGGAACATACTGAGACCAATTTCAATACTGACTACGACCAAGGATTACTAACATCATCGAATATATGTACGGTGGCCTCTCGCGTACATTTCGCACTGTGGCAATGGATGGTTCCAGATTGATACCGGAGTGAACAAATCAGGCATTTGATCTCCCTTGTTATTTAAATTGCCATACATTTCAAAATGCAAAAATTGTGTGTAGGTAACTAAGGCTTTGGAAGGACACTTGGATCTTAATTAGAGAATCTTGATTTGGCGGACGATATAGTTCTTATTAACATCAATGCGAGCATGATACAAGAAAATACATATGCCCTGTCATCAAAAGCTAAAAAACATAGGACTTGAGACCAACCAAGAAACGACGAATGTAATGAAAAGCAAAATCCGTCAAGAAGAACAAATATACATGGAAGGAAAACCAGTGGAAGAAGTAGATCACTTTGTATATCATGGAAGTTGCATAGATCAAGAAAAAGACACGCAAAAAATAAATTAGAATCAGAATAGCAAAGGCAGCGATAGCTTTCAATAACCGTTATAAAATATGGAAATAAAATTACTAAGCACAATAAGAAAGCTCATGATTTTTCAAATAAGATTTATTATCCACCCTTTATTATGCTTGTGACAGATGGAAACCAACTAAATAAATAGAACATAAATTGGTGCATTTGAAAACAAGTGTCTCAAGAAAATATTTCGTGTTCCTTGGAGTGAATCCAAGACTAATGCAGAAAAAGGATAAACAACGAAACACACAAACATATCATCTATACTCAAGAGATGAAAATGACCATATGTTGGCTTATGATGAGACAACAAGGACATCTCAAATCAAGCCCTTAGTTGAGAACCGGAAGGTAAAAGAAAAAAGAGGTCAACCTAGAGAGATAATAAAAGAACACTGAAGCGAGAGGCAACAACACAGCAAACATCAGCTACCTCGCCAAGACGGAACAACTCGCTCAGATCAGTGTGGCAAGATACAATGCGGGTCCAGTGCAAGATCTGGCATGTACCATCATAGATCGTCGAGTGTATAATTTCTACCCTATGTACCGTCTGTGGATCGACAGTCATGCATAGATAGATAGATGACACCTAAAAAATTGCCAGCTTATGAATACTTTGTCGACCAAGGAGATGCTGACCGTGGCAGTAGATATCCCCTTGGCAAACCATCAGTGCTAGTTGCCCAGCATGTTAAAGCATTATAGCGAAGGGTACGCGATGTTTGAGGACACAAAGTTGCATGGCCCCATCTCAAAGCGGCACTGCGCAAGTCACATTTTAACAAATCACTGTCCTGGACACGCCAACACTCTGTTACATTCGTGTCTTCTTTGTTGCAGACACTTTAGAGATTGTCTGACATCACGAGACACGTCTTCCAATCCACTCTAACAGAGAACGAGGCTCTCATAGAGACAAACCATATTGAACCTTCACGTTTTACACTGAACAGGTCGATATCGTCACTGAATCTTGATATCAACAAAATCCAAAAATCATAACAAAAACGTTGTTAGTTTCAGATAGAAACATACACTTACAGTTTCTGTTGTGCAGGTAGATATTTAAAAGTATCTGTGGTCTGGTGTAATTGAGGGTCCACCAATTGATCTCCTCTTCCTTAGTGCTTGAACAACTCCCATGACCATATTCTCCGTCTGTGTTTCCATCAACAGCAAGGTCTGCCCAGCTTGGGACCGCTTCAGCTAAATAGGTAGAGGATTGATTTGCGCTTTGCTTCACAGCTACATTACGACCTGTTTGGATATTTTACATGCAGACACACATATGTATATATATATATATATATACATACATTATATACAAAGTTTGGAAACCCCTGATAGATATATACATTTAGTTCCTATACTTCTTTTGACCCACCGATCCCTTTTCAGGAAATAAAATTGCTCACTGTCGCCTTAGACTTTTACATTCTTTAAGCAAACAAAGAGCAAAATGTATTAACAAATGTGCGATTCTCTTTTGTATCTGCAGCTTTACCTACATCCTATACAACACAACATTGTATGAACGATTTTGTTGTTGAAGAAAAAAGGTAACTTGAAGATTGAAATAAAATAATATTTATTAAAAGCAGCCGGAGTAACATCCACATTGCACTAAATGAAATATATGCTCCACTAAATATGCCAAAGAAATACAACCAACAACTTGTGTACTATTGTCCGTAATCCAGGATAAAGTTTTGATATTTGTATTTTTAGACACACATGAATATAACGTCTTTAAATGTAATTGTCAATTCCTTATTTGCTGTTATTTTAATGAGTTTTTCTTTTAATATTAGAGATTCTTCTGCTTTTGAACTTGAAAAAGGGCCCAAAATTAAATTCATTGTAACGCTATTTTCAAACCGTTGATTGAAGTCAGAATTAAGAGCCTCCAAATTCTGACATTAGGTAAGTATATATTCATCACGTTTCTCCACAGTTTGTTAATTTGGAAACTGGATGAATTCCCCTGCTCCTAAATTAAGTTTGCACAGAAAATGCTTGCCAAAAACGTTGAAATAACAGTTTTTGTTTGTATTAAACTTAGCTCGTCATCTTGGATCTGTAGATCCGTTTCATTACATTTTCGAAACAAGTCTGTCAAATAAACTAAGTCAGTTAGGAAATCATTTAAGTTTGCTCGTAAAGCAACATCTTCATTTTCTATGAGCTCTAGCATTGAGTCAAAGAGTTTATATAACCGATCCAAATAGATACCTTTTGATAGCCCATGAACTTCCGCATAAAGTAGCTAGCGATTGAAATGTTCATCGTAGTCAAAACTATGTTGACCAGACTGTCTTTCTTGTAATGAGTTGCTTCTGATTCATCGTCAACTAAATGTTGACGATGAATGTCACTGTGCACTGTAAATACTGTGAAGCCCAACATTTATTACCTTTATCAAGATGGACATAAAATGAATTTTATCCGCCTGGCAAGACAGCGAGGCATGTCTGTCCGTAAATAAATCAGATAAGATAAACAAGTGGCTCCTTGTGGTCGATGAGACCACTCCCCTGGAAATAGGTGACGATTATCAGACTGTTGTCTGTAACTTTATTTAAGATGTTCGATTACTGTGGGATCGTATTGATTTATCGAACATCACTTCTTCTTGTCTTCCTCTTCTTTCCTTCCTCATCTGCCTTTCAGCGTCGAGGGGAGATTTAGTTTGCGGTCTTTAGCTCTTCTGTTCGCCTCTGCTGCTGTTATATTTCCTAGTGCTTCTAATATTCCATCGACCCATCTTTTTCGTGGTCGACCCTTGGGTCTGGTGTTCTCACAACGTTTGTTGAAGGCTCGCTGTGTTGTGTTTTGTTCTTTCTGCCTTGTCACGTGGTCAAACCATTTTATATGTTGTTTCCTTATATATTCTAGGGCGGGGGCTTTTCCTAGCTTTTATCTCAGTTCTTCATTCCTGATCTTATCTCTCAGACTGTTTCCTGTCATTTGTCTAAAACATTTCATCTCTGTAGAGGTTATTTTTCTTAGTGTTCTTGCATCTAGGGTCCTAACTAGGGACCCACCTGATCTAACTTCGAAGTGGTCTGTGTAGCCTGCTGCTGTTCTGACCCTGCAGTTGCTGTTGACGTAGAGACTTTTAATAAGGTTGGTTAGATGTTGGCTTACTCCGTATGTTTTTAGTATCTCCCACAGTTGTTCTCTGTTTACTCTGTCGAATGCTTTTTCCTGGTCAATGAAGGCTATGTATAAGTTTTGATTGTGTTCTGTCGTTTTTCTGCAAGCTGTTTTAATGTGAATAGTGCGTCGGTAATCCTCTGTTTTTTTCGGAACCCCATTTGAGAATTGCTTAACTGTATTTCTATTATTGTTCTCAGCCTTTTTTCCAAGATTTTAGCGTATAGCTTTCCTACATGACTGAGAAGAGATATAACTCTATATTGATTGCAGTCTCTTTTGCTACCTTTCTTTTTCCATATTGGTATGATGATTGTCTGTTGTCAGTCTTCTGGGGCCTGTTGTTGGTGCCATGCTGCATTAAATATTCTGTGCAGCCATTGCATTCCTGTTTCTCCTGCTGCTGCTATTATTTCTATTGGAATTTTATCTATCCCGGGTGCTTTATTTCTTGGTGCATTTTTGATTACTTCGAACATCACGAAAAATCAAATGTACACAGTCAGCTCGTCATCACAGCAACGCAAGTATACAAACATTTTTTGGGTCTCTTCTTTTCTTTCTGTATATTCCCACCGCCACTTTACTGGTACTTGCCGCCTCTCAAATGCGTCCAAGTCTGCCGCCGCACAAATGGAGCACGTTCCACCACTCCCCAAGGGGCGGTAGAGCCAACTTTGGGAAACATGTATATAAATATATATAGATTTAAAATATATATATATATATATATATATATATATATATATATATATATTGCACAAACTGCACAATAAGAGTGAAAGGGACACAAGAAAACGAGGCACAGAATAAAATACCTGAAAATGGTGTTTTCTACAGAAGATGAATACGCAACAAAAACGGAACTACAGTATTATTGAGGTAACAGTAGTTTTACTGAGAATGTGAACTGTATCATTATCACAGACAAGAAAAACAACGGAGGCACTGACGTTTAGTATATAGCAGAAGAGTGCGAGGAATACCATGGACAGCTAAAAGAAGTTAAACGGTCATTTTAAAATAATCAGAGTGGAAGGAAATCTAATTAACATCTTCAGTGGGCATAAATATATTACATATGTACTAGTGTGTGTGTATATATACATTTGTTTTTAATGAGGGAAGAATAGAAAAGGAGAAACACAGAGAAAAGTTACATTTCATTATAAGAGATGGTTTGTAAGAAGTCAAAATGAGAATTTATAAACAAATGTAGAGACTTTACAAATATTGTGGAGAAACATAAGGTCAGCTGGAACCGTACTTGATGATAACGTTTGTGCTTGGATTTGTTCCCGAAATGTCTCCGTCAACGCTGATAGTCTTTTCCAACGCAAACAAAACGATTTTAACTCAGTCCTTTTGAACACTACGTCGTTATGTTTGTGACATACAAGTAAATTCATAGTGGAATTCCTAGGTCAAGTAGCAACAGTTGGGAAGTTGTCTAAACGTCAAAAACTGAGATAGGAGAGAAAGACAATAGGTGAGAATTAATGAAGCCAATCAAGGTGACCTAGAGCTTTAAGAACAACAAATCGGGCTCATGAAGATAACATCGAGATAAAGTAAATAATCATAGAGGAAAATAATATAGTAGGAGAGATTGGTCATTGTAAAACAATCATCTTAGTTGGAGCATTTCAAGATCAGAAAATCAACAGTGAAGAACTATAAAGAGGAGACTGTATTAATGTTTACAATCTTCTTTTTTCTTCTTTTCTCTTTTCACTGATATCTAAAAGGTGTCGTGGTTTATATTGTTTGTCGTTCTTGAGCTGCTCGAACTGTCTGAATTAGTGATTTTCCTTTGTTGTTACATGTCTCCTTCACAGCATCTATCCATCTCCTTTTGGGTCTTCCTCTTGGTCTTTTTCCATGCATTTTCGAGAAGAATGCCCTTGATGGTGATTGGTGCGGATTCGTTCTGACCAGGTGGCCAAACTATTTAAGTTGTTGTTGTTCTATATATTCTTGGTAGGATTTTGTTCTTACCATTTTTCTTATGGTTTCATTTGGTGTTCTATCTCTTCTTGTGTTATTTGTTACTTTTCTCAAGCATCGTATCTCACATTTATTGATCTTTCTTTGTGATTTAGAAAGGGTCCATGTTTGACTTTCATAGCACAAAGTTGGTATGAAAATGCTATTTATCATTTGTTATTTAGCTGCCATAGAAATGTTTGGATGTCTTAGCAATAGTGAAAGCTGGTATGTGACAGCATTTGCTTTTTGTATTCTCATATCAATTTCTCTGTCTAGTTTTCCATCTTCTGTGAACATTTTGCCCAAATACTTGAATTCCTCTACTTGTTTTATTTCTTTATCTTTGATCTTAATGTTTAATGGGTGTCTTAATTTGCTTATTCTCATAGCCTCTGTTTTTGCTGTGTTCATTTTCATACTGTAGTTTGTGCAGCTTTTATCTAGAGATGTTATATGCTGATGTAGCAGGCTTTCAATCTCATATATTACGCATTGGTCATCTGCGAATAGTAGCTCGTTGATGTTGGATGATTTTTCCTTATTGTTAGTTGTTTCCTCATATATTTTGTCCATATATATGATGAAGAGGAGTTGTGAGAGGACGCATCCTTGTCTTACACCTGCTGTAATCTGAAACCTTCCGATGTTCTAACGGCACTTTGACTGTTTTTATATTATGCCATTATATTATCTAGTAGTTGTCCTCCTACACCGAAGGTAAATGTTTACAATACTAGGATCAATTTGAATGATTGGTTTATGGTAAAATAACGAATCGAACATTATGACGTTTATCATCAAGTTTGATCTGGCCCTTTTGACCTCCTTTTTCTATGTGGGGCAATGGGCCCCCTAATGATACGGGCTCAGTTTCAGTGGAGATTGAGCTTTAAGGAAGAGCAATGGATGAGAAGAAAACAAAATCTGAAACTCTTGTCTTAGTTTGTTAATAACAAAAGCAAACTTACCTAAACTAATGGAGATTGTACAAACATGTGGTGCTATTGGCCCTTTTAGGACGAGGTTGTTAAAATTAAGATTGTTGTCACATGTGACGTCTACGAAGTTCTTATTGGGATATCTTCGTTCATTGTCACATGGAAAAGTGTCATTTAATATTGTGGTAAAGTTGAGAAGTAACGCTGGAAGAAAATGCAATCAAATGAATAATTGATTTCATATACATTATTAAGTGTAAAATGAATAATCTTCTCACAACATATTATTTGAAATTTATTTTATAAAGATGCGTATGTGATCAGAAAACAACATAGAGCTTCACTTAAAGAATATACGTTAACATGTACAGTTGTAGGGGCGTTGTGTAAATAGAGAACATAAGAAATATTTCATTAAGTGAAAACTCAGTGTCGTCCTGACGCCCTCCTTTAAAGAGCAATGTTTGTGGGATCGTTTATACAATATGTCAGGCATCCCTCACATGATGTGTCCATGATAAGCGCAGACTTTACACTCTTCTCTAGCAGTAATTCATTACTGCCAGACACACACACATACGCAGACACACACCCACATATATACTCACCCACATTGTATTCTAGTCACGTTTTGTAGTTCCACGTTATAATTATATTATCAGGCATGTCTCTCCTCTATAACCGTGCTGCCGAAGTTGTTGCCAAATTCTTTTCATTCGCTTTACTTGTTAATGGTTTTATAGTGGTCATATATGTCTATGTGTGCATTATATTTGCTACCTTTTTATGCCTAGTATAGCAATTTCTTCTCATTTAAATTTTTCACTTTTACGAGCTCTTTCTTTCTTTTTTTCTTTCTTTCTTTCTTTCTTTCTTTCGTTCTTTCTTTCTTTCTTTCTTTCTTTCTTTCTTTCTGTCTTCGTTTCATTCTTTTATACCATAACTGATACGAATGTTGCTTTGCTAGTTGGTTTACTCAAATTCCTACTTATTTCCTGTCTGCTACACTCATTACTTCTGTTTTTGTTTTATTTTCCTTCTTTAAATTGATATTTTTTGTTTTCTCTCGGAGCCCACAAATAGTTCCTGCAGTTGCTTTTCTAATGCTTTCTTTATAGAGTGATTTTTTTAACGTATTTCACCATTTCCACTGTTGTCTACGAGCAAATGTTCAGTTATCACCTGCCAACCTGCTAGATCTGTCGAGGACTAAATGGTCACTTTAATTTAATGCTGTAAGAATGGGGAGGTACTAGCGCAATATTCACTCTAAAAGAATTAATAACAATATGAAAGAACACAATTAAAATATACACGTAGCTTCCATGGACCAAGAAAAAGCTTTCGACAAAATAAACGGAGAACAATTATGAGAGATATTAACAACATACGGAGTTAGTCAACATCTAACCGACCTAATTAAAAGTCTCTACATCAACAGCAGCTACACAGTTAGAACAACAGCGGCGGTCTACACAGAACTCTTTGAAGTTCGATCATGAGTGAGATAGTGTGTACGACCCAACTATTCTTTAATATTTACATGGACTATATATGTCGATATTTGATATTTGAGTGGAATATGATTTATTCTTCTTTGTGTTGTGTGTTCGCGGTTCGATAGGCAAGCACATGGTTTGACAAAAATGTCAACGGAAAAACGGGTATGTTCAACCCTTATGTGAAAAGTCTGTGACGGTGGATGGAGACGGAGGAATCAAGAATGATCAACGGCCCAGAAAGCGAAAACAGCAAAGTGTGTGGTACACAAGAGGCATGTTCAGAACACGAAAGACGAACATGGCTGACCACCGTGAAAGAGATTGGAGCCTCATCACGTACCAGTCCAGAGGAAGCCATGGAGAGTGGGAGAAATTCGAACTTATGTCAGAGGAAAGATCTTAAAATAAGTACTTGGAATGTTAGGACTCTATATCAACAAGGGAAATTGGAAAATCTAATTCAAGAAGCAGAACGAATAAATATAGATATTTTAGGCATATCAGAGACTAGATGGAAGGAATGTGGGTACATTGAAGACGAAAAATATACATTTATATACTCAGGAAACACAACAGAACATCAAAGGGGGTAGGAATACTGATAAAAAGAGAGCTACAAAAATATATAAGTACCCACTGGACATACAGTGATAGGATTATACTACTCAAGTTGAAAGCAAAACCATTCGACATAGCAATAATACAGACATATGCACCTACTCAAGACTACACAGATGAACAAATAGAGGCATACTATGAAGACCTAAATAAAGTTATGAAGCAAGTGAAATCTTCAGACATCTTGATTGTAATGGGTGACATGAACGCTAAAGTAGGAAAAGGTAGATATAAGACAATTATAGGAAATCATGGTTTAGGAAAAAGAAATGACAGAGGAGAAAGATTAATACAATTCTGTGAAGAAAACAGGCTGATAATATGTAACACCTACTTCGAGCAAGAGAAAAGGAAACTATACACATGGAAAAGCCCTGGAGATAGGAAGAGGAATCAAATAGATTACATAATGATAAAAGAAAGGTTCCGTAACAGCGTAAAGAAAGCCAAAACCTACCCAGGAGCAGATATTAATTCTGATCACAATCCTGTAATGATTAAAATGAAAATCAAACTAAAGAGAAACAAGCAAAAATCTGATTCATCAACAAACCCACTCGACATAACAGCTTTAAATCAAAAAGATATTAAAGATACCTATACAATACAAGTAAAGAACACATACCAGAAGCTGCTAGAGGAAGGAATTGAACAATACAGAAGAGAAAATCCTGATGAAAAAGTAACAACCAAATGGCAATGCATAAAGAAAAGCATACAAAAAGCCTGCGACACCTTACCCAAAAGAGAAAAGAACAAAAAACAAAAATGGATAACTAACACCATCTTAGAAAAAATGGAAGAAAGGAGACAAGCGAAGAACACTGCCCAATACAATAAAATAGATAATGAGATACGCAAAATGTGCAAAAAGGCAAAAGAAGACTGGCTCAGCCAAAAATGTAGAGAAATAGAAACTATGGAAAGCAAACAAGACCTAAGAGGAATGTACACAGAAATAAAGAGAATGACTAATAAAAATAAAAAAGCCACAGAAGGTGGATGCATTGCAGACAAAAAAGGAAAAATGCTAACAGACAATAAGGATATCATAGATAGATGGCAGGAATATATAACAGAACTATTTCATGATCAAAGGGACAATAAACCAGTTATAAAATGTACATCAGGCTATAAAATCTTAAAATCTGAGGTGGAAAAAGCTATAAAAACAATGAAAAGGGGAAAAGCAGCAGGACCTGAAAGCATACAGATAGAGATGATACAGGCACTTGAAGATTTTGGCATTGAAGTGATTACAGACATATGCAACGACATATACCACACAGGATACATACCAAATGAACTAAAAACATCAACTTTCATTGCATTGCCTAAAAAGAATGGTGCAGTTGAATGCAGTGACTTTAGAACAATAAGCCTAATGAGCCATGTTACAAAAAATCTTGCTAAAAGTTATACAAGGAAGGATTCAGAAAAAAATCAATACTGAATTAGATGAGCAGCAATTTGGATTTAGGAAAAATAGCGGGACAAAAGAAGCCATATTCTGTATGAGAACATTAATCGAAAAATACACAGAAGTAAACAAACCAATATATGCCTGCTTCATAGACTACACCAAAGCTTTTGATAGAGTACACCACAAACAACTTATAGAATGCCTAAAAGAGATACATCTAGATGACATGGATATACGACTAATATGCAATCTATACTGGGAGCAAACAGCAATAATAAAATATAACAAAGAGTTCTCTACACCCATTGATATAAAAAGAGGAGTAAGACAAGGATGCATCCTATCACCAAGCTTGTTCAATCTATACACTGAGCAAATCTTTAAAAACATCATAGAGATGCCAGGCCTACAAATTAATGGAAAGATAATCAATAACCTAAGATATGCTGACGATACTGTACTACTAGCAGAAAAACCTAAAGACCTACAACAATTACTTAATGAAATAAACACGACAAGCAAAAAATATGGACTAGATATGAATATCAAAAAGACTAAAACTATGATCATAAACAAAGAAAATACTCAAAACCCACAAGTGGATATCAAAATTGAAGGAATAGACCTTGAGACAGTTCAGAACTATAACTACCTTGGACATACTATAACCAGTGATGGAAAATGTACAACTGAAATAAACAAAAGAATAGGAATGGCAAAAAGTAATTTTAATGTCATGAAGGACATACTAACATCAAAACAAATAACACCAGAGCTAAAACTAAGAATAGCAAAATGTTACATCTTCTCAATATTCCTATATGGTGCTGAAACATGGACATTAGACAAGAAAACAGAACAGAGAATTGAAGCCTTTGAAATGTGGATATATAGAAGAATAGGTAGAATTGGATGGAAGGAAAAGAAAACAAATGACAAAGTCTTAAAACAACTAAAAATGAAAAGAGAACTTCTGAACACAATTAGAACAAGACAAATGCGATTCTTAGGCCATGTTAAAAGACACAACAGCCTACTGAAATTGATCCTGGAGGGGAAAATACAAGGTAAAAGAGGCAGAGGCAGACCAAGATTAACATGGACGAGTAACATCAAAAGATGGACAAATCAACCGATGACAACCTGCACCATCAAAGCAAGAGATAGAGCAAAATGGCGCTCCATGGTAGCCAACCTTCGTTGCGGAGACGGCACTCAATGATGATGATGATGATATATGTAAGTTAGCCATCCAAAGTGAGATTAAAGGAGATTAACCAGCTTCTATCTATTCACAGACGATAAGCATTAATACATGGTCCAATAGATGACCTGCAAATCGTCTATAGAAACTTAACAGCAGCACGCACCCAGTATAACATGAAATTCAACATAAACAAAATAGAGGTTATGAGCGTCGCAGAACAAAAACAGAACAACAAAAGGATAGAGAACAGACACTTTAAACTAGTGGGGGAATTTAAATAGCTAGGAAGTCTAGTGACAAACGACAATCAAATCACATTGGCCAGAAATATACACAAGATGCAACAACGCTTAGAAAACAACGAACAGATGTCATTGCTACTGTCCAACAAGGAATAGCAGTAGAGGCCAAATGGGCACTCTACAACACACTTTATCATTCCAAAGTTGTTTTACTAATGCTAGACATGGACGCTAGACTCAAGAACAATATGAAAAATAACCACTACCCAAATGAAATCTGTTAAACGCATGATATAAACGTCATGACAAAAACTAACAAGTGAATTCATTTTTCGTTCATTTTCCTCTCGGGTCGAAGACTGCACATAGGGCGGAAGTCATAGTTCCTCCACGATTGACTACTTGAGGCTAGTTCTTATATGTCTTTGTTGATTATTAATCCGATCACGTGAATAGCAAAGAAAAAAACTAGGAGCGATTTCCGCCTTTGAATACCTAAGTAAGCAACAGATACAATTATTAAGGCACATAATAAGACATAAAGATAAAAAAATATGACACAGCAAGCCTTTAAACGCTGTGAGAGTACTTGACCTAAGGTTCGATCAAGAAATTGATGGGATTCATGGAATATAAAATAATAGTAGGAAACATATAGCAAGAGAGGCCAGCAGAAATGTTAAAACTGCAAATTCGACGCTGACAAGTAATTGAGAAAGTAAAAGAAATAGGAAAAATGGAAAAAAACTGACGTTCTTCAACTCTGAAAAATACTGACAATCAAATGGCATTCCATATCACTGTAACGTAGATAAACAATACATCACTATAACAAGATGAGCGCTTGGTAACTAAGGCTGTAGACTATAGACATTATCGAGCGAAAACTGAAATGTTCATACTGGACATTTACTCTGATAAACACATTGTCACCAGAAACGACCACAATCAATTTACTCTGGTAAACACATTGTCACCAGAAACGACCACAATCAATTTACTCTGATAAACACATTATCACCAGAAACGACCACAATAAATTTGCTCTGATAAACACATTGTCACCAGAAACGACCACAATCAATTTAATCTGATAAACACATTGTCACCAGAAACCACCACAATCAATTTACTCTGATAAACACATTATCACCAGAAACGACCACAATCAATTTACTCTGATAAACACATTGTCACCAGAAACGACCACAATAAATTTACTCTGATAAACACATTGTCACCAGAAACCACCACAATCAATTTACTCTGGTAAACACATTGTCACCAGAAACGACCACAATCAATTTACTCTGATAAACACATTGTCACCAGAAACGACCACAATCAATTTACTCTGATAAACACATTGTCACCAGAAACGACCACAATCAATTTACTCTGGTAAACACATTGTCACCAGAAACCACCACAATCAATTTACTCTGTTAAACACATTGTCACCAGAAACGACCACAATCAACTTACTCTGATAAACACATTGTCACCAGAAACGACCACAATCAATTTACTCTGACAAACACATTGTCACCAGAAACGACCACAATCAATTTACTCTGATAAACACATTGTCACCAGAAACCACCACAATCAATTTACTCTGATAAACACATTGTCACCAGAAACGACCACAATCAATTTACTCTGATAAACACATTGTCACCAGAAACGACCACAATCAACTTACTCTGATAAACACATTGTCACCAGAAACGACCACAATCAACTTACTCTGATAAACACATTGTCACCAGAAACGACCACAATCAACTTACTCTGATAAACACATTGTCACCAGAAACGACCACAATCAACTTACTCTGATATACACATTGTCACCAGAAACGACCACAATCAACTTACTCTGATAAACACATTGTCACCAGAAACGACCACAATCAATTTACTCTGATAAACACATTGTCACCAGAAACGACCACAATCAACTTACTCTGATAAACACATTGTCACCAGAAACGACCACAATCAACTTACTCTGATAAACACATTGTCACCAGAAACGACCACAATCAACTTACTCTGATAAACACATTGTCACCAGAAACGACCACAATCAATTTACTCTGATAAACACATTGTCACCAGAAACGACCACAATCAACTTACTCTGATAAACACATTGTCACCAGAAACCACCACAATCAATTTACTCTGATAAACACATTGTCACCAGAAACGACCACAATCAACTTACTCTGATTATCGGTGATTACCCTAAACCACCGAAAGCGGAATCGCTCTTTTAGTTTCACTTGAACTGAAGTTGCAGATTTATTTGTGTTGCAAGTGCTGTTGTCACCATCACGTAAAAATGAGTCCATCGATGAATCAAAATTAGCAATAACTATATCGACTGAAATGAAGGGATACTTGGCAGAATTAAAGATATACGATAACAAAACAGTGGAGCGTTGTTATTGACATACCAGATAATACCATTTATGCAGAATTACAACACAGTCAACGAATGTATTATTTGGTTACAGTGAACATACCCAGTTGTGTTTAGGACGCTTTTTCAAGTCCCAACAAAGACGATTATCTAACACTGGCAATAGGAACTGACAGAAGTAACAAATCAATGAGGGATGGACACACAAATTGAAAGACTGCTGCCTGAATGTAGAAAGGGATACCTTCACTTAATCCTGAACAATCGATTGTATGTACACAAGTGTTTTCTTCATCACGGGGCCAGTGGTGGGGAGTGTAGAACACTCCAAGGTATGAAGACAGCTTCACAAGGGAGGAACACAACACAATGCTGACGTTTCGGCCTAAGACCTTTTTCAGAGTACAAGGACAACGAAAACAAACGGTGAAACACAATTATCTATAATTACATGATCAGAAGAAGAGGATAGAAAAGAAAAATAGTAGGATGATGAAAAAATGAATAAAAGAAGAGAGAGCTAAGATAAGAATATATAAAGATTAGGAGAATATATGTATATATATTCGTCGCTTCTCATCTGCTTTTCTTTTTACACCACACTTTTGAGCTGCAATGACAAGATGTAAAGTACCACAGTGAAAACGATAATATTTCGAAGATTGCCGAAATAAAAGAACAAATTTAGAAGAATGAAAATATCGAGTAGGCCAGGTAAACCATATAAAAACATTATTTTTAATTGCCATCTAATGGGACCTGTTGTATATAAAATGTTTATTTATCTAATCTAAATCTACAATTTTAAAATGATGATATTGTTATATCCTTGTTTGTTATAGTTGATGTTAAAACAACTGTAGAAGTGAATGTTGGGTACCCAAAAAAAGTCCAATGATCTCATGCAACCAGCAGATGCATGTTGGTCAACATTTGTGGTAATGTCAGTAACCTGAAGCACTAGTAGTCAACATGTTACATGAAGGTTGTCTTGAACTACGTGCACTGTAAAATGTATCACATGAGTGACACAACATCAAATTCCTATCTTCTTAGAACATGTCACATTGTTAAATCTAACAAAACTATCACTTAATCTATCACGTCCACGAATGTCCCACCTTTCCTGCGAACGAACCTCTTTGAACACTTCCTATTGATAACTTGTTTCTCTTCAGAACTCTTCATGCAGACATGGAGCAGCTTGTACGGTCGTTAAATATATGTTACTATAAGCAGACAAATGGAAACACGTGAAATCTGTAACGACTGGATTTAAATAAAAGAAAACACATTGTTAACAAGTTGATACTTACCATATTGACATCCAGGACCGAAATAGTTCTTTTCACATACTGATCCCGGGCATGTTCCATCCCTTTCGCATGGAAAGGACTTATTACAGTGACACTTGAACATGCAGTCCTCTCCAAACCAGCCAAAGCTGCAGTCTGTGAAGTGTATTCATATTTTCACTATTGCGAAATAACAGCACATACGATCTCTATTATATTCAGGATATTCTTCTGCACAAAATCAAAGGTTGTTATTTTGTTATTTACAGAAACACTAAAACTAATAGATTCTTATCACTGGCAGGTATATCTCTAAAGCGGTCAAAAGAGCAGACTCAGATAATCATATCTGATTTAATCTTCTGCTGTTTGTCAGGTAATTTGGTTTCCCACCTCTGCTCATCTCAAACTTTCAAGAATACCAGAAATGCTTTTATCTAGTTAATGTGTATGTTACTTTCAGAAACTGCCAATTTTCTATTTTCATTTAAATACAAATATAGATGCTTGTTTATAAAGGTAAAGTACGAGACTTGAATCGCCGTCTTAGCACGCGAATTTTCACCCATATGGGATCGGACACCTATCAAGAAGTGTTCGGAGACTTCTGGATAGTGTTGCTTCAAGCATCGAAACTCACGATGCGAAACAGCATTTCACACCTATCCAGAGTACTACCCTGCTGGATCGACCTCGGGGGGGGGGGGGTGAGATTATTTTTCCAATCACGAGTACAACTGACACTGTTTCCAGCGGGAATCAAACACGGGTTGTCCGAACATCGGTAGCCCAGTCGGGTGGTTTTCTCAGATAGGCTACCGACGTTCCAATACTTGTTTATATGAAAATTATGCCAAGTATTATATCTCTGACGTTTAATATATTACGTTTAATATATTACGTTTAATATATTACGTTTAATATATTACGTTTAATATATTACGTTTAATATATTACGTTTAATATATTACGTTTAATATATTACGTTTAATATATTACGTTTAATATATTACGTTTAATATATTACGTTTAATATATTACGTTTAATATATTACGTTTAATATATTACGTTTAATATATTACGTTTAATATATTACGTTTAATATATTACGTTTAATATATTACGTCAGCGAATCGAAGGCGCCCTAACCTCCTCCCCGGGTAGGTGCGACTCGTCAGCCTAAAGATGGCAACGCATCTAGGAGAAGGTCATCATCATCATCATCATCATCGAGAGCCCACTCCGCATCGAAGGTTGGCTACCATGGAGCGCCATTCCACTCTGTCTCTTGCTTTGATGGTGCAGATTGCCATAGGCTGACTTGTCCATCTTTTGATGTTACTCGTCCATGTTAGTCTTGGTCTGCCTCTACCTCTTTTACCTTGTACTTTCCCTTCTAATATTACTTTTATTAGACTGTTGTGTCTTTTAACATGACCAAAAAATTTCATTTGTCTTGCTCTAATTGTGTTTAGTAGTTCTTTTTTCATTTTTAGTTGTTTTAAAACTTCCTCGTTTGTTATCTTTTCTTTCCATCCAATTCTACCTATTCTTCCATAAATCCACATTTCAAAGGCTTCAATTTTCTGTTCTGTTTCTGGTCTAATGTCCATGTTTCTGCACCATACAGGAATATTGACAAGATGTAACATTTTGCTATTCTTAGTTTCAGCCCTGGTGTTATTTGTTTTGATGTTAGTATTTTTTTCATGACATTGATATTACTTTTTGCCATTCCTATTCTTTTATTTATTTCAGTTGTACATTTTCCATCACTGGTTATAGTATATCCCAGGTAGCTGTAGCTCTGGACTGTCTCTAGATGTATTCCTTCAACTTTGATATTTAATTGTAGGTCTTGAGAATTTTCTTTGTTTATGAACATAGTTTTAGTCTTTTTTCTATTCATATCTAGTCCATATTTTTTGCTTGTCGTGTTTATTACATTAAGTAATTATTGTAGATCTTTAGGATTTTCTGCCAGTAGAACAGTATCATCGGCATATCTTAGGTTATTGATTATCTTCCCATTAATGTTAAGGCCTGGCATCTCATTGATGTTTTTAAAGATTTTCTCAGTGTATAAATTGAACAAGCTTGGTGATAGGATGCATTCTTGTTGTTTGCTCCCAATACAAATTACATATTAGTCGTATGTCTGTGTCATCCAGATTTATATCTTTTAGGCAGTCTATAAGTTGCTCATGGTGTATTCTATCAAATGCTTTGGTGTAGTCCACGAAGTAGGAATATATTGGTTTGTTTACTTCTATGTACTTTTCAATCAAAGTCCTCACGCTGAATTTGGCTTCTTTTGTCCCACTGTTTTTCTTGAATCCGAATTGCTGCTCATCTAGTTCACTATTAATTTTATTCTGAATCCTTCCTTGTATAACTTTTAGTAAAATTTTGGTTACCTGGCTCATTAGGCTTACTGTTCTAAAATCGCTGCATTCAACTGCACCATTCTTTTTAGGCAAGGAGAAGGTCAACTCCGATTATAAACCCCCGCTGTCTATCGGGTACCCGTTCACGGAATAGACTTTGGGAGTAAACCCTGAGGAAAAATACGGAGATGGAGTCCCTAAGGCAGTTCAGTGTTGATTTCAACATTGCTCTGGCAACTCCAGCGGCGCAGTTGGCACCAAACTGTTCTTGCTCTGCTAGACCTTTGGAACGCTCGGCTGCGTGGAGTGAAGAAACATGTTGCATGGGCAACAACTTGTCTCTTTCTTTTTCTGCCCAAGCTCGCGCCCTGGAGAGGACACTCCAGAATCGCCATTTTGATGTCGACAGGATACCATCCACACCTGCCACAGAAGTGAAACCAACAATTAAGAAACTCAACCTACGTTTGGTTTGCTGGAACGTCCGCACAATGCTAACTGGACTATCTGACAATTTGCGCGATATAAACGACGCCAGAAAGACAGCCATAATCAACATTGAACTGAAAAGACTTCAGGTGGATATAGTCGCACTTTAAGAGACGCGTTTGGCAGGATCAGGTATGCTGAACGAAGCGGACTACGTGTACTATTGGCAAGGAAAGAGCAGCGACGATATCAGAGAACACGTTGTGGGATTTGCTGTGAAAAAATCTCTAAAAGGTCTGGTTACACTCGTTCAGAATGCATCAGAGCGGATACTATCACTTCGCCTCATTACAACAACAGGACCAGTTACCATTATAAGTGTATACGCTCCGACCTTGAGCTCGTCATCTGAAACCAAGGACAATTTCTACGAAAATTTGACAGAAGTCATGGAAAGTATACCAGGACAAGATCACATTATTCTACTGGGGGATTTCAATGCTAGAATTGGCGCAGACCACAGTTCGTGGCCAACCTGCCTCGGTTGCTTTGGAGTTGGTAAATTAAATGAAAACGGCCAACGAATTCTAGAGTATTGCGCCTACCATAACCTGTGCGTCACAAATACTTTCTTCAAAACCAAGTGTCAGCAACAAGTATCTTGGAGTCACCCACGATCGAAACACTGGCACCAGCTGGACTTGATACTTGTCAGACGCCCTTTCCTCAAATCTGTAACTAACACACGGTCATACCACAGTGCAGACTGCGACTCGGATAATTCTCTAGTCTGCTGCAAACTCAAGCTACTGCCCAGGAGGTTCCACTATGCCAGGCAGCCAAAGAAGAGACCTCGCATAGACACTAGCAAGCTAACACATAGACACTAGCAAGCTAACACATAGACACTAGCAAGCTAACACATAGAAACTTGCAAGCTAACACATGGACACTAGCAAGCTAACACATAGACACTAGCAAGCTAACACATAGACACTAGCAAGCTAACACATAGACACTAGCAAGCTAACACATTCTGGATTGGTCGAGCAGTTCAACAAGACACTCAAGGAGTCGCAAAGCGCTCATGAACACTACACCAGCGCTGTGGAAAAATGGGAAAATCTCCGCAACGTCATCTACAACAACGCGGTTAGCATCTTCGGAAAACTGACACTTAAGTCTTACAATTGATTTGAAGCCAACTCCCATGTTATGACACCCGTAATCGAAGCTAAACGCACAACCTTCTTAGATCACAAGCGCGCACATAATGCAAATACTCTGCAGGCTATTAAAATGACCAGAAACAAAGTCCAGCAAACAGCTCGTCGCTGTGCTAATGGGTACTGGCTCCAGCTTAGCGACAGCATCCAGACTGCATCTTAAACTGGAAACCGGAAAAGTAATGTATGATGGCATAAAGAAAGCCCTTGGACCAACAAAATACACTATTGCCCCACTAAAGTCATCTACTGGGGAGAAAATAACAGATAGAGGCAAACAGATGGAAAGATGGGTGGAAAATTATTCTTCACTTTATTCTATAGAAAACACTGTTACGCCAAACGCCCTTGACGCCATACAATGTCTCCCACCTATGGAAGAGTTGGACATTGAACCAACCGTAAAGGAACTTAGTAAGGCCATAGATAGCTTAGCCACATGCAAGGCTCCAGGACAAGATGGGATCCCTCCGATCTGATTAAATCCGCTTTAAAAGTGCTTTATTACATCCCCTGCTTGAAGTACTACATCAATGCTGGAAAGAGAAAGCCATTCCTCAAGATATGAGAGACTCAGTGATTGTAACTCTCTACAAAAATAAAGGAGATAGAAGCGACTGCAACAACCACAGTGGCATCTCCTTACTCAGCATCATCGGCAAGACCTTCGCCAGAGTCATCTTAGGAAGGCTGCAAAAACTCGCAGAACGCGTATATCCTGAATCGCAATGCGGCTTTAGATCCGGAAGATCAACTGCAGACATGATTTTCTCTTTACGTGCTACTTCAAGAAAAATCTAGAGAGCAGAAAAAGCGTCTCTTCATCGCCTTCATCGACCTTACAAAGGCATTTGATCTTGTCAGCAGAGACGGTCTTTTCAAAATACTTTCCAAGATAAGCTGCCCACATACTCTACCTGACGCTAGTCAAATCGTTTCATGAGGACATGAAGGCACCGTCCAATACGACGGCAGCACATCACAACCCTTCGGCATACGCAGCGGTGTCAAGCAGGGATGCGTTCTTGCTCCAACTCCAGTTGGAATCTTCTTCGCTGTTCTGTTAAAACATGCATTCCCACATGCAAATGAAGGTGTCTATCTGCATACTAGATCTGATGGTCGATTGTTCAATATCGCAAGACTAAAGGCAAGGTCTAAGGTCAGACATATCTCTATTAGAGATCTGTTATTTGCTGACGACGCTGCACTTGTCACGCAAAGTCAGGAAGAACTCCAGAGCATGGTACATCGCTTTTCACATGCCTGCCGAGACTTCGGTCTAACAATAAGTTTGCAGAAAACTAACATACTCGGTCAGGACGTCGAAGCAACACCTGAAATCTCTATCGACAACTATAAACTTGATATTCCGTCGGCAGTATAACTACCTGGGGTCCATCATCAGCGACAGACAATCTTTAGATACAGAAATTGACACTTGTATTGGTAAAGCTGCTACCACATTTGCCCGTCTTTCTAGGCGTGTCTGGCAAAACAGCAAACTGACAATTAAAACAAAAGCCGCAGTGTACAGTGCCTGCATAATTAGTATCCTCCTGTATGGCAGGAATCTTGTACAACCTATGTAAAGCAGGAGAGAAGGCTAAATGCATTCCATATGCGATGTCTTCGCCGTATTCTTGGTATCACCTGGAAGGATAAAGTGACAAACGTTGAGGTCATGACTTGCACAGGCTTACCGAATATATACACGCTGCTCAAACAATGTAGGTTACGCTGGCTCGGCCATGTACACCGTATGAAAGATGGCCGCATACCGAAAGATATACTATACGTATACGGACAACTGGCTGGCATATGGTAAAGGAATAAGGGGACGCCCAAAACTTCTATTTGTAGATGTGGGTAAACGCGATATGAAGAATCTGAACATAAACCCTGCAGCATGGGAAGACATAGCTGCAGGCCGCAATCTCTGGAAACACAATCTAAAGGTTCACCTCAAAGAAGAAGCAGACAGATTCATAGAGAAAGAGATTACACGACGAAAGAAAAAAAAAGAAAAAATAACATTTCTAGGGGCGCTGAAAAATCCATAGTCAACTATGACTGACGGAGGCTACTATTATATCGCTGAACTCGTAGACGTGCAATATAACAATATGTTGCTTTTTTCTGTTCACATAAACTTTCTCCACCACCAAAAGTATTTATTTTTCAAGTTAGCATGTACTAGCAGAAACACACAAAATAGTGTCAATGTCGAGAATAGCACAAGTTGTAGATATTCACAGAATAATACAACACCAACCAAGAATGAAAATAATATTAGGAAATGGATGCAGGAAAAACATATACATTAAAAAAAAAGAATCAGACAAGGCTAGAAACAACTATCTGGCTACGTAACAAGTTTGGGTGAAGATGTGCAGCTGTAACGACATTTTGACACGTTCTCTCTGGAGGGTCTGTGGGGATGTTTAGTATGTTCTAGTTCGTTTCTCATTAATTTATTTTTAAGATGGATATCTTTAGTACCATGACCTGACCTCTATGATTAATACATAATGTAGTCTTTGGTTGTGCTAGGATCTCTTTAAAAGGTCAGCCAGTGCGAACACCAGGGCATCTTTGGATTATGAGTGGACGTATTCTGGACTTTTAAACATCTATTTCACGGCGTGTTCACGTTGAGTTCACGTACACTGATGACACAATTCATGTTGCAACCATCCATCAACTCAGGTGTAAGCGTCTCCAAGTTTAATTTGAAAACCATAACTTCAGCTCCAGTTTGTTGTATTCTCTCTTAATAACCTTCATTCTATTTATTGTCAACATTTAATTATTATTAACATTTGTTAACATTTGTAAATATAAACTCCACAATATAATTCTAATTAATGCAAGCATGATGATTCTACCAATTATGTTCATTGCTTCCTAGTTAAGTGTAGCAGTCCTCAAATATTGTACGTCTGATTACATATTACTGAAATCAGTGCAAGCCAACATTAACAGTAATGTAATCTTCTCATATTCCCTATTAAATTACATGAATCTCACATGTGTTATTCTAAGTATCAACACAACACACTGTTTTTATCACCATCGCAGTGTTTGCCATTACCAGACAGTTTTCTGACTGCTGTCTCACTCGCCATTTATTTCAACAACCATTAGGTCTTTATTTTTTTAGTATTTGTTTAATCAGTTTTTTAATGTTATAATTACATTGGGTGTTACTTTACGTTGTTGTTGATGTTTATATTTTCTGCTTCGAGGGTGGGGGTCATGTTACATATTTTAGTTTGCAACTGAGAGAGTATTATGAACTTCTTAAGATCATCACTCCAATATATATCTATCTATTGACCTTTCGAGCCGTAACCGGCCTATAGGGCGTAGACCAAGATACACCTTCTCCTATCTGAATTTTTGTTCTAGCAGTTTTCTTTTAAAGATATTTTATCAAATCTCGCCATCTGTCTCTGTTCTGTGCAAGCAGCTTTATCTCATTGAGGGAGCCGATTCCTGCTGCTCTTGCCTCTCTCATCAATGTTCGTCTCAGTGTCTCCCTGGGTCTTGCTCTTTTTCTCTTACCTGTTGTTTCCCATATGAGGGCTTGCTTTGCTATTCGGTTATTTTCTCTTCTCATCACATGTCCAACATATGACCATCGTCTTTTCTTTATTACTGAAGATATTAGTGGTTGATTGGCGATTTCTCTCATTTCCTCGTTTGTTTTGAATTCGTTCCACGCTATACTCCAATATGGTGTTTATTATTTTTGTTTTACCCTACGGATATATTGTTTCACGGCTGGAAGGATCTTATCAATAATTTATCATCACTGATAGCACTCCTCATTGTTTTAATTAATGTTGTGATCTTGTGATTTGGTTTTGAAGACACGAAAGATAGCTGCTTTTAGTCACTTCCTCTAGTTAGATATTGGGACATCTTTTATAGGATTGTGAATGTTCTTTAGTTCTAGACTGTCAGATGTTCTCAGCAGTATTTAGAGATACTTAGATATTTAGAGGAGGCAAGAGAGGCCACCACTCCTCTCATACAATATCAGAATACATAACATAATCACGCTCCACCTGAATGATTTAAATGTCAATGCCACCATATTTCCTATTATAGTCATTAAACATGTCAAATAATTCCAGCCATTACTAATAAATAGGCTTCAATATATATGAAGGTTAAACCTATTAAAACCGTACAACAGCATCTATAGATATTCCAATGTGCATGTGAACTAGGGAAGCCTTTTCTGCGATCAGCTTATGGTTACTATGGCAACAGCGGAGCAGCTAATATAGTTGCATTCAATATCATTATTGAAACATATGGAAGTAGTTCCATTAGTAGTCAGATTGCTCTATGACTTCCATAAAATCACTGTGCTGCGTCTTTATTTAAAAAAATACACTTGAACAAAACTGTAATAGATATTAATTAACATCAAAACCATATTTAAAGAAATATCCTACAATGCAAATAACTAATACATTATGATGTAATCATAACTATGTTAATTTAGAGCATTAATTAAAGAGAATATTTTACTTGACGTTAATTGCAGTCATTTTTATGTAGTAAATTAACAGATCAAAGGTGAACACAAAAGTTCGATCTAACGTCCTCAAGTTTCAACCCAACTGTCCGCCTCTGGGCGATCCTGTATTTGTCCACAGTCTAGAGTCTAGACTGATCTAAGGTATCATGGTGGCTAGTCTCACGGATGATTTAACAAGATCTTTCACAGTCCATGAGTTAGCACCTCTTCCCCATCCCTAACCTTTTCCTCTCGTAAATTGTCCTTACATTTCTCTACATTTTAAATTATTTTGATCTTAATACTTTTATTAAGACATTCGGACACGAAAACAATGTGACAAATACAAACATTACCATTAGCACGTGCACTATGTTTAAGGATGATCAGAAATTATATGACATTATATCAACATGTAAAACAGCAAAAATATATTGTGTTCATGTTATACTTTGAGCATTCACTTCCTGCGTTCCAAGAGCCACCAGCAGGTGCGTCACTGACTGTAAGAAACACAACATCCTTGATACGCAACCTTTGCTCCTAGTAGAAGTAATCACTATTGGTCAATAACATAATAAACATATCATCGATTTATATCTTTAAGTTTAAATGTTCGTCTCTTTATCTCTTCACTTATCTTTTTTTAACTTTCCCTCTCCGTCTTTTTCTTCAGTTTCCTTAAGCCCATATTATTGTCAAACCATAAACAGTTTTAACACGTTTCCTTGTTCATCGACAAGACGTTCTGGTGGGATGCCGGAAGTTGTGATATAAAATTAAAGATGGTGAACTCTGTTCCTGTTTTGATTTATGACGTATCTAGACAAGTCAGTGTTAGGCCGCATATTGTTACAAGAGAGGGAGCTGTTGGGCTGAAAGTGAGGGAACTTCTATGTTAAACGTATAAATATTGCCAAATGCTGGTCTACACTGTTTATCGACGTGAACCTCTAAACACTTATTTTAATCAACACTAGCCCATATCGATACAACTTTTTGAGCAGACTAAAGTTTAACTTCAGATCTCTCTGTCTATTGTTCTTTCGAGACGAAGACAGCACATAGGACAGACATTCTAGACTCTGTCATGTCCGACAATCGTTACTATTAAGTGTCAGACATTGCAAGTACCCTTATTATCACTGTACACTACTATGTTCTGGGCGACCTTTTCCACCTCGCCAATGGAACTGATGCCTGCTGTTATCGCCTCTATCCTCGGTCTTCCTCTCAGTGTTTCTCTTCTTCTACCTTTTAGCTCCCCGTGGAGCATAGGTCTTCAACAAACACTTTCCAAGTCGTTCTGTTTTTTTGCAATTCTTTTAAGATCATTTCATGTCTTTCCCCATCATCTTCATCTCTGCTTCGATCTGTTTTCTCCAAGAATTCCTTGGTCTTCCTCTTTGTCTTTTCCCCTGGGGATTCCAAAAAAGGGCCTGTTGTGTATTACTCTCAGTTGGCTTCCGTAGTGTGTGTCCTATCCATAGCCATCGTCTTCGCTGTATCTCTTTATCCACTGGTATTTGACTGGTACATTTCCATAATTCCATGTTAGTGACTTTGTCCTGCCATTTCAATCCTTTTATTCTGCGTAAACATCCATTAATGAAAGTCTGTACCTTCGTGATTGTCAATTTTGTTATTCTCCATGTTTCATAGCCATATAATAGGACCGACTTAACATTTGATTTGACAATTTTTTTTTTGTATTTAACCTAATTTCTTTTGATTTCCATATGTTTCCCAGTGCAATGAAAGCTCCTCTTGCTTTTGATATCCTTATTTTGGTATCATTTTCTGTTCCTCCCTCTTTATCTACATTACTGCCCAGATATATGTAAGATTGTACGTCTAGTAGAGGTATTTCTCCTAGTTTTATTTGGTTATTGCCAATTGCATTAATTCTCATAATGTTGGTCTTATCTCTATTAATCTTTAGTCCTAGCTGTTGTGATCTCTCATCTAATATACTTATTTTATCCTGCATCTGTTGATGGCTGTGTGATAGGAGAGCTATGTCATCAGCAAAGTGTAAATCATCAAGTTGTTTGGTCAGTGACCACTGAATCCCATTTCTGTTGTTTTGAGTTATTTTCATAATCCTATCTATGGCCAGTAGAAAGAGAAATGGGGACAGAAGGCATCCTTGCCTTACTCCTGTTCTTATTTCAAATGCTTCTGTTACCTGTCCTTCATGCACCACACTACATTTTGTTCCTTCATATATTGTTTTTATCAGGTTAATAAACTTTATGGGGATTCCGTAATGACTCAGCAACTTCCAAAGCATTCTTCTGTCTAAACTATCAAATGCCTTTTCGTAATCTATGAATCCAATTTAAGTGGGGATTTTAGTTCTAAACTTTGTTCAACTATTATACGTAGAGTAGTTATTTGATCAGCACATGATCTGTTCTTCCTAAAACCTGCTTGTTCATCTCCCAATTGTTTCTCTATAGCCTGCTTTATTCTCTCCAGAATGATTATGCCTAATATTTTTCCTGGCACTGATAGTAGCATAATTCCCCTATAATTTGTGCACTCCTGTAAACTTCCTTTCTTTGGTAGTGTGATCATATAACCTTCTCTCCAGTCTTTAGGTATTTCTTCCCTCTCCCAAATTTTATCCATTAGATCATGTAACATCTTGGTAGAGGTGTTAATATCTGCTTTGATGGCTTCCGAAGGAATTTCATCTGGTCCTGTGGCTTTAGCATTTTTAAATAGTTTGATGGCTTTCATTATTTCTTCTTTGCTTGGTTTTCCACAGTAAACGTGTAACTCTTCCTCTTATGGTTGTATATCTGGAGGATTATTTGAGCTCGGTCTGTTCAAAAGTTCTCCAAAGTGTTCCTTCCATCTCTCCATTTCTTCCCTTATATTACTAAGCAGATTTCCTTTCTTATCTTTGATAAAGGCGTTGATCTGTTTGTATTTTCCACCTAATTTCTTTGTGCTGTTGTACAGTTCTTTCATATTCATATGCTTCATGTGTCTTGGCTTTACTACTTCTTGTTTTGCTTTTATTTATGTCTGCTTTCTTGTTCTTTATTTCTTTAATTTTATCCAGGGTCTCTGCTGTCATCCATGCCTTGTCCTGCCGTTCTCTGTTCCCCAGTGTTTCTTCGCATGTCTCTTTCCATATATTCTTTACCTGTTTCCAGTGATCTTCTATATTTATTGTATTTTCTAGTTGTTGGAGGACTTGGTATTTGTTTGATATTGTGACTGCGAATTTATCTTTAATTCCTTGTTCTTTAAGAAACCCTACATTGAAATACTTTCAACCCTTATTCGTTGTAGTATACCTTTTTAGTTTAATTTTAAGTTTGACTAACAGAAGATGATGATCCGAAGCTACATCTGCCCCTCTATATACTTTTACATCCTGTAAGGATGACTTAAACTTATTATTAATACATATGTGATCAATTTGATTTTCAGTGTTTCTCTTGGTCTTCCTTATTTTATCTTGCCCTTTACTTCCCATTTTAGGGTTTTCTTGAGATTCTCGTGTTGTCCCTTCCTCTTCTCATTACATGGTCAACAAGAAGGAACACAAGTAATTAAAATCAGACTTGCAAAGACTTTAATAAACCTTGATGAAATTAGGAAATCAAGATAACTAAGCACAAAACCAAGCTCAGGATTTCCAAATCAAGTTGTCTACCCACCCTTAATTATGCACGTAAGCTAGAAAACAAAGAAGAAAATATAAAACAAATTAGATGCATTCGAAAACAAATAAGAAAATATAAAATAGGTTAGATGCATTTGAAAACAAGTAGGAAAATGTAAAATAAATTAGATCAATTTTAAAGCAATTGTCTCAGGAAAATGCTTAGTATACCCAGGAATAAATTCAAGATTAGTGCCGCAATAAGAGGAATGAGAATGGTATTCAACAATGTGGTTTATAATCATGTGCTTATATTGAGTTATTTGTGGGTTATCATCACTGCGCTTCGGCCAATCCCAAAGGTGCTGAGATCATCACCAGATCATGTCCCGCAGCGCCCATTGACGACGACACCAACTCTGTGTTGGTTGATAATTCCTCTAATGTTGCCCACTGAGACTCGTTTCTGCATGTACCAATTTTACCCTCATCTCTTTCATCGGAATGCAAGACACAGAATCATGGTTGTCGAATTCCTGCGCTCTTATATATATAGTGAGTATATATTTACTTATATTGTTGGACAACAGTGGTGATAACTGTACGATGATTTGACAAGCTTTGTTGCATCTTGATTCTATCTCTGCTGTTTGAGAATTATCGTTTGTCATTACACTTCCTAGGAATTTGAATTCCTCTACTTGTTTTAGTTGTCTGCCTTCTATCGTTATGTTGATGTTCTGTTTATTTTTGGCGACATTCATGATTTCTGATTTGTTCATCTTGATTGTCATGTTGTATTTTGTGCCTGAGATGTTGAGTTTGTTTAAGTGTTCTTGTAGGTCTTCTATTGTTTCATGTATTAGTGCCTGATCGTCTGCAAATAGAAGCTCTTTGATCTCCTCTGTCTCTGAAGGGTTGGCTAGCTTGCACATATGGTCCATGTATGTAATAAACAGTAAGGGTGATAGAACGTACCCCTGTCTTACGCCTGATCTAACTTCTAAGTGGTCTGTGTAGCCTGCTGCTGTTCTGACCCTGCAGTTGCTGTTGACGTAGAGGCTTTTAATAAGGTTGGTTAGATGTTGGCTGACTCCGTATGTTGTTACTATCTCCCACAGTTGTTCTCTGTTTACTCTGTCGAATGCTTTTCCTGGTCAATGAAGGCTATGTATCAGTTTTGATTGTGTTCTGTCGTTTTTTTCTGCAAGCTGTTTTAGTGTGAATCGTGCGTCGGTACATTGAGGATGACGTCGTGGGACGCACCAAAATGGCAGCTAATTTATATTTGAGCTATGGACTAAGCAATGTTTACATTGAACACCACGATATATGTTATTGCAGCGAGTTGGCAGATTTTTGAAAATGTATTCAGGGGTTTGAACATAAATGTTTGTTCACAGTTCGTTAACCTTCGCTGTAGATAAAGTCGTTAATTCGATGGCTTCGTTTCAGATGTTTGTGACCTTGGTAGCTAAGGACCTAACTTGTGCAAACGTATGGCATTGGCAAGGATCATTTTGAATCTATGAAGTGGGCTCATTTTGTGTTTAACTCAAAAGCATATGTGCTTTTTAATCAAAGACATTTTTTTGGGGACTCAATGAAGATATCCCCGATGGAATAATAAATTGTACTATTAGTCCCATAAATGATTCGCTTCCAGAGGTTTATGATGTAAACAAAGCAGTTTTGTCGTTGCAAGTGAATAATGTCCACACCTATGGTTGGTCAGGATTGTGTAGCAGCAGCAGCTTTATAGCGAACACGGAAAACATCACGGGATTGTGCTGTTCTGAAACAGCTATGCCATGCTACCCTAGAATTGCCTTTAATGGGATTACTGTGACCACAAACCACTCTCCATGTGTGTGCCACATATTTACACCCCAGAAAGAAATACTGAATATAACAACATCATATGCCGACTGTGATATTAATAACCACAGACCAGGAGCCTCCAGTATGATTGATACAACTGTTGCACCAAGCACTTCATCAGCAGAGCCATATCTATGGAATGTTAATCTGACATTGTTCTTGAATGATGTCCAAGTTAATGAGACATCAGAATCGTGTGGCGGCAGCTACAAGAAGGGAGCGGAGAACATCATCAATTTCTGCTGCTATAAAGGAGACTTGCCTTGCTATCCAAGAATTGCCTTAAATGGGATCACTGTAGTTGAAAACTTCTCCTCTTGTGTAAACTACACATTCACATCTAAGAGTGAATCAGTGAAGGTCACAAAATCATATTCTCTCTGTGGTTTTACTAACTACAGGTCATGTGGCTTCTGTTGGATTGGAAATGATAACTTACCACCACTGTGTGTCGATATGTTTGGAATTGGAGTCATCAATGATGGCCTAACATTATCAAGTGCTACGACGATCATCATTTTCGGGAGGACGTGAACTCCCATGGTGGATAGGCGGTAGGAACAATTGAAGGTTATGTCTGAAAAGTGTTCCTTCTTGCAGTTTCCTCATATTCCAAGTACGGCTTGTTGCAGGAGCTACTGAGTTAAGTGCTCTGTGCACACCGTGAGCTGTGTGTCTCATCCGTTTTGATCCTGCTTCGATATCCCGCTTGTTTACGATGAATGATGATATCGTATGACGGGGAACAGTTGGCTGTGTTCACTTTCTGCGCGGTTTAGCCTTATGTCTTTTGGCGTGTGCTGAGACTGCTGCGATGGAGACTGCAGTTACCTTTCTTTGTTTGGGAGATGAGTTAGTAATTCGAATGATTCCACTGGCACGGGCGGTTGAGCAATTATGGATTTTAATTCGTTTGCTGTGATACCGAGGCCTTCCATAACCAATAACCAATAACCAATCCTGTTTTTTTTCGGAACCCCATTTGAGAATCGCTTAACTGTAGTTCTATTATTGGTCTCAGCCTTTTTTCCAAGATTTTGGCGTATAGCTTTCCTGCATGGCTGAGAAGAGATATACCTCTATATTGATTGCAGTCTCTTTTGCTACCTTTGGATGGTCCAGACAAAGATTTTGCTACCTTTTTTTTTCCATATTGGTATGATGATTGCCTGTTACCAGTCTTCTGGGGCTTGTTGTTGGTGGCATGCTGCATTAAATATTCTGTGCAGCCACTGCATTACTGTTTCTCCTGCTGCTGCTATTATTTCTATTGGTACGTTGTCTATCCCAGGTGTTTTATTTTTTGGTGCATATTTGATTACTTCTTCGATTTCCTTTTTCATGATGTTGGGTTCAGTATTTGTGAGTTCTTCCGTGGTTTTTGTTGTCTTATTGTTAGTTGGTATGTTTAACAGGTCTTCACAATATTCTTTCCATCTCTGTTGCATACATTGGTTATTTGATATTGGCTGTCCGTCTTTTTCATTTATCAGCTCAGTAGGATCGTGGTGGCGATTAGAAAGCATAAACATAGACAGCAAAGATTTAAGAATAGATAAGAACATGTACTGGCAACAAACAGCGGCCATAAGAACTGGAAACCAATTGGGAATGTTTCAACAAATAAAACAGGGTGTTAGACAAGGTTGTGTGCTGTCACCAGATTTGTTTAATATTTATAGTGAGATTATTTAAGATCCCTAAGGAGCATGCCTGGAATAACAATTGGAGGTCATAATATAAATAATCTAAGGTATGCTGATGATACAGTATTAATCGCAAAGAGTGAAAGTGAGTTACAAGAAATGTTGGACATTGTAGTGAAGGAAAGCAAAAATAAAGGACTGAGCCTTAATAGCAAAAAGACAGAGGTAGTGGTAACAACAAAGAAAAAGACATCACCTCAGTGCAAAATAAAGACAAGTTGAACAATATTAAAGCAGGTAAATGAATTTAAATATTTGGGAACTTTGTTAACCTCAGAAGGAAGATGTACAAAAGAGGTGAGATGTAGAATGGCTCAGGCAAAAGCAGCTTTAAAAAAAATGAGGAAAATACTATGCAATCCATTTTTGACAATAGAAACAAGAATAAGAGTTCTTAAATGTTACGTAGAGCCAGTCTTAACATACGGATGCGTATCATGGACAATAGGACAACAGACAAGAAAATCACTGGAGTCTGTAGAGATGTGGTTTTACAGAAGAATGTTGAGAATACCATGGACAGCTAAGAAGAGTAATGAAGAGGTTCTGAGAAAGGTCAAAGCAAAAAGAGAGCTAATTTCCAATGTTAGGAAAAGACAATCATCACTTTTTGGCCATGTAATGAGAAGAGAACAACTTGAATATTTTGTAACAACTGGAAAAATTGAGGGACGAAGAGATAGAGGGAAGCAAAGAGAAAAAATACCAGACAGCTTAAGAGCTTGGCAGAAGGTCAACAACAGAAATGATAAATAGCTGCCGAGATCGAAAGTTGTGGGGAGACATGATCACCTACGCCACTAGGCCTGGTAATTGATGATGATGTGGATCATGGTTTTCTTTTCTCGCTCTTGTGGCTTTTCTTGCTTTGTAGAAATCACTTGTGGCTGTCTTGAAGTCCCTGCTCATGATCAACATTTTAACTTTTCGAACTAAGGCATATTTTTCATATTTTTCTTGGTTCTTGTTCTCCCTCCAATTTTTAAACAGTTTCTTCTTTTCCTTAATTGCTTCTCTGATTGTTTCGTTCCACCACGGGGTGCTCTTTTTCCCTTCTCTTGTTCTTAGCTTCGTTCCACAAATTGTTTTAGAGATGTTGGTTACTGTTTCTTTAAATTGTTTCCACTCTTCTTCTACTGTGCACACTTAGAGAGTTTCTTGAATTCCTCTGTTAGTTTTTCTTCTAGGGTTTTCCTTGTTTCTTGATCGTTTAGTTGTTTTATTTTTATTGTCTGTTCTTTTCGCTTCTTTTGTTTGTTTTCGTATATTCTCTTTATTTTTGGCTGTCTTAGTGTGATCATAACCATCTTGTGATCCGTGTCGTCTGTAATATTTAGGATTGCTCTGCTGTCGGTTACTCTTTTCTTGTTCTGTTTTCTTGTTAGAATAAAATCTATCTGGCTTCTGAATGTTGTGTCATTCTATTTGTACAAAGTGTATACTTGCGACTCTCTGTGTTTGAAGAATGTGTTGGTGATAAATAAATCATTTTCATTGCATAGATCCAGCAGCCTGCTTCCATTTTCGTTTATTTCAGCCGTTTTATCGCCAAAGGGTCCTAAGATATCATTGTTGCATTTACCAAGCCTTCCAATAAAATCTCCCATTAAAATCGACCTAGCATGTCGTCGCTTTCGTCAACCTTGTTAATGATTTCATTCAATGTGTCTTCGCTGTCTCTTTCATTGTTATTGCAGAGGGCATAGATTTGAATGTAATTTGTTTTTCGATCGTCTTCTAGTAGTTTAATTGTGATAATTCTTTCTGAATGGTATTTTATTTCTAGAATGTTCTTTGCCGTGTTTTGGGTCGAAGATACTCAATGTGTTGCTCTTTCTGTGTTGTCGACTCCTGATAATATTTTCGTGTAGTTCATGTATGTTTTCTTTATCTGTTTTCCTTTTACTCTAGTGTCCACTAATCCTAGTATTTTAATTTTCCTTTTTGTCATTTCTTCTATGAGTTCGACTTCTTTATTTTTTATCCCGCATATATTTATCGTTGCTACTTTAATCTCCATCTTCTGTGTGATTCTCTGAGCATAACATATTTATCCCTTACCGACCTGCTGAGTCAGTCGTAAGTTAAGGGCTTAACTTAAGAAAAACACAAGCTGGGGGTTTAGCCCGACTGATGTTTCCACCCACGTGTTTGATCGCTAAGGTCTCACATGCGATCTTTTACGATCTAAATATAAAACTTTAGCTGGTTACATTTAAAAAAGTACTTATCAGCTATTATCCACCTCCTTGGTAGAAAAACTTTTTACAAAATACTTTTCGAAAATTATATACCGTTGGAAACACTATATATTAAATCACTTTAGTCACACAATCTACACTCCGAATATAAAACACCCGCCATCTTGAATCCTGACGAATTTGATTTTTAATTATTTTTGTCGTTTCTTATTTGACTTCAGTTCCCATTTTACTGGCCATTGATGACACATCTGACAGGGCATCCAGTTTTTTTCTTGCATCATATTTACATTGTTTCTGATAAGAGCTTTGTCGTATACAAAACCAAGGTCATCTAATGACTATTTGAGATCCAAGTGTCCCCCCAATGCGCAACATATATACAGAACAATTCTACGTGATAACATCGCTAGCAATTTCAAATAACAAGGAAGATAAAATACATGGTACATGCTTTACCCCGCTTTCTATCTATCTGGAACTATTCAGTTCAAACAGTTCTGCCTTCATGTGAACTTCGAAAGAGAAGCCAACTTAGATATATTTGATTGTTTTTCATTAATGATTTATAATTAATGTTTTACAATAATTTATAATGATTTATTTTATTCATAAGACTATCTGTATCCCAGTTTTGTTCTACCAGTGCCAGACATGGGCCTTTGACTTAACTAACTATTATACAAATAACAACCACAGAAATTAAGTATGTCAGACGCATGACAGGAAACATCCTAAAAGATAAGATAAAAAATGAAAAGTTATGAAAAAAAGACTAGGAACGGAACCAGCTATTGAAGGCATAAAGACAAGAAATCAAGTGGTTCGGGCATGTAATGATACATAAACAACTAAACCTAATACAACGAGTTACCAACAAGCGATACGAGAACACCAGACCATTAGGCCGACCAAGAAAAATGTGTAAACGAAATAATAGAAATACTCTTAAATATAACAGATCAGAAAAAGTCAATAGAAGAGCAAGAAACCGCGAACCTTATCGTCCCTCGACTCGGGAGGGCAAGTCAGGAAGGAAAAAAAATAAGAAAGAAAGGCAGGAAGAAAGGAAGAGGAAGAAAAGCAAGAACAAGTAATGATGTATTTTGTGTGTGCATGTTTTTCTTATTTTTAAAATTTTTAAATACATATTGTGTTACAACTCAATAACTCAATGTCTGCAATTAAAAAAGTTATTTTCGTTCTTGTAAGTGCAAGGGAAAAGAAAGAAAAAAAATTTACCGAGGCCATCTGTGTTTGCATGCATTAAAGAATCACTTATGTTCTTTGGGTGAACAGCAACAATTATTTTGCCGTTAAAAGAAAATGGCTGCCGATTGTATCCAGGAGTCAGGTTTCAGTGTACAATTCTCACAATCGTTTTATTTTAGAGAGTACATTAATCTATGACGTGATCAAAACTTTTGATCTATATTTTATTTTCGTAGATATCTTACCCCGCGTGGCAACGGGGCCACCACAGTGAGGGAAGAAAAGAAATGAGCCACTGTTACCAACTTCGCATGTCTAAGAGGTAACTAAGGAGCTTTAAAATCCTCGCCTGTGCTGTTGCGTAGGACGCTCACGAATCGATCGTGCCAACAGAATTTGCCGATGTAGTTTGGAAAACGCTGTGACAATTGGTGGAGCGGATGTGGGAAATATCTGACAGTTATGTAACTGGTTCCATGAATAGAATTGAATAGTAGGTATCTTAATGTTTATATTTGTATGGCTATTGCTTTATATGTCTCTATAAATCTTTAACAATGAAGAAAGTTGGTTCATTCTCTCTCTCTCTCTCTCTCTCTCTCTCTCTCTCTCTCTCTCAACGATCAAGTCTCAATCAGAGTAGGATTCCAGACTCTCTCATGAAGTCAGCTGTCTGTTCAAGCGAATCGATTGCCCCATATAGTTTCTCTTCCAGGGAGGTGATCGTGGACCACATTGCTTTGTTCTCAGGTCTGTGTACGAGGGGCAATCCTATAGAACATGTTTTGTAGTCATATTGTCCAGTGTACAGTGGCATAGGCTGGTAGTACCAATTTTGAACTTGGTGAACATGTGATTTCTCATTCTATCGTGGCCAGTGCGCAGGCGAAGTATGATGACTTGATCCGTCCTTGATAGTTGGTGGTATCCGTCACTCTCGTTATGCTTTGGGTGTTCTCGTTTATATTTTTTCATGGAACTGACCTTTGAGGATCGATTTGGCTTCATCATAACTGAGCGGATGGTTCTCTTATGGTAATCTCCCTCCATCTTTAGCTAATTTGTCTGCGCGTTCGTTCCCGTGTATATTACAGTGTGATGGTATCCACTGAATGATTACTCGCTGGAAGTTATTGCAGTCCGAGGTCTTTGATAATCCAGGGAGCCCAGTCCGTTGTATTCACGTCCCGTGAAGCATCAGTACTGGGAACCGTGACAGCCACTTCCAGGCGGGCTCCGCTGTCAGCTGGGACTGCTTATCATCACGGAGTTGAGCCAATATATTGTCTCAACATTATATATAGCTATTATAATGTAGCAGCCCCTTTTTTTCCAGCGGCAACCTTCACGGGGTCCTTAGTCTTGGTTACTGTGGTCACTTTTTCCGAGGGCGTGCTGTTCTCCTCTTGCATCGTCATTTAGTAACTTCGTATCACATATATGTGTAAAGTTACAATATTTAATAGTTGTTAATGCATCAGTAAACGGTACTAAATACATGCCATAATTATGGTACAATGTGCAAACAGAAGTGCTCAATGCATGTCCGACGAACATGTTCCCAAGTTTGCAACCAATGCCGCTTGATCCGTAATTGGCAGATACATGCTGGCTATCGTGGCGTACAGTTCTAGTGCCGCCGCCCCTAAGGATTTCGTCATCATAATCCCCATCCGAGTCACATATATGGCGTCAAACTTGTCAACCTCTTCATCGGCCAAGCCTTCCGCCTGTTAAATCGTGAGTGCCAACCCACATATTGCCTTCCTGCGTCCAGAGAGCATAAGCGTTTCTGTTTTACGACCAGAGCGAGTAATCGTTCCTGTTTTACGACCAGAGCGAGTAATCGTTCCTGTTTTACGACCAGAGCGACTAATCGTTCCCGTTTTACAGACGGCTAATCGTTCCCCAACTTCTGCTGACTCCGCGGGACGTGAAGTGGAGGGTTGGTCTTGCATTTGGTTGAGCAGCTCATCGAAGTCCATTATCGTTCGTATATACCTCGATCTTCTGAGTCTAAAATACCCCAAACCAAATAAAAACAGCTAAGAAAATAGCATACACAATGTTAGTACCTCCCACCATCCCATTAACATCCTGGTAACGGATGTTTGCACCTGTTATCACCATATAACCGGATGGTTGGCCCGTATTTAACACGAGCTTGCTATACTTGGTCTTTGCTAGAAGCTGCTTCAACTCAGCACGTTCCTCTTTCGAGGGGATGACATCATTCTCTCGCAAACATTCCTCAAAGGAGTCCCGGTCTTTGCAGTGAAAAAGGGCCACTCATCGCGTTTACTCTCAGAGGTTTGTCAAAACCGAGTTATATTTCTGGGTCAGTTTTTTTTGCACACGCTTTTTTTGCGAGTGGCTGCCAGAGAAGGCCAACCATGAGAGCATACTATTCTTTTTTGTGAGAGCCTTAGAAGCACTGCAATTGTCAATGATGTATAGAATAGACTCTCCCTGGAATAATTTGTAGAACGCCTGCAGGTAGTCATGAAGCCGATCACCCGGATTGACTGTATACACTTCGGGTTATCCCATACCCACGGTTGAGACTTGTAGGTTTGGTTGTATTTCAAACTGGGAAACAGGATCACGATATGCTCAACTATGTGTCGGTAGGGGCCTTCCAAGAGGTCCAGAATGAAAACCGTTTTACCTGAGCCCGTCTGCCCGCAAATTATGACAGAATGCAGTTCTGTGGGAAATAGGCTAGTATTCGACAGCCATGAATCTGCCATCTTTAATGTTTATCTGACCATCCTGAATAAGGATATTTAAATCCCCAGAGCTTGTCGCATTCTTGGGGATCTGGAGAGATATACCCTCTCAACCGTTCTCGACCCTCCTGCTCTTGCCGTGCTGAAGTCCGTCTTCACTCGTCCGCAGGTCGCGCCACAGCGCGTAGTGGTCGGTGAGGTAATAGTAGAGGGGTACATCCGCCATATTGAGATCGTTAAGCACCATGGAAACTTCAGAGTGGAGCTTGTGTGGCCCAGCTCCAAAGTACTTTCGGGACTCGTCCCATGGCTGATAGGCTCGTAAGCCTAGGGCGTATATCTGGTTTACCTTCCCATCAATTGTTACTTCTACCTTTGAAATCTGACGGTTATAAAACAGCTACGAGTCGAATGCATACGGCATTGGGGGCTCCTAGGAGCAAAATACCCTTCATGCTTCTGACAGGTATGTTGCGGTTCAAATTCAAAACTGTCACTCTTTTTAACTTTCACTAGTCTGTGGCGGTGGACGCTGTCGTAAAGGATTCTGGCGCCGTGGGCGTACTGTGAACGAATGTTGCCGGCCAGATTCGGATCAGTTACCTTGTCAAACTCGAGACAGATGTCCGCGATCTTATAGGCGGCTGCCGGGTTATCATTTGCAGCCACGACCTTGTTGTATGGGGCGAAGGTAATCTCGAATGTCAATCTGTCTCTGAGCCCGCTTTGGTAAAATGACATGTGGCTCTCGAGGAGCTCAAAATCTAGCGGAATACAATAGCGATTTCCATAGGCATTCGCAATTGCCTTATCTGCTGCGCGGGGGGTCAGTGACAGCATCCCCAGCCCCAAGGCGGAGTTTAGTGGCATTTCTGTTAATTGTGACGATAATACCCTGATAGTGGGTGTTGTATCTCTCAGATGCGCTCTTCCACAGGTCGTGGTAAGTGGCGAAAATGTTATAGTCGTCAATGGGCAAGACTTCGATGTTGCCAGACCGGATCACAAGTTTCTGAACGATGGCTCGCCCCAGATTCTGGCAAACAGTGCGGTTAGCGTCCGTCGAGGCGAGTGTGATGGTGGTGGCTAGACGGACCGTCCCGGGCACAATAAGGTCGTGCTCACCTAGGTTTGGGAAGCGAACAGACAGTTGCTGATTCTGATCGATTGTAGTCGGATTGTTTGGAACGACGCAAGTCAGCCGTTTGGCCTTGACCCCTCCCGCTTCGCGGAATGTGCGATGCGGATTTAGCTTTCGACCATATGAAGAGGAACTCACGCTTATAATATCGTAACAATATCTAGGGTAGTGTCTAATACAATGATGCATTCCGACCCAATAGAGATGGACCGTTTTGGGCCTGAGGATGTCTTGGGCCCGGATGAAGCCAGTTTCAGCTACGACCCAGATTCGTCAGCGGAGGAAATCATCTACAACGCCTACAACCGTGTCGTGGGCGTTCGTTTCTTGCCTGATCCCCACTATGAGCTGGGGGAGCGTATAGACCAACAGCGAGATAGCATTGAGGTGGTTAAGGTACTAGCCACTTCTTTACCAATTTGGAAAAAATGGGGTACTCGCCCAAACGATCGTATGACGACTTATTGTTAAAGATGGACTTGTTTCCCTCAAAGACTTTCCAGATAGAAACCTTACAAGCAAAGGTTGATGGGCGCCCTTTGAACCCGGCGCGTTTCAAAGGAGAAATAAAAAGTCGCTTCGAGATCTCACAGCTCAATAAAGCCGCCTTGGTTCCATTGGTAGAACTGAGAGATGTGGTCGCGATTGCGAACGCGTCATCCGACGAAACTCTAGTAAAATCAACAACAGAGATCGTCAGCGCTGTAGATCGTACGCTACCAGAAGTCGAAACATTTTTGGCCGACAACTACAGTCTAAACCTCCGAGAGCTCCGGGGCATAACAAAACAATGCAGACATTCAGAGGAGAGCACACCGACAATTTGGCCAAGCTTTCCGAACTCGACAAGTAGCTAGTTCGCCAGAAGGTAAACGTTAAAGTTGCTCAGAATTTGGATGAGTCAATCAGAAGACATGAGGAAGACACAGTGAAGACGCTAGAATCTGTAAGAGCTGCTCGCAATGCTAATCTAATACTCGCAATGCCTTGCGCACCCAGATCAATCGGATTCGAGAAACTATGAACACAATTCTACAGGAGGACACAACGCACGCTGTGAGGATTAAAACCTTGTTTCGTGAGCAACATTACCATAGTCACTATCCTCACAGCACTAAGCATAGTAATCTCCACCCTCGTCCTGGCCATCACAGGATGAGGGACTCTGCCACACCACCACCACCACCATCACCATCGTCTCTAGCCGATAAGGGTGACGTACAAGAGTGGGTAAAACAATGTCTGCAAGACCTTGGGCGGCTGCTGGGGAAGTAAAAAAATAAGTAAAGTACCCCGTCACGTCAAGTGGCGTATAGGGAATATGGTGTTAGTGACCATCAATTTTATAGACCTTCGGCACATGATTTTTTGGGTAATGTGGTCGGTATTACGCCCGTGCCGCTTTACTTTCCCAGAAAAAAATCCGGTACCCATTAAAGGCTGGGTGAACCCGGAAGCCATGGGTTGGGATCGAACCCTACCTCTCGTCCTTTGTAGTCCAGTTCACTAACCACTGAGCTATCGCGGCTCCCTGGCTGCTGGGAAAGCTCGCGGACAAAGCTGCTGCCTCCCAGGCATTATTGGCTTCATTGTAACGTGGCTTCTCTCAACAGCTCAGAAAGTGGTGTGACGGCTCGCTGAAAATCTCTGGGCACTCGTTGTTGGTGTCGGCAGATTAGACTACCTCACAGCTAACGATTACATGACAATGAAACTAGCCACCTCGCCCCCAAAGAAAGAATAGGGCCACGGCAATGCTGCCCACGATCAGTGTAGTTTTCTCATTCTGGTGCTTCTCCGCTGCCGCGAGATCTGCCGCTGAGGTTGTCGGTTCCTGCACTATGGGTACACTTACGGGACGTGGGGTTTCACTTAGGCCGGCAGAAACGGGCTCTCGGGACGCTGACGGAGGTGGGGGCACAGGCGTATCGCTCACGTCTTCATTTATGCCCAGCTTTTGGCCTGGAGTTGCGATAACGATTAGGTTATTGTACCCTGTCACTTGTCCAATGCGCAACAGCATATTGCTCGGCGCCATACATAGACCGATCCCGAAGTTATAATCAACTTTACTCCTAGCAAACGAGAGCACATTTTGTATACTGGCAGAGGGCAGATAGACCGGAGACGATATGGCGTCTTCCAGATTGCCCAACAACTTTTTTTGAACGTCGAATGCTGAGGTGTTTCCGATAATGCGGGTCCTAGTCTGGCCCTGCGCCTCTAGGATTGCCCACACACATGTCCGGATAGACCGTCGTTCAACCGTTCAGCACTGGTTGGGTGAAGCCTTGTGATTGGTCCAAGATGAACGTCCCCCAGGTTGTGGTTGCATTTGACCAGTCCTGTTCCAGATATTCTATATGAAAGGACTCGTTGGTAGTCACTTTTGTAAAATTCATTTGCGATTGAATATAGTCGCCGACCGGATGGTAGTTGTCATAGCTCCAGAAATTGTAGGCTCGACCAAGACCATTGGTATAACCTTTGACTCGCCAGTCACTGTTTGGGGACACCTTAAACTCGTTACAGATCTTTTCGTATGCTCTGCGGTAGTAGCTATTATTGAATGCTTTCCAGTCCGAGTCCTGTGGTAGAGCCACATGGAGCTCGTTTAGGATCCTTCGGGTTTGGTAGTATGCTTGAAACTTGTACAGTGCGCCGGTAAGAGCACCATGCGCGAGATGGTCCGTGGCTGTCAGTCACCCCACTGCCAGTCGTGGCACACCAGACGGCGAAATTAAGCTGGTTCTGCCAAAATTGCATTGGCCTGCTGTTCCAATCGTCGACAACGTCGTAGTTTTTCACGAGGGGGAAGTTTGTACCCATTCAAAATGTTTGGGACTTGCACAGAGAATTCATCGACGTCATTGATGGAAATCTGTAGTGTGTCTGATATTGGTGTTTTGACAGCATAGAGAGCGCCAGCTTTATAGACGGCGTCTTTGTTAAAGGCATAAGCCATCAGAAATAGTTCTGACGCAAATCATATATCCTATGTACACTGTCTAATTTTGTTAATGGGGAATAATTGTAGATCTTCGGGTATTTGCTGTTTTTTTTTTAAAAAATTGTTTAGCTCTCGATCTTTTACAATTATAAAATTGACTGATATAGACCATCTTTTCATTATCTTTCCTTCTCCCATTATTGTATTTCCTTCTTTTCAGTTCAAACATCCCTAGACTTTCACTTCTTTTCGTCCTTTCAACTCACTAAATTGATTTGTTAATGAATTTTGTGTTTCATGTGTATGTCAGTTTGTCCATTTTTTTCTAGTATTTCTTCTGCCATCCACTTTCTCTTGTTGAATATTTGTGTCACTGGTATTACTTCTTTCGATGTTTGTTGATCGATTGTTTGAGCATTTCTCACTGTCCCTCAATGTTCTGTATTTTCTCAGTAATGTTACATCTATTTTGTACAATCATGCTGTACTTATCACTCATTTGTCTGTCTATTCCAAGCATAAATACTGAACTTTGTATTTATTTCTTGGTGACATTTTGTATCTTCCTCATGAGTATTCTCATTTTTCTACTACCGATATATGGCCACCATTGCATTCTTTTCCTGGTCTTGTTTCAATAGATGTTAGCCATTCATCAATATCCATAAATCGCAGGGTGCAATACACCTGTCACTCGTTCACAATATAATGAAGTGGGCCAGGTGCATCCGCCTTCTTTAACGATGCCACTTATTGTTGCAGATTTTCAATCGTCAGGAACCTCAAAGTAGGACTTTGTTGTCTCTCAACTTGATGCGTGGGGGACGAGTCTAATAGCCTCTAGATGATGACGAGCGAACAATAAACACGAATATGTTTTTTTGACAAACTCATTCAGTTACTTTTTCTCTCATGATTAGAAATCATTAAATAACAACTGGAGCAATTAAGAACGAATTTTATTTTCAAATAATGAAAGGTAGTTAAGGAATATTTATAATCATCAAACAAGACACAATATCTTTGGTTCCAATCAAACATACCTAAACAAATAATCATCAACTTAAGGACTAGACAGCATCCACTTTCACTCCACAATATCTCCATTTCACAATTTTCCTACACCTTATTAAAATATTTTTAAAAAACAACAACACTCACTCTAACCACACCGGCCTGACGGCACGGAGTCCTCCTTTCCTTCTATTGATAACGGACAACAAATTTAAGAGAATTAAACATATATTGTCAACATCATATTGGAAATATCAGAGGCTAGTTTCTGACACATACCAGAACTTGAACACAATTACTTTTTAAAGTTAAAATCAACTTACGAAATTATAACAACAACAAAAAAACTGTTAAACTCGGAAATTTAGAAGGCATAATAGAGTCGAGAGTCTACTGGTAGTCTTCAAGTTAAAGCAAGTTTCTGTATCTGTCTCAATGGGTTCGATAAACCACTCAATGAACGGAACTCTCTGAAGGTAGTAATGACTTGCATAAACATCAACTTCTCATTTTTGGGTTTTGTAGGTTTGCCTTTTGACATTCTCTAAATTATTCCATTATATTTATGTCATAAAGAATAAATTATGTAAATGATTAGTTGTAATCAAAGCAGAAAATCTGATAGAATGAAATCAAACATAACCAGCTGCTTATGTTTTTCTTTGCCTCATATGATTATGAAGTAGTCTTTGAACCAAATGTTTTAATGAAATATTTATGATGATGCATGACAAGTCGTCAAAGTAACTGGCTGTTTGAGGCAGTCTCATCAATGACAATTTAACTCAACACACACAAACATAGATCTCCACAAACACAAATGTTTAAAGTGTCTAATTCTTCATCTTCAAGCAATAACCCTGGGAATTGATGGGCACCTCAGACAGAATTAGTCAAACGTTTCCATGTCTCTTTATCTAAAGTCACTATTGTCGAGATTTAACCATTTTTGGTGTGATCTTCCCATCTCTTTCCCTGCCTACCTATCCACAGCACCTTACACGATGGTCTTTGCAAAGCTCAATGAATGAGATACGCAACCATTTCATTTGCTGTTTCATTAAAATAGTCAATGAATTATTATATACTCTAACTGCTTTACTGTAAAGACGAAAGTGATGTTCTTATCACTCCAAATACTTTACGACCTTTCCATGGCTGCTTTAGTTTCACCAATTCTAACCGATATTTCAGATTTCCAGCCTTCATCGTTGAAAATTGATCTTAAATATTTAAAAATGTCAACTATTTCTAGTTCTTGTTAATTTATTTTGATTGTTCCAACAATGGCTAAGGATAATTGGTAATCTATTTATTTTTTGGTATTGATCTCTATGCCCAATGCACTAGTAGTTTTAACTAGATCTGTTAATTCTTGTTTATGTTCCTGCAAAATCTTCGATGCCATTAAAGTGCTAATAAAAAGTTCATGTTTTTTCTGAACAAAAGATCATCACTAGAACTTTAAATTTATTCTTGGCTGTTCCGGCGGCGTCGTTGTTTTCTTCGGTACAAGTAAAGACCAGCACAGGTCGCCACAAAAAGGGCCGCCAGTAGACCAGACAGAATAATTGGTAAAAGGTATTTTTTCACTTTTGAAACTGTTGAATAAAATGTGGACGATAATTATGCTTTCATAACAAGAACAGACTTCAGCGAAGAAAGAATATACAACCAATGTTTCATGTGTAAACAAATAATGTGTTCATTAATGGTCAGCATAGAAATGTCATGGTTACTCTAGGGTCTTTATTCTGTGTGCTATCTGATGAGTTTCTCTCTGATATTGTGGCCTCTCAATCCTCCTCATAACAAACTGTATCAACTGCATTAATTAGGCACAATACATTATGTTTGTCGCTTGTCTGGCCTTTGTATATTCTATGATCATAGCTTTCATTCAGCCGCAACGGTCTGGGACGCGCTCTGGTAAATAGCACCTAATGATCCCTGAACTTCTATTTGCTAAATGTGCAGTAAAAACACAAAAATAATAATAATGTACTATGATAAATAGTATCATCATCATCATCATCATCATCATCATCATCATCATCATCATCATCATCAACATTAAGTACCATGCCTGCTGGTGTAGGTGATCATATCTCTCCACAACTTTCGATCTTGACAGCTATTTATAATTTCTGTTATTGACCTGCTGCCAAGCTATTTTCTTAAGCCGCATGGTATCTTTTCTATTTACTTCCCTCTATCTCTTCGTCCCTCAACTTTCCCAGGTGTCACACTATATATTCCTGCTTTTCCCTTTTTTTTACATGGCCAACAAATGATTAATGTTTCTTCCTAATATTGGAAATTAGCTCTTTCTCTCTTTGCCTTGGTCTCTTTTCGTTACTCTTCTTAGCTGTCCATAGTATTCTCAACATTCTTCTGTAAAACTACATTTTTACAGCTTCCAGTGATTATCCTGCCCGTTGTGCTATTGTCCACTATTCACATCCATATGTTAAGACAGGCTCTACATGACATTTAATAACTCTTTTACTTTTTTCTATTATTAAAAATGGATTGCACAGTATCTTCCTCATTTTTGAAAAAACTGCCTTTGCCTGAGAAATTCTGGGTCTCACCTGTGTTGTACACCTACGGTCTAAGGTTAACATTGTTCCCAGATATTTAAATTCATGTTTCTGTTTTGATATTGTTCCACTTTTCTCTAGTATGCTTTGCTGTGATGTCTTATGATAAATATTATATACACTTGTTAATGCACAGTTCTATTAAGATATCTCATCATCATCAAGTACCGTGCCTACTGGCGTAGGTGATCATGTCTCTCCACAATTTTCGATCACGGCAGCTATTTATCATTTCTGTTGTTGACCTTCTACCAAGCCATTCTCTTAACTGTCTGTTATTTTTTCTCTTTGCTTCCCTCTATCTCTTCGTCCCTCAATTTTTCCAGTTGTTACAATATATTCCAGCTGTTCTCTTCTCATTACATGGCCAAAAAATGATGATTGTCTCTTCCTAGTATTGGAAATTAGCTTTCTTTTTGCTTTGACCTCTCTCATGACATTTTCATTCCTCTTTTTAGCTGTCCATGGTATTCTCAACATTCTTCTGTAAAACCACATTTCTATAGACTCCAGTGATTTTCTAGTCTGTTGTCCTATTGTCCATGATTCGCATCCATATGTCAAGACTGGCTCTACATAACATTTAAGAACTCTTTTTCTTGTTTCTATTGTCAAAAATGGATTGCATAGTATCTTCCTCATTTTTTTTAAAGCTGCTTTTACCTGAGTCAATCTGCACCTCACCTCTTTGTACATCTTCCGTCTGAGGTTAACAAAGTTCCCAAATATTTAAATTCATTTACCTGTTTTAATATTGTTCCACTTGTCTTTATTTTGCACTGAGGTGATGTCTTTTTCTTTGTTGTTACCATTACCTCTGTCTTTTTGCTATTAAGGTTGAGTCCTTTCTTTTTGCTTTCCTTCACTATAATGTCCAACATTTCTTGTAACTCATTTTCACTCTTAGCGATTAAGACTGCATCATCAGCATACCTTAGATTATTTATATTATGACCTTCAATTGTTATTCCAGGCATGCCCCTTATGGATCTTAAAATAATCTCACTATAAAAGTTAAACAAATCTGGTGACAGGACACAGCCCTGTCTAACACCCTGTTTTATTTGTTGAAACAGTCCCAATTGGTTTCCAGTTCTTATGGCCGTTGTTTGTTGCCAGTACATGTTCTTTATTATTCTTAGATATTTGCTGTCTACGTTTATCATTTCTAAAATTTAGATTATTTCTTGGTGCTTTACTTTATCAAATGCCTTGGTGTAATCTATGAAACATAGATATAGATCTGTTTTCACCTCTATGGCTCTCTCTATTAAAGATCTTATGATATAAATGGCATTGCTTGTTCCTTTATCTCTAAAAAAACCACATTGTTCATCGCTAATTTCTGGACTGATTTTGTTTCGCACTCTTCGCATGATGATTCTTAGTAATATCTAAGTCATATGACTCATAAGGTTTATTGTGCGATGATCATCGCCTTCAATCGCTCCCGATTTCATTGGTAGGGCTATGGATATTGATTTGAGCATGTCGTCTGGTATATATCCGCTGTTGTAGATATCATTCAATATTTTTGTTATTATTTATATTCCAAAATCACCCATGGCTTCAATCTCTTCTTTAGTTATCTTATCTGGTCCAGGAGCTTTGCCTGCTTTCATATTGCGCAAGACATCTTCCACTTCTTCTCTGAGTATTTCTGGTCCTTCTCCATTATCCTTAATATTTACTTCCGTTCGTTCATCTTTATAAAGATCTTTAATGTATTCTGTCCATCGTTCCCTTATGTTTTCTTGATCAATCAACAGTTCTCCTTTTTTATCTTAGACATCCATTTTTTTATTGCGTTTTTCTTCCTGTTAATTCCTCAATTTGTTTGTATATAGCTTTAGCATCTCCTTTTTGTTGCATTCCAGTCTCTGTGCATCTATCTTTTAGCCATGCTTCTTTTGCCTCATTGCATTTTACTACAATTTCTTTATTTAATCTCTTATACTCATCTTTATTTTCTTTATTTCTTCTTCTTGCATCCGTTAGCTGCAAAATGTCATCTGTCATCCATTTCTTTCTTGAATTTGTCCTCACTGGTGGTATGAACTCTTTTGATGTTTGTTGCATTTATTCTTTTAGCATTTCCCACTGTTTATCAATGCTTTGTATCTTCTCTATTGCATTGTACCGGTTTTGAATTGTGATTTTATATTTGTCTTGCAGCTTCTTGTCTGATTTTAGTAAATCTAAATTTAACTTGATGTTAACTAAGGCTCGTTTTGTTGTTTTTAATTTTACTCTAAGCTTTCCCACAACTGGTACATGATCACTATTGCAATCTGACCCTGGTCTAGTTTTCACACACACCAGACTGTTTCTAAATCTATTGCTTATCATTATATAATCAATTTGATTGCGTGCGTTGTCCCCAGGGCTTTTCCATGTCCACAGACGTCTTGGATGTTGCTTAAACCAGGTGTTTCCTATCATCATGTTGTGTGTCAATAAGTTTCTCACCTCTTTCATTCCTCTCGTCTAAGCCATAATGACCAACTACTTCCTCAACTCTTTCCTTTCCTACTTTTGCGTTAAAATCCCCTAGAACTATGGTGTTTTCTTGTGGTTTGCATTTATGAAGTGCCTCATTTAACTTGTAAAATGTATCAATTGTTTCCTCTAGACTGTCTGCTGTTGGTGCATAAACTTGTATAAGATTTACGTATATTGACTTTCCATTCTATTTCACTAAAAGGACTCTGTCAGATATTGGATAAAAGCCTTTCACTGTTCTTGCTATGTCTGTATCCACGATGATACCTACTCCTCTTTGGTGTTCAGTACCTCCAGAATAGATTATTTTATGTTTATCATAATACATCTCCCCTGATCCGGTGTATCTCATTTCGCAAAGTCCCAGTAATTTAAAACCCATTCTTTTCATTTCTTGTATGATGTTTTCTAGTTTACCCTTCTGCATGAGTGTTCTCACATTCCAAGTACCTATCTTTAGAGTTTGATTTATCTTTATTTTGCTTACAGTAGCTTGATGACGATCGGGTATCACCTGTAGCACATGATGTCCCCTACCGAACGAGGGTTTTCCATTGGAATCCCCCTTAACGTTGTTGTCGTTATTTATATTGTTGTGGCGATTCATGAATGTACAAAAAAATTACGACATCTAAAAAGAAATTAAGAGATCTAATATATTATATTATTACAATTTTCTAGCTTTTTTGAAGTGGGTTGGGGTTGAATGCCAAAAACTTCGATTTGTTTACATTTGTAAATGTGACATGAAGACTCTGAATATAAACCCAGCAGCACGGGAATAAATAGCTGACCTCAATCTTTGAAAACACACTCTAAAGTTCCAACTCAAACAAGGAGCAGACTGATTCATAGAAAAAGAAAATACACGGCGAAAGGAAAAAAAACATTTCTATGAGAGTTGCAAATTCCATATTCAACTATGACTGACGTAGGCTACTAGTTTATTGGATAGTTTAGTAGAGTGTTAGTAATTTATTTGAAATGAAAATGCATAGTCTGATAATCCAGACTGTGGAAGTATTGATGATTTTGGTTATAACTCCCTACCATTAACTTCTGCCTGTCACTGTTTACAGGCTTCAGGAGTCGAGGACTATTCATTTTTGTTGTCGCGATCTATTTTTATGATAAAATCTTTCACTTTAACAGTTGAAAGTTCTTTGGATAATATTTAGATATTTCTCTCCTTTACTTTATAGCTTTCGTAGTCGTTTTCTCTCCTTCACTGTATACATGTCTTTATTGTTTTCTTTTTTTTCTTTGTCTTTCAATGTCAATGGAAAACATTGCTTATTGTTTTTTTTGTTATCTTCCTTTGGCCTCTCGTACTCTTTTCTTTTGTTTTATTTCTAATATTCCATATATTGTATATTAATGGTTCTCTGTCCTTGAGTGTGGCGTTGTCGTAGTGCTAAAGTCTCGTTGTTTCATAGTTTGATTGTGACGAAAATATGTACCGGAAGATTGGAAAAAAAAAATGTTGGACTTGGTTCGTTTTGTTTAAGATCTTCACTTCTGATCTTATCTCTACTATTGTTTCCTGCTGTGTGTCGTGTTATTTTTGGTGTTGGTTATTTTTCTGAATACTCTTGAGAATTACTTCAAGGTCTGACATTGAGAGAGCAACATTGAATTGACAACTGCGTTCGTTTTTTTTCTTATTGGTGAATCCCGCTTTGCCAGTATAATTCGTGTTTTGTTTGACAATAGTGGCAACATCTGCCAGTTGGTTTCACAAGTTTCGATGTACCTTGAACATAATTTTGTCTTAGTGCGCTGTAAGTAGTTATTATAGTCAAAAGAACACCTGATCGCCAAACCAAGGGTCGGATATCGTATCGTTTCGTAACGTTATAGGCTGGGGAAGAGACACACGTTTTTGAAAGGTAAAAGTAGAGGAAAATATGTGATAAAGATAGAAAGTGGATGTAATAGTGAGGGCGAATCAAAACTGACCAATTAAGAGATTGTTTTGTTGGATTTTTATTTGATTTAAATGGATTTCAGGGAGGAGTGGTATGTGCGGTGTGGTAAAGATAAAAGATGGATGTAATATTTGTAAGTTTTATATATGAAAGTACGAATTCGATAGACTTCTACAAATGCATCTAGTAAAATATTATGTTTTCTTTCAGTCTATATGATATATATATAGAAAATATTAAAATTGGTCTGAGAGAGCTGTGTTTGTCTAATAAGTGTAGGTGTCACTGTGAGTAATTATGTCCAAAGGTATGGTGGGTAATTGTCTTTGTGGATATGGCGACTAATTGCATATCTAATTTGTATGCCAGTGTGAGTAGACATTTGATGAATCAATAATGATGAAACTTTATTTAAGAGGTATATGTTCGAGTGTCGAGATGCTGTTATTTAGTAATAAGATGAAGGTATGTAATTATCACAGAATGACTGTTTTGTTGATAATTGATATTTATAGTAGAAGGTGGGGATTGTAGTGTAACTGTATTGTATATTAGGCATCGATTTTGTTTCTTTATTAAATAGATATGTTCTATGTTGGTAATGGTTATCTTTAATAGAAGTCGGTTGTTATAGTTCTCCACCTCCTTTTAACTGTTCAAAGCAGCAAGTAGGTGAAGGTAACATTTATACAAGTATATAGCAAAAAAAAACAGCAGCATGGCTTAATTTAATAAACAATTCTTTAGATTTACTAACAAAACTTCTATAGAGAGCCACATTCTGGCGCTTTCATCAGAGCATTAAGGGAACAACACGAGATAGAGGCATATCAGACTTTCAGAGCACAGGTCATAAATGGCACAATTCTGTGTGAGCAAAGGGAAGGCCCTGCTTGCACGCTACATTGAGCAGACGGACCAAAGATATAAGGCTGTCAGAATAATGATACGGGGGTCATGCGCAGAATTTTGTGAGAATGTAGTGCTAGGAGAAGATGTCACGATGACAGCCGATGCTATTCGCACTACATTTAAAAGGTACACAACACTGCTTATGGCCCAGATGTTGTTCGGTATGACAACATAGGCGATTTAGCTACTTCTGCTACCAAAGCCAAGCAAGGACCATTCTCAGATCAGTGCGTACAGATCCATTATTACGATGCAGAACACTACGGGCAAGCTACTGGAGACAATTGATGCCTGTGTACTCACCTGTCACCTTGAATAGATACGTGCATTCCCACCCACACTCGGAGGTTATAGATATAACAAAGAGACATGTTCAGTGCAGCATTACGGTCTTCAACTATGACGTCTTGGAAGGCTTCCACAGACAAGAGGAGACATGTCCTGCTGCTAAAGATCTGGAGAAGGCATACAGCAGAGTACCATTTGAATACCTCATGAACAAGCTCCTCAACTGGCGGTTTACCCCTTACACATCAGATGGATCGCTACAGCACTATTTCAGAGGATACTCAGATGTGGAAGTTGGTCATCCGAGCCAACATCAATTTGTCCAGCGCTACCACAAGGTTCACCAATGTTAACAGTTTTGTTTAAAGTGTACACAATAACGATCACGGAAAAACAGCTGGATTGGAGGGAAGAACTATGACTTTTGCTGATGACATTCTCGTATATCGATAGGGAAGAGACAGACGGAAAATCGCCTCCACATTGCAAAACGAACTCGATGACATCTCTTCCCGGTGTTGAGTATCAGGTGTCTTGGTTATTCCTAATAAAACCTCAGTTTCATGATTCTCCCTTTACAATCATATCGTTAACATGGAAACACCTGTGGTACCAGTGGGAGCTGATGAGATGACCAGGGACAGGTTGATGACGAAGAAATCAAGTGACCAAGATCACTTCTAGAAGACCAAGTAGACATCAAGTGACCAAGATCACTTCTAGAAGACCAAGTAGACATCAAGTGACCAAGATCACTTCTAGAAAACCAAGTAGACATCAAGTGACCAAGATCACTTCTAGAAGACCAAGTAGACATCAAGTGACCAAGATCACTTCTAGAAGACCAAGTAGACATCAAGAGTATCCAGTGCACCAACAGCTCAAACAGGGAAAGATGATAGTCTTAAAAGAGGCAAAGCATGAGTGCCCCGAGCAGAAGATGTCATCAAACAGATCTGTGGGCTTACCAATATCAACACAAATAATTATTCGTTTATAATAAATATATTAAAAATGTTTGTAAATGAATGCGAGGAGTGGATACTGGTGTCTAAGTCATTCAGGGGCACATCCATGTATATTGTCACACTCGAAAGGACATGTATGGAGCAGAACTCAGTCGTGGTCAATGCATTAATCAACGATTTTATCTGAGATAACACGGATGAGAAAGATGCAATCATATACACAGACGAATCCGTACTAGGACACAACACGCGTGCATAGGCATTTACAGTACGCTCGCAGGCATAATAGTCAAAGAGGACAGTAGTGCATACGTTATGACAACGAGTAGCATGACGATGGAAGTGATGACAGTGATCAAGGCTATCTTCTGGTTAGAGTCACAAGACTACACCCACGCCATGGCGAATTGATGAATTGATGAGCATGATAAAATATGTGGAGGCGGGCTCTGTACGCAAGCAATGGGTAGAGTCATTGCAGAAGTCTAAAATACGTTGAGTCACCTTTGTCTACGTCCCTAGACAGGCGGGAATACGGGGAAATGAAATAGCGGACATGTTGGTTAACTGTCGTTGAAGACGGTCAACCACTAGATCAGGCGAATATCATCAATACCCTCAGAGATGTGGGAAGGGCACGGAATTTTGACAACCATGAGTCCACGTCACTACTCCGGATGAAAGAGATGGGAGTTAAGATGGGCACAGCCAGAATCGATAAACCAAGTGGCCGTATAAGAGGACTTAACAATCAACACAGAACTGGAGTCGTCAGTCGCTGGACGCCGCAGGACTTGCTTAGGAGGAGATCTGAGCACATATGAACATGTTCGGAGTGCAATGAGGATGACCCGTAAATAAATAAATAACTATGACATCAGCATATCTCAGTGGCTTGTGACATATTTATCGACTGATAGAGTGCCCCGTGGTGATTTGGTTAGTGCACTCACCTGCTGACCTGAAGGATCGGGGTTCAAATGTCAGTTAAGGTAAGATTTTCATGAACTATAAAAGCTATCGTGTCAACACATTATCTTTAAATAGCAACCAGAGATATTCTCTGGGAGAAATGGAGCTGAGGTTACTACAACAACGTCACATCAATTACCCAAAGCCAGTTACTATTGGACTCTCCTTTACCTTTATCATTTATGAATCATGTTTTAGCTAAATCAAATGTTGTCTTCGTTTATGTCATCTCAACGTTCTTAGCTTGACCCTATGCACGATTTTGCATATTTGTTGTTATTCTTCGTCGTCGTCTTCTTCTTCCTCTCATGTCTTATCTCTTAACTATTTGGGTCGTTGGGGCGTGCGACTGATTTCATAACCATTTCAATTGATCTCTCTTCAGCCATTCTTTGAGATTCTGAGAGGCAGATGATCGATATACATGGCGAAACAATTCTATTTTGCATTTCTTCACTAAAGATCATAATATATTGTTTACTCAGTTTCCATTACACATTTAAGAATGCACACACACACACATACACAAACACGCACACACACACACACACACACATATATTTGGCTTTCTATACTGTTAATTATTTTGTTCTTGGCTTACATAAATTGCGAAAAAAAAAACATCTCACAATATAACATTTACCACGAGTATCACACTTTGGGCCGCCATAGTCTGCCATGCAACGTAGACAGTGACCAGTTGCATTGTTACATGCCCTATCGATACAGTTGGCAGAGCAGTTGTATTCACATGTTGGTCCGTAATGACTTTGAGTGCATTCTGGGAATAAGGGAGAGTCATTTCAGCGATCACGATTTAGACCTATGTGAATGAAATGTATGTATGTACGTACCTATGTGTGTACATATATATATATATATATATATATATATATATATATATATATATATATGTGCGTGTGTGTGGCCGCAATAGCTCAGTGGTTAGTAAACTGGACTGCAAAGGAAAAGAGCCGGCTTGCGGGTTCACCCAGTTTTAAATGGCAAGTGCTTTTTTTCTGGGAAAGTAAAGCGGAATGGGTGTAATACCGACAACATTGCGGCCCCCCCCCCCCCAAAAAAAAAAAAAAAATAATAATAATAATCATGTGCCGAAGTTCTGTAAAAATAATTGCCAGTAGCAGTATATTCCCTATACTCCTACTTGCCTCATAAATTACAGCAAGTCTTTTACGTACAGTATTAGAAACTGAATGTCATGAAATATATGGGTTTATCAACACACCAAATGTAAGTGATCAAATGACTATACCATGAACAGCAAGCAGCTATCATAATACGGGAGAAACAAGGAATTGTTTTGAAGTACAATAAGTGGTGGTGAGCCGCGATAGCTCAGTGGTTAGTGAACTGGACTACAAAGGACAAGAGGTAGGGTTCGATCCCAACCGACGGCTTCCGGTTCACCCAGCCTTTAATGGGTACCGGATTTTTATCTGGGAAAGTAAAGCTGCACGGGCGTAATACCGACCACATTACCCTAAAAATCATGTGCGGAAGGTCTGTAACATTTATGGTCACTAACACTATATTCCCTATACGCCACTTGGAGTGACAGGGGTACTTTACTTTTACAATAAGTGGTGAGGCAGGGATGCATCCTCTCTTCATACCTGCTCAACATTTGTGTTGAAATCTAAAAACATCATGAGAAATTTCAGAAGCCCTTTTCAAACTTTCTGCAATAAATGGCAACATCATTCCAGAACTCGGATACGCTGCTGACACAATCTTCCTCTTAAAAATTTCAAAAGGATAAAAATAGACAATGGAGTGTGGTTAAACAAAAATGCATAGAATAGCAATACCTTTATGTAAACATACATAAAACTAAGATCATGCCTATTGACAAAACAAAGAGACAACCCAAAATTATCATCAACAGTCAAGAACATGAAACTGTAATAAGCAATGGAATCTGCCAGAAAGTGATCAAAAGAAGTTCAACAATAGCAACACCAAAACTAAACGTCATGAAGAACATATGGCGCAATACCAGTCTATCTAGCTATTGAACTTTCCAGCCGTAGCCGGCCCATAGGGCGTAGACCAAGATACTCCTTCTCTTATCTAAATTGTTGTTCTAGCTGTTTTCAATTCTTTTAAAGATATTTTATCAAATCTCGCAATTTGTCTCTGTTCTATGCAAGCAGCTCTATCTCATTGAGGGAGCCGATTCCTGCCTCTCTTGTCTCTCTCATCAATGTTCTTCTCAGTATCTCTCTGGGTCTTCCTCTTTTCCTCTTACCTGTTGTTTCCCACTTGAGGGCTGGCTTTGCTATTCGGTTATTATCTCTTCTCATTACGTGTCCAATATATGACCATCGTCTTTTCTTTATCACTGAAGATATTAGTGGTTGATTGACGATTTTTTCTAATTTCCTCGTTTGTTTTGAATTCGTTCCACGCTATACCAAGTATTTTCCTTAGACATTTATTTTCGAATGCGTTCAGCTTTGTTTCTATATCTCTTGTTGTTTTCCAGCTTTCACACGCATAAGTAAGGGTTGATAGTACATTTGATTTGAATAGTCTAAGTTTTGTGTTTGTGCCGATGAGTTTTGATTCCCACAACTTTTCAAGGCTTCTGAAAGATATTGCTGCTTTAGCTATTCTGATTCTAATTTCTTTGCTTGTATCCCCTTCTCGATCAATGTGACTTCCAAGATAGATAAAGTGATCGATCTCTTCCACTGGTTTGTTTTCCATGCATATTTTGTCGTCTGTTGGAATTAGGCTTTTCATGGGTTTAGTCTTTTTATGATTGAGCTCAAGCCCAATTTTAGGGAGCCGCGATAGCTCAGTGGTTATTGAACTGGACTACAAAGAACAAGAGGTAGGGTTCGATCCCAACCGACGGCTTCCGGGTTCACCTAGCCTTTAATGGGTACCGGATTTTTTTCTGGAAAGTAAAGCGGCACGGGCGTAATACCGACCACATTACCCCAAAAGTCATGTGCCGAAGGTCTGTAACATTTATGGTCACTAACACCATATTCCATATACGCCGCCACTTGGCGTGACGGGGGTACTTTACTACTTTTTTCAAGCCCTATTTTGCTGGCTATTGATGGTAGTTCATTTGTGTTTTCCTGCACTGTTTTTATCTGACTGCTGATGAGAACTATGTCATCAGCAAAGTCGAGGTCCTCTAAATGGTCTCATTGTATCTATTCGATGCCTTTATTACCAGTACAGCATTTCTTCATTATGAAGTCCATAACAACTCCAAATAACAAGGAGATAAAATGCATCCTTGGTTAACCCCAATTTCTAAAGCTTTTTTTGAAGTCGATAAAGTTAAGTACAAAAGGTTTTTGCTTTCAATGTGTTCCTTCAATATAAGTCGTAGAGTGAAAATGTGGTCAAGGCAGATTCTCCCTTTTCTAAACCCAGCCTGTTCTTCACGCATTACTGTATCTATTGAATCCTTTATTCTATTTAGGATGATTTTGCAGAATAACATTGAGGCAACTGACAAAAGTTAAAGTGTCACGTCTCTCCAGTTGTTACAATTTCTAAGATTGCCCTTTTTTGGAATCTTAACAATGATTCCTTTTTTCCATTTATGAGGCGTCTTCTCTGCTTTCCAAATGATGTTAAACATTTTCTGGAGATGTATTAAATTATGGCTATCAATTGCCTTGAGGATCTCAGCTGTTAACTTATCCTCTCCAGCAGCCTTGTTATTGGCCATACGCTTTAAAGTGGTTTCGGTTTCACTCAAGGTGAAGTCATCTAAATTTAGAATTGGTGTTCCACTGGATGTATATGTGTTTGTCAGCATCTTTTGTACAGTATAGAGAGTTCTGCTGTCACCTGCAATTGCAGCTGTCTCTACTTTCTCTGCCAAATTGTCTATATAAGCTATTGTATCTCTTCTTGATGGACTTTTAACTTTGTTGTCTAAATCTTTGTATGTTGCTTTTGCCAGGACCTTTCCAAGATATGTCTTTACATTAGTCATGGCTCTCTTCGCTTCTCTTCTTTCTTTGATGTATTTCCACGTAGTGTCTGAAATCGAAGCTCGTTTTTCCATTTTCTTCAGCCCGGCACTTGCTTCTGCTGCTGTCATTAGTATTTTGCTCTGTGAGTCCCACATTTTATTGATATCTAGTCTATTTCACCAAGTGCTGCATAACAATTACTTAGCTCTATGTTAAACTTTTCCTTTATGGCTTCATCTTTCAGTTTACAACTATCAATGTTATGTGTAGTTGATCACTTCTGTTGGCTTTTAAATTTTAATCTTATTTTCCCAATGCACAGGTTATGGTCACTATCAACATCAGCACCTCTGTATGCTCTTACATCTATCAATGATGATCTGAATTGTTGTTTAATACATAGGTGGTCAATTTGATTTGAGGTTCTATCATCAGGAGATATCCATGTTGTTTTGTGAATATTTTTGTGCGGAAATAATGTCCTAGTACCAGTAATGCAGTAAAATTAAAATTACAGAGGACATGTATCTTTCCCATAGCAACATGTGGTTATGAACCATGGACAATCTCGTAAACATCAAGGGAAAAGAATATGTTCAATCGTAACAAAATGCTATAGAAAAATCCATAGATACATTTGATATATACTAACAGGTTTAACGTTAGAAATAACTGGTTTATAAGCACAATTGTACAGAAAAAATTAAAATACTATAGCTACGTCAAAAGACACAGATGGCTAAAAAGAACAATAATGGATGGCATGGTTCCGTTGCGATATCAAGGAGACCTTGAACTTGGCAGCAAAAATGCGATCTGATGATGATGATATATATATATATATATATATATATATATATATATATATATATATATACAAACACACACACACACGCACAAATATCTGGAGAGAAAGAAAGATAGAAAGACAGAGAGAGAGAGAGATGGAGCTCAATACCGTCGCTCGCGTAAGTGATTTGCCGAAATAGCTGCTGTGTTAGTCCAGTACTTCACTTGACGGTCGTACCTTGTCCGAACAATTCCCTTGGGCTCTAATATATATATTTATATATATGTATATATATGTGTATATATATATATATCATTCAATAGGATGACGTGACTCCAATATGTCGAATGGCCCCCATCACTGGTCACCTTCTGATTACAGTGTAAGTAAAAAAGAAAAGTACCCCCGTCACGCCAAGAGGCGTATAAGGAAATAAGGTGTTAGTGACCCTATATTTTACAGACCTTCAGCACATGATTTTTGTTGTAATGTGATCGGTATTACGCCCATGCTGCTTTACTTTCCCAGAAAAAAATCCGGTACCCATTTAAGGCTGGGTGAACCCGGAAGCCGTCGGTTGAGATCGAACCCTACCCCATGTCCTTTGTAGTCCAGTTCACTAACCACTGAGCTATAGCGGGTCCCTTCTGATTACAGTGTACGAGAGAAAATACTGCCATATATACATCTATCCACAACACATTTGTCGTTATCATACAGTTTATATTACATCTATTATCCGCATTCGTCTCTCTAACTCTATTCATCGTGGCTTTCGGAGTAAATCGAGTAATTTATGAATGTCAGATCGTGTAATTTGTTATGTTTCTGCGCCACAGATGCCCAACAGCTCACAGGCGAACGCGCTACAACTCATAGTTCTGTTTGCCTTTATCGTTAAGTAAATCACACATGAGTGAAGTCTACATCTCCTGACGGTCCGCCTAGAAAAGTTTATCTAACCTGAGGATGCGAGTATTGATCGAAGATGAAAATGATAAAGATGGAAATATTTTGAAAAGGAGTAAGAGCAGCTTTCAATTTATATGTCAGCAGATCGACAAAAGGCTGTTTTATTCTTTCCTTCAAATACAGGCTCTCCAAAATGCAGCATTGTTTGAAAAATACAAACACTATCGATCATCCACGGCCGGGACATTCAGTTATTTTTTACCTGCGATGTGGAGATGTGGAACAGAATGTGCTAAAGATGAACGGTCGCTACCCGGTCAAAATGTGCTAAAGATGAACGGTCGCTACCCGGTCAAAATGTGCTAAAGACGAACGGTCGCTACCCGGTCAAAATGTGCTAAAGATGAACGGTCGCTACCTGGTCAAAATGTGCTAAAAATGAACGGTGGCTACCCGGTCAAACTGTGCTAAAGATGAGCAGTTGCTATCCGGTCAAAATGTGCTAAAGATGAACGGTCGCTACCCGGTCAAAATGGGCTGAAGATAAACGGTCGCTACCCGGTCAAAATGGGTTAATTATGGGTGGTCGCTAGCCGTTCATAATGTGCTAAAGATGAACGGTCACTAGCCGGTCATAATGTGCTATAGATGAGCGGTCGCTAGCCGGCCATAATGTGCTAAAGATGAACGGTCACTAGCCGGCCATAATGTGCTAAAGATGAGCGGTCGCTAGCCGGCCATAATGTGCTAAAGATGAACGGTCACTAGCCGGCCATAATGTGCTAAAGATGAACGGTCACTAGCCGGCCATAATGTGCTAAAGATGAGCGGTCGCTAGCCGGCCATAATGTGCTAAAGATGAGCGGTCGCTAGCGGGCCATAATGTGCTAAAGATGAACGGTCACTAGCCGGCATAATGTGCTAAAGATGAACGGTCACTAGCCGGCATAATGTGCTAAAGATCAACGGTCGCTAGCCGGCCATAATGTGCTAAAGATGAACGGTCATTAGCTGGTCAAATTTGTGAAACATTAAAATATCTACCCATGGCATAGACGGATGTGTTCGAAAAATCAACAGATATTGAGACTTGTCGTAAATTAGAGTCACAACCGATCTACGTCAACTTAACTAGGTGAACGCTGAAGAAGAAAAAAATAAGATCCGTCTTTAAGGGCGTACTAGTTCGTTCAATACAACCTCTGATCTCTGGAGTCTCATAATTACATCCTCATTAATATCCCGATCACTCCTCAAAAAATCGTCCTAGAGAGTATTAAGGATACATCACTTTTCAAACAGGTTGATGCACTCGATTCATTTCTTATTTGTTCTCGTACTTGTGACCAAGACAGTTATATCACACATTTTCTTGAAGATCCTATTTCTCCAGATGTCCAATAAATTAATAATTGATCCGCCAGTTCTGACTTCTCTGAGCGTAAACTGCAGTTGATCACAATCTCTGCTTTCAAGAAAGACATCTCGTAACAGTCTTGGCCTCCATTCTAATGCAGGAAGTACTTAGCACATTAGCTGAGCTGTGTTGTTCCATAGCTTTACATCTCATTATACACTGCAAGATGTAGAGTTCAATGCAGACAGAGGTCCATGCCTATGAGTCATGTCCCAGGCGTGTCATCCTCCCTTAGAGTGTCAAGAAGATTAGGGCCGAAACACTTGCTCGACTGGGGACTTCTGATAAAAAAAAGATTTGTCTCCTGCTGCTAAGCTCTGTTTAAAGAGTTTGCTATTGCTTCCATTGCTTCCATCATCATCATGCGCCATATCGGTCGGCGTAGGCGATCATAGACTTCCACAAACTTATATCCACAGTGCATCGTATCAGTTCTGTTGTTGAATGTTTTCCATGACATAACACCAAGCTATCTAGCATCTTCTCTCTTTCTCGTCTGCGATCTCACTTCCCTGTAATTTGCCAGTTGTTACCAAGAATTCCAACTTTTTTCTTCACATGATATGCCCGACAAGTGTTGATTGTTTCTTCCTGAAGTTTTTTAAGAGCTCCCTTTTTGTGTTGACCTCTATGAGAACTTCCTCATTACTCTTTTTAGCAGTCCAGGTAACTTTCAACATTCTTCTGAGAAATCCCATCTCTGTGGCCTCTAATCATCTTTTAATTTCTTTGTTTACTGTCCATGATTCGCTTCCATAGGTCAGGATTGGCTCTATATAGCACCGATGAACTTTCTTTGTCAGTTCTATTGAAATAGATTTGTTGCGTAAGACATTATTTTATTTTCTGAAATGTTAATTTTGCCTGTGTTATTTTGCTTTTTATTTCTATGGCGCATATTCCATCTGATGTTATTATTGTCCCAAAATATTTGATGCGGTGCACTTGTTTCAGATATGTCCTGTTTTTTTAATGCTGCAGTATGGTGATGATTGTTTATTCGATATGGCCATTAATTTGGTTATATTACTGTTCAGACTGAGACCTTTCTTATTTATTACAATTATGTCTATCATTTCTTATAGTTCATTCTCCATCTCTGCAATTAAGACTACGTCATCCGCATATCGCTAATTGTTTATGTTGTGACCGTTGGCTTCAATTCACTCTTTTGTCTACTATTGATCTCATAATATTTTCGCTGTAAAGTGAAAACAAATACGGAGACATAGATTTACATATCATTTTAAACACGGAGTGTCACCCAATATTTAACCCTTTCCTTACCAATCCGTTACTACATATTTCAGCATCTACCATACCAGCATGAACATTAACCAGCTGCTGTCGTAGCTCGTCATCGCTTGGAGGTTGTCCTGATACAAATTTAGTAAAAAAATAAATTGATGCAAATAATAAATAATTTAACAATTACATTCTCCAGATAATGTTCATAAATACCGGAACACTTAGGTCCTTCAAAATTGTCATTGCAAGAACATTCCCCTGTCGCATGATCACACACGCTTATGCAGTTCTCAGGGCACATATTATCACAATCTGATCCATAGAATCCATCGGTACAAGCTGTAAGATATCAGATGAATGCATTGTGATCATTGTGAAATGTTAGAGAAAAACAAAGAAATCTACGCACATTAGAGACTGTATGCATGAAGATAGTTACATGTGTTGTATTTTGACTGAGATTAACATCGAAGTATAATTAGTTATTACTTTATCAGATCATATATTGTCTCATATAAATATATGATCTTAATTTGATCTTACTTTCCTGTAAAGGTATCTGTATTAGAATGCGCTCTTTAGGCTCACTGAAATGGTAAAACAAATGACACCAGAACAATTATGTAATTATTACATTATCAATGTGTATTATATTTGTAACTAATAATCCATTTAAGATAATGCTCCTCAAATGTTTTTAAAATATATTTTTAGAAATAAACATAAGAAATGCAAGAATACTAAAATACAATTAGCGAGAAAGGCACCCAATCTTTCTCTGTCTCTTTTTCCTCCATTTCCTCGTGTACCCTTTAGGGGAGGAATGGGGAGTGAAGAGGGTGGGTGGGTCGAGTGAGATACAAAGTTCTGCTCGCCGAACTTGTGGCGGCTTTACTGATTGTCACTTGATGTTGTAGCTCTTCTTTGATGTTGTCTGTCCATCTTACTCTGGGTCTGCGCCTTGTTCTTCCCTCTTCTCTTTTAATATATGCCTATATGGTGTGGAATCACATGGCATTCGATTTAGATGAGCAAGCCAGTTTATTTGATGTTTCCGTATGTAACTTAGGGATTGATTCAGTGGCTGCACTTTCTCTTATCAATCTGTCTTTTCTGGTCACTCGAGAAGCTTTTCTCAGACATCTCACTTCTATTGTGACAAGCTTTCGTGTATGCTTAGTCGTAATTGATGATATGTGGCTTAGGAAGTACCATGTGGGAATGGATGAATTCTGTATAAAAAGTTTCTTCGTGGTAATAGGTATTGATTTGTGTTGAAGTATAGGGGATACCTGTCCTAATATTTGGTTTGGCTTGTTGTATCGTTTTTCCATTTCTTGATCGATTTTACCATCTTCAGAGAATGACGTTTCTAGATATTAAAAATATGCTACTTGTTGTATAACTCGTTGTTCTATAGCCAAAGCAACATGAAAATCAACATCAACATAGCTGTAGAAATAAACAGGTTCATGGGAAAAAAACAGAATATCTTCATATCGGCAGACAACACAATATTTAAGGTGGTGAAGGAATTCAATTATCTAGGGAGTCTAGTGACAGATGACAACACACAAACAACAGAAATAAACTCAAGATATACAACTAGAGACAAATTATCGGAAACATGTCCCCACTATTGCCCCACAAGGAAATAACCCTACAGGGAAAGGACACCCCACAACAGAAGCCTCAACCCAAAGTTGTGCTACAATTGAAAGATCTGAAGTAATGGGACTGTTAAATCATCAATTCTAGATATGATATCACCAACACAAGTGATTTATAACCGTCACATATTTCGATAATTCTTATTCTCCACTCTGTGACGTGAACATTTCAAGTTTGATACTCACAACATTTTAAATTTTGTGACTAATCCATTTCTTCATCAATCGTCAACTGTCATCACGTCTTAATTCAATGAAATAATTGCATTTAGAATCTTTAATTTTGGTGAAATAATCAGCATTATCTCAAATAGTGGTAAACTATGACGTTTTGCGCTAATGTATGTTTAATTACGCCGACAAAAATGCTATCTAGCAGTGAGTTGTTTCAAATATGTAGTGTTTCAAGCAATGTACGACGCACTGGTTGTCTAACACAGTGATCGACCTGATCTGTGCTGACTTCTGATTGTCCCGAGAGGTGGACACGATAACTGATTACACAGGACACGAGGGGAGTTAACTTTCGAAATCAAAGCTCCACTTCAATGCTTTATAAATAATATTATTATTGAATAGGAATCGACCAACAACAGATTAATTAGAGCAGGCTATACGGTCACATACGGAAAACTAACGATTATCTAGTGTTATACGTCAACTAATGAGGCTGATGACAAATTTATTGGGAAAATAAGGAGTGGACACTATCAATCAAAATGGAGAGTCTACTAGAACTACGTCTGACAGAAGGTCTAGTTATAGGTGGAACATTTTACCCACACAGGGAGATATACAGGACTACAAGGATATCTCCAGATGATAAAACAAGAAACCAAATTGATCATCTGTATATTGGAAAGCAGTTTAGTCCATCTTTGTTAGATGTACGGACCTACAGTGGGGCGGATGTCAACAGTGACCATAATCTGTGCTTAGGGAAGAAAAAAACTAAACTGAAAGGCCAGTACAAGAAACCAGTCATAAGGAAAATATATAGCATCAAATTAGCAGACAAAACTAGCAAGAGTCACTTACATTAATCAGTATTCAACAATTACGTACAAATGTCTTGACATGAAAGTATGGTGAGTTATTCTTTGTTGGCAGTCAGATGTTGGTTTTATTCTTTGTAAGCAGTCAGGTGTTGATTTTATTTTTTGTTAGGAGTCAGGTGTTGGTTTTATTCTTTGTTAGGAGTCAGGTGTTGGTTTTATTCTTTGTTAGGAGTCAGGTGTTCGTTTCATTCTTTGTTAGGAGTCAGGTGTTGGTTTCATTCTTTGTTAGGAGTCAATTGTTTCTGTTATTCTTTGTTAGTAGTCAGATGTTGGTTTTATTCTTTGTTAGGAGTCATGTGTTGGTTTTATTCTTTGTTAGGAGTCATGTGTTGGTTTTATTCTTTGTTAGCAGTCAATTGTTTCTGTTATTCTTTGTTAGGAGTCAATTGTTTCTGTTATTCTTTGTTAGGAGTCAATTGTTTCTGTTATTCTTTGTTAGGAGTCAATTGTTTCTGTTATACTTTGTTAGCAGTCAATTGTTTCTGTTATTCTTTGTTAGGAGTCAATTGTTTCTGCTATTCTTTGTTAGGAGTCAATTGTTTCTGTTATTCTTTGTTAGGAGTCAATTGTTTCTGTTATTCTTTGTTAGGAGTCAATTGTTTCTGTTATTCTTTGTTAGGAGTCAATTGTTTCTGTTATTCTTTGTTAGGAGTCATTTGTTTCTGTTATTCTTTGTTAGCAGTCAATTGTTTCTGTTATTCTTTGTTAGCAGTCAGGTGTTGGTTTTATTCTTTGTTAGCAGTCAATTGTTTCTGTTATTCTTTGTTAGCAGTCAGGTGTTGGTTTTATTCTTTGTTAGGAGTCAGGTGTTGGTTTTATTCTTTGTTAGCAGTCAGGTGTTGGTTTTATTTTTTGTTAGCAGTCAGAGGTTGGTTTTATTCTTTGTTAGCAGCCAGATGTTGGTTTTATTCTTTGTTAGCAGTCAGATGTTGGTTTTATTTTTTGTTAGCAGTCAGATGTTTGTTTTATTCTTTGTTAACAGCCAGATGTTGGTTTTATTCTTTGTTAGCAGTCAGATGTTGGTTTTATTCTTTGTTAGCAGTCAGATGTTGGTTTTATTTTTTGTTAGCAGCCAATTGTTGGTTTTATTCTTTGTTAGCAGCCAATTATTGGTGTAATTCTTTGTTAGCAGTCAGATGTTGGTTTTATTTTTTGTTAGCTGCCAATTGTTGGTTTTATTCTTTGTTAGCGGCAAATTGTTGGTTTTATACTTTGTTAGCAGTCAATTGTTTCTGTTATTTTTTTGTTAGCAGCCAATTGTTTGTTTTTTTTTCTTTGTTAGCAGTCAGATGTTGGTTTTTTTTTGTTAGCAGCCAATTATTGGTGTTATTCTTTGTTAGCAGTCAGATGTTGTTTTTATTTTTTGTTAGCAGCCATTTGTTGGTTTTATTCTTTGTTAGCAGTCAGATGTTGGTTATATTCTTTGTTAGCAGTCAGATGTTGGTTTTATTCTTTGTTAGCACCCAATTATTATATAGTTAGCAGGCCTCTTTATAAGACTCACAGATAAGTGCTGTTTTCCAGTGAAATTTCCTGTTTATTTGTTTGTTTTTATTGATTTTTTAAGAGATCATGTGATTGTACGCGCTTTCTATTTGATGTAAATCACTTTGCTTCTTTTGATTCATTGCATTTTGTTATAATTTCCTTATTTCATCACTCAGCCATTGTTGCACTATTGAACGCGTAAGATGGCGGTTTGTTTACGCCGGTCTGTCGTCAAGGACGCGTAAGTCATTTAATTTGTAGAAAGCTCACAGTGTTTCCGCGTGCTGCTGAGCAAGTTACTGGAGTTGGCCAGTTTATAACGTGGAACGGGTTCTGGGCCGTGCGACTGAGCAAGTGGACGTGAGTCTGGACCATCCAAAGCATCTACATTCAGCGACATTCATCAAAGACGACGGTAAGTGTAAGTTTTCAGATGCAACAACAAACTACATCATCGAAGAAGGAAAACACGACGGGGCAAGAGGGGTGGCACTAAACTGTAAAAGTGTGAGAGGCTAGGCCTAAAGTATGTGCGCGTTACTTATTGGAATTGTGGGTCCATTAATCAACGACGGCCCATTCTTGATAAGCTACTGTGCGGAGCCGATATAGTGGTTTTGCAAGAAACTCTTCTTGCTGACAGAACAGTAAGTACTCCTGGCTTTCATTGTTTTTACAATAGACGATACCTTGGGCAGGCCATCCTTGTGCGCAACAATATGGTGGCAGCTGAGGTTGATATGTCTGTGTGGAACAATGGAGAATTTGCAGGTACATGCGGTTAGAGTGCAGACCCCAGTTCATTTCGTGATTGTTAATGTGTATGCCTGTAATGGGAAGGTGAACACACAACAATGGCAGAATCTCTTCGAGTTCGATGAAGAGAATGTCATTTTCTGCGGAGACTTTAATGCTAGAGGAAACCAGTGGGGTAACGTCATAACCAACAAGCAGGGAGAAGACCTAGAGAACGCACTGGTATCGGCCGATTTAGTGTGCTTGAATGATGGAAGGGCAACAAGAATGGCCACTCGAACAGGGGACTCTGATAGTGTCATAGACCTGGCACTGGTGTCTTCCACCTTCGCACCGGTTTGCAGGGGGAATGCACTGGGGTTCCACGGAAGTGATCACTATCCATGTGTCCTCCTAATTGAGAAAGGCGGACATAAAAGCCAGAGAAGAAAGCTCCACACATTCAACTACGAGAAAACAGACCAGGACGTCATTAGCAAAATCAGACATAGGAAACAGAGCGCCCCTCGTAGGAGGCAGGAGAGATGGACACAGCCACCCTGGTGGAATGTAGATGTCGAGGAAGCTTGGCGGAGCAAGAGACAAACGGTCAAAACATGGCAGAAAGCCAGAAGGTATGGTAGAACACAGCCTGAGCTCTTGAAGCGTCTGAAAGTAGAGGTCGATTAAAAAATGATGCACTTTAAACCATGTGCTAAGCAGGCTAAGGATGCCAAAGGGGATGACTTCTGTAAAAAAGTGTGCTCAGAAAAATCGCTCGCCACATTCTGGCGCCTTCATCAGTGCATGAATGGCACACCACGACACAGAGGTATACCAGACTTTCAGAGCACAGGCCAGATATGGCACAAATCTGATGAGAGCAAAGGGAAGGCCCTGCTTGCCCGCTACATTGAGCAGACGGACCAAAGAAATGAGGCTGTAAGAATGAGGATACGGGGATCTTTGTCAAATTTGTGTAAGGATGTAGGGCTGGAAGAAGATCTCACAATCACAACCGATACCATTCGCACGACACTTAAAAGGTCACACAACACTGCTCCTGGTCCAGATGGCGTTCGGTATGATGACATAGGCGATTTAGCTGATGAGGACTTGACAACACTGGCCAATGAGTTTAATGCCAGTATTCGGAGTGGCCAGATTAAGGAGGAGTGGCTACACAGCTACTTACTACCGCTACCGAAGCCAAACAAGGACCATTTTCAGATCAGTGCCTACAGAATCATCACAATGCAGAACACTGCGGGCAAGCTGCTGGAGAAAATAGTTGCCCGTGTCCTCACCTGTCGGCTTGAACAGAAACGCGTATTCCCATCCACACTCGGAGGTTATAGATATAACAAAGAGACATGGCTCAATGCGGCAGTATTTGCCTATGAGGCCTTCGAAGGCTTCCACAGACGAGAGGAGACATGTGCTGCTGCTATAGATCTGGAGGATGCATACAACAGGGTACCATTTGAATATCTCATGCATATGCTTCTCAAACTGGCGGTGAACCCCTTCCTCATTAGATGGATCGCCGCGGCACTGTTTCAGAGGAAGGTGATACTCAGATGTGGAAGTTGGTCTTCCGAGCCAACATCCATTTGTCCTGGGCTGCCACAAGGCTCACCATTGTCACCAGTTCTATTTAACGTGTACACAATAACGATCACGGCCCAACAGCTGGATGGGAGGGGAAGAACTATGACTTTTGCTGATGATATTCTGGTATATCGACAGGGAAGAGACAGACGGGGAATCGCCTCCACAATGCAAGACGAACTCGATCGCATTTCTTCCTGGTGTGGGGTTTCAGGTGCCTTGGTTAATCTTAATAAAGCATCAGTTTCATGGTTCTCCCTTAACAATCATATCGTTAATACGACCACACCGGTAGTACGAATGGGAGCTGATGAGGTGACCAGGGGCAAGTAGATGACATACCTCGGAGTTAAGTTTGATCGCAGCCTGTGTTTTCGGGACCACGTCGACCATGTGATAACGAAATGCCGCAAAGGATTAGCCGCCTTGAAGGTCATGACAGCTGCCAACATCGAGCAGAGGCTACTTACTATTCTGTTCCAGGGATTAGTCCTCGCACCAATCGAGTATGCCCTGGCCATTCTTACTGTCAGTACGACTCAAATTGATAGGCTGGAGAAAATACAAAATGAAGCCATGCGCATTATCCTGGGATGTACGAGGGACACTCCCTGTGTAGCAATGAGGTATCTTCTTGACATTCCAACATGGATGACAGAATCAAGATCTAGAGAGCACGAGCATACCTGAAGATTAGTACAGATACAGAGCATCCATTGCACCACGTGCTCAATACAGAGAAAGGTACCAGGCTAAAAGAGGCAAATCATGGGTAGGCCGAGCAGAAGATGTCACCAAACAGGTCTGTGGGCTTACTAATATCAGCGTTGGTGAGGAGTGGATACCGGTGCCTACGTCATTCAAAGGGACTTTCTCATGTATTGTCACACTCGACAGGAAAAGTAGGGAACAGAACCCGGTTGTGGTTAATGCTGAGGGCAACGGCCTCATCTGCGATAACACAGATGAGAAAGACGCAGTCATCTATACAGACGGATCTGTAAGACGACACGAAAGAAGTGCATGGGCATTTACAGCACGCTCGGCAGGCAGAATAGCCAAGGAAGACAGTGGTGCATACGCCATGACCACGAGTAGCATGACAATGGAGGTGATGGCAGTGACCAAGGCATTCAAATGGTTAGAGTCACAAGACTACATCCACGCATGTATACCGAGTGATTCGATGAGCATGATAAAAAAAGTGGAGGCGGGCTTTGTACGCATGCAATGGGTAGAGTCGTTGCAGAAATCCAAAATACGTAAGGTCACCTTTGTCTACGACCCTGGACATGCGGGAGTACGGGGAAATGAGAGAGCGGACAGGTTGGCTAGCTGCGCTGTCGTTGAGGACGGGCAACCGATGGATAGGGCGGACATCATCAATGCCCTTCGAGATGTGGGAAGAGCACAGGACTTCGACAAACACAGATCAACGTCACTTCTTCGGATGATGGAAATGGGAGTTAAGATGGGCACGGCCAGAAATGAGAAACTTGGTGGCCGTGTAAGAAGACTTATCAACCAACATAGAACTGGAGTCGTCAGTCGCTGGACACTGAGGGAATTGCTGAGGAGGGGATCTGAGCACCTATGGACATGTTCGGAGTGCAATGATGATGGCCCGCAAATAACTCAATAACTCAATAGCAGCCAATTGTTTGTTTTATTCTTTGTGAGCAGTCAGATGTTTGTTTTATTCTTTGTTAGCGGCAAATTGTTGGTTTTATTCTTTGTTAGCAGGCAGATGTTGGTTTTATTCTTTGTTAGCAGCCAATTGTTGGTTTTATTCTTTGTTAGCAGTCAGATGTTGATTTTATTCTTTGTTAGCAGCCAATTGTTGGTTTTATTCTTTGTTAGCAGTCAGGTATTGGTTTTATTCTTTGTTAGCATTCAGATGTTGGGTTTATTGTTTTTTTAGCAGCAATTGTTGGTTTTATTTTTTGTTAGCAGTCAGATGTTGGTTTTATTCTTTGTTAGCAGTCAGATATTGGTTTTATTCTTTGTTAGCAGCCAATTGTTGGTTTTATTCTTTGTTAGCAGTCAGATGTTTTTTTTATTCTTTGTTAGCAGCTAATTGTTAGTGTTATTCTTTGTTCGCAGTCAGATGTTGGTTTTATTCTTTGCTAACATTCAGATGTTGGTTTTATTGTTTTTTAGCAGCAATTGTTGGTTTTATTTTTTGTTAGCAGTCAGATGTTGGTTTTATTCTTTGTTAGCAGTCAGATGTTGGTTTTATTCTTTGTTAGCAGCCAATTGTTGGTTTTATTCTTTGTTAGCCGTCAGATGTTGGTTTTATTCTTTGTTGTCAGCCAATTGTTGGATATATTCTTTGTTACCAGCCAATTGTTGGATTTATTCTTTGTTAGCAGTCAGATGTTGGTTTTATTCTTTGTTAGCTGCCAATTGTTATTTTTATTCTTTGTTAGCAGTCAGTTGTTGGATTTATTCTTTGTTAGCAGCCAAATATTGGTGTTACTCTTTGTTAGCAGCCAATTGTTAGTGTTATTCTTTGTTCGCAGTCAGATGTTGGTTTTATTCTTTGTTAGCAGCCAGTTGTTGGTTTTATTCTTTGTTAGCAGCCAATTGTTGGTTTTATTTTTTGTTAGCAGTCAGATGTTGGTTTTATTCTTTGTTAGCAGCCAATTGTTGGTTTCATTCTTTGTTATCAGTTAGATGTTGGTTTTATTCTTTGTTAGCAGCCAATTGTTGGTTTAATTCTTTGTAAGCATTCAGGTGTTGGTTTTATTCTGTTTTAGCAAGTCAATTGTTAGTATTACTTTTTTGCTAGGATCCCTTGTTACCACCTCAATGCTAGATCACCCAATGTCACATATGCACTTAGAACAACCATAACGGTACTCTGTCTTCACTCATGAGCTGACAAAGAGTTTACGTTTTGTTGGTTCCTCTAATTCGCTGTTTAAAACATTGCTCCTATCTGACCTTCAATCGGTATCCCAAGGCACTAGATATCACACGCCATATAGTTTACAACAGAATTATAAACATATATAGTTCAAAACCTAATACGAAACAATGACTGTCTGTGCAGATCGATACAACTAACGATGATGGTGATTACGATGCGATCATTGACGTGTTATCAAGATAAACTTCACCTTTTCCACATCGATCTCCCACGTAGCCAGGAATGCATTTCAAACAAAATCCATATTCACCTACGCACGATCTATCGGCACAGTTGGTGCTGCATGGAGAGGAACAGTTAAACCCGTAGTAACCTTCATCGCAGCCAGGAGCACATACGCCAGTGACTGGAAAACAGAAGTTGTCGTCGCTGCATTCACACAGGTTTTGACACCACAGTCCGTATGTTCCACGTGGGCACACAGTTTCTGGCAAATGTACATCGCGTTAGTTATTCAAAATTATGTGAAACAAACAAATAATACATTGCTGCAGCTGTACGGTATCATACAAATACATAATACACAATAGGATGTGCTGTCAATAAATAAGCTTCTAAAGACAGTACAGATAACTAGTATGCACAAGATAATAAGGAATTGTGTTTGTTAAATAAATAAACGTTCTTCCATGAGACCTAATGAGAGAAAGTGAACACAGGAATTGTGGGTGGTCATCAAATGTGACAGTGCGATTAGTGACAGGCCTATAGGAAATAGTTTATCAGCCATGGAAAGAAATCTGTAAATGAAAAAAAGCAAGCGAGGCATTGATAGCGCACAGAGCTATCAGGCAGTTCTCGTGGGACATCCGACAGCTGAGATGATGCATTAACATATTTCTTATTTAAATGTATATAACTGAATTTCGTGTGAGACCTGTCGTAGGATGACCTGTAGCGAAACATTAACTCATCACTGGCGTATAGATGAACATTACTTAGATGATCGTAGTTGTGGTCCCAAAAGTCCTATCATTCATCAATGGGCTGTTTTTGACAGCGTAGATAAACAACCTTTTAGATTCACTTGCACTTAATTTTCTTCTCTAAGATAAAGCCATAGTCAAATAGTAAATATAATTACGTTAGCTAAACCATCTTCTTTCATCTCTATTTTCATCAAAATATTGAAGGTCCGTTGAGTCGCAGACCTGGACGTTAGAATCAAGTGTAATACCTTTTCATCTTCTTCTTATCAATTTTCTAAACGTCGGTGATAGTAGTGTTGTAAAATTGTTCCTGGTATCGGTATATATGTCTTCTAGAAAACACATCCTTTAACTCATCATCATGTGCCATACCGGTTGGCGTAAGCGATCGTGTCCTTCCACAATCTTCTATCTACAGTGCATCGTATCAGTTCTGTTGTTGACTGTTTTCCATGCCATGAAACCAAGCTATCCAGTATTTTCTTTATTTGTCGTCCGCGATCTCTCTTTCCTTAAATTACCTCGTTATATAACATAAGTAACTCCACCCCCTACTGTATTAGAGTCAATGGCATAGACGCAGAATCGTCGATTGAAATTGAGAATACCCAGAGATTAAAAGGTCAATCAATCAATCTAGCAAGTAAAGATTTTATTAGACTGTGGAAAGAGGCCCAATAGAATAGTATTTACTGGAGTCAATGGGGTCGCGACTGTCTGTAAAAATATAATAATAATCTTCATATTATAGCTTCGGCCTTGGATTTGTTGCCCTCTCTGTAAGTATTCTTGTATACCTAAATTCTTTCCTGAAGATGTGCACTCTCAGCCAGGCTCTCCAGTCAAAAACTCTTACGCAGTCAATAATTCTCATGAAACACCTATCCATCTTATAACATAAAATAACTGTATAGTCATTTGTAACATAATTTATTCAAGGAAGTCAATAACCAACCTTGGAATCTAATTGACTATTTCATGTGTCCATTTGAATATGTTCTGATGTCTACTATGTTTGTTTCATAAGAATGATACTCATAATACTCATATTCTGTTATATTAATGTTATTTCATATGTTTAATATTTTCCCACATTCATAGTCACCCTACCATACTCTATGCATATATGTTAGAATTTATTTTCTTGTATCCATGTGCAAGTCACACTATTCAAAACTCACAAATGTCCATCAATGAGCTACTACATTGTATATCATCATCATCAAGTACCGGGTTTGCTGGCGTAGTTGATCATGTCTATCCTCAACTTTCGATCCCCACAGTTATTTATCATTTCTGTTGTTGACCTTCTGCCAAGCCATTCTCTTAAGCTGTCTCGTATTTTTTTCTCTTTGCTTTCCTCGATCTCTTCGTCCCTCAATTTTTCCAGTTGTTACAAAATATTCCATCTGTTCTTTTTTCATTGCATGGCCAAAAAATGATGATTGTTTCTTCATAATATTGGAAATTAACTCTCTTTTTGCTTTGACCTCTTTCAGAACATTTACATTACTCTTCTTAGCTGTCCATGGTATTCTCAACATTCTTCTGTAAAACACATTTCTACAGACTCCATTGATTTTCTTGTCTGTTGTCCTATTGTCCATGATTCACATCCATATATTAAGATTGGCTCTACATAACATTTAAGAACTTTTCGTCTTGTTTCTATTTTCAAAAATGGATTGCAAAGTATCTTCCTCATTTTTTGGAAAGCTGCTTTTGCCTGAGCCATTTGGTTATTTGGTTGGTTATGGAAGGCCCCGGTATCACTGCGAACGAATTAAAATCCATAAGTGCTCAACCGCCCGTGCGAGCGGAATCATCCGAATTAATATCTTATCTCCCAAACAAAGAAAGTTAACTGTTGTCCCCATCGTAGCAGTCTCAGCACACGCCAAAAGACATGAGGCAAAACCTCACAGAAAGTGAACACAGCCAACTGTTCCCTGTCATACGATATTATCATTCATCGTAAACAATTGGAAAATCGAAACATGATCAAAACTGATGAGACACACAGCTTGCGGAGTTCACAGAGCACCTAACTCAGTAGCTTCTGCAACAAGCCGAACTTGAAATATGAGGAAACTGCAACAAGGAACACTTTTCATGCAGAGCCTTCAATGGTTCCTGTCGCCTATCCACCATATACCGGAAGTTCGCGTCCTCTTGAAACTGATGATGGTCATATTTTTAAAAAAAATGTATAGCACGTGCTGATGTTAGGCCATCGTTATTGACTCCAATTCCGAACATATAAACACACAGTTAGTCGTCAGATTATCACAGTCGCGCATCAAACAACGGACCGTAAGATTATCGTACGGCCGGTCTACGGATTTACGATGAGCCATTACGATGACGTTGCACACACAACAATGTCGCACACAATGACACGCCCTTTATATACATGATTACTCTAGTGAATGCAGTCTACGACGAACAAAACACGATGACAATTCCCTAAAGTGATAAAACTACTGCTGATGAAACAGTTCACATTAATGAATAACATGTAAATAACTTGCGTCAAGCAAATCCAACATCGGTCATCAACAGCACCAATGTGCGTAAAGCCCAGATCAAGTGTAGACGGTGGAAGGTCGCATTCACAATACTTGAGTTGTCAAAAAGGAAATATTGTCGGCGTACGATTCCACTTTATCGGCGCAGATGTAATAAGTAGATCATCATTTTGACTTTAACGCAGAAAAGTGCACTGGAGAATCGAAGTTAATCAGACCCCGAATGCACTTTCTGCAGTGATCGAGCGAACGTGGACTAGATTCACCATTTTGGAAACGGACGTCATTTGTTTTAAGGTAATATTTTTGTTATTTATCGAAGTCTGAGTCATTCTGCATCTCACCTCTTTTGTACATCTTCCGCCTGAGGTTAACAAAGTCCCCAAATATTTAAATTCATTTACCTGTTTTAATATTGTTCACTTGTATTTATTTTGCACTGAGGTGATGTCTTTTCTTTGTTGCAACCATTACTTCTCTCTTTTTGCTATTAAAGCCAAGTCCTTTATTTTTGCTTTCTTTCGCTATAATGTCTAACATTTCTTGCAACTCATTTTCACTCTTAGCGATTAAGACTATCATCAGCATACCTTAGATTATTTATATTATGACCTCCGACTACATTGTATATAGCAGGGATGGTCAATTCCTTTCAAATGGCGGGTCACTTTTTTATATTATTTTGTGTGTGGCGGGCCACACACATAACACCATCAATACAAATCAACTTGCCATTTGTTTTAAGGTAATACTTTTGTTATTTATCGGCATTATTTGCTTATATAAATCATTTTGTTGCAACAGAGTTAAAAATGCCTAGTTGATTTATAAAAATGAATAAAATTTGCTATTTATATTGTTTGACAAACATGTTTTAGTTAGATCATTTTAAAGTTGCCATGTAACAAACCTCAATGAGAACAATGTGGACGTTCATGTGCAGCAACAAGTTCATCAAATTCAACGTGTAAAGATGATGATGATAATCGTAATAAATCATGTAGGTGGCCATCAGTGAGTCGGTTACTTTGTGACTATTTAATCACCTTCATTGTTGAAAAAGCGCATTCACATATATATGTGCTTCCAAACATAGAAGTAATTTTTCAAACTGAAATCACTCAATGCGGGATATTTCTCCTGTGGCACAACTTTCCAAAAGTCAACTCCTATATCCATCCTTGATTGGATAAAGGGGTCACTTTGGAGGTTACATAACTCCAACTGAAACAAATTTCACCATTTCACCAGCTTAAATATTTTTTTAGTCATATTCTATACTCACAGTTCATTCACTTTTTCAAACTATGTCCCTTTTTACCCATGCTTTCTGTCTGAGCTCATTTAAAACGTGACTTAATGCATTTCCCAAAATTATGAGGAAAACAGCTTAAAATTAGATGTGAAGAATTAACAAAAGAGTTACAAAAATATATTGCACACTAGACGTATCTTTACATTTCTAGTTTGATTGACAATGTCAGGTCACTAAATAAAAATACTTTTCACTTGTTTATTGTTTGTTTGCATATGTCAGGTTTATAATCTCTGCCAAAGTTAGGAAGGATTGAATTTTACGTGAATATCACATTTTTTCACGTTCACATCGACAGCTATATTCTCAGGCGCCCCTCGCCATACAACCTCATGTTCTATGAGGCAGTCTCTTTTTAAAAGACGAGAATGTTGACGTTTTTGAGTAAATGTTCCTATTAATTTTGCGCAGGGAGCGGTCATTTCTGACCTACATTATCAATTGCCAACTGCCAAGGACATGCACAGAATGCACACGGGATTTCCTGTTTTTCGCCAATAATCGAGAGTGCTGGACTCACTACCCAAAGATCGCGGGAGAGGAGGGGGGGGGGGGGGGGAGGTGACAAGGCCACGAAGAAACCACGGATTCCAAGTGAAAAATTCCCAGCACCTGTTGCGGCACGCTCCAGGACTTTCTTGTCCAGATACTGGCGTTTTACCTCTAGACCACCCAAACGCCCCATGTCATACTTGTCGAATCTTTACATTTCTGATTTTTATTCCCTTCTGTTTTACTTGTTTTCTATGCTTCATTATCTTGCAAAAGAAGATTAGCTAGCAGTAGGAATGCAGAAAGGTAAAGTACAAGACTAGAATCGGCGTTTTAGCATGCTAGTTTTCACCCATATGTGCTCGGGCACCTATCTATAAGTGTTCGGAGACTTCTGAAAAGTGTCGCTTCAAGCATTGAAACTCACGATACGATGCGGCATTTCTCACCTTCGCAGAGTAATACTCTGGTACCCATTTCTGCCAGCGGCTGGTCGACCGCAGGAGTATATTTTTTCCAACTACGAGTACAACTCACACTGTTTCCAGCAGGAATCAAACACGTGTTGTCCGAACGTCGTTAGCTCAGTCGAGTGGTTTTCCCACCTAGGCTACCGAGGCTCCAGGAATACAGAAAATAAATGCAATGCTGCACACTTGACACAATAAAAACAAGATAGTAAAATTAATACTGTTAAGGACATGTATCTTTCCGATAGCAATATACGGTTGTAAATCATGGAAATATTGCAATGAGCTGGAAAGAACAATAATTTATCGCATGGTTACAGGAAGATGAAATAGGGGTAGACCAAGAATAAGGTGGATTCAAAACATCAAGTAAATCTTGAAAAGAGCTCAGCAACAGAGGATAATGAGAGATCTAGTTTAGCGGCGACAGATACTTTCAGACCGGCAGTGATGAATGCAACGTCCAGTAAGAGATCTACCTAGCTACATATTCTTTCATACGGGCTGTGATTAATGCAACGTCATGTGAGGGATCTAGCTAGAAATAGATTCTTTCAGACGTGCAATGATGAAACAACGTCCAGTGAGAGATCTAGCTAGAAATAGATTCTTTGCAGACGTGCAGTGATGAAACAACGTCCAGTGAGAGATCTAGCTAGAAATAGATTCTTTCAGACGTGCAGTGATGAAGCAACGTCCAGTAAGAGATCTAGCTAGAAATAGAATCTTTCAGACGTGCAGTGATGAAGTAACGTCCAGTGAGAGATCTAGCTAGAAATAGAATCTTTCAGACGTGCAGTGATGAAGTAACGTCCAGTGAGAGATCTAGCTAGAAATAGAATCTTTCAGACGGGAAGTGATGAAGTAACGTCCAGTGAGAGATCTAGCTAGAAATAGAATCTTTCAGACGTGCAGTGATGAAGCAACGTTCAGTGAGAGATCTAGCTAGAAATAGAATCTTTCAGACGTGCAGTGATGAAGTAACGTCCAGTGAGAGATCTAGCTAGAAATAGAATCTTTCAGTCGTGCAGTGATGAAGCAACGTCCAGTGAGTGATCTACCTAGCTACATATTCTTTCATACGTGCAGTGATGAAGCAACGTCCAGTGAGAGATCTAGCTAGAAATAGAATCTTTCAGACTTGCAGTGATGAAGCAACGTCCAGTGAGAGATCTACCTAGAGATAGAATCTTAGAAACGGGCAGTGATGAATGTAATGTTCTGTAAAAGAAACAGAACCTAATGATTTTCTCCTAAAACACTTTACTAAGCACCTGTCAATATCCACAATTTACGGCCTCCACTTTGTCATCCATTTCATTTATTAATACCCCATATTGCATCATTAAAGGAATCGGTTTGGCGCGGAGACGTAATTACAAATGTCTCCAACAAATGTAATTTTTATGCCCCCCCCCCTACAAATCAATATTATCCATGGAAATAAATCAATTTATTTTAAGTAATAAACTGATTCATGAAAGCAGTCATATCATAAATGTGTGCAGTATAGATTCTTAATCTCCAAAAATAACCAACAGAACCTACACAATAAAATAGAATCAATACTGGAACTAAGAATGTTAGCATGCCTGTCGAGATGTGTTATTTTTATTATGTCCAAGGTTTGAGACAACCTTCAGGACCACATCTCTCGAATTCGTAATAATTCATAAATCACTTGCAAATTCACAGCTGAAATAAATAAGATATTTAAGAAAGACACACGGATATATACACATTAATATACAAACCACCATATGTTTCAACTTCACATAAAGTCAAGATTCGTGAGTCAGTGTCTCTATTTGTTTTTGCTGAAATCATTATGGAGTTGGTCAAAGTCAAGTTTTTTATGCTTAAATTAAACACATCCCATCTAACTTCCCATGGTGTTGGATCCTTGTAGTGGAAGGTCTTAGAGCCAAGTTCATCATAGCCATCAATGCAGAACCCAGTGAGACGATACCGCCCATCTGTAATTAAAATATTGAGAACAATTGTAGTTGTTCCATGTAATGATCCTTCATGTAATAACAGTTACAAAGGATGTTATTTTTCTCAGTATATTCCTACTGTTAAAGGGCGAGAATTTGTATTTCTCAAACTAAAAAAAGAAAAAGCTGAACAATGATAGTGAAGACAATTACATACATATCGTGGTCCTGAAAGAATTCGTGCATGGAAAATTACCAAAAGTTATGTGCTACATTTTTATTCACTCATTGAGACATTTGCGAATCATAAAAAAACATGTCCTGATAACAAACAACAGCTATTCGAATTAGCAACCAAACAGGACAATTCCAATATATAAAACAAGGAGTCAGACAAGGCTGTGTACTGTCGCCAGATTTGTTTACACTTTACAGCGAAGTTCGATGAGATCAATAGGAGACTAAAAAGAAATTGAAGTCAACGGTCACAACATAAATATTTTGCGATATGTGGATGACACAGTCTTAATAGCATAGACAGAGAATAAACTACAAGAAATGATATACATAATAGTAGAAGAAAGGTCTAAGTCTGAAAAATAAGAAAACAGAAGTAATGGCCATATCGAAGAAACATTTATCACCATCATTCAGCATACAAATAAACAGGATAAATCTGAAACAAGTGCAACGTTTCAAACACTTGGACACAATAATAGCATCAGATGGAAGATCCACCTCAGAAATAAAAAGCAGAATAACTCAGGCCAAAATAGCGTTTCAGAAAATTAAAGATATCTTATACAACAAATCCATGTCAATAGAAGTGAGAAAAAGAGTTCATCGGTGCTATTTAGAACCAATCCTGGCCTATGGAAGCGAATCATGGACAGTGGACAAAGAAATGAAAAGACGATTATAGGCCACAGAGGTGGGATTTCTCAGAAGAATGTTGAAAGTTCCCTGGACAGCTAAAAAGACCAACGAGGAAATTCTAAAAGAAACCAACACAAAAAGGGAGCCCCTAAACAGCATCAGAAATGAACAATCAACATTTTTCGGGCACTTCTTGAGAAGAGGAAAGTTGGAATACTTGGTTACAACTGACAAAATAAAAGGAAAGAGAGATCAAGGACGACAAAGAGAGAAAATACTAGATAGCTTGGTGTCATGGCATAGAAAACAGTCAACAACAGAACTGAACGATGCACAGTGGATAGAGAATTGTGGAAGGACATGATCGCCTACGCCAAACGGTATGGCACATGATAATGATGATGATGAAACATTTACAAGTCAATGTAAAAAATATAATATTTCAATTATAACTGTAAATCTTGTGAGAAGCAAGAGTGATACCTCTCTTGAAATCAGGAAAAACATTGTACAAACAAGTCCAGCTACCGACCAATAAACCCTTCAAGCTGACTGAGCCACAAATACTGCAGCCTGTGTAATGTTTTGTTGAAGAGAACTACTTTGAATAACAACTTTACGGCCTTGTTGGTTGCTCTTGAAGATAACACAATTCACCGAAAAGACTATTTTGCAGATATAGACCCTAGGTAAGGAAAGAAGAAGGTGCTGAATAACTCAAATTGTTTGTTTCTTATCTTTTTATTATATCGCATTGTCTTTCTGCAATTATGTTTCTTTAGTGGATCATCACCATTTAGTTATCTGTTTCGTTTGTCACACTTGCGACGTCTCTACCCTCAATGGTTTCACTTTTATTCTTGATTTGTTTTAATTTGGAATTAATCTGACTTTGTAATCTGGCAAATATTTATGACGCTCTTATTTATGACACTTTTAAGAAAGTGTCTATGATGCACAATTCATTTTGGTTGCATATTATAAATAATATGTTTCCATTGTTATTTCTGGGCGCTCGCTTATCATCCAGGGCATTTACTATTTTCCTGATTTATATTCCATGGTCTTCCATTGAAGTCGTCCATCCCTAGTCCTCCATCTCTCTTATTGACTTCATAAATGGTTTCTTTCAGTGTCAGACAAAATTATTCGCTTTCTCAATCGTTGCTGTTGCAGTGCAGTTAATTTGTGGCAGTGCCTAGTTCTATAATACATTTCACCTCACATTTTGATATTTCGTTGTGCTCTATCACTGAAGAAATATGCTGATATGAATTATATGTTTAAAACGCAATATTGATTAAAAATTATTGGCAAGTACATGATACTCGAACCATGTAACAAATAAATTTGTGAGTCACTAATATACATGTTGCGGCAGAGTCAGTAAATAATGTTTTCATGTTAAAATGAAGGAACCAAAATATGGACCTGAAAAATTGTGTGAACTTTAGTCCTCTACATATTTAACCTTCCGGGTGTTGCAAAATCTTCATCTTCCTGATGCCTTTATTGTATGACTCAAAAGAGGGTCACAAAACCACACCTCCAGTTGTGAATGAAATCTTCATTTTCTCGTTCACATACATGGCACAACGAACACCATGCACACGCAGGAAACAGACTATGTGTCCCCGACGAGATCGCAAGCACTGCCATGCATTGAACTCCTGAGGGAAGGTCGAGGCAGATTAAGGACAACCTGATGGAGGAGAGTGGAAACAAAGTTCAGTTGTGTGGGGGCAGACACGGGGCATACTGAGACCAATTTCAATACTGACTACGACCAAGGATTACTAGCATCATCGAATATATGTACGGTGGCCTCTCGCCTACATTTCGCACTGTGGCAATGGATGGTTCCAGATTGATACCGGAGTGAACAAATCAGGCATTTGATCTCCCTTGTTATTTAAATTGCCATACATTTCAAAATGCAAAAATTGTGTGTAGGTAACTAAGGCTTTGGAAGGACACTTGGATCTTAATGAGAGAATCTTGATTTGGCGGACGATATAGTTCTTATTAACATCAATGTGAGCATGATACAAGAAAATACATATGCCCTGTCATCAAAAGCTAGAAACATAGGACTTGAGACCAACCAAGAAACGACGAATGTAATGAAAAGCAAAATCCGTCAAGAAGAACAAATATACATGGAAGGAAAACCAGTGGAAGAAGTAGATCACTTTGTATATCATGGAAGTTGCATAGATCAAGAAAAAGACACGCAAAAAATAAATTAGAATAAGAATAGCAAAGGCAGCGATAGCTTTCAATAAACGTTATAAAATATGGAAATAAAATTACTAAGCACAATAACAAAGCTCATGATTTTTCAAATAAGATTTATTATCCACCCTTTATTATGCTTGTGACAGATGGAAACCAACTAAATAAATAGAACATAAATTGGTGCATTTGAAAACATGTGTCTCAAGAAAATATTTCGTGTTCCTTGGAGTGAATCCAAGACTAGTGCAGAAAAAGGATAAACAACGAAACACACAAACATATCATCTATACTCAAGAGATGAAAATGACCATATGTTGGCTTATGATGAGACAACAAGGACATCTCAAATCAAGCCCTTAGTTGAGAACCGGAAGGTAACAGAATTGGTTATTGGTTATGGAAGGCCTCGGTATCACAGCAAACAAATTAAAATCCATAATTGCTCAACCGCCCGTGCCAGTGGAATCATCCGAATTACTAATTCATCTCCCAAACAAAGAAAGGTAACTGTAGTCCCCATCGTAGCAGTCTCAGCACACGCCAAAAGACATAAGGCGAAACCGCGCAGAAAGTGAACACAGCCAACTGTACCCCGTCATACGATATCATCATTCATCGTAAACAGGCGGGATATCGAAGCAGGTTCAAAACGGATGAGACACACAGCTCACGGTGTGCACAGAGCACTTAACTCAGTAGCTCCTGCAACAAAAAGAGGTCAACCTAGAGAGATAATAAAAGAACACTGAAGCGAGAGGCAACAACACAGCACACATCAGCTACCTCGCCAAGACGGAACAACTCGCTCAGATCAGTGTGGCAAGATACAATGCGGGTCCAGTGCAAGATCTGGCATGCATCAACATAGATCGTCGAGTGTATAATTTCTACCCTATGTACCGTTTGTGGATCGACAGTCATGCATAGATAGATAGATGACACCTAAAAAATTGTCAGTTTATGAATACTTTGACGACCAAGGAGATGCTGACCGTGGCAGTAGATATCGCCTTGGCAAACCATCAGTGCTAGTTGCCCAGCATGTTAAAGCATTATAGCGAAGGGTACGCGATGTTTGAGGACACAAAGTTGCATGGCCCCATCTCAAAGCGACACTGCGCAAGTCACATTTTAACAAATCACTGTCCTCCTGAACACGCCAACACTCGGTTACATTCGTGTCTTCTTTGTTGCAGACACTTTAGAGATTGTCTGACATCACGAGACACGTCTTCCAATCCACTCTAACAGAGAACGAGGCTCTCATAGAGACAAACCATATTGAACCTTCACGTTTTACACTGAACAGGTCGATATCGTCACTGAATCTTGATATCAACAAAATCCAAAAATCATAACAAAAACGTTGTTAGTTTCAGATAGAAACATAAACGTACAGTTTCTGTTGTGCAGGTAGATATTTAAAAGTATCTGTGGTCTGGTGTAATTGAGGGTCCACCAATTGATCTCCTCTTCCTTAGTGCATGAACAACTCCCATTATTATATTCTCTGTCTGTGTTTCCATCAACAGCAAGGTCTGCCCAGCTTGGGATCGCTTCAGCTAAATAGGTAGAGGATTGATTGGCGCTTTGCTTCACAGCTACATTACGACCTGTTTGGATATTTTACATGCAGACACATATATATATATATATATATATATATATATATATATATATATATATATATATATATACATATATACATTATATACAAAGTTTGGAAACCCCTGATACATATATACATTTAGTTCCTATACCTTTTTTGACCGACTGATCCCTTTTCAGGAAATAAAATTGCTCACTGTCGCCTTAGACTTTTACATTCTTTAAGCAAACAAAGAGCAAAATGTATTAACAAATGTGCGATTCTCTTTTGTATCTGCAGCTTTACCTACATCCTATACAACATTGTATGAACGATTTTGTTGTTGAAGAAAAAAGGTAACTTGAAGATTGAAATAAAAATAATATTTATTAAAAGCAGCCTGAATAACATTCACATCGCACACAAACAATTTATATTATATAATTATAGATAATATTAAATTTGTAAAAATATTAATAAAAAAGCCAAAGAGAGAAGGATTTCATCGCTGTTATCAACTTTTTTAGCGTTTAGTTTTAGTTAACTGATTTGCATTTGCACTAAATGAAATATATGCTCCACTAAATATGCCAAAGAAATACAACCAACAACTTGTGTACTATTGTCCGTAATCCAGGATACAGTTTTGATATTTGTATTTTTAGACACATGAATATAACGTCTTTAAATGTAATTGGCAATTCCTTATTTGCTGTTATTTTAATGAGTTTTTCTTTTAATATTAGAGATTCTTCTGCGTTTGAACTTGAAAAGGGGCCCAAAATTCAATTCATTGTAACGCTATTTTCAAACCGTTGATTGAAGTCCGAATTAAGAGCCTCCAAATTCTGACATTAGGTAAGTATATATTCATCACGTTTCTCCACAGTTTGTTAATTTTGGAAACTGGATGAATTCCCCTGCTCCTAAATTAAGTTTGCACAGAAAATGCTTGCCAAATACGTTGAAATAACAGTTTTTGTTTGTATTAAACTTAGCTCGTCATCTTGGATCTGTAGATCCGTTTCATTACATTTTCGAAACAAGTCTGTCAAATAAACTAAGTCAGTTCTGAAATCATTTAAGTTTGCTCGTAAAACAACATCTTCATTTTCTATGAGCTCAAGCACTGAGTCAAAGAGTTTATACAACCGATCCAAATAGATACCTTTTGATAGCCCATGAACTTCCGCATAAAGTAGCTAGCGATTGAAATGTTCATCGTAGTCAAAACTATGTTGACCAGACTGTCTTTCTTGTAATGAGTTGCTTCTGATTCATCGTCAACTAAATGTTGACGATGAATGTCACGGTGCACTGTAAATACTTCTGGGACCACTTTTTGTTTAAATAAGCAAGGAAATCCGTATAGCGCCCGGCCATCACTGGGACACAATCAGTTGCGATGGACAATATATTACTCATGGAGATTTTTTTTTTCAATGAAAAACTCCTTGCAAACATAAAATATCTATTGTCCTTTAGTATCAGTTAGGGAGCCGCGGTAGCTCAATGGTTAGTGAACTGGACTACAAAAGACAAGAGGTAGGGTTCGATCCCAATCGACGGCTTCCGGGTTCACCCAGCCTTTAATGGGTACCAGATTTTTTCCTGGGAAAGTAAACCGGCACTGGCGTAATACCGACCACATTACCCCAAAATATCATGTGCCGAATGTCTGTAAAATTTATGGTCACTAACACCATATTCCCTATACGCCACTTGGCGTGACAGGGGTACTTTACTTTTTTTTTACTTTTAGTATCAGTTAGAAAGTAGCATGTCGCTTTGTTATACCCTGGTGTCGCAAATCAGTTAACAATCATCATCATCATCATGTGCCATACCGGTTGGCGTAGGCGACCATATCCTTCCACAATCCTCTATCTATAGTGCATCGTATCAGTTCTGTAGTTGACTGTTGTCCATGCCTTGACACCAAGCTATCCAGTATTTTCTCTCTTTGTCGTCCGCGATCTCTCTTTCCTTTTATCAGTTAACAATAGTGTTGTTGTTAATCTAATAAGACGTGCAGTATGATCCTCAGATTGTCAGATCTTTTGGTCGATAATTTCTAAGAATGTAAATATTGTGAAGCCCAAAATTTATTACCTTTATCAAGATGGACATAACATGAATTTTATCCGCCTGACAAGACAGCGAGGCATGTCTGTCCGTAAATAAATCAGATAAGATAAACAAGTGGCTCCTTGTGGTCGATGAGACCACTCCCCTGGAAATAGGTGACGATTATTAGACTGTTGTCTGTAACTTCTGCATGTCTGCATCTAGGGTCCAGGTCTGGCATTGGTAGCACAAGGTTGGGATGAAGATTGTATTGTATAGTGCTCGTTTTGACTCCAGAGTTATTTCCTTGTTGGACAATAGTGGCGATAACTGTCCGATGGTTTGACAAGCTTTGTTGCATCTTGATTCTATCTCTGCTGTTTGAGAATTATCGTTTGTCATTAGACTTCCTAGGTATTTGAATTCCTCTACTTGTTTTAGTTGTCTGCCTTCTATAGTTATGTTGATGTTCTGTTTATTTTTTGCGACATTCATGACTTCTGTTTTGTTGATGTTGATTTTCATGTTGTATTTTGTGCCTGAGATGTTGAGTTTGTTTAAGTGTTCTTGTAGGTCTTCTATTGTTTCATGTATTAGTGCCTGATCGTCTGCAAATAAAAGCTCTTTGATCTCCTCTGTCTCTGACGGGTTGGCTAGCTTGCATGTATGGTCCATATATGTAATAAGCAGTAGGGGGGATAGTACGCACCCCTGTCTTACACCTGATCTAACTTCGAAGTGGTCTGTGTAGCCTGCTGCTGTTCTGACCCTGCAGTTGCTGTAGACGTAGAAACTTGTAATAAGGTTGGTTAGATGTTGGCTGACTCCGTATGTTTTTAGTATCTCCCACAGTTGTTCTCTGTTTACTCTGTCGAATGCTTTTTCCTGGTCAATGAAGGCTATGTATAAGTTTTGATTGTGTTCTGTCGTTTTTCTGCAAGCTGTTTTAATGTGAATAGTGCGCCGGTACATCCTCTGTTTTTTTTTCGGAACCCCATTTGAGAATCGCTTAACTGTATTTCTATTATTGGTCTCAGCCTTTTTTTCCAAGATTTTGACGTATAGCTTTCCTACATGGCTAAGAAGAGATATACCTCTTTATTGATTGCAGTCTCTTTTGCTACCTTTCTTTTTCCATATTGGTATGATGATTGTCTGTTGTCAGTCTTCTTGGGCCTGTTGTTGGTGCCATGCTGCATTAAATTTTCTGTGCAGCCATTGCATTTCTTTTTCTCCCGCTGCTGCTATTATTTCTATTGGAATGTTATCTATCCCGGGTGATTTATTTCTTGGTGCATTTTTGATTACTTCGAACATCACGAAAAATCAAATGTACACAGTCAGCTCGTCATCACAGCAACGCAAGTATACAAACATTTTTTGGGTCTCTTCTTTTCTTTCTGTATATTCCCACCGCCACTTTACTGGTACTTGCCGCCTCTCAAATGCGTCCGAGTCTGCCGCCGCACAAATGGAGCACGTTCCACCACTCCCCAAGGGGCGGTAGAGCCAACTTTGGGAAACATATATATAAATATATATAGATTATATATATATATATGTATATATATATATATATATATATATATATACATATATATATTGCACAAACTGCACAATAAGAGTGAAAGGGACACAAGAAAACAAGGCACTGAATAAAATACCTGAAAATGGTGTTCTCTACAGAAGATGAATACGCAACAAAAACGGAACTACAGTATTATTGAGGGTGTCCGGTTAGCGCAATCGATAGGCGGTTGGCTTACCACGGCAACAGCCGGGGTTCGTAATCCTGGCGAGGACACCTGGGTTTTACTAATTCCCTAAAAATTAGTAGGAGCCGCGATAGCTCAGTGGTTAGTGAACTGGACTACTACGGACAAGGGGTAGGGTTCGATCCCAACCGACGGCTCCGGGTTCACCCAGCCTTAAAATGGGTACCGGATTTTTTCTGGGAAAGTAAAAGCAGCACGGGCGTAATACCGACCACATTACCCCAAAAATCATGTGCTGAAGGTCTGTAAAATATAGGGTCACTAACACCATATTTCCCTATACGCCACTTGGCGTGACGGGGGGTACTTTACTTTACTTTACTTACAGTATTATTGAGGTAACAGTAGTTTTACTGAGAATGTGAACTGTATCATTATCACAGACAAGAAAAACAACGGAGGCACAGACGTTTAGTATATAGCAGAAGAGTGCGAGGAATACCATGGACAGCTAAAAGAAGTTAAACGGTCATTTTAAAATAATCAGAGTGGAAGGAAATCTAATTAACATCTTCAGTGGGCATAAATATATTACATATGTGCTAGTGTGTGTGTATATAAACATTTGTTTTTAATGAGGGAAGAATAGAAAAAGAGAAACACAAAGAAAAGTTACAAGAGATGGTTTGTAAGAAGTCAAAATGAGAATTTATAAACAAATGTAGAGACTTTACAAATATTGTGGAGAAACATAAGGCCAGCTGGAACCGTACTTGATGATAACGTTTGTGCTTGGATTTGTTCACGAAATGTCTCCATCAACGCTGATAGTCTTTTTCAACGCAAACAAAACGATTTTAACTCAGTCCTTCTGAACACTACGTCGTTATGTTTGTGACATACAAGTAAATTCATAGTGGAATTCCTAGGTCAAGTAGCAACAGTTGGGAAGTTGTCTAAACATCACAAACTAAGATAGGAGAGAAAGACAATAAGTGAGAATTAATGAAGCCAATTAAGGTGACCTAGCTTTAAGAACAACAAATCGGGCTCATGAAGATAACATCGAGATAAAGTAAATAATCATAGAGGAAAATAATATAGTAGGAGAGATTGGTCATTGTAAAACAATCATCTTAGTTGGAGCATTTCAAGATCAGAAAATCAACAGTGAAGAACTATAAAGAGGAGACTGTATTAATGTTTACAATCTTCTTTTGCTTCTTTTCTCTTTTCACTGATATCTAAAAGGTGTCGTAGTTTATATTGTTTGTCGTTCTTGAGCTGCTCGAACTGTCTGAATTAGTGATTTTCCTTTGTTGTTACATGTCTCCTTCACAGCATCTATCCATCTTCTTCTGGGTCTTCCTCTTGGTCTTTTTCCATGCATTTTCGAGAAGAATGACCTTGATGGTGATTGGTGCAGATTCGTTCTGATCAGGTGGCCAAACTATTTAAGTTGTTGTTGTTCTATATATTCTTGGTAGGATTTTGTTCATACCATTTTTCTTATGGTTTCATTTGGTATTCTATCTCTTCTTGTGTTGTTTGTTACTTTTCTCAAACATCGTATCTCACATGTATTGATCTTTCTTTGTGATTTAGAAAGGGTCCATGTTTGACTTTCATAGCACAAAGTTGGTATGAAAATGCTATTTATCATTTGTTGTTTAGCTGCCATAGAAATGTTTGGATGTCTTAGCAATGGTGAAAGCTGGTATGTGACAGCATTTGCTTTTTGTATTCTCATATCAATTTCTCTGTCTAGTTTTCCATCTTCTGTGCACATTTTGCCCAAATACTTGAATTCCTCTACTTGTTTTATTTCTTTATCTTTGATCTTAATGTTTAATGGGTGTCTTAATTTGCTTATTTTCATAGCCTCTGTTTTTGCTGTGTTCATTTTCATACTGTAGTTTGTGCAGCTTTTATCTAGAGATGTCATATGCTGTTGTAGCAGGCTTTCATCCTCATATATTAGGCATTGGTCATCTGCGAATAGTAGCTCGCTGATGTTGGATTATTTTTCCTTATTGTTGGTTGTTTCCTGATTTATTTTGTCCATATATATGATGAAGAGGAGTGGTGAGAGGACGCATCCTTGTCTTACACCTGCAGTAATCTTAAACCATTCTGACAGACCTTCCGATGTTCTAACGGCACTTTGACTGTTTTTATATCATGCCATTATATTATCTAGTAGTTGTCCTCCTACACCGAAGGTAAATGTTTACAATACTAGGATCAATTTGAATGATTGGTTTATGGTAAAATAACGAACCGAACATTATGACGTTTATCATCAAGTTTGATCTGGCCCTTTTGACCTCCTTTTTCTATGTGGGGCAATGGACCCCCTAATGATACGGGCTCAGTTTCAGTGGAGATTGAGCTTTAAGGAAGAGCAATGGATGAGAAGAAAACAAAATCTGAAACTCTTGTCTTAGTTTGTTAATAACAAAAGCAAACTTACCTAAACTAATGGAGATTGTACAAACATGTGGTGCTATTGGCCCTTTTAGGATGAGGTTGTTAAAATTAAGATTGTTGTCACATGTGACGTCTACGAAGTTCTTATTGGGATATCTTCGTTCATTGTCACATGGAAAAGTGTCATTTAATATTGTGGTAAAGTTGAGAAGTAACGCTGGAAGAAAATGCAATCAAATGAATAATTGATTTCATATACATTATTAAGTGTAAAATGAATAATCTCCTCACAACATATGATTTGAAATTTATTTTATAAAGATGTGTATGTGATCAGAAAACAACACAGAGCTTCACTTAGAGAATACACGTTAACATGTACAGTTGTAGGGGCGTTGTGTAAATAGAGAACATAAGAAATATTTCATTAAGTGAAAACTCAGTGTCGTCCTGACGCCCTCCTTTAAAGAGCAATGTTTGTGGGATCATTTATACAATATGTCAGGCATCCCTCACATGATGTGTCCATGATAAGTGCAGACTTTACACTCTTCTTTAGCAGTAATTCATTACTGCCAGACACACACACATACGCAGACACACACCATGACACACACCCACATATATACTCACTCACATTGTATTCTAGTCACGTTTTGTAGTTCCACGTTATAATTATATTATCAGGCATGTCTCTCCTCTATAACCGTGCTGCCGAAGTTGTTGACAAATTCTTTTCATTCGCTTTACTTGTTAATGGTTTTATAGTGGTCATATATGTCTATGTGTGCATTATATTTGCTACCTTTTTATGCCTAGTATAGCAATTTCTTCTCATGTATATTTTTCACTTTTACGAGCTCTTTCTTTCTTTCTTTCTTTCTTTCTTTCTTTCTTTCTTTCTTTCTTTCTTTCTTTCTTTCTTTCTTTCTTTTTCTTTCTTTCTTTCTTTCTGTCTTCGTTTCATTCTTTTACACCATAACTGATACGAATGTGGCTTTGCTAGTTGGTTTACTCAAATTCCTACTTATTTCCTGTCTGCTACACTCATTACTTCTGTTTTTGTTTTATTTTCCTTCTTTAAATTGATATTTTTTGTTTTCTCTCGTAGCCCACAAATAGTTCCTGCAGTTGCTTTTCTAATGCTTTCTTTATAGAGTGATTTTTTAACGTATTTCACCATTTCCACTGTTGTCTACGGGCAAATGTTCAGTTATCGCCTGCTAACCTGCTAGATCTGTCGAGGACTAAATGGTCACTTTAATTTAATGCTGTAAGAATGGGGAGGTACTGGCGCAATATTCACTCTAAAAGAATTAATAACAATATGAAAGAACACAATTAAAATATACACGTAGCTTCCATGGACCAAGAAAAAGCGTTCGACAAAATAAACAGAGAACAATTATGAGAGATATTAACAACATACGGAATTAGTCAACATCTAACCGACCTAATTAAAAGTCTCTACATCAACAGCAGCTACAAAGTTAGAACAACAGCGGCGGTCTACACAGAACTCTTTGAAGTTCGATCATGAGTGAGATAGTGTGTACGACCCAACTATTCTTTAATATTTACATGGACTATATATGTAAGTTAGCCATCCAAAGTGAGATTAAAGGAGATTAACCAGCTTCTATTCACAGACGATAAGCATTAATACATGGTCCAATAGAAGACCTGCAAATCGTCTATAGAAACTTAGCAGCAGCACGCACCCAGTATAACATGAAAGTCAACATAAACAAAATAGAGGTTATGAGCGTCGCAGAACAAAAACAGAACAACAAAAGGATAGAGAACAGACACTTTAAACTAGTGGGGGAATTTAAATAGCTAGGAAGTCTAGTGACAAACGACAATCAAATCACATTGGCCAGAAATAGACACAAGATGCAACAACGCTTACAAAACAACGAACAGATGTCAACAAGGAATAGTAGTAGAGGCCAAACGGGCACACTACATCACTATTTATGATTCCGAAGTTGTTTTACTGATGCTAGACATGGACGCTAGACTCAAGAACAATATGAAAAATAACCACTACCCAAATGAAATCTGTTAAACGCATGATATAAACGTCATGACAAATAATATCAAGTGAATTCATTTTTCGTTCATTTTCCTCTCGGGTCGAAGACTGCACATAGGGCGGAAGTCATAGTTCCACCACGATTGACTACTTGAAGCTAGTTCTTATAGGTCTTTGTTGATTATTAATCCGATAACGTGAATAGCAAAGAAAAAAACTAGCAGCGATTTCCGCCTTTGAATACCTAAGTAAGCAACAGATACAATTATTAGGGCACATAATAAGACATAAAGATAAAAAAAAATATGACACAGCAAGCCTTTAAACGCTGTGAGAGTACTTGACCTAAGGTTCGATCAAAAAATTGATGGGATTCATGGAATATAAAATAATAGTAGGACACATATAGCAAGAGAGGCCAGCAGAAAGGTTAAAACTGCAAATTCGACGCTGACAAGTAATTGAGAAAGTAAAAGAAATAGGAAAAATGGAAAAACTGACGTTCTTCAACTCTGAAAAAGACTGACAATCAAATGGCATTCCATATCACTGTAACGTAGATAAACAATACATCACTATAACAAGATGAGCGCTTGGTAACTAATGCTGTAGACTATAGACATTATCCAGCGAAAACTGAAATGTTCATACTGGACATTTACTCTCATATTGTCACCAGAAACGACCACAATCAATTTACTCTGATAAACACATTGTCACCAGAAACGACCACAATCAATTTACTCTGGTAAACACATTGTCACCAGAAACGACCACAATCAATTTACTCTGATAAACACATTACCACCAGAAACGACCACAATAAATTTACTCTGGTAAACACATTGCCACCAAAAACGACCACAATCAATTTACTCTGGTAAACACATTGCCACCAGAAACGACCACAATCAATTTACTCTGGTAAACACATTGTCACCAGAAACGATCACAATAAATTTACTCTGGTAAACACATTGTCACCAGAAACGACCACAATCAATGTACTCTGATAAACACAATGTCGCCAGAAACGACTACAATTAATTTACTCTGGTAAACACATTGTCATCAGAAACGACCACAATCAATTTACTCTGATAAACACATTGTCACCAGAAACGACTACAATAAATTTACTCTGATAAACGCATTGTCACCAGAAACGACCACAATAAATTTACTCTGATAAATACATTGTCACCAGAAACCACCACAATCAATTTACTCTGGTAAACACATTGTCACCAGAAACCACCACAATCAACTTACTCTGATAAACACATTGTCACCAGAAACGACCACAATAAACTTACTCTGATTATCGGTGATTACCCTAAACCACCGAAAGCGGACTCGCTCTTTTAGTTTCACTTGAACTGAAGTTGCAGATGTATTTGTGTTGCAAGTGCTGTTGTCACCATCACGTAAAAATGAGTCCATCGATGAATCAAAATTAGCAATAACTATATCGACTGAAATGAAGGGATACTTGGCAGAATTAAAGATATACGATAACAAAACAGTGGAGCGTTGTTATTGACTTACCAGATAATACCATTAATGCAGACTTACAACACAGTCAACGAATGTATTATTTGGTTACAGTGAATATACCCAGTTGTATTTAGGACGCTTTTTTCAAGTCCCAACAAAGACGATTATCTAACACTGGCAATAGGAACTGACAGAAGTAACAAATCAATGAGGGATGGACAATCAAATTGAAAGACTGCTGCCTGAATGTAGAAAGGGATACCTTCACTTAATCCTGAACAATCGATTGTATGTACACAAGTGTTTTCTTCATCATGGGGCCAGTGTAGAACACTCCAAGGTATGAAGACAGCTTCACAAGGGAGGAATACAACACAATGCTGACGTTTCGGCCTGAGACCTTTTTCAGAGTACAAGGACAACGAAAACAAACGGTGAAACACAATTATCTATAATTACATGATCAGAAAAAGAGGATAGAAAAGAAAAAAAGTAGGATGATGGAAAAATGAAAAAAGAAGAGAGCTAAGATAAGAATATATAAAGAATAGGAGAATATATGTAATTATATTCGTCGCTTCTCAACTGCTTTTCTTTTTACACCACACTTTTGAGCTGCAATGAAAAGATGTAAAGTACCACAGTGAAAACGATAATATTTCGAAGAATGCCGAAATAAAAGAACAAATTTAGAAGAATGAAAATATCGAGTAGGCCAGGTAAACCATATAAAAACATTATTTTTAATTGTCATCTAATGGGACCTGTTGTACATAAAAGGTTTATTTATCTAATCTAAATCTACAATTTTAAAATGATGATATTGTTATATCCTTGTTTATTATAGTTGATGTTAAAACAACTGTAGAAGTGAATGTTGGGTACCCAAAAAAAGTCCAATGATCTCATGCAACCAGCAGATGCATGTTGGTCAACATTTGTGGTAATGTCAGTAACCTGAAGCACTAGTCAACATGTTACATGAAGGTTCTCTTGAACTACGTGCACTGTAAAATGTATCACATGAGTGACACAACATCAAATTCCTATCTTCTTAGAACCTGTCACATTGTTAAATCTAACAAAACTATCACTTAATCTATCACGTCCCCGAATGTCCCACCTTTCCTGCGAACGAACCTCTTTGAACACTTCCTATTGATAACTTGTTTCTCTTCAGAACTCTTCATGCAGACACGGAGCAGCTTGTACGGTCGTTAAATATATGTTACTATAAGCAGACAAATGGAAACACGTGAAATCTGTAACGACTGGATTTAAATAAAAGAAAACACATTGTTAACAAGTTGATACTTACCATATTGACAGCCAGGACCGAAATAGTTCTTTTCACATACTGATCCCGGGCATGTTCCATCCCTTTCGCATGGAAAGGACTTATTACAGTGACACTTGAACATGCAGTCCTCTCCAAACCAGCCAAAGCTGCAGTCTGTGAAGTGTATTCATATTTTCACTATTGCGAAATAACAGCACATACGATCTCTGTTATATTCAGGATATTCTTCTGCACAAAATCAAAGGTTGTTATTTTGTTATTTACAGAAACACTAAAACTAACAGATTCTTATCACTGGCAGGTATATCTCTAAAGCGGTCAAAAGAGCAGACTCAGATAAACACATCTGATTTAATCATCTGCTGTTTGTCAGGTAATTTGGTTTCCCACCTCTGCTCATCTCAAACTTTCAAGAATACCAGAAATGCTTTTATCTAGTTAATGTGTATGTTACTTTTAGAAACTGCCAATTTTCTATTTTCATTTAAATACAAATATAGATGCTTGTTTATAAAGGTAAAGTACGAGACTTGAATCGCCGTCTTAGCACGCGAGTTTTCACCCATATGTGATCGGTCACCTATCAAGAAGTGTTCGGAGACTTCCGGATAGTGTTGCTTCAAGCATCGAAACTCACGATGCGAAACAGCATTTCACACCTAACCAGAGTACTACCCTGGTACACATCTCTGCCAGCTGCTGGATCGACCACGGCAAAGGGGGGGGGGGGGGGGAGATTTTGTTTCCAATCACGAGTACAACTGACATTGTTTCCAGCGGGAATCAAACACGGGTTGTCCGAACATCGGTAGCCCAGTCGGGTGGTTTTCTCAGATAAGCTACCGACGTTCCCATACTTGTTTATATGACAATTATGCCAAGTATTATATCGCTGACGTTTAATATATATTGTGTTTTCGTCAGCGAATCGGAGGCGCCATAACCTCCTCCCCGGGTAGGTGCGACTCGTCAGCCTAAAGATGGCAACGCATCTAGGAGAAGGTCTTCATCATCATCATCATCATCGAGAGCAATCTCCGCATCGAAGGTTGGCTACCATGGAGCGCTATTCCACTCTGTCTCTTGCTTTGATGGTGCAGATTGCCATAGGCTGACTTGTCCATCTTTTGATGCTACTCGTCCATGTTAGTCTTGGTCTGCCTCTGCCTCTTTTACCTTGCATTTTCTCTTCTAATATTACTTTTATTAGACTGTTGTGTCTTTTAACATGACCAACAAATTTCATTTGTCTTGCTATAATTGTGTTTAGTAGTTCTTTTTTCATTTTTAGTTGTTTTAAAACTTCCTCGTTTGTTATCTTTTCTTTCCATCCAATTATACCTATTCTTCTATAAATCCACATTTCAAAGGTTTAAATGTTCTGTTCTGTTTTCTGGTCTAATGTCCATGTTTATGCACCATACAGGAATATTGAGAAGATGTAACATTTTGCTATTCTTAGTTTCAGCCCTGGTGTTATTTGTTTTGATGTTAGTATTTTTTTCATGGCATTGAAATTACTTGTTGCCATTCCTATTCTTTTATTTATTTCAGTTGTACATTTTCCATCACTGGTTATAGTATGACCTAGGTAGTTGTAGCTCTGGACTGTCTCTAGATGTATTCCTTCAACTTTGATATTTAATTGTAGGTCTTGAGAATTTTCTTTGTTTATGATCATAGTTTTAGGCTTTTTTATATTCATATCTAGTCCATATTTTTTGCTTGTCATGTTTATTACATTAAGTAATTGTTGTAGATCTTTAGGATTTTCTGCTAGTAGAACAGTATCATCGGCATATCTTAGGTTATTGATTATCTTCCAATTAATGTTAAGGCCTGGCATCTCATTGATGTTTTTAAAGATTTGCTCAGTGTATAAATTGAACAAGCTTGGTGATAGGATGCATCCTTGTCTTTCTCCTCTTTTTATATCAATGGGTGTAGAGTTCTCCTTGTTATATTTTATTATTGCTGTTTGCTCCCAATACAAATTACAGATTAGTCGTATGTCTGTGTCATCCAGATTTATATCTTTTAGGCAGTCTATAAGTTGCTCATGGTGTATTCTATCAAATGCTTTGGTGTAGTCCACGAAGCAGGCATATATTGGTTTGTTTACTTCTATGTACTTTTCAATCAATGTCCTCATGCTGAATATGGCTTCTTTTGTCCCACTGTTTTTTCTTGAATCCGAATTGCTGCTCATCTAGTTCATTATTAATTTTATTCTGAATCCTTCCTTGTATAACTTTTAGTAAAATTTTGGTTACCTGGCTCATTAGGTTTATTGTTCTAAAATCGCTGCATTCAACTGCACCATTCTTTTTAGGCAAGGAGAAGGTCAACTCCGATTATAAACCCCCGCTGTCTATCGGGTACCCGTTCACGGAATAGACTTTGGGAGTAAACCCTGAGGAAAAATACGGAGATGGAGTCCCTAAGGCAGTTCAGTGTTGATTTCAACATTGCTCTGGCAACTCCAGCGGCGCAGTTGGCACCAAACTGTTCTTGCTCTGCTAGACCTTTGGACCGCTCGGCTGCGTGGAGTGAAGAAACATGTTGCATGGGCAACAACTTGTCTCTTTCGTTTTCTGCCCAAGCTCGCGCCCTGGAGAGGACACTCCAGAATCGCCATTTTGATGTCGACAGGATACCATCCACACCTGCCACACAAGTGAAACCAACAATTAAGAAACTCAACCTACGTTTGGTTTGCTGGAACGTCCGCACAATGCTAACTGGCCTTTCTGACAATTTGCGTGATATAAACGACGCCAGAAAGACAGCCATAATCAACATTGAACTGAAAAGACTTCAGGTGGATATAGTCGCACTTTAAGAGACGCGTTTGGCAAGATCAGATATGCTGAACGAAGCGGACTACGTGTACTATTGGCAAGGAAAGAGCAGCGACGATATCAGAGAACACGGTGTGGGATTTGCTGTGAAAAAATCTCTAAAAGGTCTGGTTACACTCGGTCAGAATGCATCAGAGCGGATACTATCACTTCGCCTCATTACAACAACAGGACCAGTTACCATTATAAGTGTATGCGCTCCGACCTTGAGCTCGTCATCTGAAACCAAGGACAATTTCTACGAAAATTTGACAGAAGTCATGGAAAGTATACCAGGACAAGATCACATTATTCTACTGAGGGATTTCAATGCTAGAATTGGCGCAGACCACAGTTCGTGGCCAACCTGCCTCGGTTGCTTCGGAGTTGGTAAATTAAATGAAAACGGCCAACGAATTCTAGAGTATTGCGCCTACCATAACCTGTGCGTCACAAATACTTTCTTCAAAACCAAGCGTCAGCAACAAGTATCTTGGAGACACCCACGATCGAAACACTGGCACCAGCTGGACTTGATACTTGTCAGACGCCCTTTCCTCAAATCTGTAACTAACACTCGGTCATACCACAGTGCAGACTGTGACTCGGGTAATTCTCTAGTCTGCTGCAAACTCAAGTTACTGCCCAGGAGGTTCCACTATGCCAGGCAGCCAAAGAAGAGACCTCGCATAGACACTAGCAAGCTAACACATAGACACTAGCAAGCTAACACATAGACACTAGCAAGCTAACACATAGAAACTAGCAAGCTAACACATGGACACTAGCAAGCTAACACATAGACACTAGCAAGCTAACACATTCTGGATTGGTCGAGCAGTTCAACAAGACCCTCAAGGAGTCGCAAAGCGCTCATGAACACTACAACAGCGCTGTGGAAAAATTGGAAAATCTCCGCAACGTCATCTACAACAACGCGGTTAGCATCTTTGGAAAACTGACACTTAAGTCTCACGATTGATTTGAAGCCAACTCCCATGTTATGACCCCCGTAATCGAAGCTAAACGCGCGGCCTTCTTAGATCACAAGCGCGCACCTAATGCAAATACCCTGCAGGCTATTAATATGACCAGAAACAAAGTCCAGCAAACAGCTCGTCGCTGTGCTAATGGGTACTGGCTCCAGCTTAGCGACAGTATTCAGACTGCATCTCAAACTGGAAACCTAAAATAATGTATTATGGCATAAAGAAAGCCCTTGGACCAACAAAATACACTATTGCCCCACTAAAGTCATCCACTGGGGAGAAAATAATAGATAGAGGCAAACAGATGGAAAGATGGGTGGAACATTATTCTTCACTTTATTCAATAGAAAACACTGTTACACCAAACGCCCTTGACGCCATACAATGTCTCCCACCTATGGAAGAGTTGGACATTGAACCAACCGTAGAGGAACTTAGTAAGGCCATAGATAGTTTAGCCACATGCAAGGCTCCAGGACAAGATGGGATCCCTCCCGATCTGATTAAATCCTGCAAAAGTGCATTGTTACATCCCCTGCTTAAGTACTACATCAATGCTGGAAAGAGAAAGCCATTCTTCAAGATATGAGAGACTACGTGATTGTAACTCTCTACAAAAATAAAGGAGATAGAAGCGACTGCAACAACCACATAGGCATTTCCTTACTCAGCATAATCGGCAAGACCTTTGCCAGTCATCTTAGGAAGGTTACAAAAACTTGCAGAACGTGTATATCGCAATGCGGTTTTAGATCCGGAAGATCAACTGCAGACATGATTTTCTTTTTACGTGCTACTTAAAGAAAAATCTAGAGAGCAGAAAAAGTCTCTTCATCGCCTTCATCGACCTTACAAAGGCATTTGATCTTGTCAGCAGAGACGGTCTTTTCAAAATACTTTCCAAGATAAGCTGCCCACATACTCTACTGACGCTAGTCAAATCGTTTCATGAGAACATGAAGGGCACCGTCCAATACGACGGCAGCACATCACAACCCTACGGCATACGCAGCGGTGTCAAGCAGGGATGCGTTCTTGCTCTAACTCCAGTTGGAATCTTCTTCGCTGTTCTGTTAAAACATGCATTCCCACATGCAAATGAAGGTGTCTATCTGTATACTAGATCTGATGGTCGATTGTTCAATATCGCAAGACTAAAGGCAAGGTCTAAGGTCAGACATATCTATATTAGAGATCTGTTATTTGCTGACGACGCTGCACTTGTCACGCAAAGTCAGGAAGAACTCCAGAGCATGGTACATCGCTTTTCACATGCCTGCCGAGACTTCGGTCTAACAATACGTTTGCAGAAAACTAACATACTCGGTCAGGACGTCGAAGCAACACCTGAAATCTCTATCGACAACTATAAACTTGATATTCCGTCGGCAGTATAACTACCTGGGGTCCATCATCAGCGACAGACCATCTTTAGATACAGAAATTGACACTCGTATTGGTAAAGCTGCTACCACCTTTGCCCGTCTTTCTAGGCGTGTCTGGCAAAACAGCAAACTGACAATCAAAACAAAAGTCGCAGTGTACAGTGCCTGCATAATTAGTATCCTCCTGTATGGCAGGAATCTTGTACAACCTATGTAAAGCAGGAGAGAAGGCTAAATGCATTCCATATGCGATGTCTACGCCGTATTCTTGGTATCACCTGGAAGGATAAAGTGACAAACTTTGAGGTCATGACTTGCACAGGCTTACCGAATATCTACACGCTGCTCAAACATTGTAGGTTACGCTGGCTCGGCTATGTACACCGTATGAAAGATGGCCGCATACCGAAAGATATACTATACATATACGGACAACTGACATATGGTAAAGGAATAAGGGGACGCCCAAAACTTCTATTTGTAGATGTGGGTAAACGCGATATGAAGAATCTGAACATAAACCCTGCAGCATGGGAAGACATAGCTGCAGGCCGCAATCTCTGGAAACACAATCTAAAGGTTCACCTCAAAGAGGAGCAGACAGATTCATAGAGAAAGAGATTACACGACGAAAGAAAAAAAAAGAAAAAATAACATTTCTAGGGGCGCTGAAAAATCCATAGTCAACTATGACTGACTGACGGAGGCTACTATTATATCGCTGAACTCGTAGACGTGCAATATAACAATATGTTGCTTTTTCTGTTCACATAAACTTTCTCCACCACCAAAAGTATTTATTTTTCAAGTTAGCATGTACTAGCAGAAACACACAAAATAGTGTCAATGTCGAGAATAGCACAAGTTGTAGATATTCACAGAATAATACAACACCAACCAAGAATGAAAATAATATTAGGAAATGGATGCAGGAAAAACATATACATTAAAAAAAAGAATCAGACAAGGCTAGAAACAACTATCTGGCTACGTAACAAGTTTGGGTGAAGATGTGCAGCTGTAACGACATTTTGACACGTTCTCTCTGGAGGGTCTGTGGGGATGTTTAGTATGTTCTAGTTCGTTTCTCATTAATTTATTTTTAAGATGGATATCTTTAGTACCATGACCTGACCTCTATGATTAATATATAATGTAGTCTTTGGTTGTGCTAGGATCTCTTTAAAAGGTCAGCCAGTGCGAACACCAGGACATCTTTGGATTATGAGTGGACGTATTCTGGACTTTTAAACATCTATTTCACGGCGTGTTCACGTTGAGTTCACGTACACTGATGACACAATTCATGTTGCAACCATCCATCAACTCAGGTGTAAGCGTCTCCAAGTTTAATTTGAAAACCATAACTTCAGCTCTTTGTTGTTTATTCTCTCTTAATAACCTTCATTCTATTTATTGTCAACATTTAATTATTATTAACATTTGTTAACATTTGTAAATATAAACTCCACAATATAATTCTAATTAATGCAAGTATCATGATTCTACCAATTATGTTCATTGCTTCCTAGTTAAGTGTAGCAGTCCTCAAACATTGTACGTCTGATTACATAATACTGAAATCAGTGCAAGCCAACATTAACAGTAATGTAATCTTCTCATATTCACATTCAAATTTGGAATATTCCCATTAAATTACATGAATCTCACATTTGTTATTCTAAATATCAACACATCACACTGTTTTCATCACCATCGCAGTGTTTGCCATTACCATACAGTTTTCTGACTGCTGTCTCACTCGCCATTTATTTCAACAACCATTAAGTCTTTATTTTTTTAGTATTTTTTTACCAGTTTGTTTATGTTATAATTACATTGGGTGTTACTTTACGTTGTTGTTGATGTTTATATTTTCTGCTTTGAGGGTGGGGGTCATGTTACATATTTTAGTTTGCAACTGAGAGAGTATTATGAACTTCTTAAGATCATTACTCCAATATCTATCTATCTATTGACCTTTCGAGCCGTAACCGGCCCATAGGGCGTAGACCAAGATACACCTTCTCCTATCTGAATTTTTGTTCTAGCAGTTTTCTTTTAAAGATATTTTATCAAATCTCGCCATCTGTCTCTGTTCTGTGCAAGCAGCTTTATCTCATTGAGGGAGCCGATTCCTGCTGCTCTTGCCTCTCTCATCAATGTTCGTTTCGGTGTCTCCCTTGGTCTTCCTCTTTTTCTCTTGCCTGTTGTTTCCCATATGAAGGCTTGCTTTGCTATTCGGTTATTTTCTCTTCTCATCACATGTCCAACATATGACCATCGTCTTTTCTTTATTACTGAAGATATTAGTGGTTGATTGGCGATTTCTCTAATTTCCTCGTTTGTTTTGAATTCGTTCCACGGGTATATTGTTTCACGGCTGGAAGAATCTTATCAATAATTTATCATCACTGATAGCACTCCTCATTGTTTTAATTAATGTTGTGATCTTGTGATTTGGTTTTGAAGACACGAAAGATAGCTGCTTGTAGTCACTTCCTCTAGTTAGATATTGGGACATCTTTTATAGGATTGTGAATGTTCTTTAGTTCTAGACTGTCAGATGTTCTCAGCAGTATTTAGAGATACTTAGACATTTAGAGGCGGCAAGGGAGGCCACCACTCCTCTCATACAATATCAGAATACATAACATAATCACGCTCCAGCTGAATGATGTCACCATATTTCCTATTATAGTCATTATACATGTCAAATAATTCCAGCCATTACTAATAAATAGGCTTCAATATATATGCAGGTTAAACCTATCATAACTGTACACCAGCATCTATAGATCTTCCAATGTGCATGTGAACTAGGGAAGCCTTTTCTGCAATGAGCTTATGGTTACTATGGCAACAGCGGAGCAGCTAATACAGTTGCATTCAATATCATTATTGAAACATATGGGAGTAGTTCCATTAGTAGTCAGATTGATCTATGACTTCCATAAAATCACTGTGCTGCGTCTTTATTTTAAAAAATACACTTGAACAAAACTGTAATAGATATTAATTAACATCAAAACCATATTTAACAAAATATCCTACAATGCAAATAACTAATATATTATGATGTAATCATAACTATGTTAATTTAGAGCATTAATTAAAGAGAATATTTTACTTGACGTAAATTGCAGTCATTTTTATGTAGTAAATTAACAGATCAAAGGTGAACACAAAAGTTCGATCTAACGTCCTCAAGTTTCGACCCGACTGTCCGCCTCTGGGCGATCCTGTATTTGTCCACAGTCTAGACTGATCTAAGGTATCATGGTGGCTAGTCTCACGGATGATTTAACAAGATCTTTCACAGTCCATGAGTTAGCACCTCTTCCCCATCCCTAACCTTTTCCTCTCGTAAATTGTCCTTACATTTCTCTACATTTTAAATTATTTTGATCTTAATACTTTTATTAAGACATTCGGACACGAAAACGATGTGACAAATACAAACATTACCATTAGCACGTGCACTATGTTTAAGGATAATCAGAAATTATATGACATAATATCAACATGTAAAACAGCAAAAATATATTGTGTTCATGTTATACTTTGAGCATTCACTTCCTGCGTTCCAAGAGCCACCAGCAGGTGCGTCACTGACTGTAAGAAACACAACATCCTTGATACGCAACCTTTGCTCCTAGTAGAAGTAATCACAAATTGGTCAATAACATAATAAACATATCATCGATTTATATCTTTAAATTTAAATGTTCGTCTCTTTATCTCTTCACTTATCTTTTTTTAACTTTCCCTCTCCGTCTTTTTCTTCAGTTTCCTTAAGCAAGCCCATCTTATTGCCAAACCATAAACAGTTTTAACACGTTTCCTTGTTCATCGACAAGACGTTCTGGTGGGATGCCGGAAGTTGTGATAGAAAATTAAAGATGGTGAACTCTGTTCCTGTTTTGATTTATGACGTATCTAGACAAGTCAGTGTTAGGCCGCATATTGTTACAAGAGAGGGAGCTGTTGGGCTGTGAGTGAGGGAACTTCTATGTTAAACGTATAAATATTGCCAAATGCTGGTCTACACTGTTTATCGACGTGAACCTCCAAACACTTATTTTAATCAACACTAGCCCATATCGATACAACTTTTTGAGCAGACTAAAGTTTAACTTCAGATCTCTCTGTCTATTGTTCTTTCGAGACGAAGACAGCACATAGGACAGACATTCTAGACTCTGCCATGTCCGACAATCGTTACTATTAAGTGTCAGACATTGCAAGTACCCTTATTATCACTGTATACTACTATGTTCTGGGCGACCTTTTCCACCTCGCCAATGGAACTGATGCCTGCTGTTATCGCTTCTCTCCTCGGTCTTCCTCTCAGTGTTTCTCTTCTTCTACCTTTTAGCTTCCCGTGGAGCATAGGTCTTCAACAAACACTTTCCAAGTCGTTCTGTTTTTTGCAATTCTTTTAAGATCATTCAATGTCTTCCCCATCATCTTCATCTCTGCTTCGATCTGTCTTCTCCAAGAATTCCTTTGTCTTCCTCTTTGTCTTTTCCCCTGGGGATTCCAAAAAGGGCCTGTTGTGTAATACTCTCAGTTGGCTTCCGTAGTGTGTGTCCTATCCATAGTCATCGTCTTCGCTGTATCTCTTTATCCACTGGTATTTGACTGGTACATTTCCATAATTCCATGTTAGTGACTTTGTCCTGCCATTTCCATCCTTTTATTCTGCGTAAGCATCCATTAATGAAAGTCTGTACCTTCGTGATTGTCAATTTTGTTATTCTCCATGTTTCACAGCCATATAATAGGACCGACTTAACATTTGAGTTGAAAATTTTTATTTTTGTATTTAACCTAATTTCTTTGGATTTCCATATGTTTCCCAGTGCAATGAAAGCTCCTCTTGCTTTTGACATCCTTATTTTGGTATCATTTTCTGTTCCTCCCTCTTTATCTACATTACTGCCCAGATATATGTAAGATTGTACGTCTAGTAGAGGTATTTCTCCTAGTTTTATTTGGTTATTGCCAATTGCATTAATTCTCATAATGTTGGTCTTATCTCTATTAATCTTTAGTCCTAGCTGTTGTGATCTCTCATCTAATATACTCATTTTATCCTGCATCTGTTGATGGCTGTGTGATAGGAGAGCTATGTCATCAGCAAAGTCTAAATCATCAAGTTGTTTGGTCAGTGACCACTGGACCCCATTTCTGTTGTTTTGAGTTATTTTCATAATCCAATCTATGGCCAGTAGAAAGAGAAATGGGGACAGAAGGCATCCTTGCCTTACCCCTGTTCTTATTTCAAATGCTTCTGTTACCTGTCCTTCATGCATCACACTACATTTTGTTCCTTCATACATTGTTTTTATCAGGTTAATAAACTTTATGGGGATTCCGTAATGACTCAGCAACTTCCAAAGCATTCTTCTGTCCAAACTATCAAATGCCTTTTCGTAATCTATGAATCCAATATAAGTGGGGATTTTAGTTCTAAACTTTGTTCAACTATTATACGTAGAGTAGTTATTTGATCAGCACATGATCTGTTCTTCCTAAAACTTGCTTGTTCATCTCCCAATTGTTTCTCTATAGCCTGCTTTATTCTCTCCAGAATGAGTATGCCTAATATTTTTCCTGGCATTGATAGTAGCATAATTCCCCTATAATTTGTGCACTCCTGTAAACTTCCTTTCTTTGGTAGTGTGATCATATAACCTTCTCTCCAGTCTTTAGGTATTTCTTCCCTCTCCCAAATTTTATCCAATAGATCCTGTAACATCTTGGTAGAGGTGTTAATATCTGCTTTGATCGCTTCCGAAGGAATTTCATCTGGTCCTGTGGCTTTACCATTTTTAAATAGTTTGATGGCTTTCATTATTTCTTCATTGCTTGGTTTACCACAGTTAACGTGTAACTCTTCCTCTTATGGTAGTATATCTGGAGGATTATTTGAGCTCGGTCTGTTCAAAAGTTCTTCAAAGTGCTCTTTCCATCTCTCCATTTGTTCCCTTATATTACTAAGCAGATTTCCTTTCTTATCTTTAATAAAGGCGTTGATCTGTTTGTATTTTCCACCTAATTTCTTTGTGCTGTTGTTAAGTTCTTTCATATTCCCTTTATTTGCTGCTTCTTCTGCCTCTTTAGTTATTTCATCTATATAATTCCTCTTATCCATTTTAATACATCTTCTCACTTCTTTGTACACCTGTGTGTAAGCTTCATGTGTCTTGGCTTTATTACTTCTTGTTTTTCTTTTATTTATGTCTGATTTCTTGTTCTTTATTTCTTTAATTTTGTCCAGGGTCTCTGCTGTCATCCATGCCTTGTCCTGCCGTTCTCTGTTCCCTAGTGTTTCTTCGCATGTCTCGTTCCATATATCTTTTACCTGTTTCCAATGATCTTCTGTATTTATTGTATTTTCTAGTTGTTGGAGGATTTGGTATTTGTTTGATATTGTGACTGCTTATCTATCTTTAATTCCTTGTTCTTTAAGAAACCCTACATTGAAATACTTTCTACCCTTATTTGTTGTAGTATACCTTTTTAGTTTAATTTTAAGTTTGGCTAACAGAAGATGATGATCCCAAGCTACATCTGCCCCTCTATATACTTTTACATCCTGTAAGGATGACTTAAACTTATTATTAATACATATGTGATCAATTTGATTTTCAGTGTTTCTCTTGGTCTTCCTTATTTTATCTTGCCCTTTACTTTCCATTTTAGGGTTTTCTTGAGATTCTCGTGTTGTCCCTTCCTCTTCTCTTACATGGTCAACAAGAAGGAACACAAGTAATTAAAATCAGACTTGCAAAGACTTTAATAAACCTTGATGAAATTAGGAAATCAAGATAATTAAGCACAAAACCAAGCTCAGGATTTCCAAATCAAGTGGTCTACCCACCCTTAATTATGCACATAAGCTAGAAAACAAAGAAGAAAATATAAAACAAATTAGATGCATTCGAAAACAAATAAGAAAATATAAAATAGGTTAGATGCATTTTAAAACCAATAAGAAAATGTAAAATAAATTAGATCAACTTTAAAGCAAAAAAGAAACTATAAAATAAATTACATCAATTTGAAAACAACTAAGAACATATACAATAAGTTAAATGCATTTGAAAACAAATAAGAAAATATAAAGTAAGTTAGATGCATTTGAAAACAAATAGGAAAATGTAAAATAAATTAGATCAATTTAAAGCAATTGTCTCAGGAAAATGCTTAGTATACCCAGGAATAAATTCAAGATTAGTGCCGCAATAAGAGGAATGAGAATGATATTCAACAATGTGGTTTATAATCATGTGCTTATTGAGTTATTTGTGGGTTATCATCACTGCGCTTCAAGCAATCCCAAAGGTGCTGAGATCATCACCAGATCATGTCCCGCAGCGCCCATTGACGACGACACCAACTCTGTGTTGGTTGATAATTCCTCTAATGTTGCCCACTGAGACTCGTTTCTGCATGTACCAATTTGTACCCTCATCTCTTTCATCGAAATGCAAGACACAGAATCATGGTTGTCGAATTCCTGCGCTCTTATATATATATAGTGAGTATATATTTACTTATATATATATATATATATATATATATATATATATATATATATATATATATATATTCTTCTCTTGATAAACAACTTCCAAGACATACAAAGTGATCTATTTCTTCTACAGCTATTCATTTCATGTATATTTTTTCTTCTGGACGAATTCTTCCTCTTCCTCCTCTTTCCTTCCTCATCTGCCTTTCAGCGTCGAGGGGAGATATAATTTGCGGTCTCTTGCTCTTCTGTTCGCTTCTGCTGCTGTTATGTTTCCTAGTGCTTCTAATATTCCATCGACCCATCTTTTTCGTGGTCGACCCTTGGGTCTGGTGTTCTCACAACGTTTGTTGAAGGCTCGTTGTGTTGTGTTTTGTTCTTTCTGCCTTGTCACGTGGCCAAACCATTTTATCTGTTGTTTCCTTATATATTCTATGGCGGGGGCTATTCCTAGCTTTTTTCTCAGTTCTTCATTTCTGATCTTATCTCTCAGACTGTTTCCTGTCATTCGTCTAAAACATTTCATATCTATAGAGGTTATTTTTCTGATTGTTCTTGCATCTAGGGTACAGGTCTGGCATTGGTAGCACAACGTTGGGATGAAGATTGTATTGTATAGTGCTCGTTTTGCCTCCAGAGTTATTTCCTTGTTGGACAACAGTGGTGATAACAGTACGATGATTTGACAAGCTTTGTTGCATCTTGATTCTATCTCTGCTGTTTGAGAATTATCGTTTGTCATTATACTTCCTAGGTATTTGGATTTCTCTACTTGTTTTAGTTGTCTGCCTTCTATCGTTATGTTGATGTTCTGTTTATTTCTGGCGACATTCATGATTTCTGTTTTGTTCATGTTGATTGTCATGTTGTATTTTGTGCCTGAGATGTTGAGTTTGTTTAAGTGTTCTTGTAGGTCTTCTATTGTTTCATGTATTAGTGCCTGATCGTCTGCAAATAGAAACTATTTGATCTCCTCTGTCTCTGACGGGTTGGCTAGCTTGCACATATGGTCCATGTATGTAATAAACAGTAAGGGTGATAGAACTTACCCTTGTCTTACACCTGATCTAACTTCGAAGTGGTCTGTGTAGCCTGCTGCTGTTCTGACCCTGCAGTTGCTGTTGACGTAGAGGCTTTTAATAAGGTTGGTTAGATGTTGGCTTACTCTGTATGTTGTTACTATCTCCCACAGTTGTTCTTTGTTTACTCTGTCGAATGCTTTTTCCTGGTCAATGAAGGCTATGTATAAGTTTTGATTGTGTTCTGTCGTTTTTTCTGCAAGCTGTTTTAGTGTGAATCGTGCGTCGGTACATTGAGGATGACGTCATGGGACGCACCAAAATGGCAGCTTATTTATATTTGAGCTATGGACTAAGCAATGTTTACATTGAACACCACGATATATGTTATTGCAGCGAGTTGGCAGATTTTTGAAAATGTATTCAGGGGTTTGAACATAAATGTTTGTTCACAGTTCGTTAACCTTCGCCGTAGATAAAGTCGTTAATTCGATGGCTTCGTTTCAGACGTTTGTGACCTTGGTAGCTAAGGACCTAACTTGTGCAAACGTATGGCATTGGCAAGGATCATTTTGAATCTATGAAGTGGGCTCATTTTGTGTTTAACTCAAAAGCATATGTGCTTTTTAACCAAAGACCTTTTTTTGGGGATTCAGTGAAGATATCCCCGATGGAAGAATAAATTGTACTATTAGTCCCATAAATGATTCGCTTCCAGAGGTTTATGATGTAAACAAAGCAGTTTTGTCGTTGCAAGTGAATAATGTCCACACCTATGGTTGGTCAGGATTGTGTAGCAGCAGCAGCTTTATAGCGAACACGGAAAACATCACGGGATTGTGCTGTTCTGAAACAGCTATGCCATGCTACCCTATAATTGCCTTTAATGGGATTACTGTGACCACAAACCACTCTCTATGTGTGTGCCACATATTTACACCCCAGAAAGAAATACTGAATATAACATCATATGCCGTCTGTGATATTAATGACCACAGACCAGGAGCCTCCAGTATGATTGATACAACTGTTGCACCAAGTACTTCATCAGCAGAGCCATATCTATGGAATGTTAATCTGACATTGTTCTTGAATGATGTCCAAGTTAATGAGACATCAGAATCGTGTGGCGGCAGCTACCAGAAGGGAGCGGAGAACATCATCAATTTCTGCTGCTATAAAGGAGACTTGCCTTGCTATCCCAGAATTGCCTTATATGGGATCACTGTAGTTGAAAACTTCTCCTCTTGTGTAAACTACACATTCACATCTAAGAGTGAATCAGTGAAGGTCACAAAATCATATTCTCTCTGTGGTTTTACTAACAACTGGTCATGTGGCTTCTGTTGGATTGGAAATGATAACTTACCACCACTGTGTGTCGATATGTTTGGAATTGGAGTCATCAATGATGGCCTAACATTATCAAGTGCTACGACGATCATCATTTTCTGGAGGACGTGAACTCCCATGGTGGATAGGCGGCAGGAACCATTGAAGGTTATGTCTGAAAAGTGTTCCTTCTTGCAGTTTCCTCATATTCCAAGTCCGGCTTGTTGCAGGAGCTACTGAGTTAAGTGCTCTGTGCACACCGTGAGCTGTGTGTCTCATCCGTTTTGATCCTGCTTCGATATCCCGCTTGTTTACGATGAATGATGATATCTTATGACGGGGAATAGTTGGCTGCGTTCACTTTCTGCGCGGTTTCGCATTATGTCTTTTGACGTGTGCTGAGACCGCTGCGATGGGGACTGCAGTTACCTTTCTTTGTTTGGGAGATGAGTTAGTAATTTGGATGATTCCACTGGCACGGGCGGTTGAGCAATTATGGATTTTAATTCGTTTGCTGTGATACCGAGGCCTTTCATAACCAATAACCAATAACCAATCCTGTTTTTTTCGGAACCCCATTTGAGAATCGCTTAACTGTAGTTCTATTATTGGTCTCAGCCTTTTTTCCAAGATTTTGGCGTATAGCTTTCCTGCATGGCTGAGAAGAGATATACCTCTATATTGATTGCAGTCTCTTTTGCTACCTTTGGATGGTCCAGACAAAGATTTTGCTACCTTTTTTTTTCCATATTGCTATGAGGATTGCCTGTTGCCAGTCTTCTGGGGCTTGTTGTTGGTGGCATGTTGCATTAAATATTCTGTGCAGCCATTGCATTACTATTTCTCCTGCTGCTGCTATTATTTCTATTGGTACGTTGTCTATCCCAGGTGCTTTATTTTTTGGTGCATATTTGATTACTTCTTCGATTTCCTCTTTCATGATGTTGGGTTCAGTATTTGTGAGTTCTAGCGTGGTTTTTGTTGTCTTATTGTTAGTTGGTATGTTTAACAGGTCTTCACAATATTCTTTCCATCTCTGTTGCATACATTGGTTATTTGATATTGGCTGTCCGTCTTTGTCACTTATCAGCTCAGTAGGATCGTGGTGGCGATTAGAAAGCATAAACATAGACAGCAAAGATCTAAGAATAATAAAGAACATGTACTGGCAACAAACAGCGGCCATAAGAACTGGAAACCAATTGGGAATGTTTCAACAAATAAAACAGGGTGTTAGACAAGGTTGTGTGCTGTCACCAGATTTGTTTAATATTTATAGTGAGATTATTTTAAGATCCCAAAGAGCATGCCTGGAATAACAATTGGAGGTCATAATATAAATAATCTAAGGTATGCTGATGATACAGTATTAACGCTAAGAGTTAAAGTGAGTTACAAGAAATGTTAGACATTGTAGTGAAGGAAAGCAAAAATAAAGGACTCAGCCTTAATAGCAAAAAGACAGAGGTAATGGTAACAACAAAGAAAAAGACATCACCTCAGTATAAAATAAAGACAAGTGGAACAATATTAAAGCAGGTAAATGAATTTAAATATTTGGGAACTTTGTTAACCTCAGAAGGAAGATGTACAAAAGAGGTGAGATGCATGGCTCAAGCAAAAGCAGCTTTCCAAAAAATGAGGAAAATACTATGCAATCCATTTTTGACAATAGAAACAAGGAAAAGAGTTCTTAATATTACGTAGAGCCAGTCTTAACATACGGTTGCGTATCATGGACAATAGGACAACAGACAAGAAAATCGCTGGAGTCTGTAGAGATGTGGTTTTACAGAAGAATGTTAAGAATACCATGGACAGCTAAGAAGAGTAATGAAGAGGTTCTGAGAAAGGTCAAAGCAAAAATAGAGCTAATTTCCAATGTTAGGAAGAGACAATCATCATTTTTTGGCCATGTAATGAGAAGAGAACAACTTGAATATATTGTAACAACTGGAAAAATTGAGGGACGAAGAGATAGAGGGAAGCAAAGAGAAAAAAATACCAGACAGCTTAAGAGAATGGCTTGGCAGAAGGTCAACAACAGAAATGATAAATAGTTGCCGAGATCGAAAGTTGTGGGGAGACATGATCACCTACGCCACTAGGCCTGGTACTTGATGATGATGTGGATCGTGGTTTTCTTTTCTCGCTCTTGTGGCTTTTCTTGCTTTGTAGAAATCTCTTGTGGCTGTCTTGAAGTCCCTGCTCATGATCAACATTTTAACTTTTCGAACTAAGGCATATTTTTCTTGGTTCTTGTTCTCCCTCCAATTTTAAAACAGTTTCTTCTTTTCCTTAATTGCTTCTCTGATTGTTTCGTTCCACCACGGGGTGCTCTTTTTCCCTTCTCTTGTTCTTAGCTTCGTTCCACAAATTGTTTTAGAGAATTTGGTTACTGTTTCTTTAAATTGTTTCCACTCTTCTTCTACTGTGCATACTTAGAGAGTTTCTTGAATTCCTCTGTTAGTTTTTCTTCTAGGGTTTTCCTTGTTTCTTGATCGTTTAGTTGTTTTATTTTTATTGTCTGTTCTTTTCGCTTCTTTTGTTTGTTTTCGTATATTCTCTTTATTTTTGGCTGTCTTAGTGTGATCATAACCATCTTGTGATCCGTGTCGTCTGTAATATTTGGGATTGCTCTGCTGTCGGTTACTCTTTTGGGATAATTCTTTCTGAATGGTATTTTATTTCTAGAATGTTCTTTGCCGTGTTTTGGGTCGAAGATACTCAATGTGTTGCTCTTTCTGTGTTCTCGACTCCTGAGAATATTTTCGTGTAGTTCATGTGTGTTTTCTTTATCTGTTGTCCTTTTACTCTAGTGTCCACTTAATCCTAGTATTTTAATTTTCCTTTTTGTCATTTCTTCTATGAGTTCGACTTCTTTATTTTTTATCCCGCATATATTTATCGTTGCTACTTTAATCTCCACCTTCTGTGTGATTCTCTGAGCATAACATATTTATCCCTTACCGACCTGCTGAGTCAGTCGTAAGTTAAGGGCTTAACTTAAGAAAAACTCACGCTGGGGGTTTAGCCCGACTGATGTTTCCCCCCACGTGTTTGATCGCTAAGGTCTCACATGTGATCTTTTACAATCTAAATATAAAACTTTAGCTGGTTACATTTAAAAATGTACTTATCAGCTATTATCCTCCTCCTTGGTAGAAAAACTTTACACAACCTTTCGAAAATTATATCCCGTTGGAAACATAATATATTAAATCACTTTAGTCACACAATCCGAATATAAAAACACCCGCCATCTTGAATCTGACGAATTTGATTTTTAATTATTTTTGTCGTTTCTTATTTGACTTCAGTTCCCATTTCACTGGCCATTGATGACACATCTGACAGGGCATCCAGTTTTTTTCTTGCATCATATTTACATTGTTTCTGATAAGAGCTTTGTCGTATACAAAACCAAGGTCATCTAATGACTATTTGAGATCCAAGTGTCCCCCTAATGCGCAACATATATACAGAACAATTCTACGTGATAACATCGCTAGCAATTTCAAATAACAAGGAAGATAAAATACATGGTACATGCTTTACCCCGCTTTCTATCTATCTGGAACTATTCAGTACAAACAGTTCTGCCTTCATGCGAACTTCGAAAGAGAAGTCAGTTTAGATATATTTGATTGTTTTTCATTAATGATTTATAATTAATGTTTTACAATAATTTATAATGATTTATTTTATTCATAAGACTATCTGTATCCCAGTTTTGTTCTACCAGTGCCAGACATGGGCCTTTGACTTAATTAACTATTATACAAATAACAACCACAGAAATTAAGTATGTCAGACGCATGACAGGAAACATCCTAAAAGATAAGATAAGAAATGAAAAGTTATGAAAAAAAGACTAGGAACGGAACCAGCTATTGAAGGCATAAAGACAAGAAATCAAGTGGTTCGGGCATGTAATGATACATAAACAACTAAACCTAATACAACGAGTTACCAACAAGCGATACGAGAACACCAGACCATTAGGCCGACCAAGAAAAATGTGTAAACGAAATAATAGAAACACTCTTAGATATAACAGAGCAGAAAAGGTCAATAGAAGAGCAAGAAACCGCGAACCTTATCGTCCCTCGACTCGGGAGGGCAAGTCAGGAAGGAACACAAATAAGAAAGAAAGGCAGGAAGAAAGGATAGGAAGAAAAGCAAGAACAAGTAATGATGTATTTTGTGTGTGCTTGTTTTTCTTATATTTAAAATTTTAAAATACATATTGTGTTAACAACTCAATAACTCAATGTCTGCAATTAAAAAAGTTATTTTCGTACTTGTAAGTGCAAGGGAAAAGAAAGAAAAAAAATTTACCGAGGCCATCTGTGTTTGCATACATTAAAGAATCACTTATGTTCTTTGGGTGAACGAGCAACAATTATTTTGCCGTTAAAAGAAAATGGCTGCCGATTGTATCCAGGAGTCAGGTTTCAGTGTACAATTCTCACAATCGTTTTATTTCAGAGAGTACATTAATCTATGACGTGATCAAAACTTGTGATCTATATTTTATTTTCGTAGATATCTTACCCCGCGTGGCAACGGGGCCACCACAGTGAGGGAAGAAAAGAAATGAGCCACTGTTACCAACTTCGCATGTCTAAGAGGTAACTAAGGAGCTTTAAAATCCTCGCCTGTGCTGTTGCGTAGGACGCTCACGAATCGATCGTGCCAACAGAATTTACCGATGTAGTTTGGAAAACGCTGTGACAATTGGTGGAGCGGATGTGGGAAATATCTGACAGTTATGTAACTGGTTTCATGAATAGAATAGAATAGAATAGTAGGTATCTTAATGTTTATATTTGTATGGCTATTGCTTTATATATCTCTATAAATCTTTAACAATGAAGAAAGTTGGTTCATTCTCTCTCTCTCTCTCTCTCTCTCTCTCTCTGCGATCAAGTCTCAATCAGAGTAGGATTCCAGACTCTCTCATGAAGTTAGCTGTCTGTTCAAGCGAATCGATTGCCCCATATAGTTTCTCTTCCAGGGACGTGATCGTGGACCACATTGCTGTGTTCTCAGGTCTGTGTACGAGGGGCAATCCTATAGAACATGTTTGTAGTCATATTGTCCAGTGTACAGTGGCATAGGCTGGTAGTACCAATTTTGAACTTGGTGAACATGTGATTTCTCATTCTATCGTGGCCAGTGCGTAGGCGAAGTATGATGACTTGATCCGTCCTTGATAGTTGGTGGTATCCGTCACTCTCGTTATGCTTTGGGTGTTCTCGTTTATATTTTTTCATGGAACTAACCTTTGAGGATCGATTTGACTTCATCATAACTGAGCGGATGGTTCTCTTGTGGTAATCTCCCTCCATCTTTAGCAAATTTCTCTGCGCGTTCGTTCCCGTGTATATTACAGTGTGATGGTATCCACTGAATGATTACTCGCTGGAAGTTATTGCAGTCCGAGGTCTTTGATAATCCAGGGAGCCCAGTCCGTTGTATTCACGTCCCGTGAAGCATCAGTACTGGGAACCGTGACAGCCACTTCCAGGCGGGCTCCGCTGTCAGCTGGGACTGCTTATCATCACGGAGTTGAGCCAATATATTGTCTCAACATTATATATAGCTATTATAATGTAGCAGCCCCTTTTTTTTCCAGCGGCAACCTTCACGGGCTCCTTAGTCTTGGTTACTCTGGTCACTTTCTCCTAGGGCGTGCTGATCTCCTCTTGCATCGTCATTTAGTACCTTCGTATCACATATATGTGTAAAGTTACAATATTTAATAGTTGTTAATGCGGCAGTAAACGGTACTAAATACATGCCATAATGATGGTACAATGTGCAAACAGAAGTGCTCAATGCATGTCCGACGAACATGTTCCCAAGTTTGCAACCAATGCCGCTTGATCCGTAATTGGCAGATACATGCTGGCTATCGTGGCGTACAGTTCTAGTGCCGCCACCCCTAAGGATTTCGTCATCATAATCCCCATCCGAGTCACACATATGGCGTCAAACTTGTCAACTTCTTCATCGGCCAAGCCTTCAGCCTGTTAAATCGTGAGTGCCCGACCCACATATTGCCTTCCAGCGTCCAGAGAGCATAAGCGTTCCTGTTTTACGACCAGAGCGAGTAATCGTTCCTGTTTTACGACCAGAGCGACTAATCGTTCCTGTTTTACGACCAGAGCGAGTAATCGTTCCTGTTTTACGACCAGAGCGACTAATCGTTCCCGTTTTACAGACGGCTAATCGTTCCCCAACTTCTGCTGACTCCGCGGGACGTGAAGTGGAGGGTTGGTCTTGCATTTGGTTGAGCAGCTCATCGAAGTCCATTATCGTTCGTATATACCTCGATCTTCTGAGTCTAAAATACCCGAAACCAAATTAAAAACAGCTAAGAAAATAGCATACACAATGTTAGTACCTCCCACCATCCCATTAACATCCTGGTAACGGATGTTTGCACCTGTTATCACCATATAACCGGATGGTTGGCCCGTATTTAACACGAGCTTGCTATACTTGGTCTTTGCTAGAAGCTGCTTCACCTCAGCACGTTCCTCTTTCGAGGGAATGACATCATTCTCTCGCAAACATTCCTCAAAGGAGTCACGGTCTTTGCAGTGAAAAAGGGCCACTCATCGCGTTTACTCTCAGAGGTTTGTCAAAACCGAGTTATATTTCCGGGTCAGCACCCACACGCTTTTTTTGCGAGTGCCGGCCAGAGAAGGCCAACCATGAGAGCATACTCTTCTTTTTTGTGAGAGCCTTAGAAGCGCTGCAATTGTCAATGATGTATAGAGTAGACTCTCCCTGGAATAATTTGTAGAACGCCTGCAGGTAGTCATGAAGCCGATCACCCGGATTAACTGTATACACTTCGGGGTCATCCCATACCCACGGTCGAGACTTGTAGGTTTGGTTGTATTTCAAACTGGGAAACAGATCACGATATGCTCAAATATGTGTCGGTAGGAGCCTTCCAAGAGGTCCAGAATGAAAACCGTTTTACCTGAGCCCGTCTGCCCGCAAATTATGGCAGAATGCAGTTCTGTGGGAAATAGGCTAGTATTCGACAGCCATGAATCTGCCATCTTTAATGTGTATCTGACCATCCTGAATAAGGATATTTAAATCCCCAGAGCTTGTCGCATTCTTGGGGATCTGGAGAGATATACCCTCTCAACCGTTCTCGACCCTCCTGCTCTTGCCGTGCTGAAGTCCGTCGTCACTCGTCCGCAGGTCGAGCCACAGCGCGTAGTGGTCGGTGAGGTAATAGTAGAGGGGTACATCCGCCATATTGAGATCGTTAAGCATCATGGCAACTTCAGAGTGGAGCTTGTGTGGCCCAGCTCCAAAGTACTTTCGGGCCTCGTCCCATTGCTGATAGGCTCGTAAACCTTGGGCGTATATCTGGTTTCCCTTCCCCTCAATGGTTACTTCTACCTCTGAGCCCCCTTTGGTAAAATGGCATGTGGCTCTCGAGGAGCTCAAAATCCAGCGGAATACAATAGCGATTTCCATAGGCATTCGCAATTGCCTTATCTGCTGCGCGGAGGGTCAGTGACAGCATCCCCAGCGCCAAGGCGGAGTTTAGTGGCATTCCTGTTAATTGTGACGATAATACCCTGATAGTGGGTGTTGTATCTCTCAGATGCGCTCTTCCACAGGTCGTGGTAAGTGGCGAAAATGTTATATTCGTCAATGGACAAGACTTCGATGTTGCCAGCCCGGATCACAAGTTTCTGAGCGATGGCTCGCCCCAGATTCCGACAAACAGTGCGGTTAGCGTCCGTCGAGGCGAGTGTAATGGTGAAGGCTAGACGGACCGTCCCGGGCACAATAAGGTCGTGCTCACCTAGGTTTGGGAAGCGAACAGACAGTTGCTGATTCTGATCGATTGTAGTCGGATTGTTTGGAACGACGCAAGTCAGCCGTTTGGCCTTGAGCCCTCCCGCTTCGCGGAATGTGCGATGCGGATTTAGCTTTCGACCATATGAAGAAGAACTCACGCTTATAATATATATATATGGCCCTTTTCGTCTTGTCAGACGGTCTAGTGGAGGCTATTGCGTATTTTTTTGAGGTATTGTTTTTGCCGAACAGCTTCTCTCGTGGCTAATTCTACCAATGTTTGACAAACACACGCGGTCACATAATGAACAGGTCAGGCTCGCTGGTCCACAGGGTTTACCATCCTTTTTCATGAGTCTCTTCTCTTCTAAGTCCTGTCTTAGAACAGTCTCAAATGTTGTTATACCGTTCCTTATACGTGCTCTCCATGATGTGCGATCACTTGCCAGATGCTGCCAGTCGTTTTCACAGATGGCGAAGTCTTTCAGAGATGATTTGCAGATATCTCTATATCGTAGTTTAGGTCTGCCGATTTGTCGTTTTCCGTGTTTTAGCTCGCCATATAGTATTTGCCTAGGAATGCGTTTTTCTTCCATCCGTTGGACATGCCCCAGCCATCTTAGCCTTCGACTTCTGAGCATCGACATGATTGTTAGGGTCTTAGCACGTTGCAGGACAGTTAAGTTGGTTATTTTGTCCTGCCATTTGATGTGCATTATTTTGCGGAGACATCGCATGTGGAAGACATTTAGTCTTTTTTCCTGGTTTGAGTATATTGTCCAGGTTTCGGATCCATATAGTAGTGTGCTAAGCACACAAGTTTGATATATTAAGAGTTTAGTCTTTTGAGTTAGTTTCGTGTTGTTCCATGCCCTTTTTGTGAGTTTGCCGAAGGTCGTAGCTGCCTTACCAATTCGACAGTTTATTTCTTCATCAAGAGAGATGGTTTGCGTAACTGTGGATCCAAGATATGTAAATTTCTGTACTGATTCTAGTGGGCAGTCTTTTAGAGTAATAGATATAGGTTTGAAGTCACCTTGATTTAGTATTACTGTCTTCTGAACATTAATTGACAGTGAAAAAAGGTCGCATGCTTTATCCAGGTTGTTGATCAGCGACTGTAGGGTGGCCTCACTATGAGCGACTAGGGCTGCATCGTCAGCAAATAAAAATTCTTTAAGTAGGCAACATTTGTTTTGGTTTTTGCTCTTAGTCGTGCTAGGTTGAACAGTGAGCCATCTGGTCTTGTGCGAATGTAAATATCTCCTGAGCTCTTTTCGAAGGTGTAATTTAGGAGGGCAGCAAAAAATATACCAAAAAGGGTGGGGGCGAGGACACATCCCTGTTTCACTCCTTTGTTGACTTTGAAATTCTCTGATGGACTCCCGTCAAAATGGACTTGGCCATTCATGTCTTCATGGAAGGAAATTATCAGCCTAAGTAATTTAGGAGGGCAGCCTATGCCTTCTAACACCTTGTAGAGACCATCTCTGTTTACTGTGTCGAATGCCTTTGTGAGATCCACAAAGGCAATATAGAGCGGCATATTTTGTTCCCGACATTTTTCCTGCAGTTGTCTAAGAGTGAAGATCATATCTATGGTTGATCTCCCGGGTCTGAAACCGCATTGGGACTCGGGAAGCACCCGTTCTGCAAGTCTATGCAGGCGATTAAGTACGACTCTAGCAAAAGCTTTGCCTGTTGTGCTAAGGAGAGAAATGCCTCTGTAATTGTTGCAGTCACCCCTGTCTCCTTTATTCTTGTAGAGCGTTATAATCTTAGCATTTCTCATATCATGAGGTATTTCTCCGTTTCTCCAGCATTTAATTAGCAGTTTGTATAGGTGTGGAAGTAGTACGCTTAGGTTGTCCTTTAGTACATCTGTGGGAATGTTGTCATTTCCTGCAGCTTTTCCTCTTGAGAGGGCATTTATAGCGTCAGCAAGTTCGTTCATAGTAGGCTCAACATCCAGTTCAAACATTGTAGGATATTTGGGTATTGATTACGCTTATAATATCGTAACAATATCTAGGGTAGTGTCTAATACAATGGCGCATTCCGACCCAATAGATATGGACCGTTTTGGGCCTGAGGATGTCTTGGGCCCGGATGAAGCCAGTTTCAGCTACAACCCAGATTCGTCAGCGGAGGAAGTCATCTACAACGCCTACAACCGTGTCGTCGGCGTTCGTTTCTTGCCTCATCCCCACTATGAGCTGGGGGAGCGTATAGAACAACAGCGAGATAGCATTGAGGTGGTTAAGGTACAAGCCACTTCTTTACCGATTTGGAAAAAATGGGATACTCGCCCAAACGATTGTATGACGACTTTATTGTTAAAGATGGACTTGTTACCCTCAAAGACTTTCCAGATAGAAACCTTACAAGCAAGATTGATGGGCGCCCTTTGAACCCGGCGCGGTTCAAAGGAGAAATAAAAAGTCGCTTCGAGATCTCACAGCTCAATAAAGCCGCCTTGGTTCCATTGGTAGAACTGAGAGATGTGGTCGCGAATGCGAACGCGTCATCCGACGAAACTCTAGTAAAATCAACAACAGAGATCGTCAGCGCTGTAGATCGTACGCTACCAGAAGTCGAAACATTTTTGGCCGACAACTACAGTCTAAACCTCCGAGAGCTCCGGGGCATAACAAAACAATGCAGACATTCAGAGGAGAGCACACCGACAATTTGGCCAAGCTTTCGGAACTCGACAAGTAGCTAGTTCGCCAGAAGGTAAACGTTAAAGTTGCTCAGAATTTGGATGAGTCAATCAGAAGACATGAGGAAGACACAGTGAAGACGCTAGAATCTGTAAGAGCTGCTCGCTTGTAAGCGACATCTATATAATACTCGCAATGCCTTGCGCACCCAGATCAATCGGATTCGAGAAACTATGAACAAAATTCTACAGGAGGACACAACGCTCGCTGAGAGGATTAAAACCTTGTTTCGTGAGCAACATTACCATAGTCACTATCCACACAGCGCTAAGCATAGTAATCTCCACCCTCGTCCTGACCATCACGGGAAGAGGGGCTCTGCCACACCACCACCACCACCATCACCATCGTCTCTAGCCGATAAGGGTGGCGTACAAGAGTGGGTAAAACAATGTCTGCAAGACCTTGGGCGGCTGCTGGGGAAGTAAAAGAAAAAAGTAAAGTACCCCCGTCACGCCAAGTGGCGTATAGGGAATATGGTGTTAGTGACCATCAATTTTACAGACCTTCGGCACATGATTTTTGGGTAATGTGGTCGGTATTACGCCCGTGCCGCTTTACTTTCCTAGAAAAAAATCCGGTACCCATTTAAGGCTGGGTGAACCCGGAAGCCATGGGTTGGGATCGAACCCTACCTCTCGTCCTTTGTAGTCCAGTTCACTAACCACTGAGCTATCGTGGCTCCCTGGCTGCTGGGAAAGCTCGCAGACAAAGCTGCTGCCTCCCAGGCATTATTGGCTTCATTGTAACGTGGCGTCTCTCAACAGCTCAGATAGCGGTGTGACGGCTCGCTGAAAATCTCTGGGCACTCGTTGTTAGTGTCGGCAGATTAGTCTACCTAATCTGCCGACACCAACAGACTTCCCAGGCCGTTGTTTGTTGCCAGTACATGTTCTTTATTATTCTTAGATATTTGCTGTCTACGTTTATCATTTCTAAAATTTAGATTATTTCTTGGTGCTTTACTTTATCAAATGCCTTGGTGTAATCTATGAAACATAGATATAGATCTGTTTTCACCTCTATGGCTCTCTCTATTAAAGATCTTATGATATAAATGGCATTGCTTGTTCCTTTATCTCTAACAAAACCACATTGTTCATCGCTAATTTCTGGACTGATTTTGTTTCGCACTCTTCGCATGATGATTCTTAGTAATATCTTAGTCATATGACTCATAAGGCTTATTGTGCGATAATCATCGCCTTCAATCGCTCCCAATTACTTTGGTAGGGCTATGAATATTGATTTGAGCATGTCGTCTGGTATATATCCGCTGTTGTAGATATCATTCAATATTTTTGTTATTATTTCTATTCAAAAATCACCCATGGCTTCAATCTCTTCTTTAATTATCTTATCTGGTCCAGGAGCTTTGCCTGTTTTCATATTGCGCAAGGCATCTTCCACTTCTTCTCTGAGTATTTCTGGTCCTTCTCCATTATCCTTAATAGTTACTTCCGTTCGTTCATCATTATAAAGATCTTTAATGTATTCTGTCCATCGTTCCCTTATGTTTTCTTGATCAATCAACAGTTCTCCTTTTTTGATCTTAGACATCCATTTTTTTATTGCGTTTTTCTTCCGGTTAATTCCTCAATTTGTTTGTATATAGCTTTAGCATCTCCTTTTTGTTGCAATTCGATCTCTTTGCATCTCTCTTTTAGCCATGCTTCTTTTGCCTCATTGCATTTTACTACAATTTCTTTATTTAATCTCTTATACTCATCTTTATTTTCTTTATTTCTTCTTCTTGCATCCGTTAGCTGCAAAATGTCATCTGTCATCCATTTCTTTCTTGAATGTGTCCTCACTGGTGGTATGAACTCTTTTGATGTTTGTTGCATTTATTCTTTTAGCATTTCCCACTGTTTATCAATGCTTTGTATCTTCTCTATTGCATTGTACCGGTTTTGAATTGTGATTTCATATTTGTCTTGCAGCTTCTTGTCTGATTTTAGTAAATCTAAATTTAACTTGATGTTAACTGAGGCTCGTTTTGTTGTTTTTAATTTTACTCTAAGCTTTCCCAAACTGATACATGATCACTATTGCAATCTGACCCTGGTCTAGTTTTCACACACACCAGACTGTTTCTAAATCTATTGCTTATCATTATACGTAGGGAGATCAAAAAGTAATGCACACCAATTTTTTTTCTCGGAAACTATTCGGGCAAAATGTGTGAAATTTTCACAGATTGTAGCTGAACATCCCCTTTACACTGCCTATTTTTCAACATAATCTCCGCCCAAGCGTATTGCCTTACGCCAACGCGAAACTAGGTCATGAATGCCTCGTTTGTACCAAGTTTTGTCCTGCTCGCGTAGCCATTTTTTAACTGCACGGATCACACCCTCATCATTGTCAAAGTGTGTCCCACGCAGGAATTTTTTGAGTGGTCCAAACAGATGGAAATCTGAGGGAGCCAGATCAGGGCTGTAAGGAGGATGGGGCAGTACAGTCCAACCAAATTTGTTGATTGCTTCCCGTGTTACCAGACTTGTGTGAGGGCGTGCATTGTCATGTTGAAGCAACAAATCTGCAGATGGCTTATTAGGCCGAACTCTGTGGAACCGATTTTTGAGTTTTGTCAGTGTATTGATGTAAGCTGTCGAGTTGATTGTCTCACCTCTTGTCATTACATCAACAAGAATCACACCATCAATGTCCCAGAAGACAGTGATCATCACCTTTCCGGCTGATGGAGATGTTTTGAATTTTTTTCTTTTTTGATGACTGCGGATGATGCCATTCCATTGACTGCATTTTTGTTTCAGGTTCATAATAATGTGCCCACGTTTCGTCACCGGTAACAATTTTTGACAAAAACATTTCTCCTTCAACACCGAAACGCTCCAACAATTCAGAACAGAATGTTTTCCTTTGAACTCTGTGATCATTTGTTAGGCACCGAGGAACCCATCGAGCGCAAATCTTTGAATATCCGAGAGTTTTAAAAATTGCGATTGCACTTACCTTGCTGACTGTAAGCTGCAATGTCAATTGCTGACTAGTGATACGCCTATCCTTACGAATAATGGCATCAGCCCAGTTTAACATGCCTGTGCTGGTAGCCGAGGCAACACGTCCAGAACGCGGTAAATCATGCAGCTCCACTCGTACACTTTCTGCAGCTTTAATTCTCTGAACCCAGCGACTAACTGAGCTCCTATCGACTGCAGAACATTTGTACACTGCACACAGTCGTTTATGAATGGTTGCCACAGTTTCTTTTTCCGCAACCAGAAATTCTATGACAATTCGCTGTTTGTAACGGACATTGTTGACAAGCTCCATTTTAACGGTTCATAGATTGCGTAATATTTATCAGAATGCTGTGCAATTTGGTGCACATAATTGGAACATGTCATATTCCAAGTGTGCAAAATTTCATATTCCTATCTTTATTATTAGCCGAGAAAAAATTGGTGTGCATTACTTTTTGACCTCCCGTATTATAATCAATTTGATAACGTGCGTTGTCCCCAGGGCTTTTCCATGTCCACAGACGTCTTGGATGTTGCTTAAACCAGGTGTTTCCTATCATCATGTTGTGTGTCAATAAGTTTCTCACCTCTTTCATTCCTCTCGTCTAAGCCATAATGACCAACTACTTCCTCAACTCTTTCCTTTCCTACTTTTGCGTTAAAATCCCCTAGAACTATGGTGTTTTCATGTGGTTTGCATTTATGAAGTGCCTCATTTAACTCGTTGTAAAATTTATCAATTGTTTCCTCTAGACTGTCTGCTGTTGGTGCATAAACTTGTATAAGATTTATGTCTATTGGCTTTCCATTCTATTTCACTAAAAGGACTCTGTCAGATATTGGATAAAAGCCTTTCACTGTTCTTGCTATGTTTGTATCCAAGATGATACCGACTTCTCTTTGGTGTTCAGTACCTCCGGAATAGATTATTTTATGTTTATCAGAATACATCTCTCCTGATCCGGTGTATCTCATTTCGCCCAGTAATTTTATACCCATTCTTTTCATTTCTTGTATGATGTTTTCTAGTTTAACCTTCTTCATGAGTGTTCTCACATTCCAAGTACCTATCTTTAGAGTTTGATTTATCTTTATTTTGCTTACAGTAACTTGACGACGATCGGGTATCACCTGTAGCACATGATGTCCCCTACCGAACGAGGGTTTTCCATTGGAATCCCCCTTAACGTTGTTGTCGTTATTTCTATTGTTGTGGCGATTCATGAATGTACAAAAAAATTACGACATCTAAAAAGAAATTAAGAGATCTAATATATTATATTATTACAATTTTCTAGCTTTTTTGGAGGGGGTTGGGGTTGAATGCCAAAAACTTCGATTTGTTGACATTTGTAAATGTGATATGAAGACTCTGAATATAAACCCAGCAGCACGGGAATAAATAGCTGACCTCAATCTTTGAAAACACACTCTAAAGTTCCAACTCAAACAAGGAGCAGACAGATTCATAGAAAAAGAAAATACACGGCGAAAGGAAAAAAAAAAACATTTCTAGGAGAGTTGCAAATTCCATATTCAACTATGACTGACGTAGGCTACTAGTTTATTGGATAGTTTAGTAGAGTGTTAGTAATTTATTTGAAATGAAAATGCATAGTCTGATAATCCAGACTGTGGAAGTATTGATGATTTTGGTTATAACTCCCTACCATTAACTTCTGCCTGTCACTGTTTACAGGCTTCTAAGGAGTCGAGGACTATTCATTTTTGTTGTCGCGATCTCTTTTTATGACAAAATCTTTCACTTTAACAGTTGAAAGTTCTTTGGATAATATTTATATATTTCTCTCCTTCACTTTATAGCTTTCGTAGTCGTTTTCTCTCTTTCACTGTATACATGTCTTTATTGTTTTCTTTTTTTTCTTTGTCTTTCAATGTCAATGGAAAACATTGCTTATTGTTTTTTTGTTATCTTCCCTTGGCCTCTCGTACTCTTTTGTTTTGTTTATTTCTAATATTCCATATATTGTATATTAAGGTTGTTTATCCTTGAGTATGGCGTTGTCGTAGTGCTAAAGTCTCGTTGTTTCATAGTTTGATTGTGACGAAAATATGTACCGGAAGATTGGAAAAAAAAAATGTTGGACTTGGTTCGTTTTGTTTAAGATCTTCACTTCTGATCTTATCTCTACTATTGTTTCCTGCTGTGTGTCGTGTTATTTTTGGTGTTGGTTATTTTTCTGAATACTCTTGAGAATTACTTCAAGGTCTGACATTGAGAGAGCAACATTGAATTGACAACTGCGTTCGTTTTTTTTTCCTATTGGTGAATCCCGCTTTGCCAGTATAATTCGTGTTTTGTTTGACAATAGTGGCAACATCTGCCAGTTGGTTTCACAAGTTTCGATGTACCTTGAACATAATTGTGTCTTAGTGCGCTGTAAGTAGTTATTATAGTCAAAAGAACACCTGATCACCAAACCAAGGGTCGGATATCGTATCGTTTCGTAACGTTATAGGCTGGGGGAAGAGACAAAAGTTTTTGAAAGGTAAAAGTAGAGGGAAATATGTGATAAAGATAGAAGGTGGATGTAATAGTGAGGGCGAATCAAAACTGACCAATTAAGAGATTGTTTAGTTGGATTTTTATTTGATTTAAATGGATTTCAGGGAGGAGTGGTATGTGCGGTGTGGTAAAGATAAAAGATGGATGTAATAATTGTAAGTTTTATATATGAAAGTACGAATTAGATAGACTTCTACAAATGCATCTAGTAAAATATTATTTTTTCTTTCAGTCTATATGATATATATATATATATATATATATATATATATATATATATATATAAATAAAATATTAAAATTGTTCTGAGAGAGCTGTGTTTGTCTAATAAGTGTAGGTGTCACTGTAAGTAATTATGTCCATAGGTATGGTGGGTAATTGTCTTTGTGGATATGGCGACTAATTGCATATCTAATTTGTATGCCAGTGTGAATAGACATTTGATGAATCAATAATGATGAAACTTTAGTTAAGAGGTATATGTTCGAGTGTCGAGATGCTGTTATTTAGTAATAAGATGAAGGTATGTAATTATCACAGAATGACTGCTTTGTTGATAATTGATATTTATAGTAGAAGGTGGGGATTGTAGTGTTACTGTATTGTATATGAGGCATCGATTTTATTTCTTTATTAAATAGATATGTTCTATGTTGATAATGGTTATCTTTAATAGAAGTCGGTTGTTATAGTTCTCCACCTCCTTTTAACTGTTCAAAGCAACAAGTAGGTGACGGTAACATTTATATAAGTATATAGCAAAAAAGACAGCAGCATGGCTTAATTTAATAAACGATTCTTTAGATTTACTAATAAAACTTCTATAGAGAGCCATATTCTGGCGCTTTCATCAGAGCATTAAGGGAACAACACGAGATAGAGGCATATCAGACTTTCAGAGCACAGGTCATAAATGGCACAATTCTGTGTGAGCAAAGGGAAGGCCCTGCTTGCAAGCTACATTGAGCAGACGGACCAAAGATATAAGGCTGTCAGAATAATGATACGGGGGTCATACGCAGAATTTTGTGAGAATGTAGTGCTAGGAGAAGATGTCACGATGACAGCCGATGCTATTCGCACTACATTTAAAAGGTACACAACACTGCTTATGGCCCAGATGTTGTTCGGTATGACAACATATGCGATTTAGCTACTTCTGCTACCGAAGCCAAGCAAGGACCATTCTCAGATGAGTGCGTACAGAATCATTATTACGATGCAGAACACTACGGGCAAGCTACTGGAGACAATTGATGCCTGTGTACTCACCTGTCACCTTGAATAGATACGTGCATTCCCACCCACACTCGGGGGTTATTGATATAACAAAGAGACATGTTCAGTGCAGCATTACGGTCTTCAACTATGACGTCTTGGAAGGCTTCCACAGACAAGAGGAGACATGTCCTGCTGCTAAAGATCTGGAGAAGGCATACAGCAGAGTACCATTTGAATACATCACGAACAAGCTCCTCAACTGGCGGTTTACCCCTTACACATCAGATGGATCGCTACAGCACTATTTCAGAGGATACTCAGATGTGGAAGTTGGTCATCCGAGCCAACATCAATTTGTCCAGCGCTACCACAATGTTCACCATTGTTAACAGTTTTGTTTAAAGTGTACACAATAACGATCACGGAACAACAGCTGGATTGGAGGGAAGAACTATGACTTTTGCTGATGACATTCTCGTATATCGATAGGGAAGAGACAGACGGAAAATCGCCTCCACATTGCAAAACGAACTCGATCACATCTCTTCCTGGTGTTGAGTATCAGGTGTCTTGGTTATTCCTAATAAAACCTCAGTTTCATGGTTCTCCCTTTACAATAATATCGTTAACATGGAAACACCTGTGGTACCAGTGGGAGCTGATGAGATGACCAGGGACAGGTTGATGACGAAGAAATCAAGTGACCAAGATCACTTCTAGAAGACCAAGTAGACATCAAGTGACCAAGATCACTTCTAGAAGATCAAGTAGACATCAAGTGACCAAGATCACTTCTAGAAGACCAAGTAGACATCAAGTGACCAAGATCACTTCTAGAAGACCAAGTAGACATCAAGTGACCAAGATCACTTCTAGAAGACCAAGTAGACATCAAGTGACCAAGATCACTTCTAGAAGACCAAGTAGACATCAAGAGTATCCAGTGCACCAACAGCTCAAACAGGGAAAGATGATAGTCTTAAAAGAGGCAAAGCATGAGTGCCCCGAGCAGAAGATGTTATCAAACAGATCTGTGGGCTTACCAATATCAACACAAATAATTATTTGTTTATAATAAATATATTAAAAATGTTTGTAAATGAATGCGAGGAGTGGATACTGGTGTCACACTCGAAAGGAAATGTATGGAGCAGAACTCAGTAGTGGTCAATGCATTGGTCAACGATTTTATCTGGGATAACACGGATGAGAACGATGCAATCATATACACAGACGGATCAGTAATAGGACACAACACGCGTGCATAGGCATTTACAGTACGCTCGCAGGCATAATAGTCAAAGAGGATAGTAGTGCATACGTTATGACAACGAGTAGCATGACGATGGAAGTGATGACAGTGATCAAGGCTATCTTCTGGTTAGAGTCACAAGACTACACCCACGCCATGGCGAATTGATGAATTGATGAGCATGATAAGAAATGTGGAGGCGGGCTCTGTACGCAAGCAATGGGTAGAGTCATTGCAGAAGTCTAAAATACGTTGAGTCACCTTTGTCTACGTTCCTAGACAGGCGGGAATACGGGGAAATGAAATAGCGGACATGTTGGTTAACTGTCGTTGAAGACGGTCAACCACTGGATCAGGCGAATATCATCAATACCCTCAGAGATGTGGGAAGGGCACGGAATTTTGACAACCATGAGTCCACGTCACTACTCCGGATGAAAGAGATGGGAGTTAAGATGGGCACAGCCAGAATCTATAAACCAAGTGGCCGTATAAGAGGACTTAACAATCAACACAGAACTGGAGTCGTCAGTCGCTGGACGCCGCAGGACTTGCTTAGGAGGAGATCTGAGCACATATGAACATGTTCGGAGTGCAATGAGGATGACTCGTAAATAAATAAATAACTATGACATCAGCATATCTCAGTGGATTGTGACATATTTATCGACTGATAGAGTGCCCCGTGGTGGTTTGGTTAGTGCACTTACCTGCTGACCTGAAGGATCGGGGTTCAAATGTCAGTTAAGGTAACATTTTCATGAACTATAAAAGCTATCGTGTCAACACATCATCTTTAAATAGCAACCAGAGATATTCTCTGGGAGAAATGGAGCTGAGGTTACTACAACAACGTCACATCAATTATCCAAAGCCAGTTACTATTGGACTCTCCTTTACCTTTATCATTTATGAATCATGTTTTAGCTAAATCAAATGTTGTCTTCGTTTATGTCATCTCAACGTTCATAGCTTGACCCTATGCACGATTTTGCATATTTGTAGTTGTTATTCTTCGTCGTCTTCTACTTCTTCCTCTCATTTCTTATCTCTTAACTATTTGGGTCGTTGGGGCATGCGACTGATTTCATAACCATTTCAATTGATCTCTCTTCAGCCATTCTTTGAGATTCTGAGAGGCAGATGATCGATATACATGGTGAAACAATTCTATTTTGCAATCCTTCACTAAAGATCATAATATATTGTTTACTCAGCTTCCATTACACATTTATGAATGCACACACACATACACACACACGCACACACAGACACACACACACACACATATAATTGGCTTTCTATACTGTTAATTATTTTGTTCTTGGCTTACATACATTGCGAAAAAAAACATCTCACAATATAACATTTACCACGAGTATCACACTTTGGGCCGCCATAATCTGCCATGCAACGTAGACAGTGACCAGTTGCATTGTTACATGCCCTATCGATACAGTTGGCAGAGCAGTTGTATTCACATGTTGGTCCGTAATGACTTTGAGTTCATTCTGGGAATAAGGGAGAGTCATTTCAGCGATCACGATTTAGACTTATGTGAATGAAATGTATGTACGTACGTACCTATGTGAATGAAATGTATGTGTGTACGTACCTATGTGAATGAAATGTATGTGTGTACGTACCTATGTGAATGAAATGTATGTGTGTACGTACCTATATGAATATTTGTGCATAAATATATATATATATATATATATATATATATGTGTGTGTGTGTGTGTGTGTGTGTGTGATTGTGTATGAGTGCGTGGCCGCAATAGCTCAGCGGTTATTAAACTGGACTGCAAAGGACAAGAGCCGGCTTGCGGGTTCACCCAGTTTTAAATGGCAAGTGCTTTTTTTCTGGGAAAGTAATGCGGAATGGGTGTAATACCGACAATATTGCCCCCCCCCCCTCAAAAAAAAAAAATAAAATAAAAAATAATCATGTGCCGAAGTTATGTAAAAATAATTGCCAGTAGCAGTATATTCCCTATACTCCTACTTGCCTCATAAATTACAGCAAGTCTTTTACGTACAGTATTAGAAACTGAATGTCATGAAAAATATGGGTTTATCAACACACCAAGTGTAAGTGATCAAATGACTATACCATGAACAGCAAGCAGCTATCATAATACGGGAGAAACAGGGAATTGTTTTGAAGTACAATAAGTGGTGGTGAGCCGCGATAGCTCAGTGGTTAGTGAACTGGACTACAAAGGACAAGAGGTAGGTTTCGATCCCAACCGACGGCTTCCGGTTCTATCTATTGACCTTTCGAGCCGTAACCGGCCCATAGGGCGTAGACCAAGATACACCTTCTCCTATATGAATTTTTGTTCTAGCAGTTTTCTTTTAAAGTAATTTTATCAAATCTCGCCATCTGTCTCTGTTCTGTGCAAGCAGTTCTATCTCATTGAGGGAGCCGACTCCTGCTGCTCTTGCCTCTCTCATCAATGTTCTTCTCAGTGTCTCCCTGGGTCTTCCTCTTTTTTCTTTTACCTGTTGTTTCCCATATGAGGGCTTGCTTTGCTATTCGATTATTATCTCTTCTCATCACATGTCCAACGTATGACCATCGTCTTTTCTTTATTACTGAAGATATTAGTGGTTGATTGGCGATTTCTCTAATTTCCTCGTTTGTTTTGAATTCGTTCCATGTTATACCAAGTATTTTCCTTAGACATTTATTTTCGAATGCGTTCAACTTTATTTCTATATCTCTTGTTGTTTTCCAGCTTTCACACGCATACGTAAGGGTTGATAGTACATTTGATTTGAATAGCCTAAGTTTTGTGTTTGTGCTAATGAGTTTTGATTTCCACAACTTTTCAAGGCTTCTGAAAGACATTGCTGCTTTAGCTATTCTGATTCTAATTTCTTTGCTCGTATCCCCTTCTCGATCAATGTGACTTCCAAGATAGATAAAGTGATTGATCTCTTCTACTGGTTTGTTTTCCATGTATATTTTGTCACTTGTTGGAATTAAACTTTTCATGACTTTAGTCTTAAAAGACTTCGCTTCGCTTCCGGTTCACCCAGCCCTTAATGGGTACCGGATTTTTATCTGGGAAAGTAAAGCTGCACGGGCGTAATACCGACCACATTACCCTAAAAATCATGTGCCGAAGGTCTGTAACATTTATGGTCACTAACACTATATTCCCTATACGCCGCTTGGAGTGACAGGGGTACTTTACTTTTACAATAAGTGGTGAGACAAGGATGCATCCTCTCTTCATACCTGCTCAACATTTGTGTTGAAATCTAAAAACATCATTAGACATTTCAGAAGCCCTTTTCAAACTTTCTGCAATAAATGGCAACATCATTCCAGAATTCGGATACGCTGCTGACACAATCTTCCTCTTAAAAATTTCAAAAGGATAAAAATAGACAATGGAGCGTGGTTAAACGAAAATGCAGAGAATAGCAATACCTTTATGTAAACATACATAAAACTAAGATCATGCCTATTGACAAAACAAAGAGACAACCCAAAATTATCATTAACAGTCAAGAACATGAAACTGTAACAAGAAATGGAATCTGCCAGAAAGTGATCAAAAGAAGTTCAGCAATAGCAACACCAAAACTAAACGTCATGAAGAAAATATGGCGCAATACCAGTCTATCTAGCTATTGAACTTTCCAGCCGTAGCCGGCCCATGGGGCGTAGACCAAGATACTCCTTCTCTTATCTAAATTGTTGTTCTAGCTGTTTTCAATTCTTTTAAAGATATTTTATCAAATCTCACAATTTGTCTCTGTTCTATGCAAGCAGCTCTATCTCATTGAGGGATCCGATTCCTGCCTCTCTTGTCTCTCTCATCAATGTTCTTCTCAGTATCTCTCTAGGTCTTCCTCTTTTCCTCTTACCTGTTGTTTCCCACTTGAGGGCTGGCTTTGCTATTCGGTTATTGTGTCTTCTCAATACGTGTTCAATATATGGCCATCGTCTTTTCTTTATTACTGAAGATATTAATGGTTGATTAGCGATTTTTCTAATTTCCTCGTTTGTTTTGAATTCGTTCCACGCTATACCAAGTATTTTCCTTAGACATTTATTTTCGAATGCGTTCAGCTTTGTTTCTATATCTCTTGTTGTTTTCCAGATTTCACACGCATACGTAAGGGTTGATAGTACATTTGATTTAAATAGTCTAAGTTTTGTGTTTGTGCCGATGAGTTTTGATTTCCACAACTTTTCAAGGCTTCTGAAAGATATTGCTGCTTTAGCTATTCTGATTCTAATTTCTTTGCTTGTATCCCCTTCTCGACCAATGTGACTTCCAAGATAGATAAAGTGATCGATCTCTTCCACTGGTTTGTTTTCCATGCATATTTTGTCGTCTGTTGGAATTAGGCTTTTCATGGCTTTAGTCTTTTTATGATTGAGCTCAAGCCCAATTTTAGGTAGCCGCGTTAGCTCAGTGGTTATTGAACTGGACTACAAAGAACAAGAGGTAGGGTTCGATCCCAACCGACGGCTTCCAGGTTCACCTAGCCTTTAATGGGTACCGGATTTTTTTTCTGGGAAAGTAAAGCGGCACGGGCGTAATACCGACCACATTACCCCAAAAGTCATGTGCCGAAGGTCTGTAACATTTATGGTCACTAACACCATATTCCATATACGCCGCCACTTGGCGTGACGGGGGTACTTTACTACTTTTTTCAAGCCCTATTTTGCTGGCTATTGATGGTAGTTCATTTGTGTTTTCCTGCACTGTTTTTATCTGACTGCTGATGAGAACTATGTCATCAGCAAAGTCGAGGTCCTTTAAATGGTCTCATTGTATCTATTCGATGCCTTTATTACCAGTGCAGCATTTCTTCATTATGAAGTCCATAACAACTCCAAATAACAAGGGAGATAAAATGTATCCTTGGTTAACCCCAATTTCTATTAGAAAACATTCAGTCCTTCCTCTGTTCGAACTGCACATGTGTAACAATCATATATGTCTTTAATAATATTTATGATTTTTTATGGTAAGCCATATTGTTTCAGAATTTTCCACAAAGAATCTCTATGAATACTGTCAAATGCTTTTTTGAAGTCGATAAAGTTAAGTACAAAAGGTTTTTGCTTTAAATGTGTTCCTTCAATATAAGTCGTAGAGTGAAAATGTGGTCAAGGCAGCTTCTCCCTTTTCTAAACTCAGCCTGTTCTTCACGCATTACTGTATCTATTGAATCCTTTATTCTATTTAGGATGATTTTGCAGAATAACTTTGAGGCAACTGACAAAAGTTAAAGTGTCACGTCTCTCCAGTTGTTACAATCTCTAAGATTGCCCTTTTTTGGAATCTTAACAATGATTCTTTTTTTCCATTTATGAGGCGTCTTCCCTGCTTTCCAAATGATGTTAAACATTTTCTGGAGATGTATTAAATTATGGCTATCAATTGCCTTGAGGATCTCAGCTGTTAACTTATTCTCTCCAGCAACCTTGTTATTGGCCATACGCTTTAAAGTGGTTTCGGTTTCACTCAAGGTGAAGTCATCTAAATTTACATCTAATTCTGCTGCTGGTGTTTCAGCTTCAAAATCTATTAAACTGTGGGTTGTGGACGGTTAAGCATTTCTTTGAAGTGTTCTGCCCAACGGGCATTTTATGTCCGCGCTTGTTGTTAGCATTAATCCAGATTTGTCTAGAATTGGTGTTCCACTGGATGTGTATGTGTTTGTCAGCATCTTTTGTACAGTATAGAGAGTTCTGCTGTCACCTGTAATTGCAGCTGTCTTTACTTTCTCTGCCAAATTGTCTTTATAAGCTCTTGTATCTCTTCTTGACGGACTTTTTACTTTGTTGTCTAAATCTTTGTATGTTGCTTTTGCAAGGACCTTTCCAAGATATGTCTTTACATTAGTCATGGCTCTCTTCGCTTCTCTTCTTTCTTTGATGTATTTCCACGTAGTGTCTGAAATCGAAGCTCGTTTTTCCATTTTCTTCAGCCCGGCCTTGCTTCTGCTGCTGTCATTAGTATTTTGCTCTGTGAGTCCCACATTTAATTGATATCTAGTCTATTTCACCAAGTGCTGCATAACAATTACTTAGCTCTATGTTGAACTTTTCCTTTTTGGCTTCATCTTTCAGCTTACAACTATCAATGTTATGTGTAGTTGACCTCTTCTGTTGGCTTTTAAATTTTCATCTTATTTTCCCAATGCACAGGTTGTGGTCACTATCAACATCAGCACCTCTGGATGTTCTTACATCTATCAATGATGATCTGAATTGTTGTTTAATACATAGGTGGTCAATTTGATTTGAGGTTCTATCATCAGGAGATATCCATGTTGTTTTGTGAATATTTTTGTGCGGAAATAATGTCCTAGTACCAGTAATGCAGTAAAATTAAAATTACAGAGGACATGTATCTTTCCCATAGCAACGTGTGGTTATGAACCATGGACAATCTCGTAAACATCAAGGGCAAAGAAGAAGTTCAATCGTAACAAAATGCTATAGAAAAATCCATAGATACATTTGATATATACTAACAGGTTTAACGTTAGAAATAACTGGTTTATAAGCACAATTGTACAAAGAAAATTAAAATACTATAGCTACGTCAAAAGACACAGATGGCTAAAAAGAACAATAATTGATGGCATGGTTCCGTTGCGACATCAAGGAGATCTTGAACTTGCAGCAACAGTTAGAGATCTGGCTAGAGACAGATTTTTTCAGACTGAATGTGTTGAATGCAAAGTCTTGAGAGCAAAAATGCGATCTGATGATGATGATATATATATATATATATATAGAAACACACACACACACACACACACACACGCACAAATATCTGGAGAGAAAGAAAGATAGAAAGACAGAGAGAGAGAGAGATGGAGCTCAATACCGTCGCTCGCGTAAGTGATTTGCCGAAATAGCTTCTGTGTTAGTCCAGTACTTCACTTGACGGTCGTACCTTGTCCGAACAATTCCCTTGGGCTCTAATATATATATATGTATATATATATATATATATATATATATATATATATATATATATATATATATCTTTCAATAGGATGACGTGACTCTAATATGTCGAATGGCCCCCATCACTGGTCACCTTCTGATTACAGTGTAAGTAAAAAAGAAAAGTACCCCCGTCACGCCAAGTGGCGTATAAGGAAATAAGGTGTTAGTGACCCTATATTTTACAGACCTTCAGCACATGATTTTTGTTGTAATGTGGTCGGTATTACGCCCATGCTGCTTTACTTTCCCAGAAAAAAATCCGGTACCCTTTTAAGGCTGGGTGAACCCGGAGGCCGTCGGTTGAGATCGAACCCTACCCCATGTCCTTTGTAGTCCAGTTCACTAACCACTGAGCTATCGCGGCTCCCTTCTGATTACAGTGTACGAGAGAAAATACTGCCATATATACAACTATCCACAACACATTTGTCGTTATCATACAGTTTATATTACATCTATTATCCGCATTCGTCTCTCTAACTCTATTCATTGTGGCTTTCGGAGCTAATCGAGTAATTTATGAATGTCAGATCGTGTAATTTGTTATGTTTCTGCGCCACAGATGCCCAACAGCTCACAGGCGAACGCACTACAACTCATAGTTCTGTTTGCCTTTATCGTTCAGTAAATCACACTTGAGTGAAGTCTACATCTCCTGACGGTCCGCCTAGAAAAGTTTATCTAACCTGAGGATGCGAGTATTGATCGAAGATGAAAATGATAAAGATGGAAATATTTTGAAAAGGAGTAAGAGCAGCTTTCAATTTATGTCAGCAGATCGACAAAAGGCTGTTTTATCCTTTCCTTCAGATACAGGCTCTCCAAAATGCAGCATTGTTTGAAAAATACAAACACTATCGGTCATTCACGGCCGGGACATTCAGTTATTTTTTACCTGCGATGTGGAGATGTGGAACAGAATGTGCTAAAGATGAACGGTCGCTACCCGGTCAAAATGTGCTAAAGACGAACGGTCGCTACCCGGTCAAAATGTGCTAAAGATGAACGGTCGCTACCCGGTCAAAATGGGCTAAAGATGAACGGTCGCTACCTGGTCAAAATGGGCTAAAGATGAACGGTCGCTACCTGGTCAAAATGTGCTAAAAATGAACGGTGGCTACCCGGTCAAACTGTGCTAAAGATGAGCAGTTGCTACCCGGTCAAAATGTGCTAAAGATGAGCAGTTGCTACCCGGTCAAACTGTGCTAAAGATGAGCAGTTGCTACCCGGTCAAAATGTGCTAAAGATGAACGGTGGCTACCCGGTCAAAATGGGCTGAAGATAAACTGTCGCTACCCGGTCAAAATGCGTTAATTATGAGTGGTCGCTAGCCGGTCATAATGTCATGAATGTCATAATGTGCTAAAGATGAACGGTCGCTAGCCGGTCTATAATGTGCTAAAGATGAACGGTCACTAGCCGGTCATGTGCTAAAGATGAACGGTCGCTAGCCATAATGTGCTAAAGATGAACGGTCACTAGCCGGTCATAATGTGCTAAAGATGAACGGTCACTAGCCGGTCATAATGTGCTAAAGATGAACGGTCACTAGCCGGTCATAATGTGCTAAAGATGAACGGTCACTAGCCGGCCATAATGTGCTAAAGATGAACGGTCGCTAGCTGGTCATAATGTGCTAAAGATGAACGGTCACTAGCCGGCCATAATGTGCTAAAGATGAACGGTCGCTAGCTGGTCATAATGTGCTAAAGATGAACGGTCGCTAGCGTCATAATGTGCTAAAGATGAACGGTCACTAGCCGGTCATAATGTGCTAAAGATGAACGGTCGCTAGCCGGCATAATGTGCTAAAGATGAACGGTCACTAGCCGGCCATAATGTGCTAAAGATGAACGGTCACTAGCCGGCCATAATGTGCTAAAGATGAGCGGTCGCTAGCCGGCCATAATGTGCTAACGATGAACGGTCGCTAGCCGGTCATAATGTGCTAAAGATGAACGGTCGCTAGCCGGTCATAATGTGCTCAAGATGAACGGTCATTAGCTGGTCAAATTTGTGAAACATTCAAATATCTACCCATGGCATAGACGGATGTGTTCGAAAAATCAACAGATATTGAGACTTGTCGTAAATTAGAGTCACAACTGATCTACGTCAACTTAACTAGGTGAACGCTGAAGAAGAAAAAAATAAGATCCGTCTTTAAGGGCGTACTATTTCGTTCAATACAACCTCTGATCTCTGGAGTCTCATAATTACATCCTCATTAATATCCCGATCACTCCCCAAAAAATCGTCCTTGAGAGTATTAAGGTTACATCACTTTTCAAACAGGTTGATGCACTCGATTCATTTCTTATTTGTTCTCGTACTTGTGACCAAGACAGTTATATCACACATTTTCTTGAAAATCCTATTTCTCCAGATGTCCAATAAATTAATAATTGATCCGCCAGTTCTGACTTCTCTGAGCGTAAACTGCAGTTGATCACAATCTCTGCTTTCTAGAAAGACATCTCGTAACAGTCTTGGCCTCCATTTTAATGCATGAAGTATTTAGCACATTAGCTGAGCTGTGTTGTTCCATAGCTTTACATCTCATTATATACTGCAAGATGTAGAGTTCAATGCAGACAGAGGTCCATGCCTATGAGTCATGTCCCAGGCGTGTCTCATCCTCCTTTAGAGTGTCAAGAAGATTAGGGCCGAAACACTTGCTCGACTGGGGACTTCTGATAAAAAAAAAGATTTGCCTCCTGCTGCTAAGCTCTGTTTAAAGAGTTTGCTATTGCTTCCATTGCTTCCATCATCATCATGCTGCATATCGGTCGGCGTAGGCGATCATAGACTTCCACAAACTTATATCCACAGTGCATCGTATCAGTTCTGTTGTTGAATGTTTTCCATGACATAACACCGAGCTATCTAGTATCTTCTCTCTTTCTCGTCTGCGATCTCACTTCCCTGTAATTTGCCAGTTGTTACCAAGAATTCCAACTTTTTTCTTAACATGATATGCCCGACAAGTGTTGATTGTTTCTTCCTGAAGTTTTTTAAGAGCTCCCTTTTTGTGTTGACCTCTATGAGAACTTCCTCATTACTCTTTTTAGCAGTCCAGGTAACTTTCAACATTCTTCTGAGAAATCCCATCTCTGTGGCCTCTAATCATCTTGTAATTTCTTTGTTTACTGTCCATGATTCGCTTCCATAGGTCAGGATTGGCTCTATATAGCACCGATGAACTCTCTTTGTCACTTCTCTTGAAATAGATTTGTTGCGTAAGACATTTTTTTATTTTCTGAAATGTTAATTTTGCCTGTGTTATTTTGCTTTTTATTTCTATGGCGCATATTCCATCTGATGTTATTATTGTCCCAAAATATTTGATGCGGTGCACTTGTTTCAGATATGTCCTGTTTTTTTTAATGCTGCAGTATGGTGATGATTGTTTATTCGATATGGCCATTAATTTTGTTTTATTACTGTTCAGACTGAGACCTTTCTTATTTATTACAATTATGTCTATCATTTCTTATAGTTCATTCTCCATCTCTGCAATTAAGACTACGTCATCCGCATATCGCTAATTGTTTATGTTGTGACCGTTGGCTTCAATTCACTCTTTTGTCTACTATTGATCTCATAATATTTTCGCTGTAAAGTGAAAACAAATACGGCGACATAGATTTACATATCATTTTAAACACGGAGTGTCACCCAATATTTAACCCTCTCCTTACCAATCCGTTACTACATATTTCAGCATCTACCATACCAGCATGAACATTAACCAGCTGCTGTCGTAGCTCATCATCGCTTGGAGGTTGTCCTGATACAAATTTAGTAAAAAAATAAATTGATGCAAATAATAAATAATTTAACAATAAACATTCTCCAGATAATGTTCATAAATACCGGAACACTTAGGTCCCTCAAAATTGTCATTGCAAGAACATTCCCCTGTTGCATGATCACACACGCTTATGCAGTTCTCAGGGCACATATTATCACAATCTGATCCATAGAATCCATCGGTACAAGCTGTAAGATATCAGATGAATGCATTGTGATCATTGTGAAATGTTAGAGAAAAACAAAGAAATCTACGCACATTAGAGACTGTATGCATGAAGATAGTTACATGTGTTGTATTTTGACTGAGATTAACATCGAAGTATAATTAGTTATTACTTTATCAGATCATATATTGTCTCATATAAATATATGATCTTAATTTGATCTTACTTTCCTGTAAAGGTATCTGTATTAGAATGCGCTCTTTAGGCTCACTGAAATGGTAAAACAAATGACACAACAACAATTGAGTAATTATTACATTATCAATGTGTATTATATTTGCAACTACGTAGGGAGGTCAAAAAGTAATGCACACCAATTTTTTTTCTCGGAGACTATTCGGGCAAAATGTGTGAAATTTTCACAGATTGTAGCTGAACATCCCCTTTACACTACCTATTTTTCAACATAATCCTCGTCCAAGCGTATTGCCTTACGCCAACGCGAAACTAGGTCATGAATGCCTCGTTTGTACCAAGTTTTGTCCTGCTCGCGTAGCCATTTTTTAACTCAACGGATAACATCCTCATCATTGTCAAAGTGTGTCCCACGCAGGAATTTTTTGAGTGGTCCAAACAGATGGAAATCTGAGGGAGCCAGATCAGGGATGTAAGGAGGATGGGGCAGTACAGTCCAACCAAATTTGTTGATTGCTTCCCGTGTTACCAGACTTGTGTGAGGGCGTGCATTGTCATGTTGAAGCAACATATCTGCAGATGGCTTATTAGGCCGAACTCTGTGGAACCGATTTTTGAGTTTTGTCAGTGTATTGATGTAAGCTGTCGAGTTGATTGTCTCACCTCTTGTCATTACATCAACAAGAATCACACCATCAATGTCCCAGAAGACAGTGATCATCACCTTTCCGGCTGATGGAGATGTTTTGCATTTTTTTCTTTTTGGTGACTGCGGATGATGCCATTCCATTAAATGCATTTTTGTTTCAGACTCATAATAATGTGCCCACGTTTCGTCACCGGTAACAATTTTTGACAAAAACATTTCTCCTTCAACACCGAAACGCTCCAACAATTCAGAACAGAATGCTTTCCTTTGAACTCTGTGATCATTTGTTAGGCACCGAGGAACCCATCGAGCGCAAATCTTTGAATATCCGAGAGTTTTAAAAATTGCGATTGCACTTCCCTTGCTGACTGTAAGCTGCAATGCCAATTGCTGACTAGTGATACGCCTATCCTTACGAATAATGGCATCAGCCCGGTTTAACATGTCTGTGCTGGTAGCCGAGGCAACACGTCCAGAACGCGGTAAATCATGCAGCTCCACTCGTACACTTTCTGCAGCTTTAATTCTCTGAACCCAGCGACTAACTGTGGTCCTATCGACTGCAGAACATTAGTACACTGCACACAGTCGTTTATGAATGTTTGCCACAGTTTCTTTTTCCGCAACCAGAAATTCTATGACAATTCACTGTTTGTAATTGACATTGTTGACAAGCTCCATTCTAACGGTTCATAGATTGCGTAATATTTATCAGAATGCTGTGCAATTTGGTGCACATAATTGGAACATGTCATATTCCAAGTGTGCAAAATTTCATATTCCTATCTTTATTATTAGCCGAGAAAAACATTGGTGTGCATTACTTTTTGACCTCCCTTCAGTAATAATCCATTTAAGATAATGCTTCTCAAATGTTTTTAAAATATATTTTTAGAAATAAACAGAAGAAATGCAAGAATACTAAAATATAATTAGCGAGAAAGGCACCCAATCTTTCTCTGTCTCTTTTCCTCCATTTCCTCATGTACCCTTTAGGGGAGGAAGGGGGAGTGAAGAGGGTGGGTGGGTCGAGTGAGATACAAAGTTCTGCTTGCCGAACTTGTGGCGGCTTTACTGATTGTCAGTTGATGTTGTAGCTCTTCTTTGATGTTGTCTGTCCATCTTACTCTGGGTCTGCGCCTTGTTCTTCCCTCTTCGCTTTTAATATATGCCTTAGATGGTAAGGAATCACATGACATTCCATTTAGATGAGCAAGCCAGTTTATTTGATGTTTCCGTATGTAACTTAGGGATTGATTCAGTGGCTGCGCTTTCTCTTATCAATCTGTCTTTTCTGATCACTCGAGAAGCTTTTCTCAGACATCTCATTTCTATTGTGACAAGCTTTCGTGTATGCTTAGTCGTAATTGATGATATGTGGCTTAGGAAGTTCCATGTGGGAATGGATGAACTCTGTATAAAAAGTTTCTTCGTGGTAATAGGTATTGCTTTGTGTTGAAGTATAGGGGATACCTGTTCTAATATTTGGTTTGGCTTGTTGTATCGTTTGTCTATTTCTTGATCGATTTTACCATCTTCAGAGAATGACGTTTCTAGATATTAAAAATATGCTACTTGTTGTATAACTCGTTGTTCTATAGCCAAAGCAACATGAAAATCAACATCAACATAGCTGTAGAAATAAACAGGTTCATGGGAAAAAAACAGAATATCTTCATATCGGCAGACGACACACTATTTAAGGTGGTGAAGGAATTCAATTATCTAGGGAGTCTAGTGACAGATGACAACACACAAACAACAGAAATAAACTCAAGATATACAACTAGAGACAAATTATCGGAAACATGTCACCACTATTGCCCCACAAGGAAATAACCCTACAGGGAAAGGACACCCCACAACAGAAACCTCATCCCAAAGTTGTGCTACAATTGAAAGATCTGAAGTAATGGGACTGTTAAATCATCAATTCTAGATATGATATCACCAACACAAGTGACTTATAACCGTCACATATTTCGATAATTCTTATTCTCCACTCTGTAACGTGAACATTTCAAGTTTGATACTCACAACATTTTTAATGTTGTGACTAATCCATTTCTTCATCAATCGTCAACTGTCATCACGTCTTAATTCAATGAAATAATTGAATTTAGAATCTTTAATTTTGGTGAAATAATCAGCATTATCTCAAATAGTGGTAAAATATGACGTTTCGCGATAATGTATGTTTAATTACGTCGACAAAAATGCTATCTGGCAGTGAGTTGTTTCAAATATGTAGTGTTTCAGGAAATGCACGGCGCACTGGTTGTCTATAGCTCGTTTCAAATCACGTGCCCAACTTCAAAACGCTATTAGTCAGTAACTGTTTGTTAAAAACTGTTGAAATTTTCCAAATGTTATTAGAATGCAAAAGACCCTTTAAATGTATATTTAACAAATATCTTGCAACTGCAGTTTTCTTAAAGCGGCGAATTTCTTTGATGTTTGTCACAATTGTGAATTGTGAAGCCCTAAAGAATATAAATTACCGTAGTTGCTGGTCTTTGATTAATTTTCACTAGGTAAAGGCGTGGCCGTAATGGGGAAATAACTGAATAACACCAGGAGAATTATTGTCTTCCCAGTTCGAGGACGGACGATAATATCAAGGTATACCTGTATGTCCAATTTTCATAGTTGTGTGGTCCTGAAAAGGACCGTTTGTTGAACTAATTTAAGGTAATATAGGGGCCAACATTGTGGGGGCTATATACTTTCATTCTGAATCAGACGAGTCTAAAAGATTAATAACTGTTTGGGGTTGAACATTCCACAAACCATCATTTTTCCAATACTCCTCTTCCTGTTTCAAGACGTGGTCTTCACATTTAGCCCAATAATCTTTGTCTATATTTAATAAAGCGAGATTAGCAAGAGTCTTTACATCGCATATTTTGAATGTTGTATTTTAATCTGCCACTTGTCCTTTTAATTTTGCCCAGATTAGTTCTATTGGATTTAAATGAGCATGGTAAGGTGGCAGCCTCAAACTTATATGACCGTGCTCTTGGATAATCTTATCTGTTTGAAAAATCTGTGTCCTTTGTTTTTGTTTTACTAGAGATAGTAATTCAGGTTTTAAGTACATGTTATTAAATTGTATGTGCTCCTTTGTGAGCCATATCTTAATAGCATCTTTTGTACTGGATGACGTCGGGACTTTATCTTCAAGTGCAATAATGTTGTGGTACGCTGCATTGTCCATTATTAGGCAAGATGGTCGATCTAGTGAAGGGAGAACATAATTTTCAATCCAATGTCTAAATATGTGACCATTCATCTCAGAGTGATAATCCCGATTGTCTATGGATTTTGAAAGAAAAATGAACTCTGCATTCTGTATTAGTCCATGTTGTCGACTACCTGCATGAGCAATTATCAAGCGCTGTCCTTTGCTGCTAGGTATTAATCTCTTAATCTTTCCATCTGATGACTGCCATTCCCTTTGGTTAGTGTGGTGAGCATTGATCCATGTTTCATCCAAGTACACAATATCATAACCTTGCTTGCGCACCTCTTTTACTTCACGTAAGTATTTGCTTATCATGACTACTGTATGTAGCTTCTCACAGATGATGTTTCGTCCATTGGAATACTTTCTGAATGTAAAGCCTGCAGCTCTCACATTCCTCCATAATGTAGACTTTGATATTTCAATACTGTTGTTCTTTTTCAGCGATACTTTTAATTTTCTTATTGTAACAGTTTCATTCATACCCAACATTTTGCGAATTTCACTTCTAATAAGTTCACTGTCGAAATTATCCAACATTTTTGCTCTTCCTTGTGATTTTGTATATTTTGAACATTGACGGTCACGTGCTTGAATCCAGCGATTAAATGACCGTTTAGATAAATCCAAAATGTGTCTTGTCCTATTCTCAGGGTTTTCTAAAGAATGAAATAATCTTCCTTGTTTAGCCTCTTTGCAAAAATAGTCATACATTTTTATTGCGATGTTTGGTAAACTGCAGAATTTCATTTTAAGACTCATGATAAATGTTATTGTTCCACGTCTCCACCTATGAATGAACGGAAATGGAACACACAATTTCTCGTGTTTTCTACAAGTGTCTAATTGTGTCAGACAACCACGGCGGAAAGCGTGCAATAACGTCAATTGTACCGTGTATGGATTTTTAATCGCTATTTTTAAATTAAAATACTGTAAACACTAAGTTTTGACTACATCAATGGGTCGTTATAAATTTATATAAATCAAATAAGCAATAATAATAACCAATGTTTTTTTTTATGAAATTAATTCCCTGTTGGGTTCTAATCATTATAACTTTACATGCAAATTTTGAAAAAAATTACAAAAAGGGGTTAAAAAGATATCAATTTTAAAAGTTGGCACCAGTTATGAAACGGACTATAGATATCACACACCATATAGTTTACAACAGAATTATAAACATATATAGGTCAAAACCTAATACGAAATAATGACTGTCTGTGCAGATCGATACAACTAACGATGATGGTGATTACGACGTGACCATTGACTTGTTATCAAGATAAACTTCACCTTTTCCACATCGATCTCCCACGTAGCCAGGAATGCATTTCAAACAAAATCCATATTCACCTACGCACGATCTATCGGCACAGTTGGTGCTGCATGGAGAGGAACAGTTAAACCCGTAGTAACCTTTATCGCAGCCAGGAGCACATACGCCAGTGACTGGAAAACAGAAGTTGTCGTCGCTGCATTCACACAGGTTTTCACACCACAGTCCGTATGTTCCACGTGGGCACACAGTTTCTGGCAAATGTACATCGCGTTAGTTATTCAAAATTATGTGAAAAAAAATAAATAATACATTGCTGCAGCTGTACGGTATCATACAAATACATAATACACAATAGGATGTGCTGTCAATAAATAAGCTTCTAAAGACAGTACAGATAACTAGTATGCACAAGATAATAAGGAATTGTGTTTGTTAAATAAATAAACGTTCTTCCATGAGACCTAATGAGAGAAAGTGAACACAGGAATTGTGGGTGGTCATCAAATGTGACAGTGCGATTAGTTACAGGCCTATAGGAAATAGTTTATCAGTCATGGAAAGAAATCTGTAAATGAAAAAAAAAGCAAGCGAGGCATTGATAGCGCACAGAGCTATCAGGCAGTTCTCGTGGGACATCCGACAGCTTAGATGATGCATTAACATATTTCTTATTTAAATGTTATAACTGAATTTCGTGTGAGACCTGTCGTAGGATGACCTGTAGCGAAACAGTAACTCATCACTGGCGTATAGATGAACATTACTTAGATGATCGTAGTTGTGGTCCCAAAGTCCTGTTTGACAGCGTAGATAAACAACCTTTTAGATTCACTTGCACTTAATTTTCTTCTCTAAGATAAAGCCATAGTCAAATAGTAAATATAATTAAGTTAGCTAAACCATCTTCTTTCATCTCTATTTTCATCAAAATATTGAAGGTCCGTTGAGTCGCAGACCTGGACGTTAGAATCAAGTGTAATACCTTTTCATCTTCTTCTTATCAATTTTCTAAACGTCGGTCATAGTAGTGTTGTAAAATTGTTCCTGGTATCGGTATATATGTCTTCTAGAAAACACATCTTTAAACTCATCATCATGTGCCATACCGGTTGGCGTAAGCGATCATGTCCTTCCACAATCTTCTATCTACAGTGCATCGTATCAGTTCTGTCGTTAACTGTTTTCCATGCCATGAAACCAAGCTATCCAGTATTTTCTTTATTTGTCGTCCCCGATCTCTCTTTCCTTAAATTACCTCGTTATATAACATAAGTAACTCCACTCCCTACTGTATTAGAGTCAATGGCATAGACGCAGAATCGTCGATTGAAATTGAGAATACCCAGAGATTAAAAGGTCAATCAATCAATCTAGCAAGTAAAGATTTTATTAGACTGTGGAAAGAGGCCCAATAGAATAGTATTTACTGGAGTCAATGGGGTCGCGGCTGTCTGTAAAAATATAATAATAATCTTCATATTATAGCTTCGGCCTTGGATTTGTTGCCCTCTCTGTAAGTATTCTTGTATACCTAAATTCTTTCCTGAAGATGTGCACTCTCAGCCAGGCTCTCCAGTCAAAAACTCTTACGCAGTCAATAATTCTCATGAAACACCTATCCATCTTATAACATAAAATAACTATATAGTCATTTGTAACATAATTTATTCAAGGAAGTCAATAACCAACTTAGTGCCTTGGAATCTAATTGACTATTTCATGTATCCATTTGAATATGTTCTGATGTCTACTATGTTTATTTCATAAGAATGATACTCGTAATACTCATATTCTGTTATATTAATGTTATTTCATATGTTTAATATTTTCCCACATTCATAGTCACCCTGCCATACTCTATGCATATATGTTAGAATTTATTTTCTTGTATCCATGTGCAAGTCACACTATTCAAAACTCACAAATGTCCATCAATGAGCTACTACATTGTATATCATCATCATCAAGTACCGGGTTTGCTGGCGTAGTTGATCATGTCTATCCTCAACTTTCGATCCCCACAGTTATTTATCATTTCTGTTGTTGACCTTCTGCCAAGCCATTCTCTTAAGCTGTCTCGTATTTTTTTCTCTTTGTTTTCCTCTATCTCTTCGTCCCTCAATTTTTCCAGTTGTTACAAAATATTCTATCTGTTCTTTTCTCATTGCATGACCAAAAAATGATGATTGTTTCTTTATAATATTGGAAATTAACTCTCTTTTTGCTTTGACCTCTTTCAGAACATTTACATTACTCTTCTTAGCTGTCCATGGTATTCTCAACATTTTTCTGTAAAACTCATTTCTACAGACTCCATTGATTTTCTTGTCTGTTGTCCTATTGTCCATGATTCACATCCATATATTAAGACTGGCTCTACATAACATTTAAGAACTCTTCGTCTTGTTTCTATTTTCAAAAATGGATTGCAAAGTATCTTCCTCATTTTTTGGAAAGCTGCTTTTGACTGAGCCATTTGGTTATTTGGTTGGTTATGGAAGGCCCCGGTATCACTGCGAACGAATTAAAACCCATAAGTGCTCAACCGCCCGTGCCAGCGGAATCATCCGAATTAATATCTCATCTCCCAAACAAAGAAAGTTAACTGTAGTCCCCATCGTAGCAGTCTCAGCACACGCCAAAAGACATGAGGCAAAACCGAACAGAAAGTGAACACAGCCAACTGTTCCCTGTTATACGAAATTATCATTCATCGTAAACAATTGGAAAATCGAAACATGATCAAAACTGATGAGACACACAGCTTGCGGTGTTCACAGAGCACCTAACTCAGTAGCTTCTGCAACAAGCCGGACTTGAAATATGAGGAAACTGCAACAAGGAACACTTTCATGCATAGCCTTCAATGGTTCCTGTCGCCTATCCACCATATACCGGAAGTTCGCGTCCTCTTGAAACTGATGATGGTCATATTTTTTTAAAAAAATGTATAGCACGTGCTGATGTTAGGCCATCGTTATTGACTCCAATTCGGAACATATAAACACACAGTTAGTCGTCAGTTTATCACAGTCGCGCATCAAACAACGAACCGTAAGATTAGCGTACGGCCGGTCTACGGATTTACGATGAGCCATTACGATGACGTTGCACACACAACAATGTCGCACACACAATGACACGCCCTTTATATTCATGATTACTCCAGTGAATGCAGTCTACGACGAACAAAACACGATGACAATTCCCTAAAGTGATAAAACTACTGCTGATGAAACAGTTCACATTAATGAATAACATGTAAATAACTTGCGTCAAGCAAACCCAACATCGGTCATCAACAGCACCAATGTGACGTAAAGCCCAGATCAAGTGTAGACGGTGGAAGGTCGCATTCACAACACTTGAGTTGTCAAAAATGAAATATTGCCGGCGTACGACTCCACGTTATCGGCGCAGATGTAATAAGTAGATCATCATTTTGACTTTAACGCAGAAAAGTGCACCGGAGAATCGAAATTAATCAGACCCCGAATGCACTTTCTCCAGTGATCGAGCGAGCGTGGACTAGATTCACAATTTTGGAAACGGACGTCATTTGTTTTAAGGTAATATTTTTGTTATTTATCGAAGTCTGAGCCATTCTGCATCTCACCTCTTTTGTACATCTTCCACCTGAGGTTAACAAAGTCCCCAAATATTTAAATTCATTTACCTGTTTTAATATTGTTCACTTGTATTTATTTTGCACTGAGGTGATGTCTTTTTCTTTGCTGCAACCATTACTTCTCTCTTTTTGCTATTAAGGCCAAGTCCTTTGTTTTTTCTTTCTTTCGCTATAATGTCTAACATTTCTTGTAACCCATTTTCACTCTTAGCGATTAAGACTATCATCAGATACCTTAGATTGTTTATATTATGACCTCCGACTACATTGTATATAGCAGGGATGGTCAATTCTTTTCAAATGGCGGGCCACTTTTTTAAATTATTTTTTTGTGTGGCGGGCCACACACATAACAACATCAATACAAATAAACTTGCCATTTGTTTTAAGGTAATACTTTTGTTATTTATCGGCATTATTTGCTTATATAAATCATTTTGTTGCAACAGAGTTAAAAATGCCTAGTTGATTTATAAAAATGAATAAAATTTGCTATTTATATTGTTTAACAAACATGTTTTAGTTAGGTCATTTTAAAGTTGCCATGTAACAAACCTTAATGAGAACAATGTGGACGTTCATGTGCAGCAACAAGTTCATCAAATTCAACGTGTAAAGATGATGATGATAATCGTAATAAATCATGTAGGTGGCCATCAGTAAGTCGGTTTCTTTGTGACGATTTAATCGCCTTCATTGTTGAAAAGCGTATTCACATATATATGTGCTTCCAAACATAGAAGTAATTTTTCAAACTGAAATCACTCAATGCGGGATATTTTTCCCGTGGCACAACTTTCCAAAAGTCAACTCCTATCTCCATCCTTGATTGGATAAAGGGGTCACTTTGGAGGTTACATAACTCCAACTGAAGAGTGTCATATTGTTGGAAAAGGTCACACTTGATAGGGTTGTTAAACAATGCCAGTTCTGGTCGTATACCACTGAAGTCAGAAATTCGTTCATTGAATTGCTCCAATAGTTTGTCTAACATTAATACAGAAAATTTGAAATCGTTGTCACTGCGCTCCTCAATTAATTCTTTGCACGAAGGAAAATGAATGAAATTTTCTTTGGCCAGGGTAAATCTAAAAAATTTAGTTGACCTTTAAATCCATTTAGATGTCCTACCAAATCTGAGACTGTTTGGGAACGTCCCTGTAGTTTCACGTTGAGTTCATTCATGTGCTGGGTGATATCAGTTTAAAAAAGACCAATACGCTGTTAAAATGTGGATCAGACATTTTTCTGATCTGTTCTTTGTTGGTATGATGTTTCTCTAAAAACTGCTTTTATCTCGTTTCTCAATGCGAAAAAAACCGCTTCAAACAATTCCCTCTGCTTAGCCAGCATACTTGTGTGTAGAGCACTAAATCACCATATTCTGCCTCAACTTCTGATATAAAATTTATAAACTGTCAGTGTGTCAAAGCCCGATTCCCGCCTTTTATTGAATTCACACACTTTATTACAGTTTTCATAACATGCTCCACGTCTAGAATCTTGCCACACAGCGCCTCCTGGTGTATAATGCAACGTAATGCTGGGCAATGGATTCCAGCCTTCCTTATTAATACAACTAAACCTGTTTGAGTACCACACATTGACTTAGTGTCATCTGTCACTATTGCTGAAAGTCTGTTTATGTCTCCGATACCGTTAACAACTTTCATAACTGAATCATAAATGACTTGACCTTTGGTCGTATTATGCAATGAATCTAAAGCTAGTAGCTCTTCATTGATAATAAAGTCTTTTGAAACAGTTCTTATGAAATTTAAAAGTTGTGCTGTGTCCGATATGTCAGTAGATTCATCCAAAGCCAGAGAAAAGTAAGCGGAATTTGTAACGACACTCTTTAATTTACAAGATATATGAGAACTTATTTCCTCAACCCGTCTAGTGACTGTCTGTTTTGATAGTGGAACTCTCTCAAAATGACTAGCAATTTTTTCTTCCCCAAATGCACGCGCCATGTTAATAGAACAACGCTTAACGAAGTCACCATCACATAATGATTTTTTTTTTATTTCGCTATCTCTGTGCATACAACAGACGATGCCATTAAGAAACTTGTTTGTTTTGTTGTTAATGTAGTAAAAACAGATTTCTGAGCACAAACCGTTCTCTTCAAATCGCACACAAGTGTGGGAACGTATTGTACCAATGTAGTCCTTGTATTTAGCGGCGTGGTGCTGTGTGTACTGCCGTTTAAGATTATACTCTTTATTTACAGACAACACTTGGAAAGACACAAGGCACTGCGGTTTGCTATCCTTATTGTTGATAAATAAAAAATCATGTCCCCATTTCTCATGAAAAAAATCCAATTTTTTCATTTAATTGACGTTTATTGCTCATATTATACCACGACCGAAGCAACAGACAATGAAAATACAGATTACAACAATAGCACTGTTTCCTGGAAAAATGGTACTGTTCACTGTAACTCTACAAAATCAGAATGATCAGATCGGAAATATAATTTTGACTGACGAAAAGAGGATTGGAGAGAAAGAAACTGAAAGTAAAATAATTGTGAGGTGAATGTGTTAGGGAGGAGGAGGTGGGTGACTGACAGTATTTCTTGGAGGAAACTGTTTGAACTCGCCGAACCGAGAATCGGTTCTAGAACCATTCGTCGGCTTCTTCCTTTGTTTCAGTCGATCGCAGGATGATCAAAATGAAAAAAGGATGGGTAGGGAATGACGTGAAGGCGACGTTAAACTAACTACTAGAGTGTTCCGAGTTTTAAACATAGGTCTACTTGTACTATTATTCTTGTTTGATTTACCTCGGATGTTTCCACCAATACCACCAATAATTATACTTTATTTTAAGCAAACTACCAGGAAATATTTTAGTTAGCTTTCTCCACGGTAGAAGTTAATGTAAAAAATTTTTAATCAATTTTACCCAGGACATTTGGCCAATGCAACCTGATTTTATTTTTTATCCGCCGCGGGCCAAAAAAAGAACGTCGCGGACCACTTGTGGCCCTTGGGCACCTTATTAGCCATCCCTGGTATATAGCAAGCACTTAATTACAATCCTAGATGGAAACCACTCTCTATCAAGTGCCTCACTCAGTACAACCGTTCGTTAGCTCATCGCTGACTTGAAGTCAAAATTACTCTTTAAACTCTACTTTCCGGACTGTTACAATACAAATTTCACCATTTCACCATCTTAAATATTTTTTTAGTCATATTCTATACTCACAGTTCATTCACTTTTTCAAACTATGTCCCTTTTTACTTATGCTTTCTGTCTGAGCTCATTTAAAACGTGACTTAATGCATTTCCCAAAATTATGAGGAAAACAGCTTAAAATTAGATGTGAAGAATTAACAAAAGAGTTACAAAAATATATTGCACACTAGACGTATCTCAGGCGCCCCTCGCCATACAACCTCATGTTCTATGAGGCAGTCTCTTTTTAAAAGACGAGAATGTTGACGTTTTTGAGTAAATGTTCCTATTAATTTTGCGCAGGGAGCGGTCATTTCTGACCTACCCTTATTGCCAACTGCCAAGGACATGCACATAATGCACACGGGATTTCCTGTTTTTCGCCAATAATCGAGAGTGCTGGACTCGCTACCCAGAGATCGCGGGAGAGGGGTGGGGGAGGTGACAAGGCCACGAAGAAACCACGGATTCCAAGTGAAAAATTCCCAGCACCTGTTGCGGCACGCTCCAGGAATTTCTTGTCCAGATACTGGCGTTTTACCTCTAGACCACCCAAACGCCCCATGTCATACTTGTCGAATCTTTACATTTCTGATTTTTATTCCCTTCTGTTTTACTTGTTTTCTATGCTTCATTATCTTGCAAAAGAAGATTAGCTAGCAGTAGGAATGCAGAAAGGTCAAGTATAAGACTAGAATCGGCGTCTCAGCATGCTAGTTTTCACCCATATGTGCTCGGGCACCTATCTATAAGTGTTCGGAGACTTCTGAAAAGTGTTGCTTCAAGCATTGAAACTCACGATACGATGCGGCACTTCTCACCTTCGCAGAGTAATACTCTGGTACCCATTTCTGCCAGCGGCTGGTCGACCGCAGGAGTATATTTTTTCCAACTACGAGTACAACTCACACTGCTTCCAGCAGGAATCAAACACGTGTTGTCCGAACGTCGTTAGCTCAGTCGAGTGGTTTTCCCATCTAGGCTACCGAGGCTCCAGGAATACAGAAAATAAATGCAATGCTGCACACTTGACACAATAAAAACAAGATAGTAAAATTAATACTGTTAAGGACATGTATCTTTCCGATAGCAATATACGGTTGTAAATCATGGACATTTTGCAATGAGCTGGAAAGAACAATAATTTATCGCATGGTTACAGGAAGATGAAATAGGGGTAGACCAAGAAGAAGGTGGATTCAAAACATCAAGTAAATCTTGAAAAGAGCTCAGCAACAGAGGATAATGAGAGATCTAGTTTAGCGGCGACAGATACTTTCAGACCGGCAGTGATGAATGCAACGTCCAGTAAGAGATCTACCTAGCTACATATTCTTTCATGCGGGCTGTGATGAATGCAACGTCATGTGAGGGATCTAGCTAGAAATAGATTCTTTGCAGACGTGCAGTGATGAAGCAACGTCCAGTGAGAGATCTAGCTAGAAATAGAATTTTTCAGACGGGCAGTGATGAATGCAACGTCATGTGAGAGATCTAGCTAGAAATAGAATCTTTCACACGTGCAGTGATGAAGCAACGTCCAGTGAGAGATCTGGCTAGAAATAGAATCTTTCAGACAGGCAGTGATGAATGCAACTTCCAGTGAGAGATCTACCTAGCTACATATTCGTTCATACGTGCAGTGATGAAGCAACGTTCAGTGAGAGATCTAGCTAGAAATAGAATCTTTCAGACGTGCAGTGATGAAGCAACGTCCAGTGAGAGATCTAGCTAGAAATAGAATCTTTCAGACGGGAAGTGATGGATGCAACGTCCAGTGAGAGATCTACCTAGCTACATATTCTTTCATACGTGCAGTGATGAAGCAACGTCCAGTGAGAGATCTAGCTAGAAATATAATCTTTCAGACGTGCAATGATGAAGCAACGTCCAGTGAGAGATCTAGCTAGAAATATAATCTTTCATACGTGCAGTGATGAAGCAACGTCCAGTGAGAGATCTACCTAGAGATAGAATCTTAGATACGGGCAGTGATGAATGCAATGTTCTGTAAAAGAAACAGAACCTAATGATTTTCTCCTAAAACACTTTTACTAAGCACCTGTCAATATCCACAATTTACGGCCTCCACTTTGTCATCCATTTCATTTATTAATACCCAATATTGCATCAATAAAGGAATCGGGTTGGCGCGGAGACGTAATTACAAATGTCTCCAACAAATGTAATTTTTATGCCCCCCCACCCCTACAAATCAATATTATCCATGGAAATAAATCAATTTATTTTAAGTAATAAACTGATTCATGAAAGCAGTCATATCATAAATGTGTGCAGTATAGATTCTTAATCTCCAAAAATAACCAACAGAACCTACACAATAAAATAGAATCAATACTGGAACTAAGAATGTTAGCATGTCTGTCGAGATGTGTTATTTTTATTATGTCCAAGGTTTGAGACAACCTTCAGGACCACATCTCTCGAATTCGTAATAATTCATAAATCACTTGCATATTCACAGCTGAAATAAATAAGATATTTAAGAAAGACACACGGATATATACACATTAATATACAAACCACCATATGTTTCAACTTCACATAAAGTCAAGATTCGTGAGTCAGTGTCTCTATCTGTTTTTGCTGAAATCATTATGGAGTTGGTAAAAGTCAAGTTTTTTATGCTTAAATTAAACACATCCAATCTAACTTCCCATGGTGTTGGATCCTTGTAGTGGAAGGTTTTAGAGCCAAGTTCATCATGGCCATCAATGCAGAACCCAGTGAGACGATACCGCCCATCTGTTATTAAAATATAGAGAACAATTGTAGTTGCTCCATGTAATGATCCTTCATGTAATAACAGTTACAAAGGATGTTATTTTCTCAGTATATTCCTAATGTTAAAGGGCGAGAATTTGTATTTCTCAAACTAAAAAAAGAAAAAGCTGAACAATGATAATGAAGACAATTACATACATATCGTGGTCCTGAAAGAATTCGTGCATGGAAAATTACCAAAAGTTATGTGCTACATTTTTATTCACTCATTGAGACATTTGCGAATCATAAAAAAACATGTCCTGGCAACAAACAACAGATATACGAATTAGCAACCAAACAGGACAATTCCAATATATAAAACAAGGAGTCAGACAAAATACTTGTACAAGGATGTGTACTATCGCCAGATTTTTTTACACTTTACAGCGAAGTTCGATGAGATCAATAGGAGACTAAAAAGAAATTGAAGTCAACGGTCACAACATAAATATTTTGCGATATGCGGATGACAGTCTTAATAGCAGAGACAGAGAATAAACTACAAGAAATGATTGACATAATAGTAAAAGAAAGGTCTAAGTCTGAAAAATGAGAAAACAGAAGTAATGGCCATATCGAAGAAACATTTATTACCATCATTCAGCATACAAATAAACAGGATAAATCTGAAACAAATGCAACGTTTCAAACACTTGGACACAATAATAGCATCAGATGGAAGATCCACCTCAGAAATAAAAAGCAGAATAACTCAGGCCAAAATAGCGTTTCAGAAAATTAAAGATATCTTATACAACAAATCCATGTCAATAGAAGTGAGAAAAAGAGTTCAATGGTGCTATTTAGAACCAATCCTGGCCTATGGAAGCGAATCATGGACAGTGGACAAAGAAATGAAAAGACGATTATAGGCCACAGAGGTGGGATTTCTCAGAAGAATGTTGAAAGTTCCCTGGACAGCTAAAAAGACCAACGAGGAAATTCTAAAAGAAACCAACACAAAAAGGGAGCCCCTAAACAGCATCAGAAATAAACAATCAACATTTTTCGGGCAATTCTTGAGAAGAGGAAAGTTGGAATACTTGGTTACAACTGACAAAATAAAAGGAAAGAGAGATCAAGGACGACAAAGAGAGAAAATACTAGATTGCTTGGTGTCATGGCATAGAAAACAGTCAATAACAGAACTGAACGATGCACTGTGGATAGAGAATTGTGGAAGGACATGATCGCCTACGCCAAACGGTATGGCACATGATAATGATGATGATGAAACATTTACAAGTCAATGTAAAAAATATAATATTTCAATTATAACTGTAAATCTTGTGAGAAGCAAAAGTGATACCTCTCTTGAAATCAGGAAAAACATTGTACAAACGAGTCCAGCTACCGACCAATAAACCCTTCAAGCTGACTGAGCCACAAATACTGCAGCCTGTGTAATGTTTTGTTGAAGAGAACTACTTTGAATAACAACTTTACGGCCTCGTTGGTTGCTCTTGAAGATAACACAATTCACCGAAAAGACTATTTTGCAGATATAGACCCTAGGTAAGGAAAGAAGAAGGTGCTGAATAACTCAAATTGTTTGTTTCTTATCTTTTTATTATATCGCATTGTCTTTCTGCAATAATGTTTCTTTAGTGGATCATCACCATTTAGTTATCTGTTTCGTTTGTCACACTTGCGACGTCTCTACCCTCAATCGTTTCACTTTTATTCTTGATTTGTTTTAATTTGGAATTAATCTGACTTTGTAATCTGGCAAATATTTATAACGCTCTTATTTATGACACTCTTATTTATGCCGCTCTTATTTATGACACTTTTAAGAAAGTGTCTATGATGCACAATTCATTTTGGTTGCATATTATAAATAATCTGTTTCCATTGTTATTTCTGGGCGCTCGCTTATCATCCAGGGCATTTACTATTTTCCTGATTTATATTCCATGGTCTTCCATTGAAGTCGTCCATCCCTAGTCCTCAATTTCTCTTATTGACTTCATAAATGGTTTCTTTCAGTGTCAGACAAAATTATTCGCTTTCTCAATCGTTGCTGTTGCAGTGCAGTTAATTTGTGGCAGTGCCTAGTTCTAAAATACATTTCACCTCACATTTTGATATTTCGCTGTGCTCTATCACTGAAGAAATATGATGATATGAATTATATGTTTAAAACGCAATATTAATTAAAAATTATTGGCAAGTACATGATACTCGAACCATGTAAAAAATAAATTTGTGAGTCACTAATATACATGTTGCGGCAGAGTCAGAAAATAATGTTTTCATGTTAAAATGAAGGAACCAAAATATGGACCTGAAAAATTGTGTGAACTTTAGTCCTCTACATATTTAACCTTCCGGGTGTTGCAAAATCTTCACCTTCCTGATGCCTTTATTGTATGCCTCAAAAGAGGGTCACAAAACCACACCTCCATTTGTGAATGAAATCTTCATTTTCTCTTTCACATACACGGCACAACGAACACCATGCACACGCGGGAAACAGACTATGTGTCCCCGACGAGATCACAAGCACTGCCATGCATTGAACTCCTGAGGGAAGGTCGAGGCAGATTAAGGACACCCTGATGGATTAGAGTGGAAACAAAGTTCAGTTGTGTGGGGGCAGACACGGAACATACTGAGACCAATTTCAATACTGACTACGACCAAGGATTACTAACATCATCGAATATATGTACGGTGGCCTCTCGCCTACATTTCGCACTGTGGCAATGGATGGTTCCAGATTGATACCGGAGTGAACAAATCAGGCATTTGATCTCCCTTGTTATTTAAATTGCCATACATTTCAAAATGCAAAAATTGTGTGCAGGTAACTAAGGCTTTGGAAGGACACTTGGATCTTAATTAGAGAATCTTGATTTGGCGGACGATATAGTTCTTATTAACATCAATGTGAGCATGATACAAGAAAATACATATGCCCTGTCATCAAAAGCTAAAAAACATAGGACTTGAGACCAACCAAGAAACGACGAATGTAATGAAAAGCAAAATCCGTCAAGAAGAACAAATATACATGGAAGGAAAACCAGTGGAAGAAGTAGATCACTTTGTATATCATGGAAGTTGCATAGATCAAGAAAAAGACACGCAAAAAATAAATTAGAATAAGAATAGCAAAGGCAGCGATAGCTTTCAATAAACGTTATAAAATATGGAAATAAAATTACTAAGCACAATAACAAAGCTCATGATTTTTCAAATAAGATTTATTATCCACCCTTTATTATGCTTGTGACAGATGGAAACCAACTAAATAAATAGAACATAAATTGGTGCATTTGAAAACAAGTGTCTCAAGAAAATATATCGTGTTCCTTGGAGTGAATCCAAGACTAGTGCAGAAAAAGGATAAACAACGAAACACACAAACATATCATCTATACACAAGAGATGAAAATGACCATATGTTGGCTTATGATGAGACAACAAGGACATCTCAAATCAAGCCCTTAGTTGAGAACCGGAAGGTAACAGAATTGGTTATTGGTTATTAGTTATGGAAGGCCTCGGTATCACAGCAAACAAATTAAAATCCATAATTGCTCAACCGCCCATGCCATTGGAATCATCCGAATTACTAATTCATCTCCCAAACAAAGAAAGGTAACTGTAGTCCCCATCGTAGCAGTCTCAGCACACGCCAAAAGACATAAGGCGAAACCGCGCAGAAAGTAAACACAGCCAACTGTACCCCGTCATACGATATCATCATTCATCGTAAACAAGCGGGATATCGAAGCAGGTTCAAAACGGATGAGACACACAGCTCACGGTGTGCACAGAGCACTTAACTCAGTAGCTCCTGCAACAAAAAGAGGTCAACCTAGAGAGATAATAAAAGAACACTGAAGCGAGAGGCAACAACACAGCAAACATCAGCTACCTCGTCAAAACGGAACAACTCGCTCAGATCATTGTGGCAAGATACAATGCGGGTCCAGTGCAAGATCTGGCATGTACCAACATAGATCGTCGAGTGTATAATTTCTACCCCATGTACCGTTTGTGGATCGACAGTCATGCATAGATAGATAGATTGACACCTAAAAAATTGTCAGATTATGAATACTTTGTCGACCAAGGAGATGATGACCGTGGCAGTAGATATCGCCTTGGCAAACCATCAGTGCTATAGTCCGTTCAGATTTGTTTGCCTAGACATTAATTTATTTTTTTCAAAAACTTATTGTTCATTTGCATTGATCTTTTGAAGTTAGGTTTAGAATACTAATGTCGCTATAAAAATATTTTTTTTATCAAAGAAATGTGATCCAGTTTCAAAGATGCCTTATTTAACCTATATTAAAAAAAAGTTAATCGATATTATAAACACCGGCGGGATTATGTAGATGCTAACATCTCACAGCTGATTCTTTAACATATAGGCATGACCTTCACGGCTGAATGCGCACCGTCCTAAAATAGTTATGTTTCCACTATAAATTTTTATAAAGGAATGTTACATATGAAATTTCCCGTTTAGCGCAAAATGACATTTTAGCCGAAACCGGAAATTATGTGACGTCAAAATCACGGCCGTAGACTCGAGTTCGAGTCATAATTCAGAGGCAAATCTCAATATTTACAGAAAGGAGGCGGCACTATCCATATTATCTTCTGCAAGTCTATGTGAGAATGAATATAAAGGCAAAATATTTTACTGAGCATAACATTGCTATAAAGATTTATCAATACTTCTGCAGAGAGCGTAAAAAGGGACATCTTTATTGTTCTTTATCAAACCCTGAGAAGAGAACAATGCACATTTTAGGTTTGTGTAAACGTTCATTTGATCGAATAGTTAAAGGAAGCGGATATTTATTGCCAACAAATGCAAGAAAGCAAGGAAGGAAAGAAACGTTAGACAGTTTTGATAAGGACCTAGTAAAAAGAGAAATCTGTCGAATGTTTGATATAAACGAAGAAGTGACACTTAGAAAGTTGAAGCTTTGGCTGAAAACTAACAACGACATTGAAATATCAAAAACTTCATTATGGAAAATATTAAGAAGTGCAGGCTTCACCTTTAGAAAGTATGCTGGTGGAAAAAAACATTATTTGTGAGAAGCCACATCTAGTAGCTCTTAGAAGCAAGTATTTACGTGAAGTGAAGGAAATGCGCGAAAATGATTATGATATTGTTTATTTAGATGAAACTTGGATCAACGCTCATCATACAAATGAAAAGGAATGGCAGTTAGCAGATGGAAGTATTAAAAGATCAGTACCAAGCAGTAAAGGGCAACGTTTGATAGTTGCACATGCAGGTAGCAGACATAATGGGTTGTTGCAGAATGCTCATCTCGTTTTCATTTCAAAATCCATAGACAATAGAGACTACCACTCCGAAATGAATGGGCACATATTTAAAGACTGGATCGAGAAAAGTATCCTTCCAATATTAGATCGACCTTCTTGTCTGATAATGGACAATGCTTCATACCATAACGTAGTTAACGTAGAAGATAGAATCCCAACATCATCAAGTACAAAAGATGCAATCAAAACGTGGCTCATAAAAGAACACATACAAGTTAACGACAGCTACTTGAAACCCGAATTGCTTAGCCTTGTAAAACAGACACAACGTACAAAGATATTTAAAATAAACAAGTTAATTCAAGAACATGGCCATAGATGTTTGAGACTACCTCCATATCATGCACACTTATATCCTATAGAACTAGTTTGGGCAAAAGTTAAAGGACACGTAGCATATACAAATAAAACTTTCAAATTATGCGATGTTGAGACACTTACAAATCAGGCTCTATCAAATATAAATAAAGACTACTGGGTAAAATGTGAGGATCATGTGTTACGACAAGAAGAGGAATATTGGAAAAAGGATGGTTTGTTGTTTGTCCAGCCGAAAGCAGTAATCGACCTATTTGACTCGTCTGATTCTGAATGATCATTACTCTGATTAAGTCTACAGATAAATAGTTTGATTTGCAAAATTTCCTAGTTGATTTGTTAAACAGTTTATTGTTCAAGACCACCCAAGCAATCAAAAATATGTTATAAGCAAACCAACAACCATTACTTTGAATGGAAGCCTGCTTGAGTCAGTACAGAAGTTCAGCTATCTTGGATCCACTATTACAGCCACACTTTCCTTAGATGAGGAACTAAATGTACGTATTTGAAAGGCAGCGACAACATTTGGGAAACTCACACCAAGAGCATGGAACTATATCAAATTGACTCTACGAACAAAAGTTCTATATATAATTTAAAATTTGTATACTTGCTACCAAGTAAAATTTTATGGACACGCCTATGGGTCATCGTTGCACTAGATTACTGTAAAACATTTTGATTAGGGAAAAAATAATAGTTACATGGGCAAAGATCAAAGGAATTCGCCGCTTTAAGAAAACCGTTATAGCTAGACATCGAGTAACACATATGTTCTCGTGACATGGACATTTTAACACCGTATGCCAAAAATCATGTGAAATCATCAAGAACTTTTTGAATTATAAATCATAACATCTCGGCAAACGAATCTGAACGGACTATAGTTGCCCAGCATGTTAAAGTATTATAGCGAAGGGTACGCGATGTTTGAGGACACAAAGTTGCATGGCCCCATCTCAAAGCGACACTGCGCAAGTCACATTTTAACAAATCACTGTCCTCCTGAACACGCCAACACTCGGTTACATTCGTGTCTTCTTTGTTGCAGACACTTTAGAGATTGTCTGACATCACGAGACACGTCTTCCAATCCACTCTAACAGAGAACGAGGCTCTCATAGACACTGGCAGTCAAACCATATTGAACCTTCACGTTTTACACTGAACAGGTCGATATCGTCACTGTATCTTGATATCAACAAAATCCAAAAATCATAACAAAAACGTTGTTAGTTTCAGATAGAAACATAAACTTACAGTTTCTGTTGTGCAGGTAGATATTTAAAAGTATTTGTGGTCTGGTGTAATTGAGGGTCCACCAATTGATCTCCTCTTCCTTAGTGCATGAACAACTCCCATTATTATATTCTCTGTCTGTGTTTCCATCAACAGCAAGGTCTGCCCAGCTTGGGATCGCTTCAGCTAAATAGGTAGAGGATTGATCGGCGCTTTGCTTCATAGCTACATTACGACCTGTTTGGATATTTTACATGCAGACACACATGTATATATATATATATATATATATATATATATATATATATATATATACATTATATACAAAGTTTGGAAACCCCTGATACATATGTACATTTAGTTCCTATACCTTTTTTGACCGACCGATCCCTTTTCAGGAAATAAAATTGCCCACTGTCGCCTTAGACTTTTACATTCTTTAAGCAAACAAAGAGTAAATGTAGTAACAAATGTGCGATTCTCTTATGTATCTGCAGCTTTACCTACATCCTATACAACATTGTATGAACGATTTTGTTGTTGAAAAAAAAAAGGTAACTTGAAGATTGAAATAAAAATAATATTTATTAAAAGCAGCCTGAATAACATTCACATCGCACACAAACAATTTATATTATATAATTATAGATAATATTAAATTTGTAAAAATATGAATAAAAAAAGCCACAGAGAGAAGGATTTGGTCGCTGCTATCAACTTTTTTAGTGTTTAGTTTTAGTTAACTGATTTGCACTTGCACTAAATGAAATATATGCTCCACTAAATATGCCAAAGAAATACAACCAACAACTTGTGTACTATTGTCCGTAATCCAGGATAAAGTTTTGATATTTGTATTTTTAGACACACATGAATATAACGTCTTTAAATGTAATTGGCAATTCCTTATTTGCTGTTATTTTAATGAGTTTTTCTTTTAATATTAGAGATTCTTCTGCGTTTGAACTTGAAAAAGAGCCCAAAATTAAATTCATTGTAACGCTATTTTCAAACCGTTGATTGAAGTCTGAATTAAGAGCCTCCAAATTCTGACATTAGGTAAGTATATATTCATCACGTTTCTCCACAGTTTGTTAATTTTGGAAACTGGATGAATTCCCCTGCTCCTAAATTAAGTTTGCACAGAAAATGCTTGCCAAAAACGTTGAAATAACAGTTTTTGTTTGTATTAAACTTAGCTCGTCATCTTGGATCTGTAGATCCGTTTCATTAAATTTTCGAAACAAGTCTGTCAAATAAACTAAGTCAGTTAGGAAATCATTTAAGTTTGCTCGTAAAACAACATCTTCATTTTCTATGAGCTCTAGCCCTGAGTCAAAGAGTTTATACAACCGATCCAAATAGATACCTTTTGATAGCCCATGAACTTCCGCATAAAGTAGCTAGCGATTGAAATGTTCATCGTAGTCAAAACTATGTTGACCAGACTGTCTTTCTTGTAATGAGTTGCTTCTGATTCATCGTCAACTAAATGTTGACGATGAATGTCACGGTGCACTGTAAATACTTCTGTGACCACTTTTTGTTTAAATAAGCAAGGAAATCCGTATAGCGCCCGGCCATCACTGGGACACAATCAGTTGCGATGGACAATATATTACTCCTGGAGATTTTTTTTTTCAATGAAAAACTCCTTGCAAACATAAAATATATATTGTTCTTTAGTATCAGTTTAGCCGCGGTAGCTCAATGGTTAGTGAACTGGACTACAAAAGACAAGAGGTAGGGTTCGATCCCAATCGACGGCTTCCGGGTTCACCCAGCCTTTAATGGGTACCGGATTTTTTCCTGGGAAAGTAAACCGGCACTGGCGTAATACCGACCACATTACCCAAAAAATCATGTGCCGAATATCTGTAAAATTTATGGTCACTAACACCATATTCCCTATACGCCACTTGGCGTGACAGGGGTACTTTACTTTTTTTTTACTTTTAGTATCAGTTAGAAAGTATCATGTCGCTTTGTTATACCCTGGTGTCGCAAATCAGTTAACAATCATCATCATCATCATGTGCCATACCGGTTGGCGTAGGCGACCATATCCTTCCACAATCCTCTATCTATAGTACATCGTATCAGTTCTGTAGTTGACTGTTGTCCACGCCTTGACACCAAGTTATCCAGTATTTTCTCTCTTTGTCGTCCGCGATCTCTCTTTCCTTTTATCAGTTAACAATAGTGTTGTTGTTAATCTAATAAGACGTGCAGTATGATCCTCAGATTGTCAGATCTTTTGGTCGATAATTTCTAAGAATGTAAATATTGTGAAGCCCAAAATTTATTACCTTTATCAAGATGGACATAACATGAATTTTATCCGCCTGGCAAGACAGCGAGGCATGTCTGTCCGTAAATAAATCAGATAAGATAAACAAGTGGCTCCTTGTGGTCGATGAGACCACTCCCCTGGAAATAGGTGACGATTATCAGACTGTTGTCTGTAACTTCTGCATGTCTGCATCTAGGGTCCAGGTCTGGCATTGGTAGCACAAGGTTGGGATGAAGATTGTATTGTATAGTGCTCGTTTTGCCTCCAGAGTTATTTCCTTGTTGGACAATAGTGGCGACAACTGTCCGACGGTTTGACAAGCTTTGTTGCATCTTGATTTTATCTCTGCTGTTTGAGAATTATCGTTTGTCATTAGACTTCCTAGGTACACCTATTCCTCTACTTGTTTTAGTTGTCTGCCTTCTATAGTTATGTTGATGTTCTGTTTATTTTTGGCGACATTCATGACTTCTGTTTTGTTGATGTTGATTTTCATGTTGTATTTTGTGCCTGATATGTTGAGTTTATTTAAGTGTTCTTGTAGGTCTTCTATTGTTTCATGTATTAGTGCCTGATCGTCTGCAAATAAAAGCTCTTTGATCTCCTCTGTCTCTGATGGGTTGGCTAGCTTGCATATATGGTCCATGTATGTAATAAACAGTAGGGGGGATAGTACTCACCCCTGTCTTACACCTGATCTAACTTCGAAGTGGTCTGTGTAGCCTGCTGCTGTTCTGACCCTGCAGTTGCTGTTGACGTAGAAACTTTAAATAAGGTTGGTTAGATGTTGGCTTACTCCGTATGTTTTTAGTATCTCCCACAGTTGTTCTCTGTTTACTCTGTCGAATGCTTTTTCCTGGTCAATGAAGGCTATGTATAAGTTTTGATTGTGTTCTGTCGTTTTTCAGCAAGCTGTTTTAATGTGAATAGTGCGCCGGTACATCCTCTGTTTTTTTTTCGGAACCCCATTTGAGAATCGCTTAACTGTATTTCTATTATTGGTCTCAGCCTTTTTTCCAAGATTTTGACGTATAGCTTTCCTACATGGCTGAGAAGAGATATACCTCTATATTGATTGCAGTCTCTTTTGCTACCTTTCTTTTTCCATATTGGTATGATGATTGTCTGTTGTCAGTCTTCTGGGGCCTGTTGTTGGTGCCACGCTGCATTAAATTTTCTGTGCAGCCATTGCATTTCTTTTTCTCCCGCTGCTGCTATTATTTCTATTGGAATGTTATCTATCCCGTGTGCTTTATTTCTGTGTGCATTTTTGATTACTTCGAACATCACGAAAAATCAAATGTACTCAGTCAGCTCGTCATCACAGCAACACAAGTATACAAACATTTTTTGGGTCTCTTCTTTTCTTTCTGTATATTCCCACCACCACTTTACTGGTACTTGCCGCCTCTCAAATGCGTCCGAGTCTGCCGCCGCACAAATGGAGCACGTTCCACCACTCCCCAAGGGGCGGTAGAGCCAACTTTGGGAAACATATATATAAATATATATTGCACAAACTGCACAATAAGAGTGAAAAGGACACAAGAAAACAAGGCACAGAATAAAATACCTGAAAATGGTGTTCTCTACAGAAGATGAATACGCAACAAAAACGGAACTACAGTATTATTGAGGTAACATTAGTTTTACTGAGAATGTGAACTGTATCATTATCACAGAGAAGAAAAACAACGGAGGCACAGACGTTTAGTATATAGCAGAAGAGTGCGAGGAATACCATGGACAGCTAAAAGAAGTTAAACGGTCATTTTAAAATAATCAGAGTGGAAGGAAATCTAATTAACATCTTCAGTGGGCATAAATATATTACATAGATGCTAGTGTGTGTGTGTATATATACATTTGTTTTTAATGAGGGAAGAATAGAAAAGGAGAAACACAGAGAAAAGTTACATGTTATTGTACGAGATGGTTTGTAAGAAGTCAAAATGAGAATTTATAAACAAATGTAGAGACTTTACAAATAGTGTGGAGAAACATAAGGTCAGCTGGAACCGTACTTGATGATAACGTTTGTGCTTGGATTTGTTCACGAAATGTCTCCATCAACGCTGATAGTCTTTTTCAACGCAAACAAAACGATTTTAACTCAGTCCTTCTGAACACTACGTCGTTATGTTTGTGACATACAAGTAAATTCATAGTGGAATTCCTAGGTCAAGTAGCAACAGTTGGGAAGTTGTCTAAACATCACAAACTGAGATAGGAGAGAAAGACAATAGGTGAGAATTAATTAAGCCAATTAAAGGTGACCTAGCTTTAACTTTTCCGGTTGTTTCCAAAATGGAGGAATTATTTTTCTCCGGCTTGGTATAGAACCGTTGATCAGAGGTTTAACAAGCCGCTATCGTAAAAACGATGTTGTTAATGAAACGTAGACCTGATACAGAATGTGTAAATTAGCAGTAGATAGTAGTGATAGTTTTTTCGGCCCTAAAACAACAACAAAAATAGGATTCTGGAATGTGCGAACAATGGCCGCTCCGACGAAACATGCACAGGTCGCGAGCGAGATGGACAGATACGATCTAGATATTTTAGGATTAAGCGAAATGCGCTGGCCTGGAACAGGTAGGAGATCTATTGATAATAAAATAGTAGTTTTTTCTGGAAGGGAAGATGGAAAACACCGTGAAGGAGTAGGCATAATGATGACAGACAAAGCTGCAAGAAGTTTATTAGAATGGGAACCGGTAAATAGCCGTCTGATACGAACACGATACAAGACAAAACATGGAAGACTTTCAATTATTCAATGTTATGCGCCTACTAACGAAGCTGATGATGAAGTTAAGGATGATTTTTATAACCAACTGCAACAACTTATAAACAAAATACCAAAACACGATCTTTTAATTGTAATGGGAGACTTCAACGCCAAAGTAGGACAAGATAACGCAGGAGTGGAACATGTGATGGGGAGAGAAGGCTGTAATACAACAAGTCAGAATGGAGAAAGATTAATAGAATTATGTTTAATAGAAAATTTAGTTATAGGTGGGACATTATTTCCACATAAAAATATCCACAAAACAACATGGATATCTCCTGATGATAGAACATCAAATCAAATTGACCACCTATGTATTAAACAACAATTCAGATCATCATTAATAGATGTAAGAGCGTACAGAGGTGCTGATGTTAATAGTGACCACAACCTGTGCATTGGGAAAATAAGATTAAAATTTAGAAACCAACAGAAGAGGTCAATTACACATAAAATTGATAGTCATAAACTGAAAGATGAAGCAATAAAGGAAAAGTTTAACATAGAGCTAAGTAATTGTTATTCAGCACTTGGTGAAATAGACTTAGATATCAATGAAATGTGGGACTCACAGAGCAAAATACTAATGACAGCAGCAGAAGCAAGTGCTGGACTGAAGAAAATGGAAAAACGAGCTTGGATCTCAGACACCACATGGAAATACATCAAAGAAAGAAGAGAAGCGAAGAGAGCCATGACTAATGTAAAGACAGATCTTGGAAAGGTTCTGGCAAAAGCAACATACAAAGAATTAGACAACAAAGTGAAAAGTTCGGCAAGAAGAGATACAAGAGCTTATATAGACAACTTGGCAGAGAAAGCAGAGACAGCTGCAATTACAGGAGACAGCAGAACTCTTTATACTGTACAAAAGATGCTGACAAACACCTATACATCCAGTGGAACACCAATTCTAGACAAATCTGGATTAATGCTAACAACAAGTGCAGACATAAAAGCCCGTTGGGCGGAACACTTCAAAGAAATTCTTAACCGTCCACTACCTCACAGTTTAATAGATTTTGAAGCTGAAACACCAGCAGCAGAATTAGATGTAAATTTAGATGACTTCACCTTGAGTGAAATAGAAACCACCTTAAAGCTAATGACCAATAACAAGGCTGCTGGAGAGGATAAGTTAACAGCTGAGATCCTCAAGGCAATTGATAGCCATAATTTAATACATCTCCAAAAAATGTTCAACATCATTTGGAAAACAGAGAAGACGCCTCATAAATGGAAAAAAGGAATCATTGTTAAGATCCCAAAAAAGGGCAATCTTAGAGATTGTAACAATTGGAGAGGCGTGACACTTTTGTCAGTTGCCTCAAAATTATTCTGTAAAATCATCCTAAATAGAATAAAGGATTCAATAGATACAGTAATGCGTGAAGAACAGGCTGGGTTTAGAAAAGGGAGAAGCTGTCTTGACCACATTTTCACTCTACGACTTATATTGGAGGAACACATTGAAAAGCAAAAACCTTTTGTACTTAACTTCATCGACTTCAAAAAAGCATTTGATAGTATTCATAGAGATTCTTTGTGGAAAATTCTGAAGCAATATGGCTTACCATCAAAAATCATAAATATTATCAAAGACATGTATGATGGTTACACATGTGCAGTTCGAACAGAGGAAGGACTGAGCGAATGTTTCCCAATAGAAACTGGGGTTAAACAAGGATGTATTTTATCGCCCTTGTTATTTGGAATTGTTATGGACTTCATAATGAAGAAATGCTGCACTGGTAATAAAGGCATCGAATGGATACAAGGAGACCATTTGGAGGACCTGGACTTTGCTGATGACATAGTTCTCATCAGCAATCAGATAAAAACGATGCAGGAAAACACAAATGAACTATCATCAATAGCCAGCAAAATTGGGCTTGAGGTCAATCATGAAAAGACTAAAGTCATGAAAAGTTTAATTCCAACAAGTGACAAAATATACATGGAAAACAAACCAGTAGAAGAGATCGATCACTTCATCTATCTTGGAAGTCACATTGATCGAGAAGGGGATACGAGCAAAGAAATTAGAATCAGACTGGCTAAAGCAGCAATGTCTTTCAGAAGCCTTGAAAAGTTGTGGAAATCAAAACTCATTAGCACAAACACAAAACTTAGGCTATTCAAATCAAATGTACTATCAACCCTTACGTATGCGTGTGAAAGCTGGAAAACAACAAGAGATATAGAAACAAAGTTGAACGCATTCGAAAATAAATGTCTAAGGAAAATACTTGGTATAGAATGGAACGAATTCAAAACAAACGAGGAAATTAGAGAAATCGCCAATCAACCACTAATATCTTCAGTAATAAAGAAAAGACGATGGTCATACGTTGGACATGTGATGAGAAGAGATAATAATCGAATAGCAAAGCAAGCCCTCATATGGGAAACAACAGGTAAAAGAAAAAGAGGAAGACCCAGGGAGACACTGAGAAGAACATTGATGAGAGAGGCAAGAGCAGCAGGAATCGGCTCCCTCAATGAGATAGAACTGCTTGCACAGAACAGAGACAGATGGCGAGATTTGATAAAATATCTTTAAAAGAAAACTGCTAGAACAAAAATTCATATAGGAGAAGGTGTATCTTGGTCTACGCCCTATGGGCCGGTTACGGCTCGAAAGGTCAATAGATAGATAGATAGCTTTAAGAACAACAAATCGGGCTCATGAAGAAAACATCGAGATAAAGTAAATAATCATAGAGGAAAATAATATAGTAGGAGAGATTGGTAATTGTAAAACAATAATCTTATTTGGAGCATTTCAAGATCAGAAAATCAACAGGTGAAGAACTATAAAGAGGAGACTGTATTAATGTTTACAATCTTCTTTTTTCTTCTTTTCTCTTTTCACTGATATCTAAAAGGTGTCGTGGTTTATATTGTTTGTCGTTCTTGAGCTGCTCGAACTGTCTGAATTAGTGATTTTCCTTTGTTGTTACATGTCTCCTTCACAGCATCTATCCATCTTCTTCTGGGTCTTCCTCTTGGTCTTTTTCCATGCATTTTCGAGAACAATACCCTTGATGGTGATTGGTGCAGATTCGTTCTGATCAGGTGGCCAAACTATTTAAGTTGTTGTTGTTCTATATATTCTTGGTATAATTTTGTTCATACCATTTTTCTTATGGTTTCATTTGGTATTCTATCTCTTCTTGTTTTGTTTGTTACTTTTCTCAAACATCGTATCTCACATGTATTGATCTTTCTTTGTGATTTAGAAAGGGTCCATGTTTGACTTTCATAGCACAAAGTTGGTATGAAAATGCTATTTATCATTTGTTGTTTAGCTGCCATAGAAATGTTTGGATGTCTTAGCAATGGTGAAAGCTGGTATGTGACAGCATTTGCTTTTTGTATTCTCATATCAATTTCTCTGTCTAGTTTTCCATCTTCTGTGAACATTTTGCCCAAATACTTGAATTCCTCTACTTGTTTTATTTCTTTATCTTTGATCTTAATGTTTAATGGGTGTCTTAATTTGCTTATTCTCATAGCCTCTGTTTTTGCTGTCTTCATTTTTATACTGTAGTTTGTGCAGCTTTTATCTAGAGATGTTATATGCTGTTGTAGCAGGCTTTCATCCTCATATATTAGGCATTGGTCATCTGCGAATAGTAGCTCGTTGATGTTGGATGATTTTTTCCTTATTGTTGGTTGTTTCCTGATTTATTTTGTCCATATATATGATGAAGAGGAGTTGTGAGAGGACACATCCTTGTCTTACACCTGCAGTAATCTTAAACCATTCTGACAGACCTTCCGATGTTCTAACGGCACTTTGACTGTTTTTATATCATGCCATTATATTATCTAGTAGTTGTCCTCCTACACCGAAGGTAAATGTTTACAATACTAGGATCAATTTGAATGATTGGTTTATGGTAAAATAACGAACCGAACATTATGACGTTTATCATCAAGTTTGATCTGGCCCTTTTGACCTCCTTTTTCTATGTGGGGCAATGGGCCCCTAATGATACGGGCTCAGTTTCAGTGGAGATTGAGCTTTAAGGAAGAGCAATGGATGAGAATAAAACAAAATCTGAAACTCTTGTCTTAGTTTGTTAATAACAAAAGCAAACTTACCTAAACTAATGGAGATTGTACAAACATGTGGTGCTATTGGCCCTTTTAGGATGAGGTTGTTAAAATTAAGATTGTTGTCACATGTGACGTCTACGAAGTTCTTATTGGGATATCTTCGTTCATTGTCACATGGAAAAGTGTCATTTAATATTGTGGTAAAGTTGAGAAGTAACGCTGGAAGCAAATGCAATCAAATGAATAATTGATTTCATATACATTATTAAGCGTAAAATGAATAATCTCCTCACACATATGATTTGAAATTTATTTTATAAAGATGTGTATGTGATCAGAAAACAACATAGAGCTTCACTTAGAGAATATACGTTAACATGTACAGTTGTAGGGGCGTTGTGTAAATTGAGAACATAAGAAATATTTCATTAAGTGAAAACTCAGTGTCGTCCTGACGCCCTCCTTTAAAGAGCAATGTTTGTGGGATCGTTTATACAATATGTCAGGCATCCCTCACATGATGTGTCCATGATAAGTGCAGACTTTACACTCTTCTTTAGCAGTAATTCATTACTGCCAGACACACACACATACGCAGACACACACCATGACACACACACACACATATACTCACTCACATTGTATTATAGTCACGTTTTGTAGTTCCACTTTATAATTATATTATCAGGCATGTATCTCCTCTATAACCGTGCTGCCGAAGTTGTTGCCAAATTCTTTTCATTCGCTTTACTTGTTAATGGTTTTATAGTGGTCATAATATGTCTATGTGTGCATTATATTTGCTACCTTTTTATGCCTAGTATAGCAATTTCTTCTCATGTATATTTTTCACTTTTATGAGCTATTTCTTTCTTTCTTTCTTTCTTTCTTTCTTTCTTTCTTTCTTTCTGTCTTCGTTTCATTCTTTTACACCATAACTGATACGAATGTGGCTTTGCTAGTTGGTTTACTCAAATTCCTACTTATTTCCTGTCTGCTACACTCATTACTTCTGTTTTTGTTTTATTTTTCTTCTTTAAATTGATATTTTTTGTTTTCTCCCGTAGCCCACAAAGTGTTCCTACAGTTGCTTTTCTAATGCTTTCTTTATAGAGTGATTTTTATTTAGCGTATTTCACCATTTCCACTGTTGTCTACGAGCAAATGTTCAGTTATCACCTGCCAACCTGCTAGATCTGTCGAGGACTAAATGGTCACTTTAATTTAATGTTGAAATAATGGGGAGGTACTAGCGCAATATTCACTCTAAAAGAATTAATAACAATATGAAAGAACACAATTAAAATATACACGTAGCTTCCATGGACCAAGAAAAAGCGTTCGACAAAATAAACAGAGAACAATTATGAGAGATATTAACAACATACGGAGTTAGTCAATATTTAACCGACATAATTAAAAGCCTCTGCATCAACAGCAGCTACACAGTTAGAACAACAGCGGCGGTCTACACAGAACTCTTTGAAGTTCGATCATGAGTGAGATAGTGTGTACGACCCAACTATTCTTTAATATTTACATGGACTATAAACTCGTATGTAAGTTAGCCATCCAAAGTGAGATTAAAGGAGATTAACCAGCTTCTATTCAAAGACGATAATCATTAATACATGGTCCAATAGAAGACCTGCAAATCGTCTAAAGAAACTTAACGGCAGCACGCACCCAGTATGACATGAAAGTCGACATAAACAAAATAGAGGTTATGAGCGTCGCAGAACAAAAACAACAAAAGGATAGTGAACAGACACTTTAAACTAGTGGGGGAATTTAAATAGCTAGGAAGTCTAGTGACAAACGACAATCAAATCACATTGGCCAGAAATAGACACAAGATGCAACAACGCTTACAAAACAACGAACAGATGTCATTGCTACTGTCCAACAAGGAACAGCAGTAGAGGCCAAATGGGCACTCTACAACACAATTTATAATTCCAAAGTTGTTTTACTGATGCTAGACATGGACGCTAGACTCAAGAACAATATTAAAAATAACCACTACCCAAATGAAATCTGTTAAACGCATGATATAAACGTCATGACAAATAATATCAAGTGAATTCATTTTTCGTTCATTTTCCTCTCGGGTCGAAGACTACACATAGGGCGGAAGTCATAGTTCCTCCACGATTGACTACTTGAGGCTAGTTCTTATAGGTCTTTGTTGATTATTAATCCGATCACGTGAATAGCAAAGAAAAAAACTAGCAGCGATTTCCGCCTTTGAATATCTAAGGAAGCAACAGATACAATTATTAGGGCACATAATAAGACATAAAGATAAAAAAATATGACACAGCAAGCCTTTCAACGCTGTGAGAGTACTTGACCTAAGGTTCGATCAAAAAATTGATGGGATATAATTATTCATGGAATATAAAATAATAGTAGGAAACATATAGCAAGAGAGGCCAGCAGAAAGGTTAAAACTGCAAATTCGACGCTGACAAGTAATTGAGAAAGTAAAAGAAATAGTAAAAATGGAAAAACTGACGTTCTTCAACTCTGAAAAAGACTGACAATCAAATGGCATTCCGTATCACTGTAACGTAGATAAACAATACATCACTATAACAAGATGAGCGCTTGGTAACTAAGGCTGTAGACTATAGACATTATCGAGCGAAAACTGAAATGTTCAACTGGACATTTACTCTCATATTGTCACCAGTAACGACCACAATCAATTTACTCTGATAAACACATTGCCACCAGATACGACCACAATCAATTTACTCTGGTTAACACATTGTCACCAGAAACGACCACAATCAATTTACTCTGATAAACACAATGTCACCAGAAACGACCACAATCAATTTACTCTGATAAACACATTGCCACCAGAAACGACCACAATCAATTTACACTGATAAACACAATGTCACCAGAAACGACCACAATCAATTTACACTGATAAACACATTGTCACCAGACACGACCACAATCAACTTACTCTGATAAACACATTGTCACCAGAAACGACCACAATCAATTTACACTGATAAACACATTGTCACCAGAAACGACCACAATCAATTTACACTGATAAACACATTGTCACCAGAAACGACCACAATCAATTTACACTGATAAACACATTGTCACCAGTAACGACCACAATCAATTTACTCTGATAAACACATTGCCACCAGAAACGACCACAATAAATTTACACTGATAAACACAATGTCACCAGAAACGACCACAATCAACTTACTCTGATAAACACATTGCCACCAGAAACGACCACAATCAACTTACTCTGATAAACACATTGTCACCAGAAACGACCACAATCAACTTACACTGATAAACACAATGTCACCAGAAACGATCACAATCAATTTACACTGGTAAACACATTGTCACCAGAAACGACCACAATCAATTTACTCTGGTAAACACATTGTCACCAGAAACGACACAATCAATTTACACTGATAAACACATTGTCACCAGAAACGACCACAATCAACTTACTCTGATAAACACATTGTCACCAGAAACGACCACAATCAATTTACACTGATAAACACATTGTCACCAGAAACGACCACAATCAATTTACACTGGTAAACACATTGTCACCAGAAACGACCACAATCAATTTACTCTGGTAAACACATTGCCACCAGAAACGACCACAATCAATTTACACTGGTAAACACATTGTCACCAGAAACGACCACAATCAATTTACTCTGATAAACACATTGTCACCAGAAACGACCACAATCAATGTACTCTGATAAACACAATATCACCAAAAACGACCATAATAAAATTACTCTGATAAACCCATTGTCACCAGAAACGACCACAATCAATTTACTCTGATAAACACATTGTCACCAGAAACCACCACAATCAATTTACTCTGATAAACACATTGTCACCTGAAACGACCACAATCAACTTACTCTGATTATCGGTGATTACCCTAAACCACCGAAAGCGGACTCGCTCTTTTAGTTTCACTTGAACTGAAGTTGCAGATTTATTTGTGTTGCAAGTGCTGTTGTCACCATCACGTAAAAATGAATCCATCGATGAATCAAAATTAGCAATAACTATATCGACTGAAATGAAGGGATACTTGGCAGAATTAAAGATATACGATAACAAAACAGTGGAGCGTTGTTATTGACATACCAGATAATACAATTTATGCAGAATTACAACACAGTCAACGAATGTATTATTTGGTTACAGTGAACATACCCAGTTGTGTTTAGAACGCTTTTTCAAGTCCCAACAAAGACGATTATCTAACACTGGCAAGAGGAACTGTCAGAAGTAACAAATCAATGAGGGATGGACACACAAATTGAAAGACTGCTGCCTGAATGTAGAAAGGGATACCTTCACTTAATCCTGAACAATCGATTGTATGTACACAAGTGTTTTCTTCATCATGGGGCCAATGATGGGGAGTAGAACACTCCAAGGTATGAAGACAGCTTCACAAGGGAGGAACACAACACAATACTGACGTTTCGGCCTGAGGCCTTTTGCAGAGTACAAGGACAACGAAAACAAACGGTGAAACACAATTATCTATAATTACATGATCAGAAGAAGAGGATAGAAAAGAAAAATAGTAGGATGATGAAAAAATGAAAAAAAGAAGAGAGCTAAGATAAGAATATATAAAGATTAGGAGAATATATGTATATATATTCGTCGCTTCTCATCTGCTTTTCTTTTTACACCACACTTTTGAGCTGCAATGAAAAGATGTAAAGTACCACAGTGAAAACGATAATATTTCGAAGATTGCCGAAATAAAAGAACAAATTTAGAAGAATGAAAATATCGAGTAGGCCAGGTAAACCATATAAAAACATTATTTTTAATTGCCATCTAATGGGACCTGTTGTATATAAAATGTTTATTTATCTAATCTAAATCTACAATTTTAAAATGATGATATTGTTATATCCTTGTTTGTTATAGTTGATGTTAAAACAACTGTAGAAGTGAATGTTGGGTACCCAAAAAAAAGTCCAATGATCTCATGCAACCAGCAGATGCATGTTGGTCAACATTTGTGGTAATGTCAGTAACCTGAAGCACTAGTAGTCAACATGTTACATGAAGGTTGTCTTGAACTACGTGCACTGCAAAATGTATCACATGAGTGACACAACATCAAATTCCTATCTTCTTAGAACCTGTCACATTGTTAAATCTAACAAAACTATCACTTAATCTATCACGTCCCCAAATGTCCCACCTTTCCTGCGAACGAACCTCTTTGAACACTTCCTATTGATAACTTGTTTCTTTTCAGAACTCTTCATGCAGACACGGAGCAGCTTGTACGGTCGTTAAATATATGTTACTATAAGCAGACAAATGGAAACACGTGAAATCTGTAACGACTGGATTTAAATAAAAGAAAACACATTGTTAACAAGTTGATACTTACCATATTGACAGCCAGGACCGAAATAGTTCTTTTCACATACTGATCCCGGGCATGTTCCATCCCTTTCGCATGGAAAGAACTTATTACAGTGACACTTGAACATGCAGTCCTCTCCAAACCAGCCAAAGCTGCAGTCTGTGAAGTGTATTTATATTTTCTCTATTGCGAAATAACAGCACATACGATCTCTGTTATATTCAGGATATTCTTCTGCACAAAATCAAAGGTTGTTATTTTGTTATTTACAGAAACACTAAAACTAACAGATTCTTATCACTGGCAGGTATATCTCTAAAGCGGTCAAAAGAGCAGACTCAGATAATCTTATCTGATTTAATCTTCTGCTGTTTGTCAGGTAATTTGGTTTCCCACCTCTGCTCATCTCAAACTTTCAAGAATACCAGAAATGCTTTTATCTAGTTAATGTGTATGTTACTTTCAGAAACTGCCAATTTTCTATTTTCATTTAAATACAAATATAGATGCTTGTTTATAAAGGTAAAGTACGAGACTTGAATCGCCGTCTTAGCACGCGAATTTTCACCCATATGGGATCGGACACCTATCAAGAAGTGTTCGGAGACTTCTGGATAGTGTTGCTTCAAGCATCGAAACTCACGATGCGAAACAGCATTTCACACCTATCCAGAATACTACCCTGCTGGATCGACCTCGGGGGGGGGGGGGGGGGTGAGATTATTTTTCCAATCACGAGTACAACTGACACTGTTTCCAGCGGGAATCAAACACGGGTTGTCCGAACATCGGTAGCCCAGTCGGGTGGTTTTCTCAGATAGGCTACCGACGTTCCAATACTTGTTTATATGAAAATTATGCCAAGTATTATATCTCTGACGTTTAATATATTACGTTTAATATATTACGTTTAATATATTACGTTTAATATATTACGTTTAATATATTACGTTTAATATATTACGTTTAATATATTACGTTTAATATATTACGTTTAATATATTACGTTTAATATATTACGTTTAATATATTACGTTTAATATATTACGTTTAATATATTACGTTTAATATATTACGTTTAATATATTACGTTTAATATATTACGTTTAATATATTACGTTTAATATATTACGTTTAATATATTACGTTTAATATATTACGTTTAATATATTACGTTTAATATATTACGTTTAATATATTACGTTTAATATATTACGTCAGCGAATCGAAGGCGCCCTAACCTCCTCCCCGGGTAGGTGCGACTCGTCAGCCTAAAGATGGCAACGCATCTAGGAGAAGGTCATCATCATCATCATCATCATCGAGAGCCCACTCCGCATCGAAGGTTGGCTACCATGGAGATCCATTCCACTCTGTCTATTGCTTTGATGGTGCAGATTGCCATAGGCTGACTTGTCCATCTTTTGATGTTACTCGTCCATGTTAGTCTTGGTCTGCCTCTGCCTCTTTTACCTTGTACTTTCCCTTCTAATATTACTTTTATTAGACTGTTGTGTCTTTTAACATGACCAAAAAATTTCATTTGTCTTGCTCTAATTGTGTTTAGTAGTTCTTTTTTCATTTTTAGTTGTTTTAAAACTTCCTCGTTTGTTATCTTTTCTTTCCATCCAATTCTACCTATTCTTCCATAAATCCACATTTCAAAGGCTTCAATTTTCTGTTCTGTTTCTGGTCTAATGTCCATGTTTCTGCACCATACAGGAATATTGAGAAGATGTAACATTTTGCTATTCTTAGTTTCAGCCCTGGTGTTATTTGTTTTGATGTTAGTATTTTTTTCATGACATTGATATTACTTTTTGCCATTCCTATTCTTTTATTTATTTCAGTTGTACATTTTCCATCACTGGTTATAGTATATCCCAGGTAGCTGTAGCTCTGGACTGTCTCTAGATGTATTCCTTCAACTTTGATATTTAATTGTAGGTCTTGAGAATTTTCTTTGTTTATGAACATAGTTTTAGTCTTTTTTATATTCATATCTAGTCCATATTTTTTGCTTGTCATGTTTATTACATTAAGTAATTGTTGTAGATCTTTAGGATTTTCTGCCAGTAGAACAGTATCATCGGCATATCTTAGGTTATTGATTATCTTCCCATTAATGTTAAGGCCTGGCATCTCATTGATGTTTTTAAAGATTTTCTCAGTGTATAAATTGAACAAGCTTGGTGATGGGATGCATTCTTGTTGTTTGCTCCCAATACAAATTACATATTAGTCGTATGTCTGTGTCATCCAGATTTATATCTTTTAGGCAGTCTATAAGTTGCTCATGGTGTATTCTATCAAATGCTTTGGTGTAGTCCACAAAGCAGGAATATATTGGTTTGTTTACTTCTATGTACTTTTCAATCAAAGTCCTCACGCTGAATTTGGCTTCTTTTGTCCCACTGTTTTTCTTGAATCCGAATTGCTGCTCATCTAGTTCACTATTAATTTTATTCTGAATCCTTCCTTGTATAACTTTCAGTAAAATTTTGGTTACCTGGCTCATTAGGTTTATTGTTCTAAAATCGCTGCATTCAACTGCACCATTCTTTTTATGCAAGGAGAAGGTCAACTCCGATTATAAACACCCGCTTTCTAGCGGGTACCCGTTCACGGAATAGACTTCGGGAGTAAACCCTGAGGAAAAATACGGAGATGGAGTCCCTAAGGCAGTTCAGTGTTGATTTCAACATTGCTCTGGCAACTCCAGCGGCGCAGTTGGCACCAAACTGTTCTTGCTCTGCTAGACCTTTGGACCGCTCGGCTGCGTGGAGTGAAGAAACATGTTGCATGGGCAACAACTTGTCTCTTTCTTTTTCTGCCCAAGCTCGCGCCCTGGAGAGGACACTCCAGAATCGCCATTTTGATGTCGACAGGATACCATCCACACCTGCCACACAAGTGAAATCAACAATTAAGAAACTCAACCTACGTTTGGTTTGCTGGAACGTCCGCACAATGCTAACTGGACTATCTGACAATTTGCGCGATATAAACGACGCCAGAAAGACAGCCATAATCAACATTGAACTGAAAAGACTTCAGGTGGATATAGTCGCACTTTAAGAGACGCGTTTGGCAGGATCAGGTATGCTGAACGAAGCGGACTACGTGTACTATTGGCAAGGAAAGAGCAGCGACGATATCAGAGAACACGGTGTGGGATTTGCTGTGAAAAAATCTCTAAAAGGTCTGGTTACACTCGGTCAGAATGCATCAGAGCGGATACTATCACTTCGCCTCATTACAACAACAGGACCAGTTACCATTATAAATGTATACGCTCCGACCTTGAGCTCGTCATCTGAAACCAAGGACAATTTCTACGAAAATTTGACAGAAGTCATGGAAAGTATACCAGGACAAGATCACATTATTCTACTGGGGGATTTCAATGCTAGAATTGGCGCAGACCACAGTTCGTGGCCAACCTGCCTCGGTTGCTTTGGAGTTGGTAAATTAAATGAAAACGGCCAACGAATTCTAGAGTATTGCGCCTACCATAACCTGTGCGTCACAAATACTTTCTTCAAAACCAAGCGTCAGCAACAAGTATCTTAGAGACACCCACGATCGAAACACTGGCACCAGCTGGACTTGATACTTGTCAGACGCCCTTTCCTCAAATCTGTAACTAACACACGGTCATACCACAGCGCAGACTGCGACTCGGGTAATTCTCTAGTCTGCTGCAAACTCAAGCTACTGCCCAGGAGGTTCCACTATGCCAGGCAGCCAAAGAAGAGACCTCGCATAGACACTAGCAAGCTAACACATAGACACTAGCAAGCTAACACATAGACACTAGCAAGCTAACACATAGACACTAGCAAGCTAACACATTCTGGATTGGTCGAGCAGTTCAACAAGACACTCAAGGAGTCGCAAAGCGCTCATGAACACTACACCAGCGCTGTGGAAAAATGGGAAAATCTCCGCAACGTCATCTACAACAACGCGGTTAGCATCTTCGGAAAACTGACACTTAAGTCTTACAATTGATTTGAAGCCAACTCCCATGTTATGACACCCGTAATCGAAGCTAAACGCGCAACCTTCTTAGATCACAAGCGCGCACATAATGCAAATACTCTGCAGGCTATTAAAATGACCAGAAACAAAGTCCAGCAAACAGCTCGTCGCTGTGCTAATGGGTACTGGCTCCAGCTTAGCGACAGCATCCAGACTGCATCTTAAACTGGAAACCTAAAAGTAATGTATGATGGCATAAAGAAAGCCCTTGGACCAACAAAATACACTATTGCCCCACTAAAGTCATCTACTGGGGAGAAAATAACAGATAGAGGCAAACAGATGGTAAGATGGGTGGAAAATTATTCTTCACTTTATTCTATAGAAAACACTGTTACGCCAAACGCCCTTGACGCCATACAATGTCTCCCACCTATGGAAGAGTTGGACATTGAACCAACCGTAAAGGAACTTAGTAAGGCCATAGATAGCTTAGCCACATGCAAGGCTCCAGGACAAGATGGGATCCCTCCGGATCTGATTAAATCCGCTTTAAAAGTGCTTTATTACATCCCCTGCTTGAAGTACTACATCAATGCTGGAAAGAGAAAGCCATTCCTCAAGATATGAGAGACTCCGTGATTGTAACTCTCTACAAAAATAAAGGAGATAGAAGCGACTGCAACAACCACAGTGGCATCTCCTTACTCAGCATCATCGGCAAGACCTTCGCCAGAGTCATCTTAGGAAGGCTGCAAAAACTCGCAGAACGCGTATATCCTGAATCGCAATGCGGCTTTAGATCCGGAAGATCAACTGCAGACATGATTTTCTCTTTACGTGCTACTTCAAGAAAAATCTAGAGAGCAGAAAAAGCGTCTCTTCATCGCCTTCATCGACCTTACAAAGGCATTTGATCTTGTCAGCAGAGACGGTCTTTTCAAAATACTTTCCAAGATAAGCTACCCACATACTCTACCTGACGCTAGTCAAATCGTTTCATGAGGACATGAAGGCACCGTCCAATACGACGGCAGCACATCACAACCCTTCGGCATACGCAGCGGTGTCAAGCAGGGATGCGTTCTTGCTCCAACTCCAGTTGGAATCTTCTTCGCTGTTCTGTTAAAACATGCATTCCCACATGCAAATGAAGGTGTCTATCTGCATACTAGATCTGATGGTCGATTGTTCAATATCGCAAGACTAAAGGCAAGGTCTAAGGTCAGACATATCTCTATTAGAGATCTGTTATTTGCTGACGACGCTGCACTTGTCACGCAAAGTCAGGAAGAACTCCAGAGCATGGTACATCGCTTTTCACATGCCTGCCGAGACTTCGGTCTAACAATAAGTTTGCAGAAAACTAACATACTCGGTCAGGACGTCGAAGCAACACCTGAAATCTCTATCGACAACTATAAACTTGATATTCCGTCGGCAGTATAACTACCTGGGGTCCATCATCAGCGACAGACAATCTTTAGATACAGAAATTGACACTTGTATTGGTAAAGCTGCTACCACATTTGCCCGTCTTTCTAGGCGTGTCTGGCAAAACAGCAAACTGACAATTAAAACAAAAGCCGCAGTGTACAGTGCCTGCATAATTAGTATCCTCCTGTATGGCAGGAATCTTGTACAACCTATGTAAAGCAGGAGAGAAGGCTAAATGCATTCCATATGCGATGTCTTCGCCGTATTCTTGGTATCACCTGGAAGGATAAAGTGACAAACGTTGAGGTCATGACTTGCACAGGCTTACCGAATATCTACACGCTGCTCAAACAATGTAGGTTACGCTGGCTCGGCCATGTACACCGTATGAAAGATGGCCGCATACCGAAAGATATACTATACATATACGGACAACTGACATATGGTAAAGGAATAAGGGGACGCCCAAAACTTCTATTTGTAGATGTGGGTAAACGCGATATGAAAACTCTGAACATAAACCCTGCAGCTTGGGAAGACATAGCTGCAGGCCGCAATCTCTGGGAACACAATCTAAAGGTTCACCTCAAAGAAGAAGCAGACAGATACATAGAGAAAGAGATTACACGACGAAAGAAAAAAAAAGAAAAAATAACATTTCTAGGGGCGCTGAAAAATCCATAGTCAACTATGACTGACGGAGGCTACTATTATATCGCTGAACTCGTAGACGTGCAATATAACAATATGTTGCTTTTTTTCTGTTCACATAAACTTTCTCCACCTCCAAAAGTATTTATTTTTCAAGTTAGCATGTACTAGCAGAAACACACAAAATAGTGTCAATGTCGAGAATAGCACAAGTTGTAGATATTCACAGAATAATACAACACCAACCAAGAATGAAAATAATATTAGGAAATGGATGCAGGAAAGACATATACATTAAAAAAAAAAGAATCAGACAAGGCTAGAAACAACTATCTGGCTACGTAACAAGTTTGGGTGAAGATGTGCAGCTGTAACGACATTTTGACACGTTCTCTCTGGAGGGTCTGTGGGTATGTTTAGTATGTTCTAGTTCGTTTCTCATTAATTTATTTTTAAGATGGATATCTTTAGTACCATGACCTGACCTCTATGATTAATACATAATGTAGTCTTTGGTTGTGCTAGGATCTCTTTAAAAGGTCAGCCAGTGCGAACACCAGGACATCTTTGGATTATGAGTGGACGTATTCTGGACTTTTAAACATCTATTTCACGGCGTGTTCACGTTGAGTTCACGTACACTGATGACACAATTCATGTTGCAACCATCCATCAACTCAGGTGTAAGCGTCTCCAAGTTTAATTTGAAAACCATAACTTCAGCTCCAGTTTGTTGTATTCTCTCTTAATAACCTTCATTCTATTTATTGTCAACATTTAATTATTATTAACATTTGTTAACATTTGTAAATATAAACTCCACAATATAATTCTAATTAATGCAAGTATCATGATTCTACCAATTATGTTCATTGCTTCCTAGTTAAGTGTAGCAGTCCTCAAATATTGTACGTCTGATTACATATTACTGAAATCAGTGCAAGCCAACATTAACAGTAATGTAATCTTCTCATATTCCCTATTAAATTACATGAATCTCACATGTGTTATTCTAAGTATCAACACAGCACACTGTTTTTATCACCATCGCAGTGTTTGCCATTACCAGACAGTTTTCTGACTGCTGTCTCACTCGCCATTTATTTCAACAACCATTACGTCTTTATTTTTTTAGTATTTGTTTAATCAGTTTTTTTATGTTATAATTACATTGGGTGTTACTTTACGTTGTTGTTGATGTTTATATTTTCTGCTTTGAGGGTGGGGGTCATGTTACATATTTTAGTTTGCAACTGAGAGAGTATTATGAACTTCTTAAGATCATCACTCCAATATATATCTATCTATTGACCTTTCGAGCCGTAACCGGCCTATAGGGCGTAGACCAAGATACACCTTCTCCTATCTGAATTTTTGTTCTAGCAGTTTTCTTTTAAAGATATTTTATCAAATCTCGCCATCTGTCTCTGTTCTGTGCAAGCAGCTTTATCTCATTGAGGGAGCCGATTCCTGCTGCTCTTGCCTCTCTCATCAATGTTCGTCTCAGTGTCTCCCTGGGTCTTCCTCTTTTTCTCTTGCCTGTTGTTTCCCATATGAGGGCTTGCTTTGCTATTCGGTTATTTTCTCTTCTCATCACATGTCCAACATATGACCATCGTCTTTTCTTTATTACTGAAGATATTAGTGGTTGATTGGCGATTTCACTCATTTCCTCGTTTGTTTTGAATTCGTTCCACGCTATACTCCAATATGGTGTTTATTATTTTTGTTTTACCCTACGGATATATTGTTTCACGGCTGGAAGGATCTTATCAATAATTTATCATCACTGATAGCACTCCTCATTGTTTTAATTAATGTTGTGATCTTGTGATTTGGTTTTGAAGACACGAAAGATAGCTGCTTGTAATCACTTCCTCTAGTTAGATATTGGGACATCTTTTATATGATTGTGAATGTTCTTTAGTTCTAGACTGTCAGATGTTCTCAGCAAAATTTAGAGATACTTAGATATTTAGAGGAGGCAAGAGAGGCCACCACTCCTCTCATACAATATCAGAATACATAACATAATCACGCTCCACCTGAATGATTTAAATGTCAATGCCACCATATTTCCTATTATAGTCATTAAACATGTCAAATAATTCCAGCCATTACTAATAAATAGGCTTCAATATATATGAAGGTTAAACCTATTAAAACCGTACAACAGCATCTATAGATATTCCAATGTGCATATGAACTAGGGAAGCCTTTTCTGCGATCAGCTTATGGTTACTATGGCAACAGCGGAGCAGCTAATATAGTTGCATTCAATATCATTATTGAAACATATGGAAGTAGTTCCATTAGTAGTCAGATTGCTCTATGACTTCCATAAAATCACTGTGCTGCGTCTTTATTTAAAAAAAATACACTTGAACAAAACTGTAATAGATATTAATTAACATCAAAACCATATTTAACAAAATATCCTACAATGCAAATAACTAATACATTATGATGTAATCATAACTATGTTAATTTAGGGCATTAATTAAAGAGACTATTTTACTTGACGTTAATTACAGTCATTTTTATGTAGTAAATTAACAGATCAAAGGTGAACACAAAAGTTCGATCTAACGTCCTCAAGTTTCAACCCAACTGTCCGCCTCTGGGCGATCCTGTATTTGTCCACAGTCTAGGCTGATCTAAGGTATCATGGTGGCTAGTCTCACGGATGATTTAACAAGATCTTTCACAGTCCATGAGTTAGCACCTCTTCCCCATCCCTAACCTTTTCCTATCGTAAATTGTCCTTACATTTCTCTACATTTTAAACTATTTTGATCTCAATACTTTTGTTAAGACATTCGGACACGAAAACAATGTGACAAATATAAACTTTACCATAAGCACGTACACTATGATTAAGGATGATCAGAAATTATATGACATTATCTCAACATGTAAAACAGCAAAAATATATTGTGTTCATGTTATACTTTGAGCATTCACTTCCTGCGTTCCAAGAGCCACCAGCAGGTGCGTCACTGACTGTAAGAAACACAACATCCTTGATACGCAACCTTTGCTCCTAGTAGAAGTAATCACAAATTGGTCAATAACATAATAAACATATCATCGATTTATATCTTTAAGTTTAAATGTTCGTCTCTTTATCTCTTCACTTATCTTTTTTTAACTTTCCCTCTCCGTCTTTTTCTTCAGTTTCCTTAAGCCCATCTTATTGTCAAACCATAAACAGTTTTAACACGTTTCCTTGTTCATCGACAAGACGTTCTGGTGGGATGCCGGAAGTTGTGATATAAAATTAAAGATGGTGAACTCTGTTCCTGTTTTGATTTATGACGTTTCTAGACAAGTCAGTGTTAGGCCGCATATTGTTACAAGAGAGGGAGCTGTTGGGCTGAGAGTGAGGGAACTTCTATGTTAAACGTATAAATATTGCCAAATGCTGATCTACACTGTGTATCGACGTGAACCTCTAAACACTTATTTTAATCAACACTAGCCCATATCGATACAACTTTTTGAGCAGACTAAAGTTTAACTTCAGATCTCTCTGTCTATTTTTCTTTCGAGACGAAGACAGCACATAGGACAGACATTCTAGACTCTGTCATGTCCGACAATCGTTACTATTAAGTGTCAGACTTTGCAAGTGCCCTCATTATCACTGTACACTACTATGTTCTGACCGTTTCCACCTCGCCAATGGAACTGATGCCTGCTGTTATCGCTTCTCTCCTCGGTCTTCCTCTCAGTGTTTCTCTTCTTCTACCTTTTAGCTCCCCGTGGAGCATAGGTCTTCAACAAACACTTTCCAAGTCGTTCTGTTTTTTGCAATTCTTTTAAGATCATTCCATGTCTTCCCCATCATCTTTATCTCTGCTTCGATCTGTCTTCTCCAAGAATCCCTTGGTCTTCCTCTTTGTCTTTTCCCCTGGGGATTCCAAAAAAAGGGCCTGTTGTGTAATACTCTCAGTTGGCTTCCGTAGTGTGTGTCCTATCCATAGCCATCGTCTTCGCTGTATCTCTTTATTCGCTGTATCTCTTTATCCACTGGTATTTGACTGGTACATTTCCATAATTCCATGTTAGTGACTTTGTCCTGCCATTTCCATCCTTTTATTCTGTGTAAGCATCCATTAATGAAAGTCTGTACCTTCGTGATTGTCAATTTTGTTATTCTCCATGTTTCACAGCCATATAATAGGACCGACTTAACATTTGAGTTGAAATTTTTTATTTTGGTATTTAACCTAATTTCTTTGGATTTCCATATGTTTCCCAGGGCAATGAAAGCTCCCCTTGCTTTTGGTATCCTTATTTTGGTATCATTTTCTGTTCCTCCCTCTTTATCTACATTACTGCCCAGATATATGTAAGATTGTACGTCTAGTAGAGGTATTTCTCCTAGTTTTATTTGGTTATTGCCAATTGCATTAATTCCCATAATGTTAGTCTTATCTCTATTAATCTTTAGTCCTAGCTGTTGTGATCTCTCATCTAATATACTCATTTTATCCTGCATCTGTTGATGGCTGTGTGATAGGAGAGCTATGTCTTCAGCAAAGTCTAAATCATCAAGTTGTTTGGTCAGTGACCACTGGATCCCGTTTCTGTTGTTTTTAGTTATTTTCATAATCCAATCTATGGCCAGTAGAAAGAGAAATGGGGACAGAAGGTATCCTTGCCTTACTCCTGTTCTTATTTCAAATGCTTCTGTTACCTGTCCTTCATACACCACACTACATTTTGTTCCTTCATACATTGTTTTTATCAGGTTAATAAACTTTATGGGGATTCCGTAATGACTCAGCAACTTCCAAAACATTCTTCTGTCTAAACTATCAAATGCCTTTTCGTAATCTATGAATCCAATATAAGTGGGGATTTTAGTTCTAAACTTTGTTCAACTATTATACGTAGAGTAGTTATTTGATCAGCACATAATCTGTTCTTCCTAAAACCTGCTTGTTCATCTTTCAAGTGTTTCTCTATAGCCTCCTTTATTCTCTCCAGAATGAGTATGCCTAATATTTTTCCTGGCACTGATAGTAGCATAATTCCCCTATAATCTGTGCACTCCTGTAAACTTCCTTTCTTTGGTAGTGTGATCATATAACCTTCTCTCCAGTCTTTAGGTATTTCTTCCCTCTCCCAAATTTTATCCATTAGATCATGTAACATCTTGGTAGAGGTGTTAATATCTGCTTTGATGGCTTCCGAAGGAATTTCATCTGGTCCTGTGGCTTAACATTTTTAAATAGTTTGATGGCTTTCATTATTTCTTCTTTGCTTTGTTTTCCACAGTTAACGTGTAACTCTTCTGCTTATGGTTGTATATCTGGAGGATCATTTGAGCTCTGTCTGTTCAAAAGTTCTTCAAAGTGCTCTTTCCATCTCTCCATTTGTTCCCTTATATTACTAAGCAGATTTCCTTTCTTATCTTTGATAAAGGCGTTGATCTGTTTGTATTTTCCACCTAATTTCTTTGTGCTGTTGTACAGTTCTTTCATATTCCCTTTATTTGCTGCTTCTTCTGTCTCTTTAGCTATTTCATCTAAATAATTCCTCTTATCCATTTTAATACATCTTCTCGCTTCTTTGTACACCTGAGTAGTATACAAGGGTCCATTTGATAACTATTTGGCCCGTAAATTAACAAAGATATATAGTAGGTGCGCGGCGCACCTGATGTACCGTAGGTGCAGGGGGAGTTAACCGTGACCTCTGGTCCGGTTGACCCCGTAAGTGACCTGTTTATGTCTGGTGTATGCTGACTTTGGAGTTCTTGATCGACAGTGATAGGTTAGTAGATTATACAACATCAATGAAAAACATTAAATATAAAACAAAAGACAAAGATATATTTTATTCTTTTATTATCTCAATAGGTGTATAACATACAATGGATATTATATAACATTACAAAAATATTCAGTACATTGAGTAAATATATAGTACAAGTATAACATTTATTTATAGCTATGTAGTTGGATGTCTGCTTATCTCTATGTCATAAATGAATCATAAGGGGTGAAACTTGTTGGAGATTGCTGGTCAGTCCATGCTGGTAGTGTAAAGAGTTAAATATCTAGAGGCATAGTCGAGATGTTATCATCAGCTACCTTTCTTTTTATATAGAAATAGGAAAGAGCATTTCTTGTTTGACTGTAGGAAAATATGGAATTATTTAAGACTTTGAAACCTACATTTTTCCCACCCTTAGTCTTTTGCGTAGCGAGAACCTCTAAAAACATATCTTTATCTAATTTGTTGTGTTGCTTGCTTAGCCCTTTACAACTGATTTTATCGTAATCCCCACTACAATGGTACGTCTTACTACATAAGCTAACAAGAGCTGTCCCTTCGTACTCTAGTTTAAAAAGCCCAGGCGTTCGTTTGGTGTACGCTTTAACGCCCTTACAGTTTATACAGTCTGTCTGGCTAGTATGTTCATCGCAGCGATGGTTGTATAGGGGTCGTCTAGTGTGTCGTGATTGATACCGGGAGGGCGAGTAGTGTGTTATGATGGGTGTATGGAGGTCGTCTAGTGTTGTATGAGGGGTGTATGGAGGTCGTCTAGTGTGTCGTGATTGGTACAGGGAGGGCGGCTAGTATGTCGTGATGGGTGTACGGAGGTCGTCTAGTGTGTCATATTGGGTGTATAGAGGGCGTTTAGTGTGTCATGATGGTTGTATAGGGGTCGTCTAGTGTGTCATGATGGTTGTATAGGGGTCGTCTAGTGTGCATGATGGGTGCATGGAGGTCGGCTAGTATGTCGTGATGGGTGTATGGAGGTCGTCTAGTGGGGTATGATGGTTGTATGGAGGTCGACTAGTATGTCGTGATGGGTGTATGGACGGTGTCTAGTGTGTCATGATGGGTGTATGGAGGTCGTTTAGTGTATCGTGATGGGTGTATGGAGTCGTCTACTGTGTCGTGAGGGGTGTATGGAGGTCATCTAGTGTGATATAAGGCTGTATGCCGGGCGTCTAGTGTGACATGAGGGCTGTATACCGGTCGCCTAGTGTGGCATGAGGGCTGTATGGCGGTTGTCTGGTATATCATACCTTAATCAACCAATAAGAAAACATGAAAAAACGAAGGAATTCAACATTACTTATCTTAACTACTTTACATCAATACAGTTTAATAACGTGTTATCGTTAAGTCTTACCATACTTTAAGAGAAAACATTCAAACTTACAGCGTAAAATATAGTCTCAATCATCTACACCGAATATAACCTGTTATCGATAAGCCTTAACATACGTTAAAAGAAATCAAGCCAACTTACTGTGCAAAACTCCGCTAGACTGAAGTGTAGTACGACCTTCCTTGAATCAACCAAACTTATAACGCCGTCTAGTTTAAATATATCCTGGTAGCAGATTTTAACCAATCAGCGAGTGACTACGTCAACATCGCCTGATATCCAGATTAACCAATCAGAGAAGAGTATTAACATCGGAGGCGGGGCAAAGAAATGACTGACAGGTGGATTAACCAATCAGAGAAGTGCGTTAGCCCAAGCGTAGGTAGTGGCTGGCGGGTCAGCAGTGGGGGAAAAATGTTGGGTGGTGGGTTACTTGAACTCGTTTTGACCCTGAGGCAATTCCAGAAGAGTTCTATGACCTCATTTTGACCGCTGAAGGCTTTAATACCAGTGTTGCCCACTTCAACGAACGACAGACATCATTAAAGGTGATTACTTCAGCTCTTAGACTTTGGAGTTCCATATCTTTATCACTTCAACGAATGACAGACAACAGTAAAGGTGATCATTTCAGGTCAGAAAACTTAGTTCCAAACCCCAAAATTTCGACTCATACTCACAAAGTTGAACACGAACTCTACAAATTTAGGCCCAAAGTTGTAATTGTTAGACACGAAAGTCGTAAATGTTATATGCAAAGTCCAAAAGTTTGTCAAAAAGACAACATAAACTCAAAATAGTTAGACACAAAGCCCAACAATTTATATGCAAAGTCTAAAAAGTTACTCCAAAAGACAACTAATGTAACACTTAATCCCAAAATTTCGTCTCATAACCAAAAAGTTGAACTCAAAACCCTAAAAACTTAGGCCCAAAGTGGTACTAGTTCACCACAAAAGGCGTAAATGTTATATTCAAATCCAAAAGTTTGTCAAAAAGACAACCCAAACTCAAAATAGTTAGACACAAAGCCCAACAATTTATATGCAAAGGCCAAAAAGTTACTCCAAAAGACAACTAATGTAACACTTAACCCCACAATTTCGTCGCATAACCAAACAGTTGAACTCAAAAGCCTAAAAATTTAGTCCCAAAGTCGTAATTGTTCGACACGAAAGTCGTAAATGTTATATGCAAAGTCCAAAAGTTTGTCAAAAAGACAACCTAAACTCAAAATAGTTAGACACGAAAGGTCAAAAAAGTATATGCAAAGTCCAAAAGGTTACTCCAAAAGACAACTAATGTAACACTTAACCCCAAAATTTCGTCGCATAACCAAACAGTTGAACTCAAAAGCCTAAAAATTTAGTCCCAAAGTGATACTAGTTCGAAACGAAAGACCAAATAGTTATATTCAAAGTCCAAAAGTTTGTCAAAAAGACAACCTTAACTCAAAATAGTTAGACACAAAGCCCAACAATTTATATGCAAAGGCCAAAAAGTTACTCCAAAAGACAACTAATGTAACACTTAACCCCAAAACTTCGTCGCATAACCAAACAGTTGAACTCAAAAGCCTAAAAATTTAGTCCCAAAGTCGTAATTGTTCGACACGAAAGTCGTAAATGTTATATGCAAAGTCCAAAAGTTTGTCAAAAAGACAACCTAAACTCAAAATAGTTAGACACGAAAGGTCAAAAAAGTAAATGCAAAGTCCAAAAGGTTACTCCAAAAGACAACTAATGTAACACCATTGCACAAAAATTTCGTTGCGTAACCAAAAAGTTGAACTCAAAACCCTAAAAAGTGTCCACTTATCAACCAAAGTCTTTAATACAGCTGAGAAAACCCTAATAAATAATTACAATTTACTAAAAATGTTGCACTTGATGATAGCTGCGACTGTGTCTAAATCATTTTTGAAAATATTCATAGAACTCTAGTAAAAACCAAACACACTAAAACACCACATTGAAAGAATGAACTTAAAGTTCACGCCCCTGTCACAACTCTGCTAAGAAAAGTACTGCAAAGCATGAAAGTTATGGCCCCTGCTATAACTCTACTAAACGAAAGTATTACCAAACACGTAGGTTACACTCCTACCATAACCCACTAAGAAAAACAAGATTTTGCTTAAAATACCACATTTATGATTGTTACGCCCCTTGTCCCTTTATGAGGGGTACGCCCATGAAACTGTTAGAAATAGTAAATTTACACTCTAGGGCTACTCCAAACTTTACATTAAGCATCCCCGTATCAAGAATTTACTTAAAAGTCACTTTTAGGGTTGTTACGCCCCTTGACCCTTTATGAGGGGACGCCCATGAAACTGATAAAGATAGTAAATTTAACCTCTAGACATACCCCAAACTTTATATTAAGTATCCCCGTATCAAGAATTTACATAAAAACAACTTTTGAAATTACTACCCCTGTATCCATTTTTGGCGGTTACGCCCATGAAACTGTTAAAAATAGTAAATTTAACCTCTAGACATACCCCAAACTTTATATTAAGCATCCCCATATCAAGAATTTACATAAAAAGCACTTTTGAAATTACTACCCCCGTACCCATTTTTGGCGGTTACGCCCATGAAATCGATAAAAAATTGAAATTTAACACCTAGACATACCCCAAACTTTATATTAAGCATCCCCATAGCAAAAATTTACATAAAAACAACTTTTGAAATTACTACCCCTGTACCCATTTTTGGCGGTCACGCCCATGAAACTGTTGAAAATTGTAAATTTAACCTCTAGACATACTCCAAACTTTATATTAAGCATCCCCATATCAAGAATGTACATAAAAACAACTTTTGAAATTACTACCCTTGTACCCATTGTTGGCGGTTACGCCCATGAAACTGTTAAAAATAGTAAATTTAACCTCTAGACATACCCCAAACTTTACATTAAGCATCCCCATATCAAGAATTTACATAAAAACAACTTTTGAAATTACTACCCCCGTACCCATTTTTGGCGGTTACGCCCATGAAACTGTTAAAAATAGTAAATTTAACATCTAGACATACCCCAAACTTTATATTAAGTATCCCCGTATCAAGAATTTACATAAAAACAACTTTTGAAATTACTACCCCCGTACCCATTTTTGGCGGTTACGCCCATGAAATCGATAAAAAAATTGAAGTTTAACCTATTGGCATACATCAAACATAATATGTGACACGCCCATGTATCAAATTTGCCTAAAAAATCAACCAAAAATTAGTAGTGTATATTGGCAATTAGGATGGATAGACTATAAGGAAAAATGTAGACTCTCATATAAGGAAAAACGGCACCAAAAAATGTGCCTCGATCTGCGTGTAGACTATTTATATAAGAAATATCGTGCCTCTAAAGACACATTTGTTGCATCTAAGTGCCAATATACACTACTAATTTTTTGTTGATTTTTTAGGCAAATTTGATACATGGGCGTGTCACATATTATGTTTGATGTATGCCAATAGGTTAAACTTCAATTTTTTTATCGATTTCATGGGCGTAACCGCCAAAAATGGGTACGGGGGTAGTAATTTCAAAAGTTGTTTTTATGTAAATTCTTGATACGGGGATACTTAATATAAAGTTTGGGGTATGTCTAGATGTTAAATTTACTATTTTTAACAGTTTCATGGGCGTAACCACCAAAAATGGGTACGGGGGTAGTAATTTCAAAAGTTATTTTTATGTAAATTCTTGATACGGGGATACTTAATATAAAGTTTGGGGTATGTCTAGATGTTAAATTTACTATTTTTAACAGTTTCATGGGCGTAACCACCAAAAATGGGTACGGGGTAGTAATTTCAAAAGTTGTTTTTATGTAAATTCTTGATATGGGGATGCTTAATATAAAGTTTGGGGTATGTCTAGAGGTTAAATTTACTATTTTTAACAGTTTCATGGGCGTAACCGCCAAAAATGGGTACAGGGGTAGTAATTTCAAAAGTTGTTTTTATGTACATTTTTGCTATGGGGATGCTTAATATAAAGTTTGGGGTATGTCTAAGTGCTAAATTTCAATTTTGTATCGATTTCATGGACGTAACCGCCAAAAATGGGTACGGGGGTAGTAATTTCAAAAGTGCTTTTTATGTAAATTCTTGATATGGGGATGCTTAATATAAAGTTTGTATGTCTAGATGTTAAATTGACTATTTTTAACAATTTCATGGGCGTAACCATCAAAAATGGGTAAGGGGGCAACACTCATAAAAGTGGTTTTTAAGTAAATTCTTGATACGGGGATGTTTAATATAAAGTTTGGGGTATGTCTAGCTGTTAAATTTACTATCTTTAACAGTTTCATGGGCGTAACCGCCAAAAATGGGTACAGGGGTAGTAATTTCAAAAGTTGTTTTTATGTAAATTCTTGATACGGGGATACTTAATATAAAGTTTGGGGTATGTCTAGAGGTTAAATTTACTATCTTTAACAGTTTCATGGGCGTCCCCTCATAAAGGGTCAAGGGTCGTAACAACCCTAAAAGTGACTTTTAATTAAATTCTTGATACGGGGATGCTTAATGTAAAGTTTGGAGTAGCCCTAGAGTGTAAATTTACTATTTCTAACACTTTCATGGGCGTACCCCTCATAAAGGGACAAGGGGCGTAACAATCATAAATGTGGTATTTTAAGCAAAATCTTGTTTTTCTTAGTGGGTTATGGTAGGAGTGTAACCTACGTGTTTGGTAATACTTTCGTTTAGTAGAGTTATAGCAGGGGCCATAACTTTCATGCTTTGCAGTACTTTTCTTAGCAGAGTTGTGACAGGGGCGTGAACTTTAAGTTCATTCTTTCAATGTGGTGTTTTAGTGTGTTTGGTTTTTACTAGAGTTCTATGAATATTTTCAATAATGATTTAGACACAGTCGCAGCTATCATCAAGTGCAACATTTTTAGTAAATTGTAATTATTTATTAGGGTTTTCTCAGCTGTATTAAAGACTTTGGTTGATAAGTGGACACTTTTTAGGGTTTTGAGTTCAACTTTTTGGTTATGAGACGAAATTTTGGGGTTAAGTGCTACATTAGTTGTCTTTTGGAGTAACTTTTTGGACTTTGCATATAAATTGTTGGGCTTTGTGTCTAACTATTTTGAGTTAAGGTTGTCTTTTTGACAAACTTTTGGACTTTGAATATAACTATTTGGTCTTTCGTGTCTAACTATTTTGATTTTGGGTTTAAATTTTGTAGGGTTTTGAGTTCAACTTTTTGGTTACGCAACGAAATTTTTGTGCAATGGTGTTACATTAGTTGTCTTTTGGAGTAACCTTTTGGACTTTGCATATACTTTTTTGACCTTTCGTGTCTAACTATTTTGAGTTTAGGTTGTCTTTTTGACAAACTTTTGGACTTTGCATATAACATTTACGACTTTCGTATCGAACAATTACGACTTTGGGACTAAATTTTTAGGCTTTTGAGTTCAACTGTTTGGTTATGCGACGAAGTTTTGGGGTTCAGTGTTACATTAGTTGTCTTTTGGAGTAACTTTTGGCCTTTGCATATAAATTGTTGGGCTTTGTGTCTAACTATTTTGAGTTAAGGTTGTCTTTTTGACAAACTTTTGGACTTTGAATATAACTATTTGGTCTTTCGTGTCTAACTATTTTGATTTTGGGTTTAAATTTTGTAGGGTTTTGAGTTCAACTTTTTGGTTACGCAACGAAATTTTTGTGCAATGGTGTTACATTAGTTGTCTTTTGGAGTAACCTTTTGGACTTTGCATATACTTTTTTGACCTTTCGTGTCTAACTATTTTGAGTTTAGGTTGTCTTTTTGACAAACTTTTGGACTTTGCATATAACATTTACGACTTTCGTATCGAACAATTACGACTTTGGGACTAAATTTTTAGGCTTTTGAGTTCAACTGTTTGGTTATGCGACGAAGTTTTGGGGTTCAGTGTTACATTAGTTGTCTTTTGGAGTAACTTTTGGCCTTTGCATATAAATTGTTGGGCTTTGTGTCTAACTATTTTGAGTTTGGGTTGTCTTTTTGACAAACTTTTGGACTTTGAATATAACTATTTGGTCTTTCGTGTCGAACTAGTATCACTTTGGGACTAAATTTTTAGGCTTTTGAGTTCAACTGTTTGGTTATGCGACGAAATTTTGGGATTAAGTGTTACATTAGTTGTCTCTTGGAGTAACCTTTTGGACTTTGCATATACTTTTTTGACCTTTTGTGTCTAACTATTTTGAGTTTAGGTTGTCTTTTTGACAAACTTTTGGACTTTGCATATAACATTTACGACTTTCGTGTCGAACAATTACGACTTTGGGACTAAATTTTTAGGCTTTTGAGTTCAACTGTTTGGTTATGCGACGAAATTTTGGGGTTAAGTGTTACATTAGTTGTCTTTTGGAGTAACTTTTTGGCCTTTGCATATAAATTGTTGGGCTTTGTGTCTAACTATTTTGAGTTTGGGTTGTCTTTTTGACAAACTTTTGGATTTGAATATAATATTTACACCTTTTGTGGTTAACTAGTACCACTTTGGGCCTAAGTTTTTAGGGTTTTGAGTTCAACTTTTTGGTTATGAGACGAAATTTTGGGATTAAGTGTTACATTAGTTGTCTTTTGGAGTAACTTTTTAGACTTTGCATATAAATTGTTGGGCTTTTTGTCTAACAATTTTGAGTTTATGTTGTCTTTTTGACAAACTTTTGGACTTTGCATATAACATTTACGACTTTCGTGTCTAACAATTACAACTTTGGGCCTAAATTTGTAGAGTTCGTGTTCAACTTTGTGAGTATGAGTCGAAATTTTGGGGTTTGGAACTAAGTTTTCTGACCTGAAATGATCACCTTTACTGTTGTCTGTCATTCGTTGAAGTGATAAAGATATGGAACTCCAAAGTCTAAGAGCTGAAGTAATCACCTTTAATGATGTCTGTCGTTCGTTGAAGTGGGCAACACTGGTATTAAAGCCTTCAGCGGTCAAAATGAGGTCATAGAACTCTTCTGGAATTGCCGCAGGGTCAAAACGAGTTCAAGTAACCCACCACCCAACATTTTTCCCCCACTGCTGACCCGCCAGCCACTACCTACGCTTGGGCTAACGCACTTCTCTGATTGGTTAATCCACCTGTCAGTCATTTCTTTGCCCCGCCTCCGATGTTAATACTCTTCTCTGATTGGTTAATCTGGATATCAGGCGATGTTGACGTAGTCACTCGCTGATTGGTTAAAATCTGCTACCAGGATATATTTAAACTAGACGGCGTTATAAGTTTGGTTGATTCAAGGAAGGTCATACTACACTTCAGTCTAGCGGAGTTTTGCACAGTAAGTTGGCTTGTTTTCTCTTAACGTATGTTAAGGCTTATCGATAACAGGTTATATTCGGTGTAGATGATTGAGACTACATTTTACGCTGTAAGTTTGAATGTTTTCTCTTAAAGTATGGTAAGACTTAACGATAACACGTTATTAAACTGTATTGATGTAAAGTAGTTAAGATACGTAATGTTGAATTCCTTCGTTTTTTCATGTTTTCTTATTGGTTGATTAAAGTATGATATACCAGACAACCGCCATACAGCCCTCATGCCACACTAGGCGACCGGTATACAGCCCTCATGTCACACTAGACGCCCGGCATACAGCCTTATATCACACTAGATGACCTACATACACCCCTCACGACACAGTAGACGACCTCCATACACCCATCACGATACACTAAACGACCTCCATACACCCATCATGACACACTAGACACCGTCCATACACCCATCACGACATACTAGCCGACCTCCATACAACCATCATACCCCACTAGACGACCTCCATACACCCATCACGACATACTAGCCGACCTCCATGCACCCATCATGGCACACTAGACGACCCCTATACAACCATCATGACACACTAGACGACCCCTATACAACCATCATGACACACTAAACGCCCTCTATACACCCAATATGACACACTAGACGACCTCCGTACACCCATCACGACATACTAGCCACCCTCCCTGTACCAATCACGACACACTAGACGACCTCCATACACCCCTCATACAACACTAGACGACCTCCATACACCCATCATAACACACTACCCGCCCTCCCTGTACCAATCACGACACACTAGACGACCTCTATACACCCATCACGACACACTAGACGCCCTCTATACACCCAATATGACACACTAGACGACCTCCGTACACCCATCACGATATACTAGCCGACCTCCATGCACCCATCACGACACACTAGACGACCCCTATACAACCATCGCTGCGATGAACATACTAGCCAGACAGACTGTATAAACTGTAAGGGCGTTAAAGCGTACACCAAACGAACGCCTGGGCTTTTTAAACTAGAGTACGAAGGGACAGCTCTTGTTAGCTTATGTAGTAAGACGTACCATTGTAGTGGGAATTACGATAAAATCAGTTGTAAAGGGCTAAGCAAGCAACACAACAAATTAGATAAAGATATGTTTTTAGAGGTTCTCGCTACGCAAAAGGCTAAGGGTGGGAAAAATGTAGGTTTCAAAGTCTTAAATAATTCCATATTTTCCTACAGTCAAACAAGAAATGCTCTTTCCTATTTCTATACAAAAAGAAAGGTAGCTGATGATAACATCTCGACTATGCCTCTAGATATTTAACTCTTTACACTACCAGCATGGACTGACCAGCAATCTCCAACAAGTTTCACCCCTTATGATTCATTTATGACATAGAGCTAAGCAGACATCCAACTACATAGCTATAAATAAATGTTATACTTGTACTATATATTTACTCAATGTACTGAATATTTTTGTAATGTTATATAATATCCATTGTATGTTATACACCTATTGAGATAATAAAAGAATAAAATATATCTTTGTCTTTTGTTTATATTTAATGTTTTTCATTGATGTTGTATAATCTACTAACCTATCACTGTCGATCAAGAACTCCAAAGTCAGCATACACCAGACATAAACAGGTCACTTACGGGGTCAACCGGACCAGAGGTCACGGTTAACTCCCCCTGCACCTACGGTACATTAGGTGCGCCGCGCACCTACTATATATCTTTGTTAATTTACGGGCCAAATGGTTATCAAATGGACCCTTGTATACTACTCACCTGTGTGTAAGCTTCATGTGTCTTGGCTTTATTACTTCTTGTTTTGCTTTTATTTATGTCTGATTTCTTGTTCTTTATTTCTTTAATTTTATCCAGGGTCTCTGCTGTCATCCATTTCTTGTCCTGCCGTTCTCTGTTCCCCAGTGTTTCTTCGCCTGTCTCGTTCCATATATCTTTTACCTGTTTCCAATGATCTTCTATATTTATTGTATTTTCTAGTTGTTGGAGGACTTGGTATTTGTTTGATATTGTGACTGCTTATCTATCTTTAATTCCTTGTTCTTTAAGAAACCCTACATTGAAATACTTTCTACCCTTATTCGTTGTAGTATACCTTTTTAGTTTAATTTTAAGTTTGGCTAACAGAAGATGATGATACGAAGTTACATCTGCCCCTCTATATACTTTTACATACTGTAAGGATGACTTAAACTTATTATTAATACATATGTGATCAATTTGATTTTCAGTGTTTCTCTTGGACTTCCTTATTTATCTTGCCCTTTACTTCCCATTTTAGGGTTTTCTTGAGATTCTCGTGTTGTCCCTTCCTCTTCTCATTACATGGTCAACAAGAAGGAACACAAGTAATTAAAATCAGACTTGCAAAGACTTTAATAAACCTTGATGAAATTAGGAAATCAAGATAACTAAGCACAAAAGCAAGCTCAGGATTTCCAAATCAAGTGGTCTACCCACCCTTAATTATGAACGTAAGCTAGAAAACAAATAAGAAAATATAAAACAGGTTAGATGCATTTGAAAACCAATAAGAAAATGTAAAATAAATTAGATCAACTTTAAAGCAAATAAGAAACTATAAAATAAATTAGATCAATTTGAAAACAACTAAGAACATATGCAATAAGTTAGATGCATTTGAAAACAAATAAGAAAATATAAAATAAGTTAGATGCATTTGAAAACAAATAGGAAAATGTAAAATAAATTAGATCAATTTTAAAGCAATTGTCTCAGGAAAATGCTTAGTATACCCAGGAATAAATTCAAGATTAGTGCCGCAATAAGAGGAATGAGAATGGTATTCAACAATGTGGTTTATAATCATGTGCTTATATTGAGTTATTTGTGGGTTATCATCACTGCGCTTCGGCCAATCCCAAAGGTGCTGAGATCATCACCAGATCATGTCCCGCAGCGCCCATTGACGACGACACCAACTCTGTGTTGGTTGATAATTCCTCTAATGTTGCCCACTGAGACTCGTTTCTGCATGTACCAATTTGTACCCTCATCTCTTTCATCGAAATGCAAGACACAGAATCATGGTTGTCGAATTCCTGCGCTCTTATATATATATATAGTGAGTATATATTTACTTATATATATATATATATATATATATATATATATATATATATATATATATATATTTCTTCTCTTGATAAACAACTTCCAAGACATACAAAGTGATCTATTCCTTCTACAGCTATTCATTTCATGTATATTTTTTCTTCTGGACGAATTCCTCTTCTTAATTTTCTTCCTCTACTTATACTTCTTCTCCTTGTTTCCTTCCTCATCTGCCTTTCAGCGTCGAGGGGAGATATAATTTGCGGTCTTTTGCTCTTCTGTTCGCCACTGCTGCTGTTATGTTTCCTAGAGGATTCTAATATTCCATCCACCCATCTTTTTGCGTTGTCGACCCTTGGGTCTGCTATTCTCACAACGTTTGTTGAAGGCCCAGTGTTGTGTTTTGTTCTTTCTGCCTTGTCACGTGGCCAAACCATTTTATCTGTTGTTTCCTTATATATTCTATGGCAGGGACTATTCCTAGCTTTTTTCTCAGTTATTCATTTCTGATCTTATCTCTCAGACTGTTTCCTGTCATTCGTCTAAAACATTTCATCTCTATAGAGGTTATTTTTCTGATTGTTCTTGCATCTAGGGTCCAGGTCTGGCATTGGTAGCACAACGTTGGGATGAAGATTGTATTGTATAGTGCTCGTTTTGCCTCCAGAGTTATTTCCTTGGACAGTAGTGGTGATAACTGTACGATGATTTGACAAGCTTTATTGCATCTTGATTCTATCTCTGCTGTTTGAGAATTATCGTTTGTCATTAGACTTCCTAGGTATTTGAATTCCTCTACTTGTTTTAGTTGTCTGCCTTCTATCGTTATGTTGATGTTCTGTTTATTTTTGCCGACATTCATCATTTCTGTTTTGTTGATGTTGATTGTCATGTTGTATTTTGTGCCTGAGATGTTGAGTTTGTTTAAGTGTTCTTGTAGGTCTTCTATTGTTTCATGTATTAGTGCCTGATCGTCTGCAAATAGAAGCTCGTTGATCTCCTCTGTCTCTGATGTATTGGCTAGCTTGCATATATGGTCCATGTATGTAATAAACAGTAAGGGTGATAGAACGTACCCCTGTCTTACACCTGATCTAACTTCGAAGTGGTCTGTGTAGCCTGCTGCTGTTCTGACCCTGCAGTTGCTGTTGACGTAGAGGCTTTTAATAAGGTTGGTTAGATGTTGGCTTACTCCGTATGTTGTTACTATCTCCCACAGTTGTTCTCTGTTTACTCTGTCGAATGCTTTTTCCTGGTCAATGAAGGCTATGTATAAGTTTTGATTGTGTTCTGTCGTTTTTTCTGCAAGCTGTTTTAATGTGAATCGTGCGTCGTTATGGGACGCACCAAAATTATTTATATGCAGCTTATTTATATTCGAGCTATGGACTAAGCAATGTTTACATTGAACACTACGATATATGTTATTGCAGCGAGTTGGCAGATTTTTGAAAATGTATTCAGGGGTTTGAACATAAATGTTTGTTCACAGTTCGTTAACCTTCGTCGTAGATAAAGTCGTTAATTCGATGGCTTCGTTTCAGACGTTTGTGACCTTGGTAGCTAAGGACCTAACTTGTGCAAACGGATGGCATTGGCAAGGATCATTTTGAATCTATGAAGTGGGCTCATTTTGTGTTTAACTCAAAAGCATATGTGCTTTTTAACCAAAGACATTTTTTTGGGGAATCAATGAAGATATCCCCGATGGAAGAATAAATTGTACTATTAGTCCCATAAATGATTCGCTTCCAGAGGTTTATGATGTAAAAAAAGCAGTTTTGTCGTTACAAGTGAATAATGTCCACACCTATGGTTGGTCAGGATTGTGTAGCAGCAGCAGCTTTATAGCGAACACGGAAAACATCACGGGATTGTGCTGTTCTGAAACAGCTATCCCATGCTACCCTAGAATTGCCTTTAATGGGATTACTGTGACCACAAACCACTCTCCATGTGTGTGCCACATATTTACACCCCAGAAAGAAATACTGAAAATAACAACATCATATGCCGTCTGTGATATTAATGACCACAGACCAGGAGCCTCCAGTATGATTGAAACTACTGTTGCACCAAGCACTTCATCAGCAGAGCCATATCTATGGAATGTTAATCTGACATTGTTCTTGAATGATGTCCAAATTAATGAGACATCAGAATCGTGTGGCGGCAGCTACAAGAAGGGAGCGGAGAACATCATCAATTTCTGCTGCTATAAAGGAGACATGCCTTGCTATCCCAGAATTGCCTTAAATGGGATCACTGTAGTTGAAAACTTCTCCTCTTGTGTAAACTACACATTCACATCTAAGAGTGAATCAGTGAAGGTCACACAATCATATTCTCTCTGTGGTTTTACTAACTACAGGTCATGTGACTTCTGTTGGATTGGAAATGATAACTTACCACCACTGTGTGTCGATATGTTTGGAATTGGAGTCATCAATGATGGTCTAACATTATCAAGTGCTACGACTGTCATCATTTTCGGGAGGACGTGAACTCCCATGGTATATGGTGGATAGGCGGCAGGAACCAGTGAAGGTTATGTCTGAAAAGTGTTCCTTCTTGCAGTTTCCTCATATTCCAAGTCCGGCTTGTTGCAGGAGCTACTGTGTTATAGCTTGTTTCATAAGTCGTGCCCAACTTTAAAAATCAATATCTTTTAAACCGCTTTTTGTAATTTTTTTCAAAATTTGCATGTAAAGTTATAATGATTAGAACCCAACAGGGAATTAATTTCATTAAAAACAAACATTTGGTTATTATTATTGCTTATTTGATTTATATAAATTTATAACGGCCCATTGATGTAGTCAAAGCTTAGTGTTTACAGTATTTAAGTTAAAAATAGCGATTACAAATCTATACACGGTCAAATTTACGATTTTGCACGCTTTAAACGTGAGCTGTCTGACACAATTAGACACTTTTAGAAAACACGAGGCCTTGTGTGTTCCATTTCCGTTCATCCATAGGTGTAGACGTGGAACGCTAACATTTATCGTGAGTCTTAAAATGAAATTCTGCAGTTTACAAAACATCGCAATAAAAATGTATGACTATTTTTGCAAAGAGACTAAACGAGGAAGATTATTTCAATCTTTAGAAAACCCTGAGAATAGGACAAGACACATTTTGGATTTATCTAAACGGTCATTTAATCGCTGGATTCAAGCACGTGACCGTCAATGTTCCAAATATACAAAATCACAAGGAAGAGCAAAAATGTTGGATAATTTCGACAGTGAACTTATTAGAAGTGAAATTCGCAAAATGTTGAGTATGAATGAAACTGTTACAATAAGAAAATTAAAAGTATCGCTGAAAAAGAACAACAGTATTGAAATATCAAAGTCTACATTATGGAGGAATGTGAGAGCTGCAGGCTTTACATTCAGAAAGTATTCCAATGGACGAAACATCATCTGTGAGAAGCCACATATAGTAGTCATGAGAAGCAAGTACTTACGTGAAGTAAAAGAGGTGCGCAAGCAAGGTTATGATATTGTGTACTTGGATGAAACATGGATCAATAATCACCACACTAACCAAAGGGAATAGCAGTCATCAGATGGAAAGATTAAGAGATTAATACCTAGCAGCAAAGGACAGCGCTTGATAATTGCTCATGCAGGTAGTCGACAACATGGACTAATACAGAATGCAGAGCTCATTTTTCTTTCAAAATCCATAGACAGTCGGGATTATCACTCTGAGATGAATGGTCACATATTTAGACATTGGATTGAAAATTCTGTTCTCCCATCACTAGATCGACCATCTTGCCTAATAATGGACAATGCAGCGTACCACAACATTGTTGCACTTGAAGATAAAGTCCCGACGTCATCCAGTACAAAAGATGCTATTAAGCAGTGGCGTATACTTAATATAAGCAAGGCAAGCATTGCATGCCTTCAAGAGTTGCGAAAATGATAAACCAGTCAGTGATCTATCCCCCATCCAAACTTAGCCCTTGCAGCATTGCTCAAAAATATATTTTAAAATGTTTTTCTCACAAATCTGAATTTTTCCAAAAATTAGTGCTGGCAACACTGACGTTAAAAGAAAATTGTATATGTCCAATCGTTTTTTATGATAGTTGAACTAGCCCGCTCTGAAGCAATTTTGAAGTTGCTTTCGTTAAAATAGTCCCTTTACATATAAGCGCAGTGATATACTGTGTGTGTTTTATTAAATCCGTGTCTCCACAGTAAGCTTGCGATGAAAAAAAAATAAATACATTTTATGATTCAATCACTATTATAACAATTTAGCACTGGCAAATAATAAATTGATTGATGAACATTTATTTACTGGTGTGAAACAGTGCAATTTATATGTTCTAGTACTTTTATTTGAATGTTAAACTAATGATAACAATGCAAGCAATTATAATCTTGAATGCCTACACACACACTTGTTTAGTAAACCATTTCTGGTAATTTTTGGTACACGTCACGTGATTTTACTCAACACACACGCACATTTACACAGCGATGTGGTTTCGATTTCAAACCTTCAGAATTCAAAACTTCAAACGTGATTTTAATCAGCTGATATTTAATATTTTGTGTTTGTACAGAAACATGTTGTTTTGCTATTGTTAATTACTAAACTTAGTATATTTGTTTACTGTGGTTATTATGGCTGATTCTATTAATGATGTTGTAGATTTATTTGAGCGACCGTTTCAATCGCGAACATTTAATGAAAAATTGGACTTGGTAAAAAAGGGCAGACCGATTCCTGCGTTAAGCAGTTTGAAACGAGAAGGAACAAAATGTGTCCGTTCATTTAACAATGATTTATATAAGAAAGTCGTTTGGCTTTGTGGTTCGGAATCATTATGTAAGTTATTTTGCTGGCCATGTATATTGTTTGTGAATGACACTTCGCCTTGGAACAGCAGACAACGCGGGTATTCTGATTTAAATAATTGACATAACGCTATTTCAAGACACGAAAAGTCTGAAAGTCATATTCACGCTTGGATAGCGTTACAAGTGTTTGGCTCCAGCAGAATTGATGTTCAATTGGATTTTCAGAAAAAAAGAAAGTATTATGAAACACAATGAAACAGTTAAAGAAAATCGAGAAATCCTAAAGAGGTTAATTGCTGTTACTTGTTTTTTAGGAAAACAAGAATTAGCTTTTCGTGGTCACAGCGAGGGGAGTGATTCCACTAATCGTGGGAACTACATTGAAGCTTTAAATTTATTAGCAGAGTTTGATGAAAAATTGCATCAGCATCTCATGACGTCAAATATATTCACGGGTCTTTCCCCATTAATACAGAACGATCTTATCCAAAGTGTGAACAATGTAATAACTGCAGAAGTGAATTTTCAGATTCAATCGTCCAGATTTGTCGCCATCCTAATTGACGAGACCTCTGATGTAACAAACTTGTCTCAGCTGTCAGTTGTTTTTAGATATATTTATAATGGTAATATTTACGAAAGATTTATTGGCTTTCATGACGTTAGCTCTGACAGATCTGCACAAGCATTGTCAAAACTGGCTTTAGACAGTCTTGATCAATTTGACTGTAGAGAAAAACTAGTAGCACAAACTTATGATGGTGCAGCAGTAATGGCAGGCCAATTGAATGGTGTGCAGACGAGAGTTAGGGAAGTTGTTTCTCAGGCATATTCATCCATTGCTATGCACACAAACTTAATTTAGTACTGTCTCAAGCTGTCTCATGCATAAGTGCGTGTAGAATATTCTTTTCGTCACTTAGCAGTTTTGCTTCATTTTTTACTCATTCAGCAAAGAGAACACATTTGTTGGACACCATAGTGGAAAAACGGTTTCCCAAGCTGGCGGCAACCAGATGGAATTATTCCAGTCGTTTAGTACAGATTGTTTCTGAATATCATAATGAATTAATAGATTTATTTGAATGCAGTTTGGAACGACCTGGTGATTGGGATCACGCAACAATTAATGAAGCAGTTGGATTTCTGTCAAACCTAGGAGATTTTGAATTCAATTTCCTTTTGGCTGTGTTCACCGATATTTTTTCGATGACAGATGTTGTATTTAATATCCTTCAGTCAAATTCACTGGACATCACATATTGCTCTAGAGAGATAGTTGAGTTAAAAGAAAAATTGTTCACAATGCGCAATACTGGCTTTGATTCAATTTGGGCCAAAATAGAGTTCAAGTGTGGTCCTCCAACAAAGAGAAGAAAGCGAGAATCCTCAGTTATCCCAAAGGATGAGTACAGAAGGCTGTATTGTGAAATTCATGATACGGTAAACTGCCAGTTACAAAGCCGATTTGATTCTCTGTCAGATTTGTCATTTCTTGAAATTTTTGACTGTAAGAAATTTTTAACATTTTCAAAAGAGTTTCCAGAAGAGCAGTTTTCCAAACTGAACGGAATATATGGGAAATATTTGGATATAGTAAGACTGAGATCTGAATTAAAGGCAATGTTTGTATCCCAACACTTTAAAGAAATGTATGTGTCCGACATTCATAGATTTCTTTTGAACAAAGGACTTCACAGTGGTCTTCCAGAACTTCATAAACTTTGTGAATTAATATTGACAATTCCTGCATCGTCGTCTTCAATGGAACGTTCGTTTTCTGCATTAAAACGCATTAAAAATTTCATAAGGAACTCGCAGGGGCAATGTCGTCTTTCTGCTCTATCAATGATGTCAATTGAAAAAGACCTTCTTGTAGAGATGAAAGGCAATGATGACTTGTATAACAAAGTAACAGAGGACTTTAGCAGAAAGAGCCGCAGAATAGAACTGAACTTCAAATAACTGGGTGAGTAGAAAATTATCATTTTTTTAAAGTTGCATGCTCTCTTTCAGACCCCAGGATACGCCACTGCTATTAAGATATGGCTCACAAAGGAGCACATACAATTTAATAACACGTACTTAAAACCTGAATTACTATCTCTAGTAAAGCAAAAACAGAGGACAAAGATTTTTCAAATAGATAAGATTATCCAAGAGCACGGTCATATAAGTTTGAGGCTGCCACCTTACCATGCTCATTTAAATCCAATAGAACTAATCTGGGCAAAATTAAAAGGACAAGTGGCAGATGAAAATACAACTTTCAAAATATGCGATGTAAAGACTCTTGCTAATATCGCTTTATTAAATATAGACAAAGATTATTGGGCTAAATGTGAAGACCACGTCTTAAAACAGGAAGAGGAATATTGGAAAAAGTATGGTTTATGGAATGTTCAACCCCAAACAGTTATTAATCTTTTAGACTCGTCTGATTCAGAATGAAAGTATATAGCCCCCACAATGTTGGCCCCTATATTACCTTAAATTATTTCAACAAACGGTCCTTTTCAGGACCACACAACTATGAAAATTGGACATACAGCTTGATATTATCGTCCGTCCTCGAACTGAGCAGACAATAATTCTCCTGGTGTTTTGTTTTATCCAGTTATTTCCCCATTACGGCCACGCCTTTACCTAGTGAAAATTAATCGTAGACCAGCAACTACGGTAATTTCTATTCTTTAGGGCTTCACAATTTACAATTTTGACAAACATCAAAGAAATATCGCCGCTTTAAGAAAACTGCAGCTGCAAGATATTTGTTAAATATACATTTAAAGGGTCTTTTGCATTCTAATAACATTTGGAAAATTTCAAAAGTATTTAACAAACGGTTAGAGAGTAATAGTGTTTTGAAGTTGGGCATATGTTTTGAAACGAGCTATAAGTGCTCTGTGCACACCGTGAGCTGTGTGTCTCATCCGTTTTGATCCTGCTTCGATATCCCGCTTGTTTACGTTGAATGATGATATCGTATGACGGGGAACAGTTGGTTGTGTTCACTTTCTGCGGGGTTTCGCATTATGTCTTTTGGCGTGTGCTGAGACTGCTGCGATGGGGACTGCAGTTACCTTTCTTTGTTTGGGAGATGAGTTAGTGATTCGGATGAATCCACTGGCACGGGCGGTTGAGCAATTATGGATTTTAATTCGTTTGCTGTGATACCGAGGCCTTCCATAACCAATAACCAATAACCAATAACCAATAACCAATCCTCTGTTCTCGGAACCCCATTTGAGAATCGCTTAACTGTAGTTCTATTATTGGTCTCAGCCTTTTTTCCAAGATTTTGGCGTATAGCTTTCCTGCATGGCTGAGAAAAAATATACCTCTATATTGATTGCAGTCTCTTTTGCTACCTTTGGATGGTCCAGACAAAGATTTTGCTACCTTTTTTTTTTCCATATTGCTATCAGGATTGCCTGTTGCCAGTCTTCTGGGGCTTGTTGTTGGTGGCATGCTGCATTAAATATTCTGTGCAGCCATTGCATTACTGTTTCTCCTGCTGCTGCTATTATTTCTATCAGTACGTTGTCTATCCCATGTGCTTTATTTTTGGTGCATATTTGATTACTTCTTCGATTTCCTCTTTCATGATGTTGGGTTCAGTATTTGTGAGTTCTGGCGTGGTTTTTGTTGTCTTATTGTTAGTTGGTATATTTAACTGGTCTTCACAATATTCTTTCCATCTCTGTTGAATACATTGGTTATTTGATATTGGCTGTCCGTCTTTGTCATTTATCAGCTCAGTAGGATCGTGGTGGCGATTAGAAAGCATAAACATAGACAGCAAAGATCTAAGAATAATAAAGAACATGTACTGGCAACAAACAACGGCCATAAGAACAGGAAACAAATTGGGAATGTTTCAACAAATAAAACAGGGTGTTAGACAAGGTTGTGTACTGTCACCAGATTTGTTTAATATTTATAGTGAGATTATTTTAAGATCCCTAAGGAGCATGCCTGGAATAACAATTGGAGATCATAATATAAATAACCTAAGGTATGCTGATGATACAGTATTAATCGCTAAGAGTGAAAGTGAGTTACAAGAAATGTTGGACATTTTAGTGACGGAAAGCAAAAATAAAGGACTCAGCCTTAATAGCAAAAAGACAGATGTAATGGTAACAACAAAGAAAAAGACATCACCTCAGTATAAAATAAAGACAAGTGGACAATATTAAAGCAGGTAAATGAATTTAAATATTTGGGAACTTTGTTAACCTCAGAAGGAAGATGTACAAAAGAGGTGAGATGTAGAATGGCTCAGGCAAAAGCAGCTTTCCAAAAAATGAGGCAAATACTATGCAATCCATTTTTGACAATAGAAACAAGAAAAAGAGTTCTTAAATGTTACGTAGAGCCAGTCTTAACATACGGATGCGTATCATGGACAATAGGACAACAGACAAAAAAATCACTGGAGTCTGTAGAGATGTGGTTTTACAGAAGAATGTTGAGAATACCATGGACAGCTAAGAAGAGTAATGAAGAGGTTCTGAGAAAGGTCAAAGCAAAAAGAGAGCTAATTTCCAATGTTAGGAAGAGACAATCATCATTTTTTGGCCATGTAATGAGAAGAGAACAACTTGAATATATTGTAACAACTGGAAAAATTGAGGGACGAAGAGATAGAGGGAAGCAAAGAGAAAAAAATACCAGACAGCTTAAGAGAATGGCTTGGCAGAAGGTCAACAACAGAAATGATAAATAGCTGCCGAGATCGAAAGTTGTGGGGAGACATGATCACCTACGCCACTAGGCCTGGTACTTGATGATGATGTGGATCGTGGTTTTCTTTTCTCGCTCTTGTGGCTTTTCTTGCTTTGTAGAAATCACTTGTGGCTGTCTTGAAGTCCCTGCTCATGATCAACATTTTAACTTTTCGAACTAAGGCATATTTTTCATATTTTTCTTGGTTCTTGTTCTCCCTCCAATTTTTAAACAGTTTCTTCTTTTCCTTAATTGCTTCTCTGATTGTTTCGTTCCACCACGGGGTGCTCTTTTTCCCTTCTCTTGTTCTTAGCTTCGTTCCACAAATTGTTTTAGAGATGTTGATTACTGTTTCTTTAAATTGTTTCCACTCTTCTTCTACTGTGCATACTTAGAGAGTTTCTTGAATTCCTCTGTTAGTTTTTCTTCTAGGGTTTTCCTTGTTTCTTGATCGTTTAGTTGTTTTATTTTTATTGTCTGTTCTTTTCGCTTCTTTTGTTTGTTTTCGTATATTCTCTTTATTTTTGGCTGTCTTAGTGTGATCATAACCATCTTGTGATCCGTGTCGTCTGTAATATTTGGGATTGCTCTGCTGTCGGTTACTCTTTTCTTGTTCTGTTTTCTTGTAGTATAAAATCTATCTGGCTTCTGAATGTTGTGTCATTCCATTTGTACAAAGTGTATACTTGCGACTCTCGGTGTTTTAAGAATGTGTTGGTGATAAATAAATCCTTTTGATTGCGTAGATCCAGCAGTCTGCTTCCATTTTCGTTTATTTCAGCCGTTTTATCGCCAAAGGGTCCTAAGATATCATTGTTGCGTTTCCCAAGCCTTCCATTAAAATCTCCCATCACTAGCATGTCGTCGCTTTCGTCAACCTTGTTAATGATTTCATTCAATGTGTCTTCGCTGTCTCTTTCATTGTTATTGCAGAGGGCATAGATTTGAATGTAATTTGTTTTTCGATCGTCTTCTAGTAGTTTAATTGGGATAATTCTGTCTGAATGGTATTTTATTTCTAGAATGTTCTTTGCCGTGTTTTGGGTCGAAGATACTCAATGTGTTGCTCTTTCTGTGTTCTCGACTCCTGAGAATATTTTCGTGTAGTTCATGTGTGTTTTCTTTATCTGTTGTCCTTTTACTCTAGTGTCCACTTAATCCTAGTATTTTAATTTTCCTTTTTGTCATTTCTTCTATGAGTTCGACTTCTTTATTTTTTATCCCGCATATATTTATCGTTGCTACTTTAATCTCCACCTTCTGTGTGATTCTCTGAGCATAACATATTTATCCCTTACCGACCTGCTGAGTCAGTCGTAAGTTAAGGGCTTAACTTAAGAAAAACTCACGCTGGGGGTTTAGCCCGACTGATGTTTCCCCCCACGTGTTTGATCGCTAAGGTCTCACATGTGATCTTTTACAATCTAAATATAAAACTTTAGCTGGTTACATTTAAAAATGTACTTATCAGCTATTATCCTCCTCCTTGGTAGAAAAACTTTACACAACTTTTCGAAAATTATATCCCGTTGGAAACATTATATATTAAATCACTTTAGTCACACAATCCGAATATAAAAACACCCGCCATCTTGAATCCTGACGAATTTGATTTTTATTTATTTTTGTTGTTTCTTATTTGACTTCAGTTCCTATTTTACTGGCCATTGATGACACATCTGACAGGGCATCCAGTTTTTTTTCTTGCATCATATTTACATTGTTTCTGATAAGAGCTTTGTCGTATACACAACCAAGGTCATCTAATGACTATTTGAGATCTAAGTGTCCCCCCAATGCGCAACATATATACATAACAATTCTACGTGATAACATCGCTAGCAATTTCAAATAACACGGAAGATAAAATACATGGTACATGCTTTACCCCGACTTCTATCTATCTGGAACTATTCAGTTCAAACAGTTCTGCCTTCATGCGAACTTCGAAAGAGAAGCCAACTTAGATATATTTGATTGTTTTTCATTAATGATTTATAATTAATGACTTACAATAATTTATAATGATTTATTCTATTCATAAGACTATCTGTATCCCAGTTTATTCTACCAGTGCCAGACATGGGCCTTAGACTTAATTAACTATTATACAAATAACAACCACATAAATTAAGTATGTCAGACGCATGACAGGAAACATCATAAAAGATAAGATAAGAAATGAAAAGTTATGAAAAATAGACTAGGAACGGAACCAGCTATTGAAGGCATCTTCTACCTTTTAGCTCCCAGTGGAGCATAGGTCTTCAACAAACACTTTCCAAGTCGTTCTGTTTTTTGCAATTCTTTTAAGATCATTCCATGTCTTCCCCATCATCTTCATCTCTGCTTCAATCTGTCTTCTCCAAGAATTCCTTGGTCTTCCTCTTTGTCTTTTCCCCTGGGGATTCCAAAAAAGGGCCTGTTGTGTAATACTCTCAGTTGGTTTCCGTAGTGTGTGTCCTATCCATCGCCATCGTCTTCGCTGTATTTCTTTATCCACTGGTATTTGACCGGTACATTTCCATAATTCCACGTTTGTGACTTTGTCCTGCCATTTCCATCCCTTTATTCTGCGCAAGCATCCATTAATGAAAGTCTGTACCTTCGTGATTGTCAATTTTGTTATTCTCCATGTTTCACAGCCATATAATAGAACCGACTTAACATTGGAGTTGAAAATTTGTATTTTTGTATTTAGCCTAATTTCTTTGGATTTCCATATGTTTCCCAGTGCAATGAAAGCTCCTCTTGCTTTTGATATCCTTATTTTGGTATCATTTTCTGTTCCTCCCTCTTTATCTATATTACTGCCCAGATATATATAAGATTGTACGTCTAGTAGAGGTATTTTTCCTAGTTTTATTTGGTTATTGCCAACTGCATTAATTCTCATAATGTTGGTCTTATCTCTATTAATCTTTAGTCCTAGCTGTTGTGATCTCTCATCTAATATACTCATTTTATCTTGCATCTGTTGGTGGCTGTGTGATAGGAGAGCTATGTCATCAGCAAAGTCTAAATCATCAAGTTGTTTGGTCAGTGACCACTGGATCCCATTTCTGTTGTTTTGAGTTATTTTCATAATCCAATCTATGGCCAGTAGAAAGGGAAATGGAGACAGAAGGCATCCTTGCCTTACTCCTGTTCTTATTTCAAATGCTTCTGTAAGCTGTCCTTCATGCACCACACTACATTTTGTTCCTTCATACATTGTTTTTATCAGGTTAATAAACTTTATGGGGATTCCATAATGACTCAGCAACTTCCAAAGCATTCTTCTGTCTAAACTATCAAATGCCTTTTCGTAATCTATGAATCCAATATAAAGTGGGGATTTTAGTTCTAAACTTTGTTCAACTATTATACGTAGAGTAGTTATTTGATCAGCACATGATCTGTTCTTCCTAAAACCTGCTTGTTCATCTCTCAAGTGTTTCTCTATAGCCTCTTTTAGTCTCTCCAGAATGATTCTGCCTAATATTTTTCCTGGCACTGATAGTAGCATAATTCCCCTATAATTTGTGCACTCCTGTAAACTTCCTTTCTTTGGTAGTTTGATCATATAACCTTCTCTCCAGTCTTTAGGTATTTCTTCCCTCTCCCAAATTTTATCCAATAGATTATGTAACATCTTGGTAGAGGTGATATTATCTGCTTTGATGGCTTCCGAAGGAATTTCATCTGGTCCTGTGGCTTTACCATCTTTTAACAGTTTGATGGCTTTCATTATTTCTTCTTTGCTTGGTTTTCCGCAGTTAACGTGTAATCCTTCTTCTGCTGGTAGTATATCTGGAGGATTATTTGAGCCAGGTCTGTTCAAAAGTTCTTCAAAGTGCTCCTTCCATCTCTCCATTTGTTCCTTTATATTACTAAGCAGATTTCCTTTCTTATCTTTGATAAAGGCGTTGATCTGTTTGTATTTTCCACCTAATTTCTTTGTGCTGTTGTACAGTTCTTTCATATTCCCTTTATTTGCTGCTTCTTCTGCCTCTTTAGCTAATTCATCTATATATTTCCTCTTATCCCTTTTAATGCATCTTCTCACTTCTTTATTCACCTCTGTGTAAGCTTCCTGTGTCTTGGCTTTATTACTTCTTGTTTTGCTTTTATTTATGTCTGCTTTCTTGTTCTTTCTTTCTTTAATTTTATCCAGGGTCTCTGCTGTCATCCATGCCTTATTCTGGCGTTCTCTTTTCCCCAGTGTTTCTTCGCATGTCTCTTTCCATATATTTTTTACCTGTTTCCAATGATCTTCTATATTTATAGTATTTTCTAGTTGTTGGAGGACTTGGTATTTGTTTGATATTGTGACTGCGAATTTATCTAATATAATGATGTATTTTGTGTGTGCTTGTTTTTCTTATTTTTAAAATTTTAAAATACATATTGTGTTACAACTCAATAACTCAATGTCTGCAATTAAAAAAGTTATTAACGTACTTGTAAGTGCAAGGGAAAAGAAAGAAAAATAATTTACCGAGGCCATCTGTGTTTGCATACATTAAAGAATCACTTATGTTCTTTGGGTGAACAGCAACAATTATTTTGCCGTTAAAAGAAAATGGCTGCCGATTGTATCCAGGAGTCAGGTTTCAGTGTACAATTCTCACAATCGTTTTATTTTAGAGAGTACATTAATCTATGACGTGATCAAAACTTGTGATCTATATTTTATTTTCGTAGATATCTTACCCCGCGTGGCAACGGGGCCACCACAGTGAGGGAAGAAAAGAAATGAGCCACTGTTACCAACTTCGCATGCCTAAGAGGTAACTAAGGAGCTTTAAAATCCTCGCCTGTGCTGTTGCGTAGGACACTCACGAATCGATCGTGCCAACAGAATTTGCCGATGTAGTTTGGAAAACGCTGTGACAATTGGTGGAGCGTATGTGGGAAATATCTGACAGTTATGTAACTGGTTTCATGAATAGAATAGAATAGTAGGTATCTTAATGTTTATATTTGTATGGCTATTGCTTTATATATCTCTATAAATCTTTAACAATGAAGAAAGTTGGTTCATTCTCTCTCTCTCTCTCTCTCTCTCTCTCTCTCTCTCTACGATCAAGTCTCAATCAGAGTAGGATTCCAGACTCTCTCATGAAGTCAGCTGTCTGTTCAAGCGAATCGATTGCCCCATATAGTTTCTCTTCCAGGGAGGTGATCGTGGACCACATTGCTCTTCTCAGGTCTGTGTACTGGGGCAATCCTATAGAACATGTTTTGTAGTAATATTGTCCAGTGTATAGTGGCATAGGCTGGTAGTAGTACCAATTTTGAACTTGGTGAACATGTGATTTCTCATTCTACCGTGGCCAGTGCGTAGGCGAAGTATGATGACTTGATCCGTCCTTGATAGTTGGTGGTATCCGTCACTCTCGTTATGCTTTGGGTGTTCTCGTTTATATTTTGTCATGGAACTGACCTTTGAGGATCGATTTGGCTTTATCATAACTGAGCGGATGGTTCTCTTGTGGTAATCTCCCTCCATCTTTAACTAATTTGTCTGCGCGTTCGTTCCCGTGTATATTACAGTGTGATGGTATCCACTGAATGATTACTCGTTGGAAGTTATTGCAGTCCGAGGTCTTTGATAATCCAGGGAGCCCATTCCGTTGTATTCACGTCCCGTGAAGCATCAGTACTGGGAACCGTGACAGCCTCTTCCAGGCGGGCTCCGCTGTCAGCTGGGACTGCTTATCATCACGGAGTTGAGCCAATATATTGTCTCAACATTATATATAGCTATTATAAGCAGCCCCTTTTTTTCCAGCGGCAACCTTCACGGGGTCCTTAGTCGTGGTTACTCTGGTCACTTTCTCCGAGGGCGTGCTGTTCTCCTCTTGCATCGTCATTTAGTACCTTCGTATCACATATATGTGTAAAGTTACAATATTTAATAGTTGTTAATGCGGCAGTAAACGGTACTAAATACGTGCCATAATTATGGTATAATGTGCAAACAGAAGTGCTCAATGCATGTCCGGCGAACATGTTCCCAAGTTTGCAACCAATGCCGCTTGATCCGTAATTGGCAGATACATGCTGGCTATCGTGGCGTACAGTTCTAGTGCCGCCGCCCCTAAGGATTTCGTCATCATAATCCCCATCCGAGTCGCATATATGGCGTCAAACTTGTCAACTTCTTCATCGGCCAAGCCTTCAGCCTGTTAAATCGTGAGTGCCCGACCCACATATTGCCTTCCAGCGTCCAGTGAGCATAAGCGTTCCTGTTTTACGACCAGAGCGAGTAATCGTTCCTGTTTTACGACCAGAGCGACTAATCGTTCCCGTTTTACAGACGGCTAATCGTTCCCCAACTTCTGCTGACTCCGCGGGACGTGAAGTGGAGGGTTGGTCTTGCATTTGGTTGAGCAGCTCATCGAAGTCCATTATCGTTCGTATATACCTCGATCTTCTGAGTCTAAAATACCCGAAACCAAATTAAAAACAGCTAAGAAAATAGCATACACAATGTTAGTACCTCCCACCATCCCATTAACATCCTGGTAACGGATGTTTGCACCTGTTATCACCATATAACCGGATGGTTGGCCCGTATTTAACACGAGCTTGCTATACTTGGTCTTTGCTAGAAGCTGCTTCAACTCAGCACGTTCCTCTTTCGAGGGGATGACATCATTCTCTCGCAAACATTCCTCAAAGGAGTCCCGGTCTTTGCAGTGAAAAAGGGCCACTCATCGCGTTTACTCTCAGAGGTTTGTCAAAACCGAGTTATATTTCCGGGTCAGCACCCACACGCTTTTTTTGCGAGTGGCTGCCAGAGAAGGCCAACCATGAGAGCATACTCTTCTTTTTTGTGAGAGCCTTAGAAGCGCTGCAATTGTCAATGATGTATAGAATAGACTCTCCCTGGAATAATTTGTAGAACGCCTGCAGGTAGTCATGAAGCCGATCACCCGGATTGACTGTATACACTTCGGGGTTATCCCATACCCACGGTTGAGACTTGTAGGTTTGGTTGTATTTCAAACTGGGAAACAGGATCACGATATGCTCAACTATGTGTCGGTAGGGGCCTTCCAAGAGGTCCAGAATGAAAACCGTTTTACCTGAGCCCGTCTGCCCGCAAATTATGACAGAATGTAGTTCTGTGGGAAATAGGCTAGTATTCGACAGCCATGAATCTGCCATCTTTAATGTTTATCTGACCATCCTGAATAAGGATATTTAAATCCCCAGAGCTTGTCGCATTCTTGGGGATCTGGAGAGATATACCCTCTCAACCGTTCTCGACCCTCCTGCTCTTGCCGTGCTGAAGTCCGTCGTCACTCGTCCGCAGGTCGAGCCACAGCGCGTAGTGGTCGGTGAGGTAATAGTAGAGGGGTACATCCGCCATATTGAGATCGTTAAGCACCATGGAAACTTCAGAGTGGAGCTTGTGTGGCCAAGCTCAAAAGTACTTTCGGGCCTCTTCCCATTGCTGATAGGCTCGTTAGCCTTGGGCGTATATCTGGTTTACCTGCCCCTCAATGGTTACTTCTACCTTTGAAATCTGACGGTTATAAAACAGCAACGAGTCGAATGCATACGGCTTTGGGGGCTCCTAGGAGCAAAATGCCCTTCATGCTTCTGACTGGTATGGTGAGGTTCAAATTCAAAACTGTCACTCTTTTTAACTTTCACTAGTCTGTGGCGGTGGACGCTGTCGTAAAGGATTCTGGCGCCGTGGGCGTACTGTGAACGAATGTTGCCGGCCAGATTCGGATCAGTTACCTTGTCAAACTCGAGACAGATGTCCGCGATCTTATAGGCGGCTGCCGGGTTATCATTTGCAGCCACGACCTTGTTGTATGGGGCGAAAGTAATCTCGAATGTCAATCTGTCTCTGAGCCCGCTTTGGTAAAATGACATGTGGCTCTCGAGGAGCTCAAAATCCAGCGGAATACAATAGCGATTTCCATAGGCATTCGCAATTGTCTTATCTGCTGCGCGGGGGGTCAGTGACAGCATCCCCAGCGCCAAGGCGGAGTTTAGTGGCATTCCTGTTCATTGTGACGATAATACCCTGATAGTGGGTGTTGTATCTCTCAGATGCGCTCTTCCACAGGTCGTGGTAAGTGGCGAAAATGTTATAGTCGTCAATGGACAAGACTTCGATGTTGCCAGCCCGGATCGCAAGTTTCTGAGCGATGGCTCGCCCCAGATTCCGACAAACAGTGCGGTTAGCGTCCGTCGAGGCGAGTGTGATGGTGGTGGCTAGACGGACCGTCCCGGGCACAATAAGGTCGTGCTCACCTAGGTTTGGGAAGCGAACAGACAGTTGCTGCTTCTGATCGATTGTAGTCGGATTGTTTGGAACGACGCAAGTCAGCCGTTTGGCCTTGACCCCTCCCGTTTCGCGGAATGTGCGATGCGGATTTAGCTTTCGACCATATGAAGTAGAACTCACGCTTATAATATCGTAACAATATCTAGGGTAGTGTCTAATATAATGGTGCATTCCGACCCAATAGAGATGGACCGTTTTGGGCCTGAGGATGTCTTGGGCCCAGATGAAGACAGTTTCAGCTACGACCCAGATTCGTCAGCGGAGGAAGTCATCTACAACGCCTACAACCGTGTCGTCGGCGTTCGTTTCTTGCCTGATCCCCACTATGAGCTGGGGGAGCGTATAGACCAACAGCGAGATAGCATTGAGGTGGTTAAGGTACTAGCCACTTCTTTACCGATTTGGAAAAAATGGGGTACTCGCCCAAACGATCGTATGACGACTTATTGTTAAAGATGGACTTGTTTCCCTCAAAGACTTTCCAGATATAAACCTTACAATCAAAGGTTGATGGGCGCCCTTTGAACCCGGCGCGGTTCAAAGGAGAAATAAAAAGTCGCGTCGCTTCGAGATCTCACAGCTCAATAAAGCCGCCTTGGTTCCATTGGTAGAACTGAGAGATGTGGTCGCGAATGCGAAAGCGTCATCCGACGAAACTCTAGTAAAATCAACATCAGAGATCGTCAGCGCTGTAGATCGTACGCTACCAGAAGTCGAAACATTTTTGGCCGACAACTACAGTCTAAACCTCCGAGAGCTCCGGGGCATAACAAAACAATGCAGACATTCAGAGGAGAGCACACCGACAATTTGGCCAAGCTTTCGGAACTCGACAAGTAGCTAGTTCGCCAGAAGGTAAACGTTAAAGTTGCTCAGAATTTGGATGAGTCAATCAGAAGACATGATGAAGACACAGTGAAGACGCTAGAATCTGTAAGAACTGCTCGCTTGTAAACGACATCTAATACTCGCAATGCCTTGCGCACCCAGATCAATCGGATTCGAGAAACTATGAACAAAATTCTCCAAAAAAAAAAAAAAAAAAAAAAAAAAAAAAAAAAAAAAATTGTTTAGCTTTCGATCTTTTACAATTATAAAGTTGACTGATATAGACCATCTTTTCATTATCTTTCCTTCTCCCATTATTGTATTTCCTTCTTTCACTTCTTTTCGTCCTTTCAATTCACTAAATTGGAGGCGAAGGCGCGCCCCCCCAGCACCAGAGCTGGAAGTCGTCAGTGACTCACAACTGATGGCTTGCGCCAGGATCGGTGAACCAGAACCATCCAGACCCTGCTACACCTCTTCGTGGTGCCTCTAGAAAAGTAAAGTACCCCCGTCACGCCAAGTGGCGTATAGGGAATATGGTGTTAGTGACCATCAATTTTACAGACCTTCGGCACATGATTTTTGGGGTAATGTGGTCGGTATTACGCCCGTGCCGCTTTACTTTAAGTAAGTAAAGTAAAGTACCCCCGTCACGCCAAGTGGCGTATAGGGAAATATGGTGTTAGTGACCCTATATTTTACAGACCTTCAGCACATGATTTTTGGGGTAATGTGGTCGGTATCACGCCCGTGCTGCTTTTACTTTCCCAGAAAAAATCCGGTACCCATTAAAGGCTGGGTGAACCCGGAAGCCATGGGTTGGGATCGAACCCTACCTCTCGTCCTTTGTAGTCCAGTTCACTAACCACTGAGCTATCGCGGCTCCCTGGCTGCTGCCTCCCAGGCATTATTGGCTTCATTGTAACATGGCTTCTCTCAACAGCTCAGAAAGCAATGTGACGGCTCGCTGAAAATCTCTGGGCACTCGTTGTTGGTGTCGGCAGATTAGTCTACCTCACAGCTAACGATTACATGACAATGAAACTAGCCACCTCGCCCCCAAAGAAAGAATAGGGCCACGGCAATGCTGCCCACGATCAGTGTAGTTTTCTCATTCTGGTGCTTCTCCGCTGCCGCGAGATCTGCCGCTGAGGTTGTCGGTTCCTGCACTATGGGTACACTTACGGGACGTGGGGTTTCACTTAGGTCGGCAGAAACAGGCTCTCGGGACGCTGACGGAGGTGGGGGCACAGGCGTATCGCTCACGTCTTCATTTATGCCCAGCTTTTGGCCTGGAGTTGCGATAACGATTAGGTTATTGTACCCTGTCACTTGTCCAATGCGCAGCAACATATTGCTCGGCGCCATACATAGACCGATCCCGAAGTTATAATCAACTTTACTCCTGGCATACGAGAGCACATTTTGTATACTGGCAGAGGGCAGGTAGACCGGAGATGATATGGCGTCTTCCAGATTGCCCAACAACTTTTTTTGAACGTCGAATGCTGAGGTGTTTCCGATAATGCGGGTCCTAGTCTGGCCCTGCGCCTCTAGGATTGCCCACACACATATCCGGATAGACCGTCGTTCAACCGTTCAGCACCTGGTTGGGTGAAGCCTTGTGATTGGTCCAAGATGATCGTCCCCCAGGTTGTGGTTGCATTTGACCAGTCCTGTTCCAGATATTCTATATGAAAGGACTCGTTGGTAGTCACTTTTGTAAAATTCATTTGCGATTGATCATAGTCGCCGACCGGATGGTAGTTGTCATAGCTCCAGAAATTGTAGGCTCGACCCAGACCATTAGTATAACCTTTGACTCGCCAGTCACTTTTTGGAGACACCTTAAACTCGTTACAGATCTTTTCGTATGCTCTGCGGTAGTAGCTATTATTGAATGCTTTCCAGTCCGAGTCCTGTGGTAGAGCCACATGGAGCTCGTTTAGGATCCTCCGGGTTTGGTAGTATGCTTGAAACTTGTACAGTGCGCCGGTAAGAGCACCATGCGCGAGATGGTCCGTGGCTGTCAGTCACCCCACTGCTAGTCGTGGCACACCAGACGGCGAAATTAAGCTGGTTCTGCCAAAATTGCATTGGCCTGCTGTTCCAATCGTCGACAACGTCGTAGTTTTTCACGAGGGGGAAGTTTGTACCCATTCAAAATGTTTGGGACTTGCACAGAGAATTCATCGACGTCATTGATGAAAATCTGCAGTGTGTCTGATATTGGTGTTTTGACGGCATAGAGAGCGCCGGCTTTATAGACGGCGTCTTTGTTAAAGGCATTAGCCATCAGAAATAGTTCTGACGCAAATCATATATCCTATGTACACTGTCTAATTTTCTTAATGGGGAATAATTGTAGATCTTCGGGTATTTGCTGTTTAAAAAAAAAAAAAATTGTTTAGCTCTCGATCTTTTACAATTATAAAGTTGACTGATATAGACCATCTTTTCATTATCTTTCCTTCTCCCATTATTGTATTTCCTTCTTTTCAGTTCAAACATCCCTAGACTTTCACTTCTTTTCGTCCTTTCAATTCACTAAATTGATTTGTTAATGAATTTTGTGTTTCATGTGTATGTCAGTTTGTCCATTTTTTTCTAGTATTTCTTCTGCCATCCACTTTCTCTTGTTGAATATTTTTGTCACTGGTATTACTTCTTTCGATGTTTGTTGATCGATTGTTTGAGCATTTCTCACTGTCCCTCAATGTTCTGTATTTTCTCAGTAATGTTACATCTATTTTGTACAATCATGCTGTACTTATCACTCATTTGTCTATCTATTCCAAGCATAAATACTGAACTTTGTATTTATTTTTTGGTGACATTTTGTATCTTCCTCATGAGTATTCTCATTTTTCTACTACCGATATATGGCCACCATTGCATTCTTTTCCTGGTCTTGTTTCAATAGATGTTAGCCATTCATCAATATCCATAAATCGCAGGGTGCAATACACCTGTCACTCGTTCACAATATAATGAAGTGGGCCAGGTGCATCCGCCTTCTTTAACGATTCCACTTATTGTTGCAGATTTTCAATCGTCAGGAACCTCAAAGTAGGACTTTGTTGTCTCTCAACTTGATGCGTGGGGGACGAGTCTAATAGCCTCTAGATGATGATGAGCGAACAATAAACACGAACATGTTTTTTTGACAAACTCATTCAGTTACTTTTTCTCTCATGATTAGAAATCATTAAATAACAACTGGAGCAATTAAGAACGAATTTTATTTTCAAATAATGAAAGGTAGTTAAGGAATATTTATAATCATCAAACAAGACACAATATCTTTGGTTCCAATCAAACATACCTAAACAAATAATCATCAACTTAAGGACTAGACAGCATCCACTTTCACTCCACAATATCTCCATTTCACAATTTTCCTACACCTTATTAAAATATTTATAAAAAACAACAACACTCACTCTAACCACACCGGCCTGACGGCACGGAGTCCTCCTTTCCTTCTATTGATAACGGACAACAAATTTAAGAGAATTAAACATATATTGTCAACATCATATTGGAAATATCAGAGGCTAGTTTCTGACACATACCAGAACTTGAACACAATTACTTTTTAAAGTTAAAATCAACTTACGAAATTATAACAACAACAAAAAAACTGATAAACTCGGAAATTTAGAAGACATAATAGAGTCGAGAGTCTACTGGTAGTCTTAAAGTTAAAGCAAGTTTCTGTATCTGTCTCAATGGGTTCGATAAACCACTCAATGAACGGAACTCTCTGAAGGTAGTAATGACTTGCATAAACATCAACTTCTCATTTTTGGGTTCTGTAGGTTTGCCTTTTGACATTCTCTAAATTATTCCATTATATTTATGCCATAAAGAATAAATTATGTGAACGATTAATTGTAATCAAAGCAGAAAATCTGATAGAATGAAATCAAACATAACCAGCTGCTTATGTTTTTCTTTGCCTCATATGATTATGAAGTAGTCTTTGAACCAAATGTTTTAATGAAATATTTATGATGATGCATGACAAGTCGTCAAAGTAACTGGCTGTTTGAGGCAGTCTCATCAATGACAATTTAACTCAACACACACAAACATAGATCTCCACAAACACAAATGTTTAAAGTGTCTAATTCTTCATCTTCAAGCAATAACCCTGGGAATTGATGGGCACCTCAGACAGAATTAGTCAAACGTTTCCATGTCTCTTTATCTAAAGTCACTATTGTCGAGATTTAACCATTTTTGGTGTGATCTTCCCATCTCTTTCCCTGCCTACCTATCCATCCCTGCCTACCTATCCACAGCACCTTACACGATGGTCTTTGCAAACCTCAATGAATGAGATACGCAACCATTTCATTTGCTGTTTCATTAAAATAGTCAATGAATTATTATATACTCTAACTGCTTTACTGTAAAGATGAAAGTGATGTTCTTATCACTCCAAATACTTTACGACCTTTCCATGGCTGCTTTAGTTTCACCAATTCTAACCGATATTTCAGATTTCCAGCCTTCATGGTTGAAAATTGATCTTAAATATTTAAAAATGTCAACTATTTCTAGTTCTTGTTAATTTATTTTGATTGTTCCAACAATGGCTAAGGATAATTGATAATCTATTTATTTTTTGGTATTGATCTCTGTGCCCAATGCACTAGTAGTTTTAACTAGATCTGTTAATTCTTGTTTATGTTCCTGCAAAATCTTCGATGCCATTAAAGTGCTAACAAAAAGTTAATGTTTTTTCTGAACAAAAAATCATCACTAGAACTTTAAATTTATTCTTGGCTGTTCCGGCGGCGTCGTTGTTTTCTTCGGTACAAGTAAAGACCAGCACAGGTCGCCACAAAAAGGGCCGCCAGTAGACCAGACAGAATAATTGGTAAAAGGTATTTTTTCACTTTTGAAACTGTTGAATAAAATGTGGACGATAATTATGCTTTCATAACAAGAACAGACTTCAGCGAAGAAAGAATATACAACCAATGTTTCATGTGTAAACAAATAATGTGTTCATTAATGGTCAGCATAGAAATGTCATGGTTACTCTAGGGTCTTTATTCTGTGTGCTATCTGATGAGTTTCTCTCTGATATTGTGGCCTCTCAATCCTCCTCATAACAAACTGTATCAACTGCATTAATTAGGCACAATACATTATATTTGTCGCTTGTCTGGCCTTTGTATATTCTATGATCATAGCTTTCATTCAGCCGCAACGGTCTGGGACGCGCTCTGGTAAATAGCACCGTAATGATCCCTGAACTTCTATTTGCTAAATGTGCAGTAAAAACACAAAAATAATAATAATGTACTATGATAAATATTATTATCATCATCATCATCATCATCATCATCATCATCATCATCAACATTAAGTACCATGCCTGCTGGTGTAGGTGATCATATCTCTCCACAACTTTCGATCTTGACAGCTATTTATAATTTCTGTTATTGACCTGCTGCCAAGCTATTTTCTTAAGCCGCATGGTATCTTTTCTATTTACTTCCCTCTATCTCTTCGTCCCTCAACTTTCCCAGGTGTCACACTATATATTCCTGCTTTTCCCTTTTTTTTACATGGCCAACAAATGATTAATGTTTCTTCCTAATATTGGAAATTAGCTCTTTCTCTCTTTGCCTTGGTCTCTTTCAGTCGTTTTCGTTACTCTTCTTAGCTGTCCATAGTATTCTCAACATTCTTCTGTAAAACTACATTTTTACAGCTTCCAGTGATTATCCTGCCCGTTGTGCTATTGTCCACTATTCACATCCATATGTTAAGACAGGCTCTACATGACATTTAAGAACTCTTTTACTTTTTTCTATTATTAAAAATGGATTGCACAGTATCTTCCTCATTTTTGAAAAAACTGCCTTTGCCTGAGAAATTCTGGGTCTCACCTGTGTTGTACACCTACGGTCTAAGGTTAACATTGTTCCCAGATATTTAAATTCATGTTTCTGTTTTGATATTGTTCCACTTTTCTCTAGTATGCTTTGCTGTGATGTCTTATGATAAATATTATATACACTTGTTAATGCACAGTTCTATTAAGATATCTCATCATCATCAAGTACCGTGCCTACTGGCGTAGGTGATCATGTCTCTCCACAATTTTCGATCACGGCAGCTATTTATCATTTCTGTTGTTGACCTTCTACCAAGCCATTCTCTTAACTGTCTGTTATTTTTTCTCTTTGCTTCCCTCTATCTCTTCGTCCCTCAATTTTTCCAGTTGTTATAATATATTCCAGTTGTTCTCTTCTCATTACATGGCCAAAAAATGATGATTGTCTCTTCCTAATATTGGAAATTAGCTTTCTTTTTGCTTTGACCTCTCTCATGACATTTTCATTCCTCTTCTTAGCTGTCCATGGTATTCTCAACATTCTTCTGTAAAACCACATTTCTACAGACTCCAGTGATTTTCTAGTCTGTTGTCCTATTGTCCATGATTCGCATCCATATGTCAAGACTGGCTCTACATAACATTTAAGAACTCTTTTTCTTGTGTCTATTGTCAAAAATGGATTGCATAGTATCTTCCTCATTTTTTGGAAAGCTGCTTTTACCTGAGCCAATCTGCACCTCACCTCTTTGTACATCTTCCGTCTGAGGTTAACAAAGTTCCCAAATATTTAAATTCATTTACCTGTTTTAATATTGTTCCACTTGTCTTTATTTTGCACTGAGGTGATGTCTTTTTCTTTGTTGTTACCATTACCTCTGTCTTTTTGCTATTAAAGTTGAGTCCTTTCTTTTTGCTTTCCTTCACTATAATGTCCAACATTTCTTGTAACTCATTTTCACTCTTAGCGATTACGACTGTATCATCAGCATACCTTAGATTATTTATATTATGACCTTCAATTGTTATTCCAGGCATGTCCCTTATGGATCTTAAAATAATCTCACTATAAAAATTAAACAAATCTGGTGACAGGACACAGCCCTGTCTAACACCCTGTTTTATTTGTTGAAACAGTCCCAATTGGTTTCCAGTTCTTATGGCCGTTGTTTGTTGCCAGTACATGTTCTTTATTATTCTTAGATATTTGCTGTCTACGTTTAATCATTTATAAAATTTAGATTATTTCTTGGTGCTTTACTTTATCAAATGCCTTGGTGTAATCTATGAAACATAGATATAGATCTGTTTTCACCTCTATGGCTCTCTCTATTAAAGATCTTATGATATAAATGGCATTGCTTGTTCCTTTATCTCTAACAAAACCACATTGTTCATCGCTAATTTCTGGACTGATTTTGTTTCGCACTCTTCGCATGATGATTCTTAGTAATATCTTAGTCATATGACTCATAAGGTTTATTGTGCGATGATCATCGCCTTCAATCGCTCCCGATTTCTTTGGTAGGACTATGAATATTGATTTGAGCATGTCGTCTGGTATATATCCGCTGTTGTAGATATCATTCAATATTTTTGTTATTATTTCTATTCCAAAATCACCCATGGCTTCAATCTCTTCTTTAGTTATCTTATCTGGTCCAGGAGCTTTGCCTGCTTTCATATTGCGCAAGACATCTTCCGCTTCTTCTCTGAGTATTTCTGGTCCTTCTCCATTATCCTTAATATTTACTTCCGTTCGTTCATCTTTATAAAGATCTTTAATGTATTCTGTCCATCGTTCCCTTATGTTTTCTTGATCAATCAACAGTTCTCCTTTTTTATCTGAGACATCATTTTTTATTGCGTTTTTCTTCCGGTTAATTCCTCAATTTGTTTGTATATAGCTTTAGCATCTCCTTTTTCTTGCAATTCGATCTCTTTGCATCTCTCTTTTAGCCATGCTTCTTTTGCCTCATTGCATTTTACTACAATTTCTTTATTTAATCTCTTATACTCATCTTTATTTTCTTTATTTCTTCTTCTTGCATCCGTTAGCTGCAAAATGTCATCTGTCATCCATTTCTTTCTTGAATGTGTCCTCACTGGTGGTATGAACTCTTTTGATGTTTGTTGCATTTATTCTTTTAGCATTTCCCACTGTTTATCAATGCTTTGTATCTTCTCTATTGCATTGTACCGGTTTTGAATTGTGATTTTATATTTGTCTTGCAGCTTTTTGTCTGATTTTAGTAAATCTAAATTTAACTTGATGTTAACTAAGGCTCGTTTTGTTGTTTTTAATTTTACTCTAAGCTTTCCCACAACGGGTACATGATCACTATTGCAATCTGGTCTAGTTTTCACACACACCAGACTGTTTCTAAATCTATTGCTTATCATTATATAATCAATTTGATTACGTGCGTTGTCCCCAGGGCTTTTCCATGTCCACAGACGTCTTGGATGTTGCTTAAACCAGGTGTTTCCTATCATCATGTTGTGTGTCAATAAGTTTCTCACCTCTTTCATTCCTCTCGTCTCAGCCATAATGACCAACTACTTCCTCAACTCTTTCCTTTCCTACTTTTGCGTTAAAATCCCCTAGAACTATGGTGTTTTCATGTGGTTTGCATTTATGAAGTGCCTCATTTAACTTGTTGTAAAATGTATCAATTGTTTCCTCTAGACTGTCTGCTGTTGGTGCATAAACTTGTATAAGATTTACGTATATTGGCTTTCCATTCTATTTCACTAAAAGGACTGTCAGATATTGTATAAAAGCCTTTCACCGTTCTTGCTATGTCTGTATCCAAGATGATACCTACTCCTCTTTGGTGTTCAGTACCTCCAGAATAGATTATTTTATGTTTATCAGAATACATCTCCCCTGATCCGGTGTATCTCATTTCGCAAAGTCCCAGTAATTCTAAACCCATTCTTTTCATTTCTTGTATGATGTTTTCTAGTTTACCCTTCTGCATGAGTGTTCTCACATTCCAAGTACCTATCTTTAGAGTTTGATTTATCTTTATTTTGCTTACAGTAGCTTGATGACGATCGGGTATCACCTGTAGCACATGATGTCCCCTACCGAACGAGGGTTTTCCATTGGAATCCCCCTTAACGTTGTTGTCGTTATTTCTATTGTTGTGGCGATTCATGAATGTACAAAAAAATTACGACATCTAAAAAGAAATTAAGAGATCTAATATATTATATTATTACAATTTTCTAGCTTTTTTGAAGTGGGTTGGGGTTGAATGCCAAAAACTTCGATTTGTTGACATTTGTAAATGTGACATGAAGACTGAATATAAACCCAGCAACACGGGAATAAATAGCTGACCTTAATCTTTGAAAACACACTCTAAAGTTCCAACTCAAACAAGGAGCAGACTGATTCATAGAAAAAGAAAATACACGGCGAAAGGAAAAAAAAACATTTCTAGGAGAGTTGCAAATTCCATATTCAACTATGACTGACGTAGGCTACTAGTTTATTGGATAGTTTAGTAGAGTGTTAGTAATTTATTTGAAATGAAAATGCATAGTCTGATAATCCAGACTGTGGAAGTATTGATGATTTTGGTTATAACTCCCTACCATTAACTTCTGCCTGTCACTGTTTACAGGCTTCTAAGGAGTCGAGGACTATTCATTTTTGTTGTCGCGATCTCTTTTTATGACAAAATCTTTCACTTTAACAGTTGAAAGTTCTGTGGATAATATTTAGATATTTCTCTCCTTTACTTTATAGCTTTCGTAGTCGTTTTCTCTCCTTCACTGTATACATGTCTTTATTGTTTTCTTTTTTTTCTTTGTCTTTCAATGTCAATGGAAAACATTGCTTATTGTTTTTTTGTTATCTTCCCTTGGCCTCTCGTACTCTTTTCTTTTGTTGTATTTCTAATATTCCATATATTGTATATTAATGGTTGTCTGTCCTTGAGTGTGGCGTTGTCGTAGTGCTAAAGTCTCGTTGTTTCATAGTTTGATTGTGACGAAAATATGTACCGGAAGATTGGAAAAAAAAAATGTTGGACTTGGTTCGTTTTGTTTAAGATCTTCACTTCTGATCTTATCTCTACTATTGTTTCCTGCTGTGTGTCGTGTTATTTTTGGTGTTGGTTATTTTTCTGAATACTCTTGAGAATTACTTCAAGGTCTGACATTGAGAGAGCAACATTGAATTGACAACTGCGTTCGTTTTTTTTCCTATTGGTGAATCCCGCTTTGCCAGTATAATTCGTGTTTTGTTTGACAATAGTGGCAACATCTGCCAGTTGGTTTCACAAGTTTCGATGTACCTTGAACATAATTTTGTCTTAGTGCGCTGTAAGTAGTTATTATAGTCAAAAGAACACCTGATCACCAAACCAAGGGTCGGATATCGTATCGTTTCGTAACGTTATAGGCTGGGGAAGAGACACAAGTTTTTGAAAGGTAAAAGTAGAGGAAAATATGTGATAAAGATAGAAAGTGGATGTAATAGTGAGGGCGAATCAAAACTGACCAATTAAGAGATTGTTTTGTTGGATTTTTATTTGATTTAAATGGATTTCAGGGAGGAGTGGTATGTGCGGTGTGGTAAAGATAAAAGATGGATGTAATATTTGTATGTTTTGTATATGAAAGTACGAATTCGATAGACTTCTACAAATGCATCTAGTAAAATAATTTGTTTTCTTTCAGTCTATATGATATATATAGAAAATATTAAAATTGGTCTGAGAGAGCTGTGTTTGTCTAATAAGTGTAGGTGTCACTGTGAGTAATTATGTCCAAAGGTATGGTGGGTAATTGTCTTTGTGGATATGGCGGCTAATTGCATATCTAATTTGTATGCCAGTGTGAGTAGACATTTGATGAATCAATAATGATGAAACTTTAGTTAAGAGGTATATGTTCGAGTGTCGAGATACTGTTATTTAGTAATAAGATGAAGGTATGTAATTATCACAGAATGACTGTTTTGTTGATAATTGATATTTATAGTAGAAGGTGGGGATTGTAGTGTAACTGTATTGTATATTAGGCATCGATTTTTTTTCTTTATTAAATAGATATGTTCTATGTTGGTAATGGTTATCTTTAATAGAAGTCGGTTGTTATAGTTCTCCACCTCCTTTTAACTGTTCAAAGCAGCAAGTAGGTGAAGGTAACATTTATACAAGTATATAGCAAAAAAGACAGCAGCATGGCTTAATTTAATAAACAATTCTTTAGATTTACTAACAAAACTTCTATAGAGAGCCACATTCTGGCGCTTTCATCAGAGCATTAAGGGAACAACACGAGATAGAGGCATATCAGACTTTCAGAGCACAGGTCATAAATGGCACAATTCTGTGTGAGCAAAGGGAAGGCCCTGCTTGCACGCTACATTGAGCAGACGGACCAAAGATATAAGGCTGTCAGAAAAATGATACGGGGGTCATGCGCAGAATTTTGTGAGAATGTAGTGCTAGGAGAAGATGTCACGATGACTGCCGATGCTATTCGCACAACATTTAAAAGGTACACAACACTGCTTATGGCCCAGATGTTGTTCGGTATGACAACATAGACGATTTAGCTACTTCTGCTACCAAAGCCAAGCAAGGACCATTCTCAGATCAGTGCGTACAGATCCATTATTACGATGCAGAACACTACGGGCAAGCTACTGGAGACAATTGATGCCTGTGTACTCACCTGTCACCTTGAATAGATACGTGCATTCCCACCCACACTCGGAGGTTATAGATATAACAAAGAGACATGTTCAGTGCAGCATTACGGTCTTCAACTATGACGTCTTGGAAGGCTTCCACAGACAAGAGGAGACATGTCCTGCTGCTAAAGATCTGGAGAAGGCATACAGCAGAGTACCATTTGAATACCTCATGAACAAGCTCCTCAACTGGCGGTTTACCCCTTACACATCAGATGGATCGCTACAGCACTATTTCAGAGGATACTCAGATGTGGAAGTTGGTCATCCGAGCCAACATCAATTTGTCCAGCGCTACCACAAGGTTCACCAATGTTAACAGTTTTGTTTAAAGTGTACACAATAACGATCACGGAAAAACAGCTGGATTGGAGGGAAGAACTATGACTTTTGCTGATGACATTCTCGTATATCGATAGGGAAGAGACAGACGGAAAATCGCCTCCACATTGCAAAACGAACTCGATGACATCTCTTCCTGGTGTTGAGTATCAGGTGTCTTGGTTATTCCTAATAAAACCTCAGTTTCATGATTCTCCCTTTACAATCATATCGTTAACATGGAAACACCTGTGGTACCAGTGGGAGCTGATGAGATGACCAGGGACAGGTTGATGACGAAGAAATCAAGTGACCAAGATCACTTCTAGAAGACCAAGTAGACATCAAGTGACCAAGATCACTTCTAGAAGACCAAGTAGACATCAAGTGACCAAGATCACTTCTAGAAGACCAGGTAGACATCAAGTGACCAAGATCACTTCTAGAAGACTAAGTAGACATCAAGTGACCAAGATCACTTCTAGAAAACCAAGTAGGCATCAAGTGACCAAGATCACTTCTAGAAAACCAAGTAGACATCAAGTGACCAAGATCACTTCTAGAAGACCAAGTAGACATCAAGTGACCAAGATCATTTCTAGAAGACCAAGTAGACATCAAGAGTATCCAGTGCACCAACAGCTCAAACAGGGAAAGATGATAGTCTTAAAAGAGGCAAAGCATGAGTGCCCCGAGCAGAAGATGTCATCAAACAGATCTGTGGGCTTACCAATATCAACACAAATAATTATTCGTTTATAATAAATATATTAAAAATGTTTGTAAATGAATGCGAGGAGTGGATACTGGTGTCTAAGTCATTCAGGGGCACATCCTTGTATATTGTCACACTCGAAAGGACATGTATGGAGCAGAACTCAGTCGTGGTCAATGCATTGGTCAACGATTTTATCTGGGATAACACGGATGAGAAAGATGCAATCATATATACAGACGGATCCGTAATAGGACACAACACGCGTGCATAGGCATTTACAGTACGCTCGCAGGCATAATAGTCAAAGAGGACAGTAGTGCATACGTTATGACAACGAGTAGCATGACGATGGAAGTGATGACAGTGATCAAGGCTATCTTCTGGTTAGAGTCACAAGACTACACCCACGCCATGGCGAATTGATGAATTGATGAGCATGATAAGAAATGTGGGGGCGGGCTCTGTACGCAAGCAATGGGTAGAGTCATTGCAGAAGTCTAAAATACGTTGAGTCACCTTTGTCTACGTCCCTAGACAGGCGGGAATACGGGGAAATGAAATAGCGGACATGTTGGTTAACTGTCGTTGAAGACGGTCAACCACTGGATCAGGCGAATATCATCAATACCCTCAGAGATGTGGGAAGGGACGGAATTTTGACAACCATGAGCCCACGTCACTACTCCGGATGAAAGAGATGGGAGTTATGATGGGCACAGCCAGAATCTATAAACCAAGTGGCCGTATAAGAGGACTTAAGAATCAACACAGAACTGGAGTCGTCAGTCGCTGGACGCCGCAGGACTTGCTTAGGAGGAGATCTGAGCACATATGAACATGTTCGGAGTGCAATGAGGATGACCCGTAAATAAATAAATAACTATGACATCAGCATATCTCAGTGGCTTGTGACATATTTATCGACTGATAGAGTGCCCCGTGGTGGTTTGGTTAGTGCACTCACCTGCTGACCTGAAGGATCGGGGTTCAAATGTCAGTTAAGGTAAGATTTTCATGAACTATAAAAGCTATCGTGTCAACACATCATCTTTAAATAGCAACCAGAGATATTCTCTGGGAGAAATGGAGCTGAGGTTACTACAACAACGTCACATCAATTACCCAAAGCCAGTTACTATTGGACTCTCCTTTACCTTTATCATTTATGAATCATGTTTTAGCTAAATCAAATGTTGTCTTCGTTTATGTCATCTCAACGTTCTTAGCTTGACCCTATGCACTATTTTGCATATTTGTTGTTATTCTTCGTCGTCGTCTTCTTCTTCCTCTCATTTCTTATCTCTTAACTATTTGGGTCGTTGGGGCATGCGACTGATTTCATAACCATTTCAATTGATCTCTCTTCAGCCATTCTTTGAGATTCTGAGAGGCAGATGATCGATATACATGGCGAAACAATTCTATTTTGCATTTCTTCACTAAAGATCATAATATATTGTTTACTCAGCTTCCATTACACATTTAAGAATGCACACACACATACACATACACACACACGCACACACAGACACACACACACACATATAATTGGCTTTCTATACTGTTAATTATTTTGTTCTTGGCTTACATACATTGCGAAAAAAAAACATCTCACAATATAACATTTACCACGAGTATCACACTTTGGGCCGCCATAGTCTGCCATGCAACGTAGACAGTGACCAGTTGCATTGTTACATGCCCTATCGATACAGTTGGCAGAGCAGTTGTATTCACATGTTGGTCCGTAATGACTTTGAGTGCATTCTGGGAATAAGGGAGAGTCATTTCAGCGATCACGATTTAGACCTATGTGAATGAAATGTATGTATGTACGTACCTATGTGAATGAAATGTATGTATGTACGTACCTATGTGAATGAAATGTATGTATGTACGTACCTATGTGAATGAAATGTATGTGTGTACGTACCTATGTGAATGAAATGTATGTATGTACGTACCTATGTGAATGAAATGTATGTATGTACGTACCTATGTGAATGAAATGTATGTATGTACGTACCTATGTGAATGAAATGTATGTATGTACGTACCTATGTGAATGAAATGTATGTATGTACGTACCTATGTGAATGAAATGTATGTATGTACGTACCTATGTGAATGAAATGTATGTATGTACGTACCTATGTGAATGAAATGTATGTGTGTACGTACCTATATGAATGAAATGTATGTGTGTACGTACCTATATGAATGAAATGTATGTGTGTACGTACCTATGTGAATGAAATGTATGTGTGTACGTACCTATGTGAATGAAATGTATGTATGTACGTACCTATGTGAATATTTGTGCATAAATATATATATATGTGTGTGTGTGTGTGTGTGTGAGTGTGTATGTGTGTGTGGCCGCAATAGCTCAGTGGTTAGTAAACTGGACTGCAAAGGACAAGAGCCGGCTTGCGGGTTCACCCAGTTTTAAATGGTAAGTGCTTTTTTTCTGGGAAAGTAAAGCGGAATGGGTGTAATACCGACAACATTGCGGCCCCCCCCCACCCAAAAAAAAAAAATCATGTGCCGAAGTTCTGTAAAAATAATTGCCAGTAGCAGTATATTCCCTACACTCCTACTTGCCTCATAAATTACAGCTAGTCTTTTACGTACAGTGTTAGAAACTGAATGTCATGAAAAATATGGGTTTATCAACACACCAAATGTAAGTGATCAAATGACTATACCATGAACAGCAAGCAGTTATCATAATACGGGCGAAACAGGGAATTGTTTTGAAGTACAATAAGTGGTGGTGAGCCGCGATAGCTCAGTGGTTAGAGAACTGGACTACAAAGGACAAGAGGTAGGGTTCGATCCCAACCGACGGCTTCCGGTTCACCCAGCCTTTAATGGGTACCTGATTTTTATCTGGGAAAGTAAAGCTGCACGGGCGTAATACCGACCACATTACCCTAAAAATCATGTGCCGAAGGTCTGTAACATTTATGGTCACTAACACTATATTCCCTATACGCCACTTGGAGTGACAGGGGTACTTTACTTTTACAATAAGTGGTGAAGCAGGGATGCATCCTCTCTTCATACCTGCTCAACATTTGTGTTGAAATCTAAAAACATCATGAGAAATTTCAGAAGCCCTTTTCAAACTTTCTGCAATAAATGGCAACATCATTCCAGAACTCGGATACGCTGCTGACACAATCTTCCTCTTAAAAATTTCAAAAGGACAAAATAGACAATGGAGTGTGGTTAAACAAAAATGCAGAGAATAGCAATACCTTTATGTAAACATACATAAAACTAAGATCATGCCTATTGACAAAACAAAGAGACAACCCAAAATTATCATCAACAGTCAAGAACATGAAACTGTAATAAGCAATGGAATCTGCCAGAAAGTGATCAAAAGAAGTTCAACAATAGCAACACCAAAACTAAACGTCATGAAGAACATATGGCGCAATACCAGTCTATCTAGCTATTGAACTTTCCAGCCGTAGCCGGCCCATAGGGCGTAGACCAAGATACTCCTTCTCTTATCTAAATTGTTGTTCTAGCTGTTTTCAATTCTTTTAAAGATATTTTATCAAATCTCGCAATTTGTCTCTGTTCTATGCAAGCAGCTCTATCTCGTTGAGGGAGCCGATTCCTGCCTCTCTTGTCTCTCTCATCAATGTTCTTCTCAGTATCTCTCTGGGTCTTCCTCTTTTCCTCTTACCTGTTGTTTCCCACTTGAGGGCTGGCTTTGCTATTCGGTTATTATCTCTTCTCATTACGTGTCCAATATATGACCATCGTCTTTTCTTTATTACTGAAGATATTAATGGTTGATTGGCGATTTTTCTAATTTCCTCGTTTGTTTTGAATTCGTTCCACGCTATACCAAGCATTTTCCTTAGACATTTATTTTCGAATGCGTTCAGCTTTGTTTCTATATCTCTTGTTGTTTTCCAGCTTTCACACGCATACGTAAGGGTTGATAGTACATTTGATTTGAATAGTCTAAGTTTTGTATTTGTGCCGATGAGTTTTGATTTCCACAACTTTTCAAGGCTTCTGAAAGATATTGCTGCTTCAGCTATTCTGATTCTAATTTCTTTGCTTGTATCCCCTTCTCGATCAATGTGACTTCCAAGATAGATAAAGTGATCGATCTCTTCCACTGGTTTGTTTTCCATGCATATTTTGTCGTCTGTTGGAATTAGGCTTTTCATGGTTTTAGTCTTTTTTATGATTGAGCTCAAGCCCAATTTTAGGGAGCCGCGATAACTCAGTGGTTATTGAACTGGACTACAAAGAACAAGAGGTAGGGTTCAATCCCAACCGACGGCTTCCGGGTTCACCTAGCCTTTAATGGGTACCGGATTTTTTTCTGGGAAAGTAAAGCGGCACGGGCGTAATACCGACCACATTACCCCAAAAGTTATGTGCCGAAGGTCTGTAACAATTATGGTCACTAACACAATATTCCATATACGCCGCCACTTGGCGTGACTGGGGTACTTTACTACTTTTTTCAAGCCCTATTTTGCTGGCTATTGATGGTAGTTCATTTGTGTTTTCCTGCACTGTTTTTATCTGACTGCTGATGAGAACTATGTCATCAGCAAAGTCGAGGTCCTCTAAATGGTCTCATTGTATCTATTCGATGCCTTTATTACCATTGCAGCATTTCTTCATTATGAAGTCCATAACAACTCCAAATAACAAGGGAGATAAAATGCATCCCTGGTTAACCCCAATTTCTATTAGGAAACATTCAGTCCTTCCTCTGTTCGAACTGCACATGTGTAACAATCATATATGTCTTTAATAATATTTATGATTTTTTTATGGTAAGCCATATTGTTTCAGAATTTTCCACAAAGAATCTCTATGAATACTGTCAAATGCTTTTTTGAAGTCGATAAAGTTAAGTACAAAATGATTTTGCTTTCAATGTGTTCCTTCAATATAAGTCGTAGAGTGAAAATGTGGTCAAGGCAGCTTCTCCCTTTTCTAAACCCAGCCTGTTCTTCACGCATTACTGTATCTATTGAATCCTTTATTCTATTTAAGATGATTTTGCAGAATAACTTTGAGGCAACTGACAAAAGTTAAAGTGCCACGTCTCTCCAGTTGTTACAATCTCTAAGATTGCCCTTTTTTGGAATCTTAACAATGATTCTTTTTTTCCATTTATGAGGCGTCTTCTCTGCTTTCCAAATGATGTTAAACATTTTCTGGAGATGTATTAAATTATGGCTATCAATTGCCTTAAGGATCTCAGCTGTTAACTTATTCTCTCCAGCAGCCTTGTTATTGGCCATACGCTTTAAAGTGGTTTCGGTTTCACTCAAGGTGAAGTCATCTAAATTTACATCTAATTCTGCTGCTGGTGTTTCAGCTTCAAAATCTATTAAACTGTGGGTTGTGGACGGTTAAGAATTTCTTTGAAGTGTTCCGCTCAACGGGCATTTTATGTCTGCGCTTGTTGTTAGCATTAATCCAGATTTGTCTAGAACTGGTGTTCCAATGGATGTATATGTGTTTGTCAGCATCTTTTGTACAGTATAGAGAGTTCTGCTGTCACCTGTAATTGCAGCTGTCTCTACTTTCTCTGCCAAATTGTCTATATAAGCTCTTGTATCTCTTCTTGACGGACTTTTTACTTTGTTGTCTAATTCTTTGTATGTTGCTTTTGCAAGGACCTTTCCAAGATATGTCTTTACATTAGTCATGGCTCTCTTCGCTTCTCTTCTTTCTTTGATGTATTTCCACGTAGTGTCTGAAATCGAAGCTCGTTTTTCCATTTTCTTCAGCCCGGCACTTGCTTCTGCTGCTGTCATTAGTATTTTGCTCTGTGAGTCCCACATTTAATTGATATCTAGTCTATTTCACCAAGTGCTGCATAACAATTACTTAGCTATATGTTAAACTTTTCCTTTATGGCTTCATCTTTCAGTTTACAACTATCAATTTTATGTGTAGTTGATCACTTCTGTTGGCTTTTAAATTTTAATCTTATTTTCCCAATGCACAGGTTGTGGTCACTATCAACATCAGCACCTCTGTATGCTCTTACATCTATTAATGATGATCTGAATTGTTGTTTAATACATAGGTGGTCAATTTGATTTGAGGTTCTATCATCAGGAGATATCCATGTTGTTTTGTGAATATTTTTGTGCGGAAATAATGTCCTAGTACCAGTAATGCAGTAAAATTAAAATTACAGAGGACATGTATCTTTCCCATAGCAACATGTGGTTATGAACCATGGACAATCTCGTAAACATCAAGGGAAAAGAATATGTTCAATCGTAACAAAATGCTATAGAAAAATCCATAGATACATTTGATATATACTAACAGGTTTAACGTTAGAAATAACTGGTTTATAAGCACAATTGTACAAAGAAAATTAAAATACTATAGCTACGTCAAAAGACACAGATGGCTAAAAAGAACAATAATGGATGGCATGGTTCCGTTGGGATATCAAGGAGACCTTGAACTTGGCAGCAACAGTTAGAGATCTGGCTAGAGACAGATTCTTTCAGACTGAATGTGTTGAATGCAAAGTCTTGAGAGCAAAAATGCGATCTGATGATGATGATGATATATATATATATATATACAAACACACACACACACACACACACAAATATCTGGAGAGAAAGAAAGATAGAAAGACAGAGAGAGAGAGAGAGAGAGAGATATGGAGCTCAATACCGTCGCTCGCGTAAGTGATTTGCCGAAATAGCTGCTCTGGGGTCCAGTACTTCACTTGACGGTCGTACCTTGTCCGAACAATTCCCTTGTGCTCTAATATATATATATATATATATCATTCAATAGGATGACGTGACTCCAATATGTCGAATGGCCTCCATCACTGGTCACCTTCTGATTACAGTGTAAGTAAAAAAGTAAAAGTACCCCCGTCACGCCAAGTGGCGTATAAGGAAATAAGGTGTTAGTGACCCTATATTTTACAGACCTTCAGCACATGATTATTGTGGTAATGTGGTCGGTATTACGCCCATGCTGCTTTACTTTCCCAGAAAAAATCCTATAGAACATGTTTTGTAGTAATATTGTCCAGTGTACAGTGGCATAGGCTGGTATAGGTCGTTTCAAAATATTTTGAAGGTGTTTAAAATTCCATATCTCTGCAACCAATTGATTGATAATGCTGAAATTTTGCATATGGTCTTGTGATTTTTTGGTCCCAAAAAGTACATTCATTTCCTCACCAACAAACGTATAGTTTTAAATATTCTTTATTTGAAGTATACAAATTTAAGGCATTTTGGTCAAACCATATATTTGGAGGAATTACCGCTTCATATGAGTGAGCACCCACGGACTTGTCATCTTGAACGTAATGCGCGCCAATTTCCCTGTTTTAAGCAGTAAAAAACAACATAAAACGCGTCATAGTTATAATTTTATATCCGGTGCATCCCATTTCCTGTCGTTTTGTTGTGATTTATGTGCAACGGCGTATCCTAATTATTGGGTAATTTCGTTAAATTTGTGATCTGTTAGTCAATGGGTATAAAAGTAAAGTTCCTTACATTGCAATCAGTGGCAATAAAATTGTATAAATATTTTTGCATAGAAGCTAAGCGTGGAAAACTGTATCGAAGCATCTCAAAGCCAGAAAAGAGAACTATTCACGCATTGGGTATAAGCAAACGCTTTTTCAAACAAGTGCTTAAAGCTAACGGAGTGTCCAGTTCAATCAAGACTAGGACGCTAGGAAGAAAGAAAGTAGTAGATAGTTTTGACAAGGAAGTGATTAGAAGAGCAATTTGTAAAATGTTCGATTCCAAAGAAACTGTGACTTTAAGAAAACTGAAAATTCGACTGAGAGCAGAAAATGACATTGTTGTGTCGAAAACAACATTATGGAGAACTGTTAGAAGCATCGGTTTTACGTTTAGAAAGTACGATAGTGGTAGAAATGTCATCTGCGAGAAGCCGCACTTAGTTTCTATGAGGAGTAAATATTTACGTGAAGTACGGGAAATGCGTAACCAAGGTTATGATATTCTATTTCTAGATGAATCTTGGATAAATTCTCACCACACAAGTGCAAAGGAATGGCAGTTATCAGATGGAAGTATTAAAAGATGTGTACCCACTGGAAAAGGACAGCGTATTATAATGGCACATGCAGGCAGCCGAAAAGAAGGGTTGGTGAAAAATGCAGAACTTATATTCACCTCTAATTATACTGACAACAGGGACTATCACACCGAGATGAATGGCCATATATTTAGAGAGTGGATTGAAAATACTCTTCTTCCAATTCTAGACAGACCATCCTGTCTGGTAATGGACAACGCGTCGTACCACAACGTTGTGGCAGAAGAAGACAAAATTCCTACATCTACCAGTACAAAAGATGTTATAAAGATTTGGCTAAGAAAGGAAGGAATTCCATTTAACGAGGGATTTTTGAAACCTGAATTACTGTCACTTGTTAAGAAATCGCAAAAGACCAAAGTATTCCAAATAGACAAAATCATTCAACAGCATGGTCATACGTGCTTGAGACTGCCCCTTATCATCCAGAATTAAACCCCATTGAACTCGTTTGGGCAAAAATTAAAGGGCAGGTGGCAGCTGAGAATACAAGTTTTAAACTATGCGATATAAAAGGACTGACATATGCTGCTCTATCACAGATTGACAAAGATTTTTGGTGCAAATGTGAAGATCATGTCTTAAAAGAAGAAAATGACTATTGAAAAAAGATGGACTATCGTTCGTTCAGCCCAGATTAGTAATCAATATGTTAGACTCCTCTGATTCAGAATAAATGAAATAATAATGGACGTTTTTATATGTCCGCATGATCAATCTTTAGCTAAAGTTGATAACGTTTTGAAAATGTAAAGATTCTTGATATGTGTACTGCAGGCATGCAAAGAAACTAAATCACTTTCATATGTCTTGTTTACGTAAAATAATGAAAGTCACATGGAAAGACATAAAACGAACAATGTAGCTCTTTACAGTGAAGAGGATCCCGTGCTTACATCGGACTCTTTAGTCACATGCGTACCCATAAACAATAACTTTGCTTGATATGTCATGCTCGTTATCGCTCGCAACGGATAATTAATTTTTTAAAATGTATTCTTTGTTGTATATTGTTTAAATAGTTTTCATTAATGGAACTGTTTATACGCTGATTTGTTTTAGACCGTCTGTAAAGGCTATAACATTGACATTCTCATAGTATTTTAAAGAAAGTAAACAATAGAAAGTAAACAGTTGATAAACGCCTCCAACTTTCAAGTTGTGTAGAGACGCCTATGTCGAGAAGCTGATTTCCATTAATGTACGGTAAATTATTTTCTCCAGGAGCAAAAATATCCGTAAATTCACTGAGATCAAAGGAAAGTGCTGCTTCATGATGAAGCATACTTCCTACATCATTAAATTTTGTGAAATCGGTGGGACCTTGGAAAAACAAGGCCAGATGCAAAAATCAAGTTTGTAAGTGCAGGGAAAGAGGAGATATTTCATGTTAATCGTGAACATTTAGATTTGAAACGACCAATAGCCACTTCTTTACCGATTTGGAAAAAATGGGGTACTCGCCCAAACGATCGTATGACGACTTATTGTTAAAGATGGACTTGTTTCCCTCAAAGACTTTCCAGATAGAAACCTTACAAGCAAAGGTTGATGGGCGCCCTTTGAACCCGGCGCGGTTCAAAGGAGAAATAAAAAGTCGCTTCGAGATCTCACAGCTCAATAAAGCCGCCTTGGTTCCATTGGTAGAACTGAGAGATGTGGTCGCGAATGCGAAAGCGTCATCCGACGAAACTCTAGTAAAATCAACAACAGAGATCGTCAGCGCTGTAGATCGTACGTTACCAGAAGTCGAAACATGTTTGGCCGACAACTACAGTCTAAACCTCCGAGAGCTCCGGGGCATAACAAAACAATGCAGACATTCAGAGGAGAGCACACCGACAATTTGGCCAAGCTTTCGGAACTCGACAAGTAGCTAGTTCGCCAGAAGGTAAACGTTAAAGTTGCTCAGAATTTGGATGAGTCAATCAGAAGACATGAGGAAGACACAGTGAAGACGCTAGAATCTGTAAGAGCTGCTCGCTTGTAAGCGACATCTATATAATACTCGCAATGCCTTGCGCACCCAGATCAATCGGATTCGAGAAACTATGAACACAATTCTACAGGAGGACACAACGCTCGCTGAGAGGATTAAAACCTTGTTTCGTGAGCAACATTACCATAGTCACTATCCACACAGCGCTAAGCATAGTAATCTCCACCCTCGTCCTGGCCATCACGGGATGAGGGGCTCTGCCACACCACCACCACCACCATCACCATCGTCTCTAGCCGATAAGGGTGGCGTACAAGAGTGGGTAAAACAATGTCTGCAAGACCTTGGGCGGCTGCTGGGGAAGTAAAAAAAAAAGTAAAGTACCCCCGTCACGCCAAGTGGCGTATAGGGAATATGGTGTTAGTGACCATCAATTTTACAGACCTTCGGCACATGATTTTTGGGTAATGTGGTCGGTATTACGCCCGTGCCGCTTTACTTTCCCAGAAAAAAATCCGGTATCCATTAAAGGCTGGGTGAACCCGGAAGCCATGGGTTGGGATCGAACCCTACCTCTCGTCCTTTGTAGTCCAGTTCACTAACCACTGAGCTATCGCGGCTCCCTGGCTGCTGGGAAAGCTCGCGGACAAAGCTGCTGCCTCCCAGGCATTATTGGCTTCATTGTAACATGGCTTCTCTCAACAGCTCAGAAAGCGGTGTGACGGCTCGCTGAAAATCTCTGGGCACTCGTTGTTGGTGTCGGCAGATTAGTCTACCTCACAGCTAACGATTACATGACAATGAAACTAGCCACCTCGCCCCCAAAGAAAGAATAGGGCCACGGCTGCTCCGCTGCCGCGAGATCTGCCGCTGAGGTTGTCGGTTCCTGCACTATGGGTACACTTACGGGACGTGGGGTTTCACTTAGGTCGGCAGAAACGGGCTCTCGGGACGCTGACGGAGGTGGGGGCACAGGCGTATCGCTCACGTCTTCATTTATGCCCAGCTTTTGGCCTGGAGTTGCGATAACGATTAGGTTATTGTACCCTGTCACTTGTCCAATGCGCAGCAACATATTGCTCGGCGCCATACATAGACCGATCCCGAAGTTATAATCAACTTTACTCCTGGCATACGAGAGCACATTTTGTATACTGGCAGAGGGCAGATAGACCGGAGACGATATGGCGTCTTCTAGATTGCCCAACAACTTTTTTTGAACGTCTAATGCTGAGGTGTTTCCGATAATGCGGGTCCTAGTCTGGCCCTGCGCCTCTAGGATTGCCCACACACATGTCCGGATAGACCGTCGTTCAACCGTTCAGCACCTGGTTGGGTGAAGCCTTGTGATTGGTCCAAGATGAACGTCCCCCAGGTTGTGGTTGCATTTGACCAGTCCTGTTCCAGATATTCTATATGAAAGGACTCGTTGGTAGTCACTTTTGTAAAATTCATTTGCGATTGATCATAGTCGCCGACCGGATGGTAGTTGTCATAGCTCCAGAAATTGTAGGCTCGACCCAGACCATTAGTATAACCTTTGACTCGCCAGTCACTTTTTGGAGACACCTTAAACTCGTTACAGATCTTTTCGTATGCTCTGCGGTAGTAGCTATTATTGAATGCTTTCCAGCCCGAGTCCTGTGGTAGAGCCACATGGAGCTCGTTTAGGATCCTCCGGGTTTGGTAGTATGCTTGAAACTTGTACAGTGCGCCGGTAAGAGCACCATGCGCGAGATGGTCCGTGGCTGTCAGTCACCCCACTGCCAGTCGTGGCACACCAGACGGCGAAATTAAGCTGGTTCTGCCAAAATTGCATTGGCCTGCTGTTCCAATCGTCGACAACGTCGTAGTTTTTCACGAGGGGGAAGTTTGTACCCATTCAAAATGTTTGGGACTTGCACAGAGAATTCATCGACGTCATTGATGAAAATCTGCAGTGTGTCTGATATTGGTGTTTTGGCGGCATAGAGAGCGCCTGTTTTATAGACGGCGTCTTTGTTAAAGGCATTAGCCATCAGAAATAGTTCTGACGCAAATCATATATCCTATGTACACTGTCTAATTTTGTTAATGGGGAATAATTGTAGATCTTCGGGTATTTGCTGTTTTAAAAAAAAAAAAAATTGTTTAGCTCTCGATCTTTTACAATTATAAAATTGACTGATATAGACCATCTTTTCATTATCTTTCCTTCTCCCATTATTGTATTTCCTTCTTTTCAGTTCAAACATCCCTAGACTTTCACTTCTTTTCGTCCTTTCAATTCACTAAATTGATTTGTTAATGAATTTTGTGTTTCATGTGTATGTCAGTTTGACCATTTTTTTCTAGTATTTCTTCTGCCATCCACTTTCTCTTGTTGAATATTTTTGTCACTGGTATTACTTCTTTCGATGTTTGTTGATCGATTGTTTGAGCATTTCTCACTGTCCCTCAATGTTCTGTATTTTTTAAGTAATGTTACATCTATTTTGTACAATCATGCTGTACTTATCACTCATTTGTCTATCTATTCCAAGCATAAATACTGAACTTTGTATTTATTTTTTGGTGACATTTTGTATCTTCCTCATGAGTATTCTCATTTTTCTACTACCGATATATGGCCACCATTGCATTCTTTTCCTGGTCTTGTTTCAATAGATGTTAGCCATTCATCAATATCCATAAATCGCAGGGTGCAATACACCTGTCACTCGTTCACAATATAATGAAGTGGGCCAGGTGCATCCGCCTTCTTTAACGATTCCACTTATTGTTGCAGATTTTCAATCGTCAGGAACCTCAAAGTAGGACTTTGTTGTCTCTCAACTTGATGCGTGGGGGACGAGTCTAATAGCCTCTAGATGATGATGAGCGAACAATAAACACGAACATGTTTTTTTGACAAACTCATTCAGTTACTTTTTCTCTCATGATTAGAAATCATTAAATAACAACTGGAGCAATTAAGAACGAATTTTATTTTCAAATAATGAAAGGTAGTTAAGGAATATTTATAATCATCAAACAAGACACAATATCTTTGGTTCCAATCAAACATACCTAAACAAATAATCATCAACTTAAGGACTAGACAGCATCCACTTTCACTCCACAATATCTCCATTTCACAATTTTCCTACACCTTATTAAAATATTTATAAAAAACAACAACACTCACTCTAACCACACCGGCCTGACGGCACGGAGTCCTCCTTTCCTTCTATTGATAACGGACAACAAATTTAAGAGAATTAAACATATATTGTCAACATCATATTGGAAATATCAGAGGCTAGTTTCTGACACATACCAGAACTTGAACACAATTACTTTTTAAAGTTAAAATCAACTTACGAAATTATAACAACAACAAAAAAACTGATAAACTCGGAAATTTAGAAGACATAATAGAGTCGAGAGTCTACTGGTAGTCTTAAAGTTAAAGCAAGTTTCTGTATCTGTCTCAATGGGTTCGATAAACCACTCAATGAACGGAACTCTCTGAAGGTAGTAATGACTTGCATAAACATCAACTTCTCATTTTTGGGTTCTGTAGGTTTGCCTTTTGACATTCTCTAAATTATTCCATTATATTTATGCCATAAAGAATAAATTATGTGAACGATTAATTGTAATCAAAGCAGAAAATCTGATAGAATGAAATCAAACATAACCAGCTGCTTATGTTTTTCTTTGCCTCATATGATTATGAAGTAGTCTTTGAACCAAATGTTTTAATGAAATATTTATGATGATGCATGACAAGTCGTCAAAGTAACTGGCTGTTTGAGGCAGTCTCATCAATGACAATTTAACTCAACACACACAAACATAGATCTCCACAAACACAAATGTTTAAAGTGTCTAATTCTTCATCTTCAAGCAATAACCCTGGGAATTGATGGGCACCTCAGACAGAATTAGTCAAACGTTTCCATGTCTCTTTATCTAAAGTCACTATTGTCGAGATTTAACCATTTTTGGTGTGATCTTCCCATCTCTTTCCCTGCCTACCTATCCATCCCTGCCTACCTATCCACAGCACCTTACACAGCACCTTACAAGAAAAGTGTGGAAGCTTGTAAAACAGCTGAATGATGAGGGTACAGAAAGGAACACCAAAATTACACTGAAGAAGGATGGAAACATTCAAACAGGTAAACATGCAGCAAATTACTTTGCAGACTCCTTTGCAAATGACAATAATATTGAAATTAGCCTAGAAAAACGACAAGAGACCCGTCTAAAACAACAAAATGCAAGACAAGAAGAGACCACACATGAAGTCATGGAAACACCCATTACACAAAGAGAGCTAGAGCTGGCAATATCCAAATTAAAAATGAAAAAGTCACCAGGCAATGATGGAGTGTCCAATGAAATGATTAAGAACTTGGGAACTGCAGCTAAAGCAAAACTACTGCAGATCTACAACATTTGCTGGATCACAGGTAGAGTGCCACAGGCATGGAGAGAAGCAATTATGATACCATTACTAAAGCCAGGAAAAGATAGTTCAATGACATCCAGCTATAGACCAATCAGCCTTACAAGCTGTTTGTGTAAAACAATGGAACGTATAATCAATCTCAGACTGCAGTGGTACCTGGAAAGTGAAAATCTCCTTGTCCCACAACAAGCAGGCTTTAGACAGTGTTACTCTACCGAAGATCAAGCAACCTATCTTTCCCAGGAAATCGAAGATGCGTTTCAAGAAAAGAAACTGGTACTAGCAGCATGGATAGACCTAAAGAAAGCATTTGATAAGGTATGGAAGGAAGGGCTTCTGAAGAAACTGAGAAATTATGGAGTAAATGGCAGGATGTACAAATGGGTCAAAGCATACCTGCATAACAGGAGAGCCAGAGTGCAACTGGATGGTCTTAAGAGTAAGAAGGTCTTATTGCGCCAGGGCGTTCCACAAGGAGGGGTACTATCTCCAACACTTTTTCTGATCTACATCAATGACCTAGTTACTGAACTACCACATGGCATCAAAGTGGCAATGTATGCAGATGACTTGGTAATGTGGTGCACAGAGGAGTATGCAACAGTGGCCTCCAAATTGCTACAAAGAGCTATGAATGCACTGAATTCATGGACAAATAGATGGTGTATCAGCATCAATACAGACAAATGCAGTACTACACTTTTCACACTCTCCCCAAAACAAAAAGCAGGAGCCATCTACATAAACAATGAGCCTGTGAAAGAAGACATACAAGCTACATATCTCGGAGTTACATTTGATAACAAACTATCTTGGAAACAGCAGATAAATAAGGCAACCCAAAAAGCAAGGAGAAAATTGGCTATTCTAAGAAAGTTGTGTGGAACCACATGGGGTGCGAGTGGGAAAATACTCAGTAAAGTTTACCAACAGAGTATACGCCCACATTTAGAATATGGATCATCCGCATGGTGCTCAGCATCAAACACCACATTGCAAGAACTGGATAAAGTACAAAACCAGGCACTTAGGGTCATCACAGGAGCAATGAAATCAACACCAATATTGGAGATGGAGAAATTGTGGAGGATACCAGCACTGAGAGAACGGAGGGACACAAAGGTGCTGATACAGGCAGAAAAATGTGTATGCATGCCGAGACATCCAATGAAGGACAGATTCCAAAATCTTGCATTGGGACGACTTAAGAGAAGCAGCTTTATCCACCAAGCCAAGCGTATTAGTAGACAAACACCAGACATGCCAAGAGTTGTTAAACCCCTTCTGCCCATACCAGAACAGACTCCCTGGACAGATGAATCAGGATTATCAGTTCAAATACGGACAGAAGTGAAAGGAATAGTTGACAAAGAGGAACAAAATAGTCTACAGCGAAAAACAATAGCTCTCAGTTTCCTGGATGAAGAATACCCACAAGACCTATGGATTCGTGTGTACACAGATGGATCAGCACAGAATGCAGTAAAGAATGGGGGAGCAGGTGCATATATAGAGTACCCAAATAACACTAGGGATATGGATAAAATAGCAACAGGGAAATATTGTCACAATTATGATGCAGAAATACAAGCAATAAAGTTGGCAATAGAAAAACTGCTGAACAGTAATCTTAGCCCACAGCCTGTAGTGTTTTTGACAGATGCAAGATCAGTACTCCAGGCACTACAATCCAGAAAATTACCCCATCTGCAGACCTTATTGACTGAACTCTGCAAGCACCACAGGGTTGCCCTGCAGTGGATCCCGTCTCACTGTGGAATACCAGGAAATGAGAAAGCAGATCAGTTGGCAAAGGAAGGTTCAACAGGCACACAACTAGATACACCAGTTACATACCATCATAAGAAACAGATAATCAAATCAATCAGAGGACCACAAGCCCCAAATCAGGATGCCTTTCATAATATGAATAGATATGAACAAGTTATCATTATACGCCTAAGAACAGGACACAATCGACTCCATAGTCACATGTATACAAAATTCAAGATCGGCACATCAACTACTTGTACATGTGGACAGGCACCCCAGACTGCTGAACACATACTTCAAGACTGCACTGAATATAGTAGACTGAGGAAAATCCATTGGCCCATAGATACAACACTACAGACAAAACTATATGGGCCACTGCAAGAATTACAAAAGACAGTAAAATTTATACAGGAAACGACATTGCAGATATAGACAATACTTCAGGCGAACGAAAGATAGATAGATAGATTTCTTGGTGACATTTTGTATCTTCCTCATGAGTATTCTCATTTTTCTACTACCGATATATGGCCACCATTGCATTCTTTTCCTGGTCTTGTTTCAATAGATGTTAGCCATTCATCAATATCCATAAATCGCAGGGTGCAATACACCTGTCACTCGTTCACAATATAATGAAGTGGGCCAGGTGCATCCGCCTTCTTTAACGATTCCACTTATTGTTGCAGATTTGCAATCGTCAGGAACCTCAAAGTAGGACTTTGTTGTCTCTCAACTTGATGCGTGGGGGACGAGTCTAATTGCCTCTAGATGATGATGAGCGAACAATAAACACGAACATGTTTTTTTGACAAACTCATTCAGTTACTTTTTCTCTCATGATTAGAAATCATTAAATAACAAGTGGAGCAATTAAGAACGAATTTTATTTTCAAATAATGAAAGGTAGTTAAGGAATATTTATAATCATCAAACAAGACACAATATCTTTGGTTCCAATCAAACATACCTAAACAAATAATCATCAACTTAAGGACTAGACAGCATCCACTTTCACTCCACAATATCTCCATTTCACAATTTTCCTACACCTTATTAAAATATTTAAAAAAAACAACAACACTCACTCTAACCACACCGGCCTGACGGCACGGAGTCCTCCTTTCCTTCTATTGATAACGGACAACAAATTTAAGAGAATTAAACATATATTGTCAACATCATATTGGAAATATCAGAGGCTAGTTTCTGACACATACCAGAACTTGAACACAATTACTTTTTAAAGTTAAAATCAACTTACGAAATTATAACAACAACAAAAAAACTGTTAAACTCGGAAATTTAGAAGACATAATAGAGTCGAGAGTCTACTGGTAGTCTTCAAGTTAAAGCAAGTTTCTGTTTCTGTCTCAATGGGTTCGATATACCACTCAATGAACGGAACTCTCTGAAGGTAGTAATGACTTGAATAAACATCAACTTCTCATTTTTGGGTTCTGTAGGTTTGCCTTTTGACATTCTCTAAATTATTCCATTATATTTATGTCATAAAGAATAAATTATGTAAATGATTAGTTGTAATCAAAGCAGAAAATCTGATAGAATGGAATCAAACATAACCAGCTGCTTATGTTTTTCTTTGCCTCATATGATTATGAAGTAGTCTTTGAACCAAATGTGTTAATGAAATATTTATGATGATGCATGATAAGTCGTCAAAGTAACTGGCTGTTTGAGGCAGTCTCATCAATGACAATTTAACTCAACACACACACACATAGATCTCCACAAACACAAATGTTTAAAGTGTCTAATTCTTCATCTTCAAGCAATAACCCTGGGAATTGATGGGCACCTCAGACAGAATTAGTCAAACGTTTCCATGTCTCTTTATCTGAAGTCACTATTGTCGAGATTTAACCATTGTTGGTGTGATCTTCCCATCTCTTTCCCTGCCTACCTATCCATCTCGCTCCTTTCACAGCACCTTACACGATGGTCTTTGCAAAGCTCAATGAATGAGATACGCAGCCATTTCATTTGCTGTTTCATTAAAATAGTCAATGAATTATTATATACTCTAACTGCTTTACTGTAAAGACGAAAGTGATGTTCTTATCACTCCAAATACTTTACGACCTTTCCATGGCTGCTTTAGTTTCACCAATTCTAACCGATATTTCAGATTTCCAGCCTTCATCGTTGACAATTGATCTTAAATATTTAAAAATGTCAACTATTTCTAGTTCTTGTTAATTTATTTTGATTGTTCCAACAATGGCTAAGGATAATTGGTAATCTATTTTTTGGTATTGATCTCTATGCCCAATGCACTAGTAGTTTTAACTAGATCTGTTAATTCTTGTTTATGTTCCTGCAAAATCTTCGATGCCATTAAAGTGCTAATAAAAAGTTAATGTTTTTTCTGAACAAAAGATCATCACTAGAACTTTAAATTTATTCTTGGCTGTTCCGGCGGCGTCGTTGTTTTCTTCGGTACAAGTAAAGACCAGCACAGGTCGCCACAAAAAGGGCCGCCAGTAGACCAGACAGAATAATTGGTAAAAGGTATTTTTTCACTTTTGAAACTGTTGAATAAAATGTGGACGATAATTATTCTTTCATAACAAGAACAGACTTCAGCGAAGAAAGAATATACAACCAATGTTTCATGTGTAAACAAATAATGTGTTCATTAATGGTCAGCATAGAAATGTCATGGTTACTCTAGGGTCTTTATTCTGTGTGCTATCTGATGAGTTTCTCTCTGATATTGTGGCCTCTCAATCCTCCTCATAACAAACTGTATCAACTGCATTAATTAGGCACACTACATTATGTTTGTCGCTTGTCTGACCTTTGTATATTCTATGATCATAGCTTTCATTCAGCCGCAACGGTCTGGGACGCGCTCTGGTAAATAGCACCGTAATGATCCCTGAACTTCTATTTGCTAAATGTGCAGTAAAAACACAAAAATAATAATAATGTACTATGATAAATATTATCATCATCATCACCGTCTTTCTGGCATCCCCTGCACCTTCTTTCAATTCCGAACGTATGGACTTTGTCCCTCCTTCGGAAATCCTTGAAACGAAGTCGAGAGGGGGATAGTGCGACTGGGTAAAGCACTATCTCCATATCCTGTGCCCAGGCAGAGTAGGCAAAGTGAAATGAGGAAGAAAGCACCAATGTTTAAACTTGGCACATGGAACGTAAGGACCATGTGCCCTGGACTTACTAAAGCAAGCACACTGAAAGAAGGACAAATTAGAACAACAGCACTCATAGATAAAGAACTAAATAGGCTACATGTTGATATTGCTGCCCTACAAGAAACAAGACTCTCAGACTGTGGTTCTGTAAAGGAAGAAAACTATACCTTTTTCTGGCAAGGACTAAGCCCCGAAAAACCACGTATACATGGAGTAGGCTTTGCTGTACATAACAAACACATAAACTCCACAACCACGCCAAAAGGAGTGTCTGAACGCTTGATGATACTCCAGCTACATACGAAGAGTGGATCAATAAATATCATTAGTGCCTATGCACCAACGTTGGCTGCATCAGACGAAGAGAAAGACAACTTCTACCAACAACTGCAAATGACCATTGACTCACTTCCAAAAGAGGAACTATTATACTTACTCGGTGATTTCAATGCACGCACAGGATCTGATCAGCAATATTGGCCAACATGTCTAGGTCACCACGGCATTGGAAAAATCAACAGAAATGGCCAGCGACTCCTAGAATTCTGCTCAAATAATCACCTATGTGTAACAAATACCTACTTTAATGTGAATCACAAGCATAAAGTAACATGGCGTCATGCTAGAAGTGGTCACTGGCACCAACTAGACCTAGTTCTTACACGTAGGCAGTCTTTAAATAACATCAGAATAACACGAACATATCACAGTGCAGACTGCAACACTGACCACGCTCTAGTCATTAGTAAGATCAAAGCCAGAAGTAATCGTATCTACAAATCAAGAGAGCCTGCAGCAGCCAAGATCAACATCACAGCGACAAAAACCACACCAACCAAAGACATTTTTAGATCCAAGTTTGATGAACTGGTAGAAGAAGTAGAAGATGCATCAAGTGTGGATGACAACTGGTGCTCCCTGAGAACACACATCTATAATGCGCTCTATCTACCTACGGCCAGAAACGGTTCTCAAAGAACGACTGGGTCGAAGAAAATGCAGCAAGACTAGACCCACTAATAGCTAATAAGAAAAAGGCTCTACTGAACTTCAATAATAATCCCAATCAAATCACCAAGGATCAGCTCAAACATGCGCAAGCCACCCTACAACGCGAAGCAAGAAGATGCGCAAACGAATACTGGAACAATCTATGCTCTAAAATACAGAAAGCCTCAGACAGGGGCGACTCAAAAACCATGCATGACAATATAAAAAAGGCCCTTGGACCAAAAATAACAAAATTAGCCCCCCTAAAATCCAAGTTTGGAGAACCTATTACTGACAAGGGACAACAAATGCAAAGATGGGTTGAACACTACTCTAATCTATACAGTGACGACAGACCAGCAAACACAGCTCTAGCACAATCAATACCCAAATATCCTACAATGTTTGAACTGGATGTTGAGCCTACTATGAACGAACTTGCTGACGCTATAAATGCCCTCTCAAGAGGAAAAGCTGCAGGAAATGACAACATTCCCACAGATGTACTAAAGGACAACCTAAGCGTACTACTTCCACACCTATACAAACTGCTAATTAAATGCTGGAGAAACGGAGAAATACCTCATGATATGAGAAATGCCAAGATTATAACGCTGTACAAGAATAAAGGAGACAGGGGCGACTGCAATAATTACAGAGGCATTTCTCTCCTTAGCACAACAGGCAAAGCTTTTGCTAGAGTCGTACTTAATCGCCTGCATAGACTTGCAGAACGGGTGCTTCCCGAGTCCCAATACGGTTTCAGACCCGGGAGACCAACCATAGATATGATCTTCACTCTTAGACAACTGCAGGAAAAATGTCGGGAACAAAATATGCCGCTCTATATTGCCTTTGTGGATCTCACAAAGACATTCGACACAGTAAACAGAGATGGTCTCTACAAGGTGTTAGAAGGCATAGGCTGCCCCCCTAAATTACTTAGGCTGATAATTTCCTTCCATGAAGACATGAATGGCAAAGTCCATTTTTATGGGAGTCCATCAGAGAATTTCAAAGTCAACAAAGGAGTGAAACAGGGATGTGTCCTCGCCCCCACCCTTTTTGGTATATTTTTTGCTGCCCTCCTAAATTACACCTTCGAAAACAGCTCAGGAGATATTTACATTCGCACTAGACCAGATGGCTCACTGTTCAACCTAGCACGACTAAGAGCAAAAATCAAAACAAATGTTGCCCTACTTAAAGAATTTTTATTTGCTGACGATGCAGCCCTAGTCGCTCATAGTGAGGCCACCCTACAGTCGCTGATCAACAACCTGGATAAAGCATGCGACCTTTTTTCACTGTCAATTAATGTTCAGAAGACAGTAATACTAAATCAAGGTGACTTCAAACCTCTATCTATTACTCTAAAAGACTGCCCACTAGAATCAGTACAGAAATTTACATATCTTGGATCCACAGTTACGCAAACCATCTCTCTTGATGAAGAAATAAACTGTCGAATTGGTAAGGCAGCTACGACCTTCGGAAAACTCACAAAAAGGGCATGGAACAACACGAAACTAACTCAAAAGACTAAACTCTTAATATATCAAACTTGTGTGCTTAGCACACTACTATATGGATCCGAAACCTGGACAACATACTCAAACCAGGAAAAAAGACTAAATGTCTTCCACATGCGATGTCTCCGCAAAATAATGCACATCAAATGGCAGGACAAAATAACCAACTTAACTGTCCTGCAACGTGCTAAGACCCTAACAATCATGTCGATGCTCAGAAGTCGAAGGCTAAGATGGCTGGGGCATGTCCAACGGATGGAAGAAAAACGCATTCCTAGGCAAATACTATATGGCGAGCTAAAACACGGAAAACGACAAATCGGCAGACCTAAACTACGACATAGAGATATCTGCAAATCATCTTTGAAAGACTTCTCCATCTGTGAAAACGACTGGCAACATCTGGCAAGTGATCGCACATCATGGAGAGCACGTATAAGGAACGGTATAACAACATTTGAGACTGTTCTAAGACAGGACTTAGAAGAGAAGAGACTCATGAAAAAGGATGGTAAACCCTGTGGACCAGCGAGCCTGACCTGTTCATTATGTGACCGCGTGTGTTTGTCAAACATTGGTAGAATTAGCCACGAGAGAAGCTGTTCGGCAAAAACAATACCTCAAAAAAATACGCAATAGCCTTCTGTCTACACCGTCTGACAAGACGAAAAGGGCCATATATACCATCATCATCATCATCATCATCATCATCATCATCAACATTAAGTACCATTCCTGCTGGTGTAGGTGATCATATCTCTCCACAACTTTCGATCTTGACAGCTATTTATAATTTCTGTTATTGACCTGCTGCCAAGCTATTTTCTTAAGCCGCCTGGTATCTTTTCTATTTACTTCCCTCTATCTCTTCGTCCCTCAACTTTCCCAGGTGTCACACTATATATTCCTGCTTTTCCCTTTTTTTTACATGGCCAACAAATGATTAATGTTTCTTCCTAATATTGGAAATTAGCTCTTTCTCTCTTTGCCTTGGTCTCTTTCAGTCGTTTTCGTTACTCTTCTTAGCTGTCCATAGTATTCTCAACATTCTTCTGTAAAACTACATTTTTTACAGCTTCCAGTGATTATCCTGCCCGTTGTGCTATTGTCCACTATTCACATCCATATGTTAAGACAGGCTCTACATGACATTTAAGAACTCTTTTACTTTTTTCTATTATTAAAAATGGATTGCACAGTATCTTCCTCATTTTTGAAAAAACTGCCTTTGCCTGAGAAATTCTGGGTCTCACCTGTGTTGTACACCTACGGTCTAAGGTTAACATTGTTCCCAGATATTTAAATTCATGTTTCTGTTTTGATATTGTTCCACTTTTCTCTAGTATGCTTTGCTGTGATGTCTTATGATAAATATTATATACACTTGTTAATGCACAGTTCTATTAAGATATCTCATCATCATCAAGTACCGTGCCTACTGGCGTAGGTGATCATGTATCTCCACAATTTTCGATCACGGCAGCTATTTATCATTTCTGTTGTTGACCTTCTACCAAGCCATTCTCTTAACTGTCTGTTATTTTTTCTCTTTGCTTCCCTCTATCTCTTCGTCCCTCAATTTTTCCAGTTGTTATAATATATTCCAGTTGTTCTCTTCTCATTACATGGCCAAAAAATGATGATTGTCTCTTCCTAATATTGGAAATTAGCTTTCTTTTTGCTTTGGCCTCTCTCATGACATTTTCATTCCTCTTCTTAGCTGTCCATGGTATTCTCAACATTCTTCTGTAAAACCATATTTCTACAGACTCCAGTGATTTTCTAGTCTGTTGTCCTATTGTCCATGATTTGCATCCATATGTCAAGACTGGCTCTACATAACATTTAAGAACTCTTTTTCTTGTGTCTATTGTCAAAAATGGATTGCATAGTATCTTCCTCATTTTTTGGAAAGCTGCTTTTGCCTGAGCCAATCTGCACCTCACCTCTTTGTACATCTTCCGTCTGAGGTTAACAAAGTTCCCAAATATTTAAATTCATTTACCTGTTTTAATATTGTTCCGCTTGTCTTTATTTTGCACTGAGGTGATGTCTTTTTCTTTGTTGTTACCATTACCTCTGTCTTTTTGCTATTAAAGTTGAGTCCTTTCTTTTTGCTTTCCTTCACTATAATGTCCAACATTTCTTGTAACTCATTTTCACTCTTAGCGATTACGACTGTATCATCAGCATACCTTAGATTATTTATATTATGACCTTCAATTGTTATTCCAGGCATGTCCCTTATGGATCTTAAAATAATCTCACTATAAAAATTAAACAAATCTGGTGACAGGACACAGCCCTGTCTAACACCCTGTTTTATTTGTTGAAACAGTCCCAATTGGTTTCCAGTTCTTATGGCCGTTGTTTGTTGCCAGTACATGTTCTTTATTATTCTTAGATATTTGCTGTTTACGTTTAATCATTTATAAAATTTAGATTATTTCTTGGTGCTTTACTTTATCAAATGCCTTGGTGTAATCTATGAAACATAGATATAGATCTGTTTTCACCTCTATGGCTCTCTCTATTAAAGATCTTTTGATATAAATGGCATTGCTTGTTCCTTTATCTCTAACAAAACCACATTGTTCATCGCTAATTTCTGGACTGATTTTGTTTCGCACTCTTCGCATGATGATTCTTAGTAATATCTTAGTCATATGACTCATAAGGTTTATTGTGCGATGATCATCGCCTTCAATCGCTCCCGATTTCTTTGGTAGGACTATGAATATTGATTTGAGCATGTCGTCTGGTATATATCCGCTGTTGTAGATATCATTCAATATTTTTGTTATTATTTCTATTCCAAAATCACCCATGGCTTCAATCTCTTCTTTAGTTATCTTATCTGGTCCAGGAGCTTTGCCTGCTTTCATATTGCGCAAGACATCTTCCGCTTCTTCTCTGAGTATTTCTGGTCCTTCTCCATTATCCTTAATATTTACTTCCGTTCGTTCATCTTTATAAAGATCTTTAATGTATTCTGTCCATCGTTCCCTTATGTTTTCTTGATCAATCAACAGTTCTCCTTTTTTATCTTAGACATCATTTTTTATTGCGTTTGTCTTCCTGTTAATTCCTCAATTTGTTTGTATATAGCTTTAGCATCTCCTTTTTGTTGCATTCCAGGCTCTTTGCATCTCTCTTTTAGCCATGCTTCTTTTGCCTCATTGCATTTTACTACAATTTCTTTATTTAATCTCTTATACTCATCTTTATTTTCTTTATTTCTTCTTCTTGCATCCGTTAGCTGCAAAATGTCATCTGTCATCCATTTATTTCTTGAATTTGTCCTCACTGGTGGTATGAACTCTTTTGATGTTTGTTGCATTTATTCTTTTAGCATTCCCACTGTTTATCAATGCGTTGTATCTTCTCTATTGCATTGTACCGGTTTTGAATTGTGATTTTATATTTGTCTTGCAGCTTCTTGTCTGATTTTAGTAAATCTAAATTTAACTTGATGTTAACTAAGGCTCGTTTTGTTGTTTTTAATTTTACTCTAAGCTTTCCCACAACGGGTACATGATCACTATTGCAATCTGGTCTAGTTTTCACACACACCAGACTGTTTCTAAATCTATTGCTTATCATTATATAATCAATTTGATTACGTGCGTTGTCCCCAGGGCTTTTCCATGTCCACAGACGTCTTGGATGTTGCTTAAACCAGGTGTTTCCTATCATCATGTTGTGTGTCAATAAGTTTCTCACCTCTTTCATTCCTCTCGTCTCAGCCATAATGACCAACTAATTCCTCAACTCTTTCCTTTCCTACTTTTGCGTTAAAATCCCCTAGAACTATGGTGTTTTCATGTGGTTTGCATTTATGAAGTGCCTCATTTAACTTGTTGTAAAATGTATCAATTGTTTCCTCTAGACTGTCTGCTGTTGGTGCATAAACTTGTATAAGATTTACGTATATTGGCTTTCCATTCTATTTCACTAAAAGGACTGTCAGATATTGTATAAAAGCCTTTCACTGTTCTTGCTATGTCTGTATCCAAGATGATACCTACTCCTCTTTGGTGTTCAGTACCTCCAGAATAGATTATTTTATGTTTATCAGAATACATCTCCCCTGATCCGGTGTATCTCATTTCGCAAAGTCCCAGTAATTCTAAACCCATTCTTTTCATTTCTTGTATGATGTTTTCTAGTTTACCCTTCTGCATGAGTGTTCTCACATTCCAAGTACCTATCTTTAGAGTTTGATTTATCTTTATTTTGCTTACAGTAGCTTGATGACGATCGGGTATCACCTGTAGCACATGATGTCCCCTACCGAACGAGGGTTTTCCATTGGAATCCCCCTTAACGTTGTTGTCGTTATTTCTATTGTTGTGGCGATTCATGAATGTACAAAAAAATTACGACATCTAAAAAGAAATTAAGAGATCTAATATATTATATTATTACAATTTTCTAGCTTTTTTGAAGTGGGTTGGGGTTGAATGCCAAAAACTTCGATTTGTTGACATTTGTAAATGTGACATGAAGACTGAATATAAACCCAGCAGCACGGGAATAAATAGCTGACCTTAATCTTTGAAAACACACTCTAAAGTTCCAACTCAAACAAGGAGCAGACTGATTCATAGAAAAAGAAAATACACGGCGAAAGGAAAAAAAACATTTCTAGGAGAGTTGCAAATTCCATATTCAACTATGACTGACGTAGGCTACTAGTTTATTGGATAGTTTAGTAGAGTGTTAGTAATTTATTTGAAATGAAAATGCATAGTCTGATAATCCAGACTGTGGAAGTATTGATGATTTTGGTTATAACTCCCTACCATTAACTTCTGCCTGTCACTGTTTACAGGCTTCTAAGGAGTCGAGGACTATTCATTTTTGTTGTCGCGATCTCTTTTTATGACAAAATCTTTCACTTTAACAGTTGAAAGTTCTGTGGATAATATTTAGATATTACTCTCCTTTACTTTATAGCTTTCGTAGTCGTTTTCTCTCCTTCACTGTATACATGTCTTTATTGTTTTCTTTTTTTTCTTTGTCTTTCAATGTCAATGGAAAACATTGCTTATTGTTTTTTTGTTATCTTCCCTTGGCCTCTCGTACTCTTTTCTTTTGTTGTATTTCTAATATGCCATATATTGTATATTAATGGTTGTCTGTCCTTGAGTGTGGCGTTGTCGTAGTGCTAAAGTCTCGTTGTTTCATAGTTTGATTGTGACGAAAATATGTACCGGAAGATTGGAAAAAAAAAAAAATGTTGGACTTGGTTCGTTTTGTTTAAGATCTTCACTTCTGATCTTATCTCTACTATTGTTTCCTGCTGTGTGTCGTGTTATTTTTGGTGTTGGTTATTTTTCTGAATACTCTTGAGAATTACTTCAAGGTCTGACATTGAGCGAGCAACATTGAATTGACAACTGCGTTCGTTTTTTTTCCTATTGGTGAATCCCGCTTTGCCAGTATAATTCGTGTTTTGTTTGACAATAGTGGCAACATTTGCCAGTTGGTTTCACAAGTTTCGATGTACCTTGAACATAATTGTGTCTTAGTGCGCTGTAAGTAGTTATTATAGTCAAAAGAACACCTGATCACCAAACCAAGGGTCGGATATCGTATCGTTTCGTAACGTTATAGGCTGGGGGAAGAGACACAAGTTTTTGAAAGGTAAAAGTAGAGGAAAATATGTGATAAAGATAGAAAGTGGATGTAATAGTGAGGGCGAATCAAAACTGACCAATTAAGAGATTGTTTTGTTGGATTTTTATTTGATTTAAATGGATTTCAGGGAGGAGTGGTATGTGCGGTGTGGTAAAGATAAAAGATGGATGTAATATTTGTAAGTTTTATATATGAAAGTACGAATTCGATAGACTTCTACAAATGCATCTAGTAAAATAATTTGTTTTCTTTCAGTCTATATGATATATATAGAAAATATTAAAATTGGTCTGAGAGAGCTGTGTTTGTCTAATAAGTGTAGGTGTCACTGTGAGTAATTATGTCCAAAGGTATGGTGGGTAATTGTCTTTGTGGATATGGCGACTAATTGCATATCTAATTTGTATGCCAGTGTGAGTAGACATTTGATGAATCAATAATGATGAAACTTTAGTTAAGAGGTATATGTTCGAGTGTCGAGATACTGTTATTTAGTAATAAGATGAAGGTATGTAATTATCACAGAATGACTGTTTTGTTGATAATTGATATTTATAGTAGAAGGTGGGGATTGTAGTGTAACTGTATTGTATATTAGGCATCGATTTTTTTTCTTTATTAAATAGATATGTTCTATGTTGGTAATGGTTATCTTTAATAGAAGTCGGTTGTTATAGTTCTCCACCTCCTTTTAACTGTTCAAAGCAGCAAGTAGGTGAAGGTAACATTTATACAAGTATATAGCAAAAAAAAACAGCAGCATGGCTTAATTTAATAAACAATTCTTTAGATTTACTAACAAAACTTCTATAGAGAGCCACATTCTGGCGCTTTCATCAGAGCATTAAGGGAACAACACGAGATAGAGGCATATCAGACTTTCAGAGCACAGGTCATAAATGGCACAATTCTGTGTGAGCAAAGGGAAGGCCCTGCTTGCACGCTACATTGAGCAGACGGACCAAAGATATAAGGCTGTCAGAAAAATGATACGGGGGTCATGCGCAGAATTTTGTGAGAATGTAGTGCTAGGAGAAGATGTCACGATGACTGCCGATGCTATTCGCACAACATTTAAAAGGTACACAACACTGCTTATGGCCCAGATGTTGTTCGGTATGACAACATAGACGATTTAGCTACTTCTGCTACCAAAGCCAAGCAAGGACCATTCTCAGATCAGTGCGTACAGATCCATTATTACGATGCAGAACACTACGGGCAAGCTACTGGAGACAATTGATGCCTGTGTACTCACCTGTCACCTTGAATAGATACGTGCATTCCCACCCACACTCGGAGGTTATAGATATAACAAAGAGACATGTTCAGTGCAGCATTACGGTCTTCAACTATGACGTCTTGGAAGGCTTCCACAGACAAGAGGAGACATGTCCTGCTGCTAAAGATCTGGAGAAGGCATACAGCAGAGTACCATTTGAATACCTCATGAACAAGCTCCTCAACTGGCGGTTTACCCCTTACACATCAGATGGATCGCTACAGCACTATTTCAGAGGATACTCAGATGTGGAAGTTGGTCATCCGAGCCAACATCAATTTGTCCAGCGCTACCACAAGGTTCACCAATGTTAACAGTTTTGTTTAAAGTGTACACAATAACGATCACGGAACAACAGCTGGATTGGAGGGAAGAACTATGACTTTTGCTGATGACATTCTCGTATATCGATAGGGAAGAGACAGACGGAAAATCGCCTCCACATTGCAAAACGAACTCGATGACATCTCTTCCTGGTGTTGAGTATCAGGTGTCTTGGTTATTCCTAATAAAACCTCAGTTTCATGGTTCTCCCTTTACAATCATATCGTTAACATGGAAACACCTGTGGTACCAGTGGGAGCTGATGAGATGACCAGGGACAGGTTGATGACGAAGAAATCAAGTGACCAAGATCACTTCTAGAAGACCAAGTAGACATCAAGTGACCAAGATCACTTCTAGAAGACCAAGTAGGCATCAAGTGACCAAGATCACTTCTAGAAAACCAAGTAGACATCAAGTGACCAAGATCACTTCTAGAAGACCAAGTAGACATCAAGTGACCAAGATCACTTCTAGAAGACCAAGTAGACATCAAGAGTATCCAGTGCACCAACAGCTCAAACAGGGAAAGATGATAGTCTTAAAAGAGGCAAAGCATGAGTGCCCCGAGCAGAAGATGTCATCAAACAGATCTGTGGGCTTACCAATATCAACACAAATAATTATTCGTTTATAATAAATATATTAAAAATGTTTGTAAATGAATGCGAGGAGTGGATACTGGTGTCTAAGTCATTCAGGGGCACATCCTTGTATATTGTCACACTCGAAAGGACATGTATGGAGCAGAACTCAGTCGTGGTCAATGCATTGGTCAACGATTTTATCTGGGATAACACGGATGAGAAAGATGCAATCATATATACAGACGGATCCGTAATAGGACACAACACGCGTGCATAGGCATTTACAGTACGCTCGCAGGCATAATAGTCAAAGAGGACAGTAGTGCATACGTTATGACAACGAGTAGCATGACGATGGAAGTGATGACAGTGATCAAGGCTATCTTCTGGTTAGAGTCACAAGACTACACCCACGCCATGGCGAATTGATGAATTGATGAGCATGATAAGAAATGTGGAGGCGGGCTCTGTACGCAAGCAATGGGTAGAGTCATTGCAGAAGTCTAAAATACGTTGAGTCACCTTTGTCTACGTCCCTAGACAGGCGGGAATACGGGGAAATGAAATAGCGGACATGTTGGTTAACTGTCGTTGAAGACGGTCAACCACTGGATCAGGCGAATATCATCAGTACCCTCAGAGATGTGGGAAGGGACGGAATTTTGACAACCATGAGCCCACGTCACTACTCCGGATGAAAGAGATGGGAGTTAAGATGGGCACAGCCAGAATCTATAAACCAAGTGGCCGTATAAGAGGACTTAAGAATCAACACAGAACTGGAGTCGTCAGTCGCTGGACGCCGCAGGACTTGCTTAGGAGGAGATCTGAGCACATATGAACATGTTCGGAGTGCAATGAGGATGACCCGTAAATAAATAAATAACTATGACATCAGCATATCTCAGTGGCTTGTGACATATTTATCGACTGATAGAGTGCCCCGTGGTGGTTTGGTTAGTGCACTCACCTGCTGACCTGAAGGATCGGGGTTCAAATGTCAGTTAAGGTAAGATTTTCATGAACTATAAAAGCTATCGTGTCAACACATCATCTTTAAATAGCAACCAGAGATATTCTCTGGGAGAAATGGAGCTGAGGTTACTACAACAACGTCACATCAATTACCCAAAGCCAGTTACTATTGGACTCTCCTTTACCTTTATCATTTATGAATCATGTTTTAGCTAAATCAAATGTTGTCTTCGTTTATGTCATCTCAACGTTCTTAGCTTGACCCTATGCACGATTTTGCATATTTGTTGTTATTCTTCGTCGTCGTCTTCTTCTTCCTCTCATTTCTTATCTCTTAACTATTTGGGTCGTTGGGGCATGCGACTGATTTCATAACCATTTCAATTGATCTCTCTTCAGCCATTCTTTGAGATTCTGAGAGGCAGATGATCGATATACATGGCGAAACAATTCTATTTTGCATTTCTTCACTAAAGATCATAATATATTGTTTACTCAGCTTCCATTACACATTTAAGAATGCACACACACATACACATACACACACACGCACACACAGACACACACACACACATATAATTGGCTTTCTATACTGTTAATTATTTTGTTCTTGGCTTACATACATTGCGAAAAAAAAACATCTCACAATATAACATTTACCACGAGTATCACACTTTGGGCCGCCATAGTCTGCCATGCAACGTAGACAGTGACCAGTTGCATTGTTACATGCCCTATCGATACAGTTGGCAGAGCAGTTGTATTCACATGTTGGTCCGTAATGACTTTGAGTGCATTCTGGGAATAAGGGAGAGTCATTTCAGCGATCACGATTTAGACCTATGTGAATGAAATGTATGTATGTACGTACCTATGTGAATGAAATGTATGTATGTACGTACCTATGTGAATGAAATGTATGTGTGTACGTACCTATATGAATGAAATGTATGTGTGTACGTACCTATATGAATGAAATGTATGTGTGTACGTACCTATGTGAATGAAATGTATGTGTGTACGTACCTATGTGAATGAAATGTATGTATGTACGTACCTATGTGAATATTTGTGCATAAATATATATATATATATGTGTGTGTGTGTGTGTGTGTGTGTGAGTGTGAGTGTGTATGTGTGTGTGGCCGCAATAGCTCAGTGGTTAGTAAACTGGACTGCAAAGGACAAGAGCCGGCTTGCGGGTTCACCCAGTTTTAAATGGTAAGTGCTTTTTTTCTGGGAAAGTAAAGCGGAATGCGTGTAATACCGACAACATTGCGCCCCCCCCCCCCCCCACCCAAAAAAAAAAAAAAATCATGTACCGAAGTTCTGTAAAAATAATTGCCAGTAGCAGTATATTCCCTACACTCCTACTTGCCTCATAAATTACAGCTAGTCTTTTACGTACAGTGTTAGAAACTGAATGTCATGAAAAATATGGGTTTATCAACACACCAAATGTAAGTTATCAAATGACTATACCATGAACAGCAAGCAGCTATCATAATACGGGCGAAACAGGGAATTGTTTTGAAGTACAATAAGTGGTGGTGAGCCGCGATAGCTCAGTGGTTAGAGAACTGGACTACAAAGGACAAGAGGTAGGGTTCGATCCCAACCGACGGCTTCCGGTTCACCCAGCCTTTAATGGGTACCTGATTTTTATCTGGGAAAGTAAAGCTGCATGGGCGTAATACCGACCACATTACCCTAAAAATCATGTGCCGAAGGTCTGTAACATTTATGGTCACTAACACTATATTCCCTATACGCCACTTGGAGTGACAGGGGTACTTTACTTTTACAATAAGTGGTGAGGCAGGGATGCATCCTCTCTTCATACCTGCTCAACATTTGTGTTGAAATCTAAAAACATCATGAGAAATTTCAGAAGCCCTTTTTAAACTTTCTGCAATAAATGGCAACATCATTCCAGAACTCGGATACGCTTCTGACACAATCTTCCTCTTAAAAATTTCAAAAGGACAAAAATAGACAATGGAGTGTGGTTAAACAAAAATGCAGAGAATAGCAATACCTTTATGTAAACATACATAAAACTAAGATCATGCCTATTGACAAAACAAAGAGACAACCCAAAATTATCATCAACAGTCAAGAACATGAAACTGTAATAAGCAATGGAATCTGCAAGAAAGTGATCAAAAGAAGTTCAACAATAGCAACACCAAAACTAAACGTCATGAAGAACATATGGCGCAATACCAGTCTATCTAGCTATTGAACTTTCCAGCCGTAGCCGGCCCATAGGGCGTAGACCAAGATACTCCTTCTCTTATCTAAATTGTTGTTCTAGCTGTTTTCAATTCTTTTAAAGATATTTTATCAAATCTCGCAATTTGTCTCTGTTCTATGCAAGCAGCTCTATCTCATTGAGGGAGCCGATTCCTGCCTCTCTTATCTCTTTCATCAATGTTCTTCTCAGTATCTCTCTGGGTCTTCCTCTTTTCCTCTTACCTGTCGTTTCCCACTTGAGGGCTGGCTTTGCTATTCGGTTATTATCTCTTCTCATTACGTGTCCAATATATGACCATCGTCTTTTCTTTATTACTGAAGATATTAATGGTTGATTGGCGATTTTTCTAATTTCCTCGTTTGTTTTGAATTCGTTCCACGCTATACCAAGTATTTTCCTTAGACATTTATTTTCGAATGCGTTCAGCTTTGTTTCTATATCTCTTGTTGTTTTCCAGCTTTCACACGCATACGTAAGGGTTGATAGTACATTTGATTTGAATAGTCTAAGTTTTGTGTTTGTGCCGATGAGTTTTGATTTCCACAACTTTTCAAGGCTTCTGAAAGATATTGCTGCTTTAGCTATTCTGATTCTAATTTCTTTGCTTGTATCCCCTTCTCGATCAATGTGACTTCCAAGATAGATAAAGTGATCGATCTCTTCCACTGGTTTGTTTTCCATGCATATTTTGTCGTCTGTTGGAATTAGGCTTTTCATGGTTTTAGTCTTTTTTATGATTGAGCTCAAGCCCAATTTTAGGGAGCCGCGATAACTCAGTGGTTATTGAACTGGACTACAAAGAACAAGAGGTAGGGTTCAATCCCAACCGACGGCTTCCGGGTTCACCTAGCCTTTAATGGGTACCGGATTTTTTTCTGGGAAAGTAAAGCGGCACGGGCGTAATACCGACCACATTACCCCAAAAGTTATGTGCCGAAGGTCTGTAACAATTATGGTCAATAACACAATATTCCATATACGCCTCCACTTGGCGTGACTGGGGTACTTTACTACTTTTTTCAAGCCCTATTTTGCTGGCTATTGATGGTAGTTCATTTGTGTTTTCCTGCACTGTTTTTATCTGACTGCAGATGAGAACTATGTCATCAGCAAAGTCGAGGTCCTCTAAATGGTCTCATTGTATCTATTCGATGCCTTTATTACCAGTGCAGCATTTCTTCATTATGAAGTCCATAACAACTCCAAATTATAAGGGAGATAAAATGCATCCTTGGTTATCCCCAATTTCTATTAGGAAACATTCAGTCCTTCCTCTGTTCGAACTGCACATGTGTAACAATCATATATGTCTTTAATAATATTTATGATTTTTTTATGGTAAGCCATATTGTTTCAGAATTTTCCACAAAGAATCTCTATGAATACTGTCAAATGCTTTTTTGAAGTCGATAAAGTTAAGTACAAAAGGATTTTGCTTTCAATGTGTTCCTTCAATATAAGTCGTAGAGTGAAAATGTGGTCAAGGCAGCTTCTCCCTTTTCTAAACCCAGCCTGTTCTTCACGCATTACTGTATCTATTGAATCCTTTATTCTATTTAGGATGATTTTGCAGAATAACTTTGAGGCAACTGACAAAAGTTAAAGTGCCACGTCTCTCCAGTTGTTACAATCTCTAAGATTGCCCTTTTTTGGAATCTTAACAATGATTCTTTTTTTCCATTTATGAGGCGTCTTCTCTGCTTTCCAAATGATGTTAAACATTTTCTGGAGATGTATTAAATTATGGCTATCAATTGCCTTGAGGATCTCAGCTGTTAACTTATTCTCTCCAGCAGCCTTGTTATTGGCCATACGCTTTAAAGTGGTTTCGGTTTCACTCAAGGTGAAGTCATCTAAATTTACATCTAATTCTGCTGCTGGTGTTTCAGCTTCAAAATCTATTAAACTGTGGGTTGTGGACGGTTAAGAATTTCTTTGAAGTGTTCCGCTCAACGGGCATTTTATGTCTGCGCTTGTTGTTAGCATTAATCCAGATTTGTCTAGAACTGGTGTTCCAATGGATGTATATGTGTTTGTCAGCATCTTTTGTACAGTATAGAGAGTTCTGCTGTCACCTGTAATTGCAGCTGTCTCTACTTTCTCTGACAAATTGTCTATAATAATAGATGTAAGAGCTCTTGTATCTCTTCTTGACGGACTTTTTACTTTGTTGTCTAATTCTTTGTATGTTGCTTTTGCAAGGACCTTTCCAAGATATGTCTTTACATTAGTCATGGCTCTCTTCGCTTCTCTTCTTTCTTTGATGTATTTCCACGTAGTGTCTGAAATCGAAGCTCGTTTTTCCATTTTCTTCAGCCCGGCACTTGCTTCTGCTGCTGTCATTAGTATTTTGCTCTGTGAGTCCCACATTTAATTGATATCTAGTCTATTTCACCAAATGCTGCATAACAATTACTTAGCTCTATGTTAAACTTTTCCTTTATGGCTTCATCTTTCAGTTTACAACTATCAATTTTATGTGTAGTTGATCACTTCTGTTGGCTTTTAAATTTTAATCTTATTTTCCCAATGCACAGGTTATGGTCACTATCAACATCAGCACCTCTGGATGTTCTTACATCTATCAATGATGATCTGAATTGTTGTTTAATACATAGGTGGTCAATTTGATTTGAGGTTCTATCATCAGGAGATATCGATGTTGTTTTGTGAATATTTTTGTGCGGAAATAATGTCCTAGTACCAGTAATGCAGTAAAATTAAAATTACAGAGGACATGTATCTTTCCCATAGCAACATGTGGTTATGAACCATGGACAATCTCGTAAACATCAAGGGAAAAGAATATGTTCAATCGTAACAAAATGCTATAGAAAAACCCATAGATACATTTGATATATACTAACAGGTTTAACGTTAGAAATAACTGGTTTATAAGCACAATTGTACAAAGAAAATTAAAATACTATAGCTACGTCAAAAGACACAGATGGCTAAAAAGAACAATAATGGATGGCATGGTTCCGTTGGGATATCAAGGAGACCTTGAACTTGGCAGCAACAGTTAGAGATATGGCTAGAGACAGATTCTTTCAGACTGAATGTGTTGAATGCAAAGTCTTGAGAGCAAAAATGCGATCTGATGATGATGATGATATATATATATATATATATACAAACACACACACACACACAAATATCTGGAGAGAAAGAAAGATAGAAAGACAGAGAGAGAGAGACAGAGAGATATAGAGCTCAATACCGTCGCTCGCGTAAGTGATTTGCCGAAATAGCTGGTCTGGGGTCCAGTACTTCACTTGACGGTCGTACCTTGTCCGAACAATTCCCTTGTGCTCTAATATATATATATATATATATCATTCAATAGGATGACGTGACTCCAATATGTCGAATGGCCCCCATCACTGGTCACCTTCTGATTACAGTGTAAGTAAAAAAGTAAAAGTACCCCCGTCACGCCAAGTGGCGTATAAGGAAATAAGGTGTTAGTGACCCTATATTTTACAGACCTTCAGCACATGATTATTGTGGTAATGTGGTCGGTATTACGCCCATGCTGCTTTACTTTCCCAGAAAAAAATCCGGTACCCACTTAAGGCTGGGTGAACCCGGAAGCCGTCGGTTGAGAGCGAACCCTACCCCATGTCCTTTGTAGTCCAGTTCACTAACCACTGAGCTATTGCGGCTCCCTTCTGATTACAGTGTAAGAGAAAAAATACTGCCATATATACAACTTTCCTTCAGATACTGAACACTATCGGTCATTCACGGCCGGGACATTCAGTTATTTTACTTGCGATGTGGAGATGTGGAACAGAATGTGCTAAAGATGAACGGTCGCTACCCGGTCAAAATGTGCTAAAGACGAACGGTCGCTATCGGGTCAAAATGGGCTAAAGATGAACGGTCGCTACCCGGTCAAAATTTGCTAAAGATGAACGGTCGCTATCGGGTCAAAATGTGCTAAAAATGAACGGTGGCTACCCGGTCAAAATGTGCTAAAGACGAACGGTCGCTACCCGGTCAAAATATGCTAAAAATGAACGGTGGCTACCCGGTCAAACTGTGCTAAAGATGAGCAGTTGCTACCCGGTCAAAATGGGCTGAAGATAAACGGTCGCTACCCCATCAAAATGGGTTAATTATGAGTGGTCGCTAGCCAGTCATAATGTACTAAAGATGAACGGTCACTAGCCGGCATAATGTACTAAAGATGAACGGTCACTAGCCGGCATAATGTACTAAAGATGAACGGTCACTAGCCGTTCATAATGTACTAAAGATGAACGGTCACTAGCCGGCATAATGTGCTAAAGATGAACGGTTACTAGCCGGTCATAATGTGCTAAAGATGAACGGTCACTATCCGGCATAATGTACTAAAGATGAACGGTCACTAGCCGGTCATAATGTACTAAAGATGAACGGTCACTAGCCGGTCATAATGTGCTAAAGATGAACGGGCACTATCCGGCATAATGTACTAAAGATGAACGGTCACTAGCCGGTCATAATGTACTAAAGATGAACGGTCACTAGCCGGCATAATGTGCTAAAGATGAACGGTCACTAGCCGGCATAATGTGCTAATGATGAACGGTCACTAGACGGCATAATGTGCTAAAGATGAACGGTCACTAGCCGGCATAATGTTCTAAAGATGAACGGTCACTAGCCGGCATAATGTACTAAAGATGAACGGTCACTAGCCGGCATAATGTACTAAAGATGAGCGGTCGCTAGCCGGTTATAATGTGCTAAAGATGAACGGTCACTAGCCGGCATAATGTGCTAAAGATGAGCGGTCGCTAGCCGGTTATAATGTGCTAAAGATGAACGGTCACTAGCCGGCATAATGTGCTAAAGATGAACGGTCACTAGCCGGCATAATGTGCTAAAGATGAACGGTCATTAGCTGGTCAAATTTGTGAAACATTAAAATATCTACCCATGGCATAGACGGATGTGTTCGAAAAATCAAGAGATATTTAGACTTGTTGTAAATTAGAGTCACAACTGATCTACGTCAACTTAACTAGGTGAACGCTGAAGAAGAAAAAAATAAGATCCGTCTTTAAGGGCGTACTAGTTCGTTCAATACAACCTTTGATCTCTGGAGTCTCATAATTACATCCTCATTAATATCCCGATCACTCACCAAAAAATCGTCATTGAGAGTATTAAGGATACATCACTTTTCAAACAGGTTGATGCACTCGATTCATTTCTTATTTGTTCTCGTACTTGTGACCAAGACAATTATATCACACATTTTCTTGAAGATCCTATTTCTCCAGATGTCCAATAAATTAATAATTGATCCGCCAGTTCTGACTTCTCTGAGCGTAAACTGCAGTTGATCACAATCTCTGCTTTCTAGAAAGACATCTCGTAACAGTCTTGGCCTCCATTTTAATGCATGAAGTATTTAGCACATTAGCTGAGCTGTGTTGTTCCATAGCTTTACATCTCATTATATACTGCAAGATGTAGAGTTCAATGCAGCAAGAGGTCCATGCCTATGAGTCATGTCCCAGGCGTGTCATCCTCCCTTAGAGTGTCAAGAAGATTAGGGCCGAAACACTTGCTCGACTGGGGACTTCTGATAAAAAAAAGATTTGCCTCCTGCTGCTAAGCTCTGTTTAAAGAGTTTGCTATTGCTTCCATTGCTTCCATCATCATCATGCGCCATATCGGTCGGCGTAGGCGATCATAGACTTCCACAAACTTATATCCACAGTGCATCGTATCAGTTCTGTTGTTGAATGTTTTCCATGACATAACACCAAGCTATCTAGTATCTTCTCTCTTTCTCGTCTGCGATCTCACTTCCCTGTAATTTGCCAGTTGTTACCAAGAATTCCAACTTTTTTCTTCACATGATATGCCCGACAAATGTTGATTGTTTCTTCCTGAAGTTTTTTAAGAGTTCCCTTTTTGTGTTGACCTCTATGAGAACTTCCTCATTACTCTTTTTAGCAGTCCAGGTAACTTTCAACATTCTTCTGAGAAATCCCATCTCTGTGGCCTCTAATCATCTTTTAATTTCCTTGTTTACTGTCCATGATTCGCTTCCATAGGTCAGGATTGGCTCTATATAGCACCGATGAACTCTCTTTGTCACTTCTCTTGAAATAGATTTGTTGCGTAAGACATTTTTTTATTTTCTTAAATGTTAATTTTGCCTGTGTTATTTTGCTTTTTATTTCTATGGCGCATATTCCATCTGATGTTATTATTGTACCAAAATATTTGATGCGTTGCACTTGTTTCAGATATGTCCTGTTTTGTTAATGCTGCAGTATGGTGATGATTGTTTATTCGATATGGCCATTAATTTTGTTTTATTACTGTTCAGACTGAGACCTTTCTTATTTATTACAATTATGTCTATCATTTCTTATAGTTCATTCTCCATCTCTGCAATTAAGACTACGTCATCCGCATATCGCTAATTGTTTATGTTGTGACCGTTGGCTTCAATTCACTCTTTTGTCTACTATTGATCTCATAATATTTTCGCTGTAAAGTGAAAACAAATACGGCGACATAGATTTACATATCATTTTAAACACGGAGTGTCACCCAATATTTAACCCTCTCCTTACCAATCCGTTACTACATATTTCAGCATCTACCATACCAGCATGAACATTAACCAGCTGCTGTCGTAGCTCGTCATCGCTTGGAGGTTGTCCTGATACAAATTTAGTAAAAAAAAAATAATTGATGCAAATAATAAATAATTTAACAATAACATTCTCCAGATAATGTTCATAAATACCGGAACACTTAGGTCCTTCAAAATTGTCATTGCAAGAACATTCCCCTGTCGCATGATCACACACGCTTATGCAGTTCTCATGGCACATATTATCACAATCTGATCCATAGAATCCATCGGTACAAGCTGTAAGATATCAGATGAATGCATTGTGATCATTGTGAAATGTTAGAGAAAAACTAAGAAATCTACGCACATTAAAGACTGTATCCATGAAGATAGTTACATGTGTTGTATTTTGACTGAGATTAACATCTAAGTATAATTAGTTATTACTTTATCAGATCATTTATTGTCTCATATAAATATATGATCTTAATTTGATCTTACTTTCCTGTAAAGGTATCTGTATTAGAATGCGCTCTTTAGGCTCACTGAAATGGTAAAACAAATGACACAACAACAATTAAGTAATTATTACATTATCAATATGTATTATATTTGCAACTAATAATCCATTTAAGATGATGCTCCTCAAATATTTTTAAAATATATTTTTAGAAATAAACAGAATAAATGCAAGAATACTAAAATACAATTAGCGAGAAAGGCACCCAATCTTTCTCTGTCTCTTTTTCCTCCATTTCCTCGTGTACCCTTTAGGGGAGGAAGGGGGAGTGAAGAGGGTGGGTGTGTCGAGTGAGATACAAAGTTCTGCTTGCCGAACTTGTGGCGGCTTTACTGATTGTCAGTTGATGTTGTAGCTCTTCTTTGATGTTGTCTGTCCATCTTACTCTGGGTCTGCGCCTTGTTCTTCCCTCTTCTCTTTTAATATATGCCTTATATGGTAAGGAATCACATGACATTCCATTTAGATGAGCAAGCCAGTTTATTTGATGTTTCCGTATGTAACTTAGGGATTGATTCAGTGGCTGCACTTTCTCTTATCAATCTGTCTTTTCTGGTCACTCGAGTAGCTTTTCTCAGACATCTCATTTCTATTGTGACACGCTTTCGTGTATGCTTAGTCGTAATTGATGATATGTGGCTTTATGTTAGTCATATCTCATATCTTTGTGTGTGCATGTCTGTGTTTGTCACATCTCATATCCTTGTTTGTGCATGGCTATGTTAGTCCCATCTCATATCTTTGTGTGTGCATATCTATGTTAATCATATCTCTTATCTTTGTGTGCATGTCTATGTTAGGCATGTGTCATATCTTTGTGTGTGCATGTCAATGTCAGTTATATCTCATATCTTTATGTGCATGTTTATGTTAGTCATGTGTCATATATCTTGATGTGTGTCAGTGTTAGTCATGCCTCGTATCGCTGTGTGCATGTCTGCATTAGTCACATCTCATATATTTGTGTGTGCATGTCTGTGTTAGTCACATCTCACATCTTTGTGTGTGTATGTCTGTGTTAGTCACATCTCACATCTTGTGTGTCCGTGTCTGTGTTAGTCACCTCTAGTGACTCGGGCAGATGGTGCTCGTAAACCTGGGAGGGCCTACCATCTAAGGGCAGAATCCCCCTACAGAAAAGATCATCTGCTGCCTTGCAGGAAGATTGGGGACAATCAAAGGCTAGGGAAAGCAAACCCGAATAAAATGCTGGCTGAAATCGGATGCACTGGGCCACTGGCGCAGAACACAGTGCAACGTATTAACGGGTGTTCAGTCAGAGTGGATCTGACAGACTCTAATTGTGATGTTCTGTCTGTGGGGGCGATCAACACACTTAGCCTGACAGCTGACTTCATATGAGAGTCTGGAATCCTTACTCTGATTGAGTCCTGAACGCAGAGAGAGAGAGAGAGAGAGAGAGAGAGAGAGAGAGAGAGAGAGATATGTGGCTTAGGAAGTACCATGTTGGAATGGATGAACTCTGTATAAAAAGTTTCTTCGTGGTAATAGGTATTGCTTTGTGTTGAAGTATAGGGAATACCTGTCCTAATATTTGGTTTGGCTTGTTGTATCGTTTGTCTATTTCTTGATCGATTTTACCATCTTCAGAGAATGACGTTTCTAGATATTAAAAATATGCTACTTGTTGTATAACTCGTTGTTCTATAGCCAAAGCAACATGAAAATCAACATCAACATAGCTGTAGAAATAAACAGGTTCGTGGGGAAAAAAACAGAATATCTTCATATCGGCAGACGACACACTATTTAAGGTGGTGAAGGAATTCAATTATCTAGGGAGTCTAGTGACAGATGACAACACACAAACAACAGAAATAAACTCAAGATATACAACTAGAGACAAATTATCGGAAACATGTCACCACTAAAGCCCCACAAGGAAATAACCCTACAGGGAAAGAACACCCCACAACTGAAGCCTCAACCCAAAGTTGTGCTACAATTGAAAGATCTGAAGTAATGGGACTGTTAAATCATCAATTATAGATATGATATCACCAACACAAGTGATTTATAACCGTCACATATTTCGATATTTCTTATTCTCCACTCTGTGACGTGAACATTTCAAGTTTGATACTCACAACATTTTTAATTTTGTGACTAATCCATTTCTTCATCAATCGTCAACTGTCATCACGTCTTAATTCAATGAAATAATTGAATTTAGAATCTTTAATTTTGGTGAAATAATCAGCATTATCTCAAATAGTGGTAAAATATGACGTTTCGCGCTAATGTATGTTTAATTACGCCGACAAAAACGCTATCTAGCAGTGAGTTGTTTCAAATATGTAGTGTTTCAAGCAATGTACGACGCACTGGTTGTCTAACACAGTGATCGACATGATCTGTGCTGACTTCTGATTGTCCCGAGAGGTGGACACGATAACTGATTACACAGGACACGAGGGGAGTTAACTTTCGAAATCAAAGCTCCACTTCAATGCTTTATAAATAATATTCTTATTGAATAGGAATCGACCAACAACAGATTAATTAGAGCAGGCTATACGGTTATATACGGAAAACTAACGATTATCTAGTGTTATACGTCAACTAATGAGGCTGATGACAAATTTATTGGGAAAATAAGGAGTGGACACTATCAATCAAAATGGAGAGTCTACTAGAACTACGTCTGACAGAAGGTCTAGTTATAGGTGGAACATTTTACCCACACAGGGAGATATACAGGACTACAAGGATATCTCCAGATGATAAAACAAGAAACCAAATTGATCATCTGTATATTGGAAAGCAGTTTAGACCGTCTTTGTTAGATGTACGGACCTACAGTGGGGCGGATGTCAACAGTGACCATAACCTGTGCTTAGGGAAGATAAAACCTAAACTGAAAGGCCAGTACAAGAAACCAGTTATAAGGAAAATATATAGCATCAAATTAGCAGACAAAACTAGCAAGCGTCACTTACATTAATCAGTATTCAACAATTACGTACAAATGTCTTGACATAAAAGTATGGTGAGTTATTCTTTGTTGGCAGTCAGATGTTGGTTTTATTCTTTGTAAGCAGTCAGGTGTTGATTTTATTTTTTGTTAGGAGTCAGGTGTTGGTTTTATTCTTTGTTAGGAGTCAGGTGTTGGTTTTATTCTTTGTTAGGAGTCAGGTGTTCGTTTCATTCTTTGTTAGGAGTCAGGTGTTGGTTTTATTCTTTGTTAGGAGTCAGGTGTTGGTTTTATTCTTTGTTAGGAGTCAGGTGTTGATTTTATTCTTTGTTAGGAGTCAGATGTTGGTTTTATTCTTTGTAAGCAGTCAGGTGTTGGTTTTATTCTTTGTAAGCAGTCAGGTGTTGATTTTATTCTTTGTTAGGAGACAGGTGTTGGTTTTATTCTTTGTTAGGAGTCAGATATTGGTTTTATTCTTTGTTAGTATTCATGTGTTGGTTTTATTCTTTGTTAGGAGTCAGGTGTTGGTTTTATTCTTTGTTAGGAGTCAGGTGTTGATTTTATTCTTTGGTAGGAGTAGGGTTTTGGTTTTATTCTTTGTTAGGAGTCAGATGTTGGTTTTATTCTTTGTAAGCAGTCAGGTGTTGGTTTTATTCTTTGTAAGCAGTCAGGTGTTGATTTTATTCTTTGTTAGGAGACAGGTGTTGGTTTTATTCTTTGTTTGGAGTCAGATATTGGTTTTATTCTTTGTTAGAATTCATGTGTTGGTTTTATTCTTTGTTAGGATTCAGGTGTTGGTTTTATTCTTTGTTAGGAGTCAGGTGTTGGTTTTATTCTTTGTTAGGAGTCAGGTGTTGGTTTTATTCTATGTTAGGAATCAGGTGTTGATTTTATTCTTTGTTAGCAGTCAGGTGTTGATTTTATTCTTTTTTAGGAGTCAGGTGTTGGTTTTATTCTTTGTTATGAGTCGTGTGTTGGTTTTTTTCTTTGTTAGGAGTCAGGTGTTGGTTTCTTTCTTTGAAGGAGTCATGCGTTGGTTTTATTCTTTGTTAGGAGTCATGTGTTGGTTTTATTCTTTGTTAGGAGTCAGGTGTTGGTTTCATTCTTTGTTAGGATTCATGTGTTGGTTTTATTCTTTGTTATCAGCCAATTGTTGGATATATTCTTTGTTACCAGCCAATTGTTGGATTTATTCTTTGTTAGCAGTCAGATGTTGGTTTTATTCTTTGATAGCAGCCAATTGTTAGTTGTATTCTTTGTTAGCAGTCAGTTGTTGGATTTATTCTTTGTTAGCAGCCAAATGTTGGTGTTACTCTTTGTTAGCAGTCAGATGTTTGTTTTATTCTTTGTTCGCAGTCGGATGTTGGTTTTATTCTTTGTTAGCAGCCAGTTGTTGGTTTCATTCTTTGTTAGCAGCCAATTGTTGGTTTTATTCTTTGTTAACAGCCAGTTGTTGGTTTTATTCTTTGTTAGCAGCCAATTGTTGGTATTATTTTTTGTTAGCAGTCAAATGTTGGTTTTATTCTTTGTTAGCAGCAAATTGTTGGTTTCATTTTTTGTTATCAGTTAGATGCTGGTTTTTTTCTTTGTTAGCAGCCAATTGTTGGTTTAATTCTTTGTGAGCAGTCAGATGTTTGTTTTATTCTTTGTTATCAGTAAGATGTTGGTTTTATTCTTTGTTAGCAGCCAATTGTTGGTTTTATTCTTTGTTAGCATTCATTTGTTGGTTTTATTCTTTTTTAGCAAGTCAATTGTTAGTGTTACTTTTTGCTAGGAGCCCGTGTTACCACCTAAATCCTAGATCACCCAATGTCACAGATGCACTTAGAACAACCATAACGGCACTCTGTCTTCACCCATGAGTTGACAAAGAGTTTACGTTTTGTTGGTTCCTCTAACTCGCTGTTTAAAACATTGCTCCTATCTGACCTTCAATCGGTATGCCCAAGGCACTAGATATCACACACACCATATAGTTTACAACAGAATTATAAACATATATAGGTCAAAACCTAATACGAAACAATGACTGTCTGTGCAGATCGATACAACTAACGATGATGGTGATTACAATGTGACCATTGACTTGTTATCAAGATAAACTTCACCTTTTCCACATCGATCTCCCACGTAGCCAGGAATGCATTTCAAACAAAATCCATATTCACCTACGCACGATCTATCGGCACAGTTGGTGCTGCATGGAGAGGAACAGTTATACCCGTAGTAACCTTTATCGCAGCCAGGAGCACATACGCCAGTGACTGGAAAACAGAAGTTGTCGTCGCTGCATTCACACAGGTTTTGACACCACAGTCCGTATGTTCCACGTGGGCACACAGTTTCTGGCAAATGTACATCGCGTTAGTTATTCAAAATTATGTGAAACAAACAAATAATACATTGCTGCAGCTGTACGGTATCATACAAATACATAATACACAATAGGATGTGCTGTCAATAAATAAGCTTCTAAAGACAATACAGATAACTAGTATGCACAAGATAATAAGGAATTGTGTTTGTTAAATAAATAAACGTTCTTCCATGAGACCTAATGAGAGAAAGTGAACACAGGAATTGTGGGTGGTCATCAAATGTGACAGTGCGATTAGTGACAGGCCTATAGGAAATAGTTTATCAGACATGGAAAGAAATCTGTAAATGAAAAAAAAGCAAGCGAGGCATTGATAGCGCACAGAGCTATCAGGCAGTTCTCGTGGGACATCCGACAGCTGAGATGATGCATTAACATATTTCTTATTTAAATGTATATAACTGAATTTCGTGTGAGACCTGTCGTAGGATGACCTGTAGCGAAACATTAACTCATAACCGGCGTATAGATGAACATTACTTAGATGATCGTAGTTGTGGTCCCAAAAGTCATATCATTCATCAACGGGCTGTTTTTGACAGCGTAGATGAATGCATCAAGAAAGGTCTCAGTCTGAATAGTAAGAAAACAGAAGTAATGGTTATATCGAAGAAACAATCATCACAATCATGCAGCATAAAAATAAACGAGACAAATCTAAAACAAGTGCAACGTTTCAAATACTTGGGCACAATAATTACATCAGATGGGAGATGCACCACAGAAATAAAAAGCAGAATAGCTCAGACCAAAATAGCATTTAAGAAAATGAAAAATATCTTATGCAACAAATCTATGTCAATAAAAATGAGAAAGAGAGTTCATCAGTGCTATATAGAACCAATTCTGACCTATGGAAGTGAATCATGGACAGTAGACAAACAAATGAAAAGACGGTTAGAGGCCACAGAGATGTGATTTCTCAGAAGAATGTTGAAAGTTCCCTGGACAGATAAAAAGACCAATGAGGAAGTTCTCAAAGAGGCCAACACAAAAAGGGAGCTCTTAAAAAACATCAGAACGAAGCAATCAACATTTTTCGGGCACATCATGAGAAGAGGAAAGTTGGAATACTTGGTTACAACTGGCAAAATAAAAGGAAAGAGAGATCGCGGACGACAAAGGGAGAAAATACTGGATAGCTTGGTGCCATGGCATGGAAAACAGTCAACAACATAACTGATACGATGCACTGTGGATAGAAGATTGTGGAGGGACATGATCGCCTACGCCAAGCGGCAGGGTACATGATGATGAGAAAAACAACCTTTTAGATTCACTTGCACTTAATTTTCTTCTCTAAGATAAAGCCATAGTCAAATAGTAAATATAATTAAGTTAGCTAAACCATCTTCTTTCATCTCTATTTTCATCAAAATATTGAAGGTCCGTTGAGACGCAGACCTGGACGTTAGAATCAAGTGTAATACCTTTTCATCTTTTTCTTATCAAGTTTGTAAACGTCGGTCATAGTAGTGTTGTAAAATTGTTCCTGGTATCGGTATATGTGTCTTCTAGAAAACACATTAAACTCATCATCATGTGCCATACCGGTTGGCGTAAGCGATCATGTCTTCCACAATCTTCTATCTACAGTGCATCGTATCAGTTCTGTTGTTGACTGTTTTCCATGCCATGAAACCAAGCTATCCAGTATTTTCTTTATTTGTCGTCCGCGATCTCTCTTTCCTTAAATTACCTCGTTATATAACATAAGTAACTCCACTCCCTACTGTATTAGAGTCAATGGCATAGACGCAGAATCGTCGATTGAAATTGAGAATACCCAGAGATTAAAAGGTCAATCAATCAATCTAGCAAGTAAAGATTTTATTAGACTGTGGAAAGAGGCCCAATAGAATAGTATTTACTGGAGTCAATGGGGTCGCGGCTGTCTGTAAAAATATAATAATAATCTTCATATTATAGCTTTGGCCTTGGATTTGTTGCCCTCTCTGTAAGTATTCTTGTATACCTAAATTCTTTCCTGAAGATGTGCACTCTCAGCCAGGCTCTCCAGTCAAAAACTCTTACGCAGTCAATAATTCTCATGAAAAACCTATCCATCTTATAACATAAAATAACTATATAGTCATTTGTAACATAATTTATTCAATGAAGTCAATAACCAACTTAGTACCTTGGAATCTAATTGACTATTTCATTTGTGCCATTTGAATATGTTCTGATGTCTACTATGTTTGTTTCATAAGAATGATACTCGTAATACTCACATTCTGATATATTAATGTTATTTCTTTGCTTAATATTTTCCCACATTCATAGTCACCGCACCATGTTCTTTGCATATATGTTAGAATTTATTTTCTTGTATCCATGTGCAAGTCACACTATTCAAAACTCACAAATGTCCATCAATGAGCTACTACATTGTATATCATCATTATCAAGTACCGGGTTTGCTGGCGTAGTTGATCATGTATATCCTCAACTTCGATCTCCACAGTTATTTATCATTTCTATTGTTGACCTTCTACCAAGCCATTCTATTAAGCTGTCTCGTATTTTTTTCTCTTTGCTTTCCTCTATCTCTTCGTCCCTCAATTTTTCCAGTTGTTACAAAATATTCCATCTGTTCTTTTCTCATTGCATGGCCATAAAAGGATGATTGTTTCTTCATAATATTGGAAATTAACTCTCTTTTTGCTTTGACCTCTTTCAAAAGAGGAAGGCCCCGGTATCACTGCGAACGAATTAAAATCCATAAGTGCTCAACCGCCGCGGCCAGCGGAATCATCCGAATTAATATCTCATCTCCCAAACAAAGAAAGTTAACTATAGTCCCCAGCGTAGCAGTCTCAGCACCGCCAAAAGACATGAGGCAAAACCGCACAGAAAGTGAACACAGCCAACTGTTCCCTGTCATACGAAATTATCATTCATCGTAAACAACTGAAAAATCGAAACATGATCAAAACTGATGAGATACACAGCTTGCGGTGTTCACAGAGCACCTAACTCAGTAGCTTCTGCAACAAGCCGGACTTGAAATATGAGGAAACTGCAACAAGGAACACTTTTCATGCATAGCCTTCAATGGTTCCTGTCGCCTATCCACCATATACCGGAAGTTCGCGTCCTCTTGAAACTGATGATGGTCATATTTTAAAAAAAAATGTACAGCACGTGCTGATGTTGGGCCATCGTTATTGACTTCAATTCCGAAAATATAAACACACAGTTAGTCGTCAGATTATCACAGTCGCGCATCAAACAACGGACCGTAAGATTAGCGTACGGCCGGTCTACGGATTTACGATGAGCCATTACGATGACGTTGCACACACAACAATGTCGCACACACAATGACACGCCCTTTATATTCATGATTACTCCAGTGAATGCAGTCTACGACGAACAAAACACGATGACAATTCCCTAAAGTGATAAAACTACTGCTGATGAAACAGTTCACATTAATGAATAACATGTAAATAACTTGCGTCAAGCAAATCCAACATCGGTCATCAACAGCACCAATGTGACGTAAAGCCCAGATCAAGTGTAGACGGTGGAAGGTCGCATTCACAACACTTGAGTTGTCAAGAAGGAAATATTGCCGGCGTACGATTCCACTTTATCGGCGCAGATGTAATAAGTAGATCATCATTTTGACTTTAACGCAGAAAAGTGCACTGGAGAATCGAAGTTAATCAGACCCCGAATGCACTTTCGGCAGTGATTGAGCGAACGTGGACTAGATTCACCATTTTGGAAACGGACGTCATTTGTTTTAAGGTAATATTTTTGTTATTTATCGAAGTCTGAGCCATTCTGCATCTCACCTCTTTTGTACATCTTCCGCCTGAGGTTAACAAAGTCCCCAAATATTTAAATTCATTTACCTGTTTTAATATTGTTCACTTGTATTTATTTTGCACTGAGGTGATGTCTTTTTCTTCGCTGCAACCATTACTTCTCTCTTTTTGCTATTAAGGCCAAGTCCTTTATTTTTGCTTTCTTTCGCTATAATGTCTAACATTTCTTGTAACTCATGTTCACTCTTAGCGATTAAGACTATCATCAGCATACCTTAGTTTATTTATATTATGACCTCCGACTACATTGTATATAGCAGGGATGGCCAATTCCTTTTAAATGGCGGGCCACTTTTTAAAATTATTTTTTGTGTGGCGGGCCACACACATAACAACATCAATACAATTAAACTTGGCATTTGTTTTAAGGTAATACTTTTGTTATTTATAGGCATTATTTGCTTATATAAATCATTTTGTTGCAACAGAGTTAAAAATGCCTAGTTGATTTATAAAAATGAATAAAATTTGCTATTTATATTGTTTAACAAACATGTTTTAGTTAGGTCATTTTAAAGTTGCCATGTAACAAACCTTAATGAGAACAATGTGGACGTTCATGTGCAGCAACAAGTTCATCAAATTCAACGTGTAAAGATGATGATGATAATCGTAATAAATCATGTAGGTGGCCATCAGTGAGTCGGTTTCTTTGTGACGATTTAATCGCCTTCATTATTGAAAAAGCGCATTCACATATATATGTGCTTCCAAACATAGAAGTAATTTTTCAAGCTGAAATCACTCAATGCGGGATATTTTTCCAGTGGCACAACTTTCCAATTGTCAACTCCTATCTCCATCCTTGATTGGATAAAGGGGTCACTTTGGAGGTTACATAACTCCAACTGAAAAGTGTCATATTGTTGGAAAATGTCACACTTCATAGGGTTGTTAAACAATGCCAGTTCTGGTCGTATACCACTGAAGTCAGAAAATCGTTCATTGAATTGCTCCAATAGTTTGTCTAACATTAATACAGAAAATTTGAAATCGTTGTCACTGCGCTCCTCAATCAATTCTTTGTACGAAGGAAAATGAATGAAGTTTTCTTTGGCCAGGGTAAATCTAAAAAAAATTATTTGACCTTTAAATCCATCTAGATGTCCTACCAAATCTGAGACTGTTTGGGAACGTCCCTGTAGTTTCACGTTGAGTTCATTCATGTGCTGGCTGATATCAGTTTAAAAAGATCAATACGCTGTTAAAATGTGGATCAGACATTTTTCTGATAAGTTCTTTTTTGGTATGATGTTTCTCTAAAAACTGCTTTTATCTCGTTTCTCAACGCGAAAAAACCGGCTCAAACAATTCCCTCTGCTTAGCCAGCATACTTGTGTGTAGAGCACTAAATCACCATATTCTGCCTCAACTTCTGATATAAAATTTATAAACTGTCAGTGTGTCAAAGTCCGATTCCCGCCTTTTATTGAATTCACACACTTTTACAGTTTTCATAACATGCACCACGTCTAGAATCTTGCCACACAGCGCCTCCTGGTGTATAATGCAATGTAATGCTGGGCAATGGATTCCAGCCTTCCTTATTAATACAACTAAACCTGTTTGAGTACCACACATTGACTTAGTGTCATCTGTCACTATTGCTGAAAGTCTGTTTATGTCACCGATACCGTTAACAACTTTCATAACTGAGTCATAAATGACTTGACCTTTGGTCGTATTATGCAATGAATCTAAAGCTAGTAGCTCTTCATTGATAATAAAGTGTTTTGAAACAGTTCTTATGAAATTTAAAAGTTGTGCTGTGTCTGATATATCAGTAGATTCATCCAAAGCCAGAGAAAAGTAAGCGGAATTTGTAACGACACTCTTTAATTTACAAGATATATGAGAACTTAGTTCCTCAACCCGTCTAGTGACTGTCTGTTTTGATAGTGGAACTCTCTCAAAATGACTAGCAATTTTTTTCTTCCCCAAATGCACGCGCCATGTTAATAGAACAACGCTTTACGAAGTCACCATCACATAATGCTTTTTTTATATTTCGCTATCTCTGCGCATACAACAAACGATGCCATTAAGAAACTTGTTTGTTTTGTTGTTAATGTAGTCAAAACAGATTTCTGAGCACAAACCGTTTTCTTCAAATCGCACACAAGTCTGGGAACGTATTGTACCAATGTAGTCCTTGTATTTAGCGGCGTGGTGCTGTGTGTACTGCCGTTTAAGATTATACTCTTTATTTACAGACAACACTTGGAAAGACACAAGGCACTGCGGTTTGCTATCCTTATTGTTGATAAATAAAAAATCATGTCCCCATTTCTCATGAAAAAAATCCTATTTTTTTCATTTAATTGACGTTTATTGCTCATATTATACCACGACCGAAGCAACAGACAATGAAAATACAGATTACAACAATAGCACTGTTTCCTGGAAAAATGGTACTGTTCACTGTAACTCGACAAAATCAGAATGATCAGATCTGATATATAATTTTGATTGACGAAAAGAGGATTGGAGAGAAAGAAACTGAAAGTAAAATAATTGTGAGGTGAATGTGTTGGGGAGGAGGAGGTGGGTGACTGACAGTATTTCTTGGCGGATACTGTTTGAACTCGTCGAATCGAGAATCGGTTCTAGAACCATTAGTCGGCTTCTTCCGTTGTTTCAGTCGATCGCAGGATGATCAAAATGAAAAAAGATGGGTCGGGAATGACGGGAAGGCGACGTTAAACTAACTACTAGAGTGTTCTGAGTTTTAAACATAGGTCTACTTGTACTATTATTCTTCTTTGATTTACCTCGGATGTTTCCACCAATACCACCAATAATTATACTTTATTTTAAGCAAACTACCAGGGAATATTTGAGTTAGCTTTCTCCACGGTAGAAGTTAATGTAACAAATTTTTAATCAATTTTACCCAGGACATTTGGCCAATGCAACCTGATTTTATTTTTTATCCGTCGCGGGCCAAAAATAGAACGTCGCGGACCACTTGTGGCCCGTGGGCACCTTATTGGCCATCCCTGGTATATAGCAAGCACTTAATTACAATCCTAGATGGAAACCACTCGCTATCAAGTGCCTCACTCAGTACAACTGTTCGTTAGCTCATCGCTGACTTGAAGTCAAAATTACTCTTTAAACTCTACTTTCCGGACTGTTACAATACAAATTTCACCATTTCACCAGCTTATATATTTTTTTAGTCATATTCTATACTCACAGTTCATTCACTTTTTCAAACTATGTCCCTTTTTACCCATGCTTTCTGTCTGAGCTCATTTAAAACGTGACTTAATGCATTTCCCAAAATTATGAGGAAAACAACTTAAAATTAGATGTGAAGAATTAACAAAAGAGTTACAAAAATATATTGCACACTAGACGTATCTTTACATTTCTAGTTTGATTGACAATGTCAGGTCACTAAATAAAAATACTTTTCACTTGTTTATTGTTTGTTTGCATATGTCAGATTTATAATCTCCGACAAAGTTAGGAAGGATTGAATTTTACGTGAATATCACATTTTTTTTTCACGTTCACATCGACAGCTATATTCTCAGGCGCCCCTCGCCATACAACCTCATGTTCTATGAGGCAGTCTCTTTTTAAAAGACGAGAATGTTGACGTTTTTGAGTAAATGTTCCTATTAATTGTGCGCAGGGAGCGGTCATTTCTGACCTACCCTTATTGCCAACTGCCAAGGACATGCACAGAATGCACACGGGACTTCCTGCTTTTCGCCAATAATCGAGAGTGCTGGACTCGCTACCCAGAGATCGCGGGAGAGGAGGGGTGGGGAGGGGAGGTGACAAGGCCACGAAGAAACCACGGATTCCAAGTGAAAAATTCCCAGCACCTGTTGCGGCACTCTCCAGGAATTTCTTGTCCAGATACTGGCGTTTTACCTCTAGACCACCCAAACGCCCCATGTCATACTTGTCGAATATTTACATTTCTGATTTTTATTCCCTTCTGTTTTACTTGTTTTCTATGCTTCATTATCTTGCAAAAGAAGATTAGCTAGCAGTAGGAATGCAGAAAGGTAAAGTACAAGACTAGAATCGGCGTTTTAGCATGCTAGTTTTCACAGATATGTGCTCGGGCACCTATCTATAAGTGTTCGGAGACTTCTGAAAAGTGTCGCTTCAAGCATTGAAACTCACGATACGATGTGGCATTTCTCACCTTCGCAGAGTAATACTCTGGTACCCATTTCTGCCAGCGGCTGGTCGACCGCAGGAGTATATTTTTTTCCAACTACGAGTAAAACTCACACTGCTTCCAGCAGGAATCAAACACGTGTTGTCCGAACGTCGTTAGCTCAGTCGAGTGGTTTTCCCACCTAGGCTACCGAGGCTCCAGGAATACAGAAAATAAATGCAATGCTGCACACTTGACACAATAAAAACAAGATAGTAAAATTAATACTGTTAAGGACATGTATCTTTCCGATAGCAATATACGGTTGTAAATCATGGACATTTTGCAATGAGCTGGAAAGAACAATAATTTATCGCATGGATAAAAGAAGATGAAATAGGGGTAGACCAAGAAGACGGTGGATTCAAAACATCAAGTAAATCTTGAAATGAGCTTAGCAACAGAGGATAATGAGAGATCTACCTAGCTACATATTCTTTCTTAGGGCTGTGATGAATGCAACGTCATGTGAGAGATCTAGCTAGAAATAGAATCTTTCAGACGTGCAGTGATCAAGCAACGTCCGGTGAGAGATCTAGCTAGAAATATAATCTTTCAGACGTGCAGTGATCAAGCAACGTCCGGTGAGAGATCTAGCTAGAGATAGAATCTTTCATACGTGCAGTGATGAATGCAACGTCCAGTGAGAGATCTAACTAGAAATAGAATCTTTCATACGTGCAGTGATGAAGCAACGTACAGTGAGAGATCTAACTAGAAATAGAATCTTTCAGATGGGAAGTGATGAATACAACGTCCAGTGAGAGATCTACCTAGCTACATATTCTTTCATACTTGCAGTGATGAAACAACGTCAAGTGAGAGATCTACCTAGCTACATATTCTTTCATACGTGCAGTGTTGAAACAACGTCCAGTGAGAGATCTAGCTAGAAATAGAATCTTTCAGACGTGCAGTGATGAAGCAACGCCCAGTGAGAGATCTAGCTAGAAATAGAATCTTTTAGACGTGCAGTGATGAAACAACGCCCAGTGAGAGATCTAGCTAGAAATAGAATCTTTTAGACGTGCAGTGATGAAGCAACGCCCAGTGAGAGATCTAGCTAGAAATAGAATCTTTCAGACGTGCAGTGATGAAGCAACGTCCAGTGAGAGATCTAGCTAGAAATAGAATCTTTCAGACGTGCAGTGATGAAGCAACGCCCAGTGAGAGATCTAGCTAGAAATATAATCTTTTAGACGTGCAGTGATGAATGCAGCGTCCATGGAGAGATCTAGCTAGAAATAGAATTTTTCAGACGTGCAGTCATGAAGCAACGTCCAGTGAGAGATCTAGCTAGAAATAAAATCTTTCAGACGTGCAGTGATGAAGTAATGTCCTTTGAGAGATCTAGCCAGCTACATATTCTTTCATACGTGCAGTGATGAAGCAACGTCCAGTGAGAGATCTAGCTAGAAATAGAATCATTCAGACGTGTAGTGATGAATGCAACGTCCAGTGAGAAATCTACCTAGCTACATATTCTTTAATACGTGCAGTGATGAAGCGAAGTCCAGTGAGAGATCTAGCTAGAATAGAATCTTTCAGACGTGCAGTGATGAAGCAACATCCAGTGAGAGATCTACCTAGAGATAGAATCTTAGAAACGGGCAGTGATGAATGCAATGTTCTTTAAAAGAAACAGAACCTAATGATTTTCTCCTAAAACACTTTACTAAGCACCTGTCAATATCCACAATTTACGGCCTCCACTTTGTCATCCATTTCATTTATTAATACCCAATATTGCATCAATAAAGGAATCGGGTTGGCGCGGAGACGTAATTACAAATGTCTCCAACAAATGTAATTTTTATGCCCCCCCCCCTACAAATCAATATTATCCATGGAAATAAATCAATTTATTTTAAGTAATAAACTGATTCATGAAAGCAGTCATATCATAAATGTGTGCAGTGTAGATTCTTAATCTCCAAAAATAACCAACAGAACCTACACAATAAAATAGAATCAATACTGGAACTAAGAATGTTAGCATGCCTGTCGAGATGTGTTATTTTTATTATGTCCAAGATTTGAGACAACCTTCAGGACCACATTTCTCTAATTTGTAATAATTCATAAATCACTTGCATATTCACAGCTGAAAAAATAAGATATTTAAGAATGACACACGCATATATACACATTAATATACAAACCACCATATGTTTCAACTTCACATAAAGTCAAGATTTGTGCCTCAGCGTATGTATTTGTTTTTGCTGAAATCATTATGGAGTTGGTTAAAGTCTCGTTTTTTATGCTGAAATTAAACACATCCAATCTAACTTCCCATGGTGTTGGATCCTTGTAGTGGAAGGTTTTAGAGCCAAGTTCATCATAGCCATCAATGCAGAACCCAGTGAGACGATACCGCCCATCTGTAATTAAAATATAGAGAACAATTGTAGTTGTTCCATGTAATGATCCTTCATGTAATAGCAGTTACAAAGCATATTATTTTCTCAGTATATTCCTAATGTTAAAGGGTGAGAATTTGTATTTCTCAAACTAAAGAAAGAAAAAGCTGAACAATGATAATGAAGACAATTACATACATATCGTGGTCCTGAAAGAATTCGTGCATGGAAAATTACCAAAAGTTATGTGCTACATTTTTATTCACTCATTGAGACATTTGCGAATCATAAAAAAAGCATGTCCTGGCAACAAAGAACAGCTATTCGAATTAGCAACCAAACAGGACAATTCCAATATATAAAACAAGGAGTCAGACAAGGCTGTGTACTGTCGCCAGATTTGTTTACACTTTACAACGAATATATTATGAGATCAATAGTAGACTAAAAAGAAATTGAGTCAATGGTCAGCACATAAATAAGTTGCGATATACGGATGATACAGTCTTAATAGCAGAGACAGAGAATAAACTACAAGAAATGATTGACATAATAGTAAAAGAAAGGTCTAAGTCTGAATAGTAAGAAAACAAAAGTAATGGCCATATCGAAGAAACATTTATCATCATCATTCCGCATAAAAATAAACAGGATAAATTTGAAACAAGTGCAACGTTTCAAACACTTGGGCACAATAATAGCATCATATGGAAAATCCACCTCAGAAATAAAAAGCAGAATAACTCAGGCCAAAATTGCATTTAAGAAAATTAAAGATATCTTATGCAACAAATCCATGTCAATAGAAGTGAAAAAGAGAGTTCATCGGTGCTATATAGAACCAATCCTGGCCTATGGAAGCGAATCATGGACAGTGGACAAAGAAATGAAAAGACGATTATAGGCAACAAAGGTGGGATTTCTCAGATGAATGTTGAAAGTTCACTGACCAACTATAAAGACCAACGAGGAAATTCTAAAAGAAACCAACACAAAAAGGGAGCTCCTAAACAGCATCAGAAATAAACAATCAACATTTTTCGGGCACTTCTTGAGAAGAGGAAAGTTGGAATACTTGGTTACAACTGACAAAATAAAAGGAAAGAGAGATCAATGACGACAAAGAGAGAAAATACTAGATAGCTTGGTGTCATGGCATAGAAAACAGTCAACAACAGAACTGAACGATGCACTGTGGATAGAGAATTGGGGAAGGACATGATCGCCTACGCCAAACGGTATGGCACATGGTAATGATGATGATGAAACATTTACAAGTCAATGTAAAAAATATAATATTTCAATTATGACTGTAAATCTTGGGAGAAGCAAAAGTGATACCTCTCTTGAAATCAGGAAAAACATTGTACAAACGAGTCCAGCTACCGACCAATAAACCCTTCAAGCTGACTGAGCCACAAATACTGCAGCCTGTGTAATGTTTTGTTGAAGAGAACTACTTTGAATAACAACTTTACGGCCTCGTTGGTTGCTCTTGAAGATAACACAATTCACCGAAAAGACTATTTTGCAGATATAGACCCTAGGTAAGGAAAGAAGAAGGTGCTGAATAACTCAAATTGTTTGTTTCTTATCTTTTTATTATATCGCATTGTCTTTCTGCAATTATGTTTCTTTAGTGGATCATCACCATTTAGTTATCTGTTTCGTTTGTCACACTTGCGACGTCTCTACCCTCAATGGTTTCACTTTTATTCTTGATTTGTTTTAATTTGGAATTAATCTGACTTTGTAATCTGACAACTATTTATGACGCTCTAATTTATGACACTCTTATTTATGACGCTCTTATTTATGACACTTTTAAGAAAGTGTCTATGATGCACAATTCATTTTGGTTGCATATTATAAATAATATGTTTCCATTGTTATTTCTGGGCGCTCGCTTATCATCCAGGGCATTTACTATTTTCCTGATTTATATTCCATGGTCTTCCATTGAAGTCGCCCATCCCTAGTCCTCCATCTCTCTTATTGACTTCATAAATGGTTTCTTTCAGTGTCAGACAAAATTATTCGCTTTCTCAATCGTTGCTGTTGCAGTGCAGTTAATTTGTGGCAGTGCCTAGTTCTATAATACATTTCACCTCACATTTTGATATTTCGTTGTGCTCTATCACTGAAGAAATATGCTGATATGAATTATATGTTTAAAACGCAATATTGATTAAAAATAATTGGCAAGTACATGATACTCGAACCATGTAACAAATAAATTTGTGAGTCACTAATATACATGTCTAGCATGCTGCGGCAGAGTCAGTAAATAATGTTTTCATGTTAAAATGAAGGAACCAAAATATGGACCTGAAAAATGGTGTAAACTTTAGTCCTCTACATATTTAACCTTCCGGGTGTTGCAAAATCTTCACCTTCCTGATGCCTTTATTGTATGACTCAAAAGAGGGTCACAAAACCACACCTCCAGTTGTGAATGAAATCTTCATTTTCTCGTTCACATACATGGCACAACGAACACCATGCACACGCAGGAAACAGACTATGTGTCCCCGACGAGATCGCAAGCACTGCCATGCATTGAACTCCTGAGGGAAGGTCGAGGCAGATTAAGGACAACCTGATGGAGGAGAGTGGAAACAAAGTTCAGTTGTGTGGGGGCAGACACGGGGCATACTGAGACCAATTTCAATACTGACTACGACCAAGGATTACTAGCATCATCGAATATATGTACGGTGGCCTCTCGCCTACATTTCGCACTGTGGCAATGGATGGTTCCAGATTGATACCGGAGTGAACAAATCAGGCATTTGATCTCCCTTGTTATTTAAATTGCCATACATTTCAAAATGCAAAAATTGTGTGTAGGTAACTAAGGCTTTGGAAGGACACTTGGATCTTAATTAGAGATTTTTGATTTGGCGGACGATATAGTTCTTATTAACATCAATGCGAGCATGATACAAGAAAATACATATGCCCTGTCATCAAAAGCTAGAAACATAGGACTTGAGACCAACCAAGAAACGACGAATGTAATGAAAAGCAAAATCCGTCAAGAAGAACAAATATACATGGAAGGAAAACCAGTGGAAAAAGTAGATCACTTTGTATATCATGGAAGTTGCATAGATCAAGAAAAAGACACGCAAAAAATAAATTAGAATCAGAATAGCAAAGGCAGCGATAGCTTTCAATAACCGTTATAAAATATGGAAACAAAATTACTAAGCACAATAACAAAGCTCATGATTTTTCAAATAAGATTTATTATCCACCCTTTATTATGCTTGTGACAGTTGGAAACCAACTAAATAAATAGAACATAAATTGGTGCATTTGAAAACAAGTGTCTCAAGAAAATATTTCGTGTTCCTTGGAGTGAATCCAAGACTAGTGCAGAAAAAGGATAAACAACGAAACACACAAACATATCATCTATACACAAGAGATGAAAATGACCATATGTTGGCTTATGATGAGACAACAAGGACATCTCAAATCAAGCCCTTAGTTGAGAACCGGAAGGTAACAGAAAAAAGAGGTCAACCTAGAGAGATAATAAAAGAACACTGAAGCGAGAGGCAACAACACAGCAAACATCAGCTACCTCGTCAAGACGGAACAACTCGCTCAGATCAGTGTGGCAAGATACAATGCGGGTCCAGTGCAAGATCTGGCATGCATCAACATAGATCGTCGAGTGTATAATTTCTACCCCATGTACCGTTTGTGGATCGACAGTCATACATAGATAGATAGATTGACACCTAAAAAATTGTCAGTTTATGAATACTTTGTCGACCAAGGAGATGCTGACCGTGGCAGTAGATATCGCCTTGGCAAACCGTCAGTGCTAGTTGCCCAGCATGTTAAAGCATTATAGCGAAGGGTACGCGATGTTTGAGGACACAAAGTTGCATGGCCCCATCTCAAAGCGGCACTGTGCAAGTCACATTTTAACAAATCACTGTCCTCCTAGACACGCCAACACTCTGTTACATTCGTGTCTTCTTTGTTGCAGACACTTTAGAGATTGTCTGACATCACGAGACACGTCTTCCAATCCACTCTAACAGAGAACGAGGCTCTCATAGAGACAAACCATATTGAACCTTCACGTTTTACACTGAACAGGTCGATATCGTCACTGAATCTTGATATCAACAAAATCCAAAAATCATAACAAAAACGTTGTTAGTTTCAGATAGAAACATACACTTACAGTTTCTGTTGTGCAGGTAGATATTTAAAAGTATCTGTGGTCTGGTGTAATTGAGGGTCCACCAATTGATCTCCTCTTCCTTAGTGTGTGAACAACTCCCATGACCATATTCTCCGTCTGTGTTTCCATCAACAGCAAGGGCTGCCCAGCTTGGGACCGCTTCAGCTAAATAGGTAGAGGATTGATTGGCGCTTTGCTTCACAGCTACATTACGACCTGTTTGGATATTTTACATGCAGACACACATATGTATATATATATATATATATATATATATATATATATATATATATATATATACATACATTATATACATAGTTTGGAAACCCCTGATACATATATACATTTAGTTCCTATACTTTTTTGACCCACCGATCCCTTTTCTGGAAATAAAATTGCTCATTGTCGCCTTAGACTTTTACATTCTTTAAGCAAACAAAGAGCAAAATGTATTAACAAATGTGCGATTCTCTTTTGTATCTGCAGCTTTACCTACATCCTATACAACATTGTATGAACGATTTTGTTGTTGAAGAAAAAAGGTAACTTGAAGATTGAAATAAAATAATATTTATTAAAAGCAGCCGGAGTAACATTCACATCGCACACAAACAATTTATATTTATAATTATAGATAATATTAAATTTGTAAAAATATGAATACAAAAAGTCGAAGAGAGAAGGATTTGGTCGCTGCTATCAACTTTTTTAGTGTTTAGTTTTAGATAACTGATTTGCACTTGCACTAAATGAAATATATGCTCCACTAAATATGCCAAAGAAATACAACCAACAACTTGTGTACTATTGTCCGTAATCCAGGATAAAGTTTTGATATTTGTATTTTTAGACACACATGAATATAACGTCTTTAAATGTAATTGTCAATTCCTTATTTGCTGTTATTTTAATGAGTTTTTCTTTTAATATTAGAGATTCTTCTGCGTTTGAACTTGAAAAAGAGCCCAAAATTAAATTCATTGTAACGCTATTTTCAAACCGTTGATTGAAGTCTGAATTAAGAGCCTCCAAATTCTGACATTAGGTAAGTATATATTCATCACGTTTCTCCACAGTTTGTTAATTTTGGAAACTGGATGAATTCCCCTGCTCCTAAATTAAGTTTGCACAGAAAATGCTTGCCAAAAACGTTGAAATAACAGTTTTTGTTTGTATTAAACTTGGCTCGTCATCTTCGATCTGTAGATCCGTTTCATTAAATTTTCGAAACAAGTCTGTCAGATAAACTAAGTCAGTTCTGAAATCATTTAAGTTTGCTCGTAAAGCAACATCTTCATTTTCTATGAGCTCTAGCCCTGAGTCAAAGAGTTTATACAACCGATCCAAATAGATACATTTTAGCCCATGAACTTCCGAATAAAGTAGCGAGCGATTGAAATGTTCATCGTAGTCAAAACTATGTTGACCAGACTGTCTTTCTTGTAATGAGTTGCTTCTGATTCATCGTCAACTAAATGTTGACGATGAATGTCACGGTGCACTGTAAATACTTCTGGGACCACTTTTTGTTTAAATAAGCAAGGAAATCCGTATAGCGCCCGGCCATCACTGGGACACAATCAGTTGCGATGGACAATATATTATTCATGGAGATTTTTTTTCTCAATGAAAACTCCTCGCAAACATAAAATATCTATTGTCCTTTAGTATCAGTTAGGGAGCCGCGGTAGCTCAATGGTTAGTGAACTGGACTACAAAGGACAAGAGGTAGGGTTCGATCCCAATCGACGTCTTCCGGGTTCACCCAGTCTTTAATGGGTACCGGATTTTTTCCTGGGAAAGTAAAGCGGCACTGGCGTAATACCGACCACATTACCCCACAAAATCATGTGCCGAAGGTCTGTAAAATGTATGGTCACTAACACCATATTCCCTATACGCCACTTGGCGTGACAGGGGTATTTTCATTTTTTTAAATTTTAGTATAAGTTAGAAAGTATCATGTCGCTTTGTTATACCCTGGTGTCGCAAATCAGTTAACAATCATCATCATCATCATGTGCCATACCGGTTGGCGTAGGCGACTATATCCTTCCACAATCCTCTATTTACAGTGCATCGTATCAGTTCTGTTGTTGACTGTTTTCCATGCCATGACACCAAGCTATCCAGTATTTTCTCTCTTTGTCGTCCGCGATCTCTCTTTCGTTTTATCAGTTAACAATAGTGTTGTTGTTAATCTAATAAGACGTGCAGTATGATCCTCAGATTGTCAGATCTTTTGGTCGATAATTTCTAAGAATGTAAATATTGTGAAGCCCAAAATTTATTACCTTTATCAAGATGGACATAAAATGAATTTTATCCGCCTGGCAAGACAGCGAGGCATGTCTGTCCGTAAATAAATCAGATAAGATAAACAAGTGGCTCCTTGTGGTCGATGAGACCACTCCCCTGGAAATAGGTGACGATTATCAGACTGTTGTCTGTAACTTTATTTAAGATGTTCGATTACTGTAGGATCGTATTGATTTATCGAACATCACTTCTTCTTGTCTTCTTCCTCTTTCCTTCCTCATCTGCCTTTCAGCGTCGAGGGGAGATATAGTTTGCGGTCTTTTGCTCTTCTGTTCGCCTCTGCTGCTGTTATATTTCCTAGTGCTTCTAATATCCCATCGACCCATCGTTTTCGTGGTCGACCCTTGGGTCTGGTGTTCTCACAATGTTTGTTGAAGGCTCGTTGTGTTTTGTTTTGTCTTTTCTGCCTTGCCACGTGGTCAAACCATTTTATATGTTGTTTCCTTATATATTCTAGGCCGGGGGCTTTTCCTAGCTTTTTTCTCAGTTCTTCATTCCTGATCTTATCTCTCAGACTGTTTCCTGTCATTCGTCTAAAGCATTTCATCTCTGTAGAGGTTATTTTTCTTATTGTTCTTGCATCTAGGGTCCTAACTAGGGACCCACCTGATCTAACTTCGAAGTGGTCTGTGTAGCCTGCTGCTGCTCAGACCCTGCAGCTGCTGTTGACGTAGAGACTTTTAATAAGGTTGGTTATATGTTGGCTAACTCCGTATGTTTTTAGTATCTCCCACAGTTGTTCTCTGTTTACTCTGTCGAATGTTTTTTCCTGGTCAATGAAGACTATGTATAAGTTTTGATTGTGTTCTGTCGTTTTTCTGCAAGCTGTTTTAATGTGAATAGTGCGTCGCTACATCCTCTGTTTTTTGTCGGAACCCCATTTGATAATCGCTTAACTGTATTTCTATTATTGGTCTCAGCCTTTTTTCCAAGATTTTAGCGTATAGCTTTCCTACATGGCTGAGAAGAGATATACCTCTATATTGATTGCAGTCTCTTTTGCTACCTTTCTTTTTCCATACTGGTATGATGATTGTCTGTTGTCAGTCTTCTGGGGCCTGTTGTTGGTGCCATGCTGCATTAAATATTCTGTGCAGCCATTGCATTCCTGTTTCTCCTGCTGCTGCTATTATTTCTATTGGAATGTTATCTATCCCGGGTGCTTTATTTCTTGGTGCATATTTGATTACTTCGAACATCACAAAAATCAAATGTACTCAGTCAGCTCGTCATCACAGCAACACAAGTATACAAACATTTTTTGGGTCTCTTCTTTTCTTTCTGTATACTCCCACCGCCACTTTACTGGTACTTGCCGCCTACCAAATGCGTCCGAGTCTGCCGCCGCACAAATGGAGCACGTTCCACCACTCCCCAAGGAGCAGTAGAGCCAACTTTGGGAAACATATATATAAATATAAATATATATAGATTTTATATATATATGTATATATATATATATATATATATATATATATATATATACATATATATATTGCACAAACTGCACAATAAGAGTGAAATGGACACAAGAAAACAAGGCACAGAATAAAATACATGAAAATGGTGTTCTCTACAGAAGCTGAATACGCAACAAAAACGGAACTACAGTATTATTGAGGTAACAGTAGTTTTACTGAGAATGTGAACTGTATCATTATCACAGACAAGAAAAACAACGGAGGCACAGACGTTTAGTATATAGCAGAAGAGTGCGAGGAATACCATGAACAGCTAAAAGAAGTTAAACGGTCATTTTGAAATAATCAGAGTGGAAGGAAATCTAATTAACATCTTCAGTGGGCATAAATATATTACATATGTGCTAGTGTGTGTGTATATATACATTTGTTTTTAATGAGGGAAGAATAGAAAAGGAGAAACACAGAGAAAAGTTACATTTTATTGTACGAGATGGTTTGTAAGAAGTCAAAATGAGAATTTATAAACAAATGTAGAGACTTTACAAATATTGTGGAGAAACATAAGGTCAGCTGGAACCGTACTTGATGATAACGTTTGTGCTTGGATTTGTTCACGAAATGTCTCCGTCAACGCTGATAGTCTTTTTCAACGCAAACAAAACGATTTTAACTCAGTCCTTCTGAACACTACGTCGTTATGTTTGTGACATACAAGTAAATTCATAGTGGAATTCCTAGGTCAAGTAGCAACAGTTGGGAAGTTGTCTAAACATCACAAACTGAGATAGGAGAGAAAGACAATAGGTGAGAATTAATGAAGCCAATTAAAGGTGACCTAGCTTTAAGAACAACAAATCGGGCTCATGAAGATAACATCATGATAAAGTAAATAATCATAGAGGAAAATAATATAGTAGGAGAGATTGGTCATTGTAAAACAATCATCTTATTTGGAGCATTTCAAGATCAGAAAATCAACAGTGAAGAACTATAAAGAGGAGACTGTATTAATGTTTACAATCTTCTTTTTTCTTCTTTTCTCTTTTCACTGATATCTAAAAGGTGTCGTGGTTTATATTGTTTGTCGTTCTTGAGCTGCTCGAACTGCCTGAATTAGTGATTTTCCTTTGTTGTTACATGTCTCCTTCACAGCATCTATCCATCTTCTTCTGTGTCTTCCTCTTGGTCTTTTTCCATGCATTTTCAAGAGAAGAATGCCCTTGATGGTGATTGGTGCGGATTCGTTCTGACCAGGTGGCCAAACTATTTAAGTTGTTGTTGTTCTATATATTCTTGGTAGGATTTTGTTCTTACCATTTTTCTTATGGTTTCATTTGGTGTTCTATCTCTTCTTGTGTTATTTGTTACTTTTCTCAAGCATCGTATCTCACATGTATTGATCTTTCTTTGTGATTTAGAAAGGGTCCATGTTTGACTTTCATAGCACAAAGTTGGTATGAAAATGTTATTTATCATTTGTTGTTTAGCTGCCATAGAAATGTTTGGATGTCTTAGCAATTGTGAAAGCTGGTATGTGACAGCATTTGCTTTATGTATTTTCATATCAATTTCTCTGTCTAGTTGTCCATCTTCTGTGAACATTTTGCCCAAATACTTGAATTCCTCTACTTGTTTTATTTCTTTATCTTTGATCTTAATGTTTAATGGGTGTCTTAATTTGCTTATTCTCATAGCCTCTGTTTTTGCTGTGTTCATTTTCATACTGTAGTTTGTGCAGCTTTTATCTAGAGATGTTATATGCTGTTGTAGCAGGCTTTCATCCTCATATATTACGCATTGGTCATCTGCGAATAGTAGCTCTTTGATGTTGGATGATTTTTCCTTATTGTTGGTTGTTTCCTGATTTATTTTGTCCATATATATATGATGAAGAGGAGTTGTGAGAGGACACATCCTTGTCTTACACCTGCAGTAATCTTAAACCATTCTGACAGACCTTCCAATGTTCTAACGGCACTTTGACTGTTTTTATATCATGCCATTATATTATCTAGTAGTTGTCCTCCTACACCGAAGGTAAATGTTTACAATACTAGGATCAATTTGAATGATTGGTTTATGGTAAAATAACGAACCGAACATTATGACGTTTATCATCAAGTTTGATCTGGCCCTTTTGACCTCCTTTTTTCTATGTGGGGCAATGGGCCCCTAATGATACGGGCTCAGTTTCAGTGGAGATTGAGCTTTAAGGAAGAGCAATGGATGAGAAGAAAACAAAATCTGAAACTCTTGTCTTAGTTTGTTAATAACAAAAGCAAACGTACCTAAACTAATGGAGATTGTACAAACATGTGGTGCTATTGGCCCTTTTAGGATGAGGTTGTTAAAATTAAGATTGTTGTCACATGTGACGTCTACGAAGTTCTTATTGGGATACCTTCGTTCATTGTCACATGGAAAAGTGTCATTTAATATTGTGGTAAAGTTGAGAAGTAACGCTGGAAGAAAATGCAATCAAATGAATAATTGATTTCATATACATAATTAAGTGTAAAATGAATAATCTCCTCACAACACATGATTTGAAATTTATTTTATAAAGATACGTATGTCATCAGAAAACAACATAGAGCTTCACTTAGAGAATATTCGTTAACATGTACAGTTGTAGGGGCGTTGTGTAAATTGAGAACATAAGAAATATTTCATTAAATGAAAACTCAGTGTCTTCCTGACGCCCTCCTTTAAAGAGCAATGTTTGTGGGATCGTTTATACAATATGTCAGGCATCCCTCACATGATGTGTCCATGATAAGTGCAGACTTTACACTCTTCTTTAGCAGTAATTCATTACTGCCAGACACACACACACACATACGCAGACACACACCATGACACACACCCACATATATACTCACTCACATTGTATTCTAGTCACGTTTTGTAGTTCCACTTTATAATTATATTATCAGGCATGTCTCTCCTCTATAACCGTGCTGCCGAAGTTGTTGCCAAATTCTTTTCATTCGCTTTACTTGTTAATGGTTTTATAGTGGTCATATATGTCTATGTGTGCATTATATTTGCTACCTTTTTATGCCTAGTATAGCAATTTCTTCTCATTTATATTTTTCACTTTTACGAGCTCTTTCTTTCTTTCTTTCTTTCTTTCTTTCTTTCTTTCTTTCTTTCTTTCTTTCTTTCTTTCTTTCTTTCTTTCTTTCGTTCTTTCGTTCTTTCTTTCTTTCTTTCTTTCTTCGTTTCATTCTTTTACACCATAACTGATACGAATGTGGCTTTGCTAGTTGGTTTACTCAAATTCCTACTTATTTCCTGTCTGCTACACTCATTTCTTCTGTTTTTGTTTTATTTTCCTTCTTTAAATTGATATTTTTTGTTTTCTATCGTAGCCCACAAATAGTTCCTGCAGTTGCTTTTCTAATGCTTTCTTTATAGAGTGATTTTTTTAACGTATTTCACCATTTCCACTGTTGTCTACGAGCAAATGTTCAGTTATCACCTGCCAACCTGCTAGATATGTCGAGGACTAAATGGTCACTTTAATTTAATGCTGTAAGAATGGGGAGGTACTAGCGCAATATTCACTCTAAAAGAATTAATAACGATATGAAAGAACACAATTAAAATATACACGTAGCTTCCATGGACCAAGAAAAAGCTTTCGACAAAATAAACGGAGAACAATTATGAGAGATATTAACAACATACGGAGTTAGTCAACATCTAACCGACCTAATTAAAAGTCTCTACATCAACAGCAGCTACACAGTTAGAACAACAGCGGCGGTCTACACAGAACTCTTTGAAGTTCGATCATGAGTGAGATAGTGTGTACGACCCAACTATTCTTTAATATTTACATGGACTATATATGTAAGTTAGCCATCCAAAGTGAGATTAAAGGAGATTAACCAGCTTCTATTCACAGACGATAAGCATTAATACATGGTCCAATAGAAGACCTGCAAATCGTCTAAAGAAACTTAACGGCAGCACGCACCCAGTATAACATGAAAGTCAACATAAACTAAATAGAGGTTATGAGCGTCGCAGAACAAAAACAACAAAAGGATAGAGAACAGACACTTTAAACTAGTGGGGGAATTTAAATAGCTAGGAAGTCTAGTGACAAACGACAATCAAATTACATTGGCTAGAAATATACACAAGATGAAACACCGCTTACAAAACAACGAACAGATGTCATTGCTACTGTCAAACAAGGAATAGCAGTAGAGGCCAAATGGGCACTCTACAACAGACTTTATCATTCCAAAGTTGTTTTACTAATGCTAGACATGGACGCTAGACTCAAGAACAATATGAAAAAAAACCACTACCCAAATGAAATCTGTTAAACGCATGATATAAACGTCATGACAAATACTATCAAGTGAATTCATTTTTCGTTCAGTTTCCTCTCGGGTCGAAGACTGCACATAGGGCGGAAGTCATAGTTCCTCCACGATTGACTACCTCAGGCTAGTTCTTATAGGTCTTTGTTGATTATTAATCCGATCACGTGAATAGCAAAGAAAAAAACTAGGAGCGATTTCCGCCTTTGAATACCTAAGTAAGTAACAAATACAATTATTAAGGCACATAATAAGACATAAAGATAAAAAAAATATGACACAGCAAGCCTTTCAACGCTGTGAGAGTACTTGACCTAAGGTTCGATCAAGAAATTGATGGGATTCATGGAATATAAAATAATAGTAGGAAACATATATAGCAAGAGAGGCCAGCAGAAAGGTTACAACTGCAAATTCGACGCTGACAAGTAATTGAGAAAGTAAAAGAAATAGGAAAAATGGAAAAAAAAACTGACGTTCTTCATCTCTGAAAAATACTGACAATCAAATGGCATTCCATATCACTGTAACGTAGATAAACAATACATCACTATAACAAGATGAGCGCTTGGTAACTAAGGCTGTAGACTATAGACATTATCGAGCGAAAACTGAAATGTTCATACTGGACATTTACTCTGATAAACACATTGTCACCAGAAACGACCACAATAAATTTACTCGGATAAACACATTGTCACCAGAAACGACCACAATCAATTTACTCTGATAAACACATTGTCACCAGAAACGACCACAATCAATTTACTCTGATAAACACATTGTCACCAGAAACGACCACAATCAACTTACTCTGATTATCGGTGATTACCCTAAACCACCGAAAGCGGAATCGCTCTTTTAGTTTCACTTGAACTGAAGTTGCAGATGTATTTGTGTTGCAAGTGCTGTTGTCACCATCACGTAAAAATGAGTCCATCGATGAATCAAAATTAGCAATAACTATATCGACTGAAATGAAGGGATACTTGGCAGAATTAAAGATATACGATAACAAAACAGTGGAGCGTTGTTATTGACATACCAGATAATACCATTTATGCAGAATTACAACACAGTCAACGAATGTATTATTTGGTTACAGTGAACATACCCAGTTGTGTTTAGGACGCTTTTTCAAGTCCCAACAAAGACGATTATCTAACACTGGCAAGAGGAACTGACAGAAGTAACAAATCAATGAGGGATGGACAATCAAATTGAAATACTGCTGCCTGAATGTAGAAAGGGATACCTTCACTTAATCCTGAACAATCGATTGTATGTACACAAGTGTTTTCTTCATCATGGGGCCGGTGGTGGGGAGTGTAGAACACTCCAAGGTATGAAGACAGCTTCACAAGGGAGGAACACAACACAATGCTGACGTTTCGGCCTGAGGCCTTTTTCAGAGTACAAGGATAACGAAAACAAACGGTGAAACACAATTATCTATAATTACATGATCAGAAGAAGAGGATAGAAAAGAAAAAAAGTAGAATGATGAAAAAAATGAAAAAAGAAGAGAGCTAAGATAAGAATATACAAAGAATAGGAGAATATACGTATATATATTCGTCGCTTCTTATCTGCTTTTCTTTTTACACCACACTTTTGAGCTGCAATGAAAAGATGTAAAGTACCACAGTGAAAACGATAATATTTCGAAGAATGCCGATATAAAAGAACAAATTTAGAAGAATGAAAATATCATGTAGGCCAGGTAAACCATATAAAAACATTATTTTTAATTGCCATCTAATGGGACCTGTTGTACATAAAAGGTTTATTTATCTAATCTAAATCTACAATTTTAAAATGATGATATTGTTATATCCTTGTTTATTATAGTTGATGTTAAAACAACTGTAGAAGTGAATGTTGGGTACCCAAAAAAAGTCCAATGATCTCATGCAACCAGCAGATGCATGTTGGTCAACATTCGTGGTAATGTCAGTAACCTGAAGCACTAGTCAACATGTTACATGAAGGTTTTCTTGAACTACGTGCACTGTAAAATGTATCACATGAGTGACGCAACATCAAATTCCTATCTTCTTAGAACATGTCACATTGTTAAATCTAACAAAACTATCACTTAATCTATCACGTCCCCGAATGTCCCACCTTTCCTGCGAACGAACCTCTTTGAACACTTCCTATTGATAACTTGTTTCTCTTCAGAACTCTTCATGCAGACACGGAGCAGCTTGTACGGTCGTTAAATATATGTTACTATAAGCAGACAAATGGAAACACGTGAAATCTGTAACGACTGGATTTAAATAAAAGAAAACACATTGTTAACAAGTTGATACTTACCATATTGACAGCCAGGACCGAAAAAGTTCTTTTCACATACTGATCCCGGGCATGTTCCATCCCTTTCGCATGGAAAGGACTTATTACAGTGACACTTGAACATGCAGTCCTCTCCAAACCAGCCAAAGCTGCAGTCTGTGAAGTGTATTCATATTTTCACTATTGCGAAATAACAGCACATACGATCTCTGTTATATTCAGGATATTCTTCTGCACAAAATCAAAGGTTGTTATTTTGTTATTTACAGAAACACTAAAACTAACAGATTCTTATCACTGGCAGGTATATCTCTAAAGCGGTCAAAAGAGCAGACTCAGATAAACACATCTGATTTAATCTTCTGCTGTTTGTCAGGTAATTTGGTTTCCCACCTCTGCTCATCTCAAACTTTCAAGAATACCAGAAATGCTTTTATCTAGTTAATGTGTATGTTACTTTCAGAAACTGCCAATTTTCTATTTTCATTTAAATACAAATATAGATGCTTGTTTATAAAGGTAAAGTACGAGACTTGAATCGCCGTCTTAGCACGCGAGTTTTCACCCATATGGGATCGGACACCTATCAAGAAGTGTTCGGAGACTTCTGGATAGTGTTGCTTCAAGCATCGAAACTCACGATGCGAAACAGCATTTCACACCTAACCAGAGTACTACCCTGGTACACATCTCTGCCAGCTGCTGGATCGACCACGGGGGGGGGGGGAGATTTTTTTTCCAATCACGAGTACAACTGACACTGTTTCCAGCGGGAATCAAACACGGGTTGTCCGAACATCGGTAGCCCAGTCGGGTGGTTTTCTCAGATAGGCTACCGACGTTCCCATACTTGTTTATATGAAAATTATGCCAAGTATTATATCTCTGACGTTTAATATATTACGTTTAATATATTACGTTTAATATATTACGTTTAATATATTACGTTTAATATATTACGTTTAATATATTACGTTTAATATATATTGTGTTTTGGTCAGCGAATCGGAGGCGCCATAACCTCCTCCCCGGGTAGGTGCGACTCGTCAGCCTAAAGATGGCAACGCATCTAGGAGAAGGTCATCATCATCATCATCATCATCATCATCATCGAGAGCAATCTCCGCATCGAAGGTTGGCTAACATGGTGAGCTATTCCACCCTGTCTCTTGCTTTGATGGTGCAGATTGCCATAGGCTGACTTGTCCATCTTTTGATGCTACTCGTCCATGTTAGTCTTGGTCTGCCTCTGCGTCTTTTACCTTGCATTTTCTCTTCTAATATTACTTTTATTAGACTGTTGTGTCTTTTAACATGACCAAAAAATTTCATTTGTCTTGCTCTAATTGTGTTTAGTAGTTCTTTTTTCATTTTTAGTTGTTTTAAAACTTCCTCGTTTGTTATCTTTTCTTTCCATCCAATTATACCTATTCTTCTATAAATCCACATTTCAAAGGTTTCAATTTTCTGTTCTGTTTTCTGGTCTAACGTCCATGTTTCTGCACCATACAGGAATATTGAGAAGATGTAACATTTTGCTGTTCTTAGTTTCAGCCCTGGTGTTATTTGTTTTGATGTTAGTATTTTTTTCATGGCATTGAAATTACTTTTTGCCATTCCTATTCTTTTATTTATTTCAGTTGTACATTTTCCATCACTGGTTATAGTATGCCCTAGGTAGTTGTAGCTCTGGACTGTCTCTAGATGTATTCCTTCAACTTTAATATTTAATTGTAGGTCTTGAGAATTTTCTTTGTTTATGATCATAGTTTTAGTCTTTTTTATATTCATATCTAGTCCATATTTTTTGTTTGTCATGTTTATTACATTAAGTAATTGTTGTAGATCTTTAGGATTTTCTGCTAGTAGAACAGTATCATCGGCATATCTTAGGTTATTGATTATCTTCCCATTAATGTTAAGGCCTGGCATCTCATTGATGTTTTTAAAGATTTGCTCAGTGTATAAATTGAACAAGCTTGGTGATAGGATGCATCCTTGTCTTTCTCCTCTTTTTATATCAATGGGTGTAGAGTTCTCCTTGTTATATTTTATTTTTGCTGTTTGCTCCCAATACAAATTACAGATTAGTCGTATGTCTGTGTCATCCAGATTTATATCTTTTAGGCAGTCTATAAATTGCTCATGGTGTATTCTATCAAATGCTTTGGTGTAGTCCACGAAGCAGGCATATATTGGTTTGTTTACTTCTATGTACTTTTCAATCAATGTCATCATGCTGAATATGGCTTCTTTTGTCCCACTGTTTTTTCTTGAATCCGAATTGCTGCTCATCTAGTTCATTATTAATTTTATTCTGAATCCTTCCTTGTATAACTTTTAGTAAAATTTTGGTTACCTGGCTCATTAGGTTTATTGTTCTAAAATCGCTGCATTCAACTGCACCATTCTTTTTAGGCAAGGAGAAGGTCAACTCCGATTATAAACCCCCGCTGTCTATCGGGTACCCGTTCACGGAATAGACTTTGGGAGTAAACCCTGAGGAAAAATACGGAGATGGAGTCCCTAAGGCAGTTCAGTGTTGATTTCAACATTGCTCTGGCAACTCCAGCGGCGCAGTTGGCACCAAACTGTTCTTGCTCTGCTAGACCTTTGGACCGCTCGGCTGCGTGGAGTGAAGAAACATGTTGCATGGGCAACAACTTGTCTCTTTCTTCTTCTGCCCAAGCTCGCGCCCTGGAGAGGACACTCCAGAATCGCCATTTTGATGTCGACAGGATACCATCCACACCTGCCACACAAGTGAAACCAACAATTAAGAAACTAAACCTACGTTTGGTTTGCTGGAACGTCCGCACAATGCTAACTGGCCCTTCTGACAATTTGCGTGATATAAACGACGCCAGAAAGACAGCCCTAATCAACATTGAACTGAAAAGACTTCAGGTGGATATAGTCGCACTTTAAGAGACGCGTTTGGCAGGATCAGGTATGCTGAACGAAGCGGACTACGTGTACTATTGGCAAGGAAAGAGCAGCGACGATATCAGAGAACACGGTGTGGAATTTGCTGTGAAAAAATCTCTAAAAGGTCTGGTTACACTCTGTCAGAATGCATCAGAGCGGATACTATCACTTCGCCTCATTACAACAACAGGACCAGTTACCATTATAAGTGTATACGCTCCGACCTTGTGCTCGTCATCTGAAACCAAGGACAATTTCTACGAAAATTTGACAGAAGTCATGGAAAGTATACCAGGACAAGATCACATTATTCTACTGTGGGATTTCAATGCTAGAATTGACGCAGACCATAGTTCGTGGCCAACCTGCCTCGGTTGCTTCGGAGTTGGTAAATTAAATGAAAACGGCCAACGAATTCTAGAGTATTGCGCCTACCATAACCTGTGCGTCACAAATACTTTCTTCAAAACCAAGCGTCAGCAACAAGTATCTTGGAGGCACCCACGATCGAAACACTGGCACCAGCTGGACTTGATACTTGTCAGACGCCCTTTCCTCAAATCTGTAACTAACACACGGTCATACCACAGTGCAGACTGCGACTCGGATAATTCTCTTCTGCTGCAAACTCAAGTTACTGCCCAGGAGGTTCCACTATGCCAGGCAGCCAAAGAAGAGACCTCGCATAGACACTAGCAAGCTAACACATAGACACTAGCAAGCTAACACATAGACACTAGCAAGCTAACACATAGACACTAGCAAGCCAACACATAGACACTAGCAATCTAACACATAGACACTAGCAAACTAACACATTCTGGATTGGTCGAGCAGTTCAACAAGACCCTCAAGGAGTCGCAAAGCGCTCATGAACACTACAACAGCGCTGTGGAAAAAATGGGAAAATCTCCGCAACGTCATCTACAACAACGCGGTTAGCATCTTTGGAAAACTGACACTTAAGTCTCACAATTGATTTGAAGCCAACTCCCATGTTATGACCCCCGTAATCGAAGCTAAACGCGCGGCCTTCTTAGATCACAAGCACGCACCTAATGCAAATACTCTGCAGGCTATTAATATGACCAGAAACAAAGTCCAGCAAACAGCTCGACGCTGTGCTAATTAGTAGGAACTTATTGGTGGAACTTATTCTCCAGCTTAGCGACAGCATCCAGACTGCATCTCAAACTGGAAACCTAAAATAATGTATGATGGCATAAAGAAAGCCCTTGGACCAACAAAATACACTATTGCCCCACTAAAGTCATCCACTGGGGAGAAAATAACAGATATAGGCAAACAAATGGAAAGATGGGTGGAACATTATTCTTCACTTTATTCAATAGAAAACACTGTTACACCAAACGCCCTTGACGCCATACAATGTCTCCCACCTATGGAAGAGTTGGACATTGAACCAACCGTAGAGGAACTTAGTAAGGCCATAGATAGCTTAGCCATATGCAAGGCTCCAGGACAAGATGGGATCCCTCCCGATCTGATTAAATCCTGCAAAAGTGCATTGTTACATCCCCTGCTTGAAGTACTACATCAATGCTGGAAAGAGAAAGCCATTCTTCAAGATATGAGAGACTCCGTGATTGTAACTCTTTACAAAAATAAAGGAGATAGAAACGACTGCAACAACCACATAGGCATCTCCTTACTCAGCATCATCGGCAAGACCTTCGCCAGAGTCATCTTAGGAAGGCTATAAAAACTCGCAGAACGCGTATATCGCAATGCTGTTTTAGATCCGGAAGATCAACTGCAGACATGATTTTCTCTTTACGTGCTACTTCAAGAAAAATCTAGAGAGCAGAAAAAGCGTCTCTTCATCGCTTTTATCGACCTTACAAAGGCATTTGATCTTGTCAGCAGAGACGGTCTTTTCAAAATACTTTCCAAAATGGGCTGCCCACATACTCTACTGACGCTAGTCAAATCGTTTCAAGAGGACATGAAGGGCACCGTCCAATACAACGGCAGCACACCACAACCCTTCGGCATAAGCAGCGGTGTCAAGCAGGGATGCGTTCTTGCTCCAACTCTATTTGGAATCTTCTTCGCTGTTCTGTTAAAACATGCATTCTCACATGCGAATGAAGGTGTCTATCTGCATACTAGATCTGATGGTCGATTGTTCAATATCTCAAGACTAAAGGCAAGGTCTAAGGTCAGACATTTCTCTATTAGAGATATGTTATTTGCCGACGACGCTGCACTTGTCACACAAAGTCAGGAAGAACTCCAGAGCATGGTACATCGCTTTTCACATGCCTGCCGAGACTTCGGTCTAACAATATGTTTGCAGAAAACTAACATACTCGGTCAGGACGTCGAAGCAACACCTGAAATCTCTATCGACAACTATAAACTTGATATTCCGTCGGCAGTATAACTACCTGGGGTCCATCATCAGCGACAGACAATCATTAGATACAGAAATTGACACTCGTATTGGTAAAGCTGCTAACCCATTTGCTCGTATTTCTAGGCGTGTCTGGCAAAACAGCAAACTGACAATTAAAACAAAAGCCGCAGTGTGCAATGCCTGCATAATTAGTATCCTCCTGTATGGCAGCGAATCTTGGACAACCTATGTAAAGCAGGAGGGAAGACTAAATGCATTCCATATGCGATGTCTACGCCGTATTCTTGGTATCACCTGGAAGGATAAAGTGACAAACGTTAAGGTCATGACTTGCACAGGCTTACCGAATATCTACACGCTGCTCAAACAATGTAGGTTACGCTGACTCGGCCATGTACACCGTATGAAAGATGGCCGCATACCGAAAGATATACTATACGTATACGGACAACTGACATATGGTAAAGGAATAAGGGGACGCCTAAAACTTCGATTTGTAGATGTGTATAAATGCGACATGAAGACTCTGAACATAAACCCTGCAGCATGGGAAGACATAGCTGCAGGCCGCAATCTCTGGAAACACAATCTAAAGGTTCACCTCAAAGAAGAAGCAGACAGATTCATAGAGAAAGAGATTACACGACGAAAGAAAAGAAAAGAAAAAATAACATTTCTAGGGGCGCTGAAAATCCATAGTCAACTATGACTGACGGAGGCTACTATTATATCGCTGAACTCGTAGACGTGCAATATAACAATATGTTGCTTTTTCTGTTCACATAAACTTTCTCCACCGCCAAAAGTATTTATTTTTCAAGTTAGCATGTACTAGCAGAAACACACAAAATAGTGTCAATGTCGAGAATAGCACAAGTTGTAGATATTCACAGAATAATACAACACCAACCAAGAATGAAAATAATATTAGGAAATGGATGCAGGAAAAACATGTGCATTAAAAAAAAAAATAAGACAAGGCTAGAAACAACTATCTGGCTACGTAACAAGTTTGGGTGAAGATGTGCAGCTGTAACGACATTTTGACACGTTCTCTCTGGAGGGTCTGTGGGGATGTTTAGTATGTTCTAGTTCGTTTCTCATTAATTTATTTTTAAGATGGATATCTTTAGTACCATGACCTGACCTCTATGATTAATATATAATGTAGTCTTTGGTTGTGCTAGGATCTCTTTAAAAGGTCAGCCAGTGCGAACACCAGTACATCTTTTGGATTATGAGTGGACGTATTCTGGACTTTTAAACATCTATTTCACGGCGTGTTCACGTTGAGTTCACGTACACTGATGACACAATTCATGTTGCAACCATCCATCAACTCAGGTGTAAGCGTCTCCAAGTTTAATTTGAAAACCATAACTTCAGCTCCAGTTTGTTGTATTCTCTCTTAATAACCTTCATTCTATTTATTGTCAACATTTAATTATTATTAACATTTGTTAACATTTGTAAATATAAACTCCACAATATAATTCTAATTAATGCAAGCATGATGATTCTAGCAATTATGTTCATTGCTTCCTAGTTAAGTGTAGCAGTCCTCAAATATTGTACGTCTGATTACACATTACTGAAATCAGTGCAAGCCAACATTAACAGTAATGTAATCTTCTCATATTCACATTCAAATTTGGAATATTCTCATTAAATTACATGAATCTCACATTTGTTATTCTAAGTATCAACACAGCACACTGTTTTCATCACCATCGCAGTGTTTGCCATCACCATACAGTTTTCTGACTGCTGTCTCACTCGCCATTTATTTCAACAACCATTAGGTCTTTATTTTTTTAGTATTTTTTTAATCAGTTTGTTTATGTTATAACTACATTGGATGTTACTTTACGTTGTTGTTGATGTTTATATTTTCTGCTTTGAGGGTGGGGGTCATGTTACATATTTTAGTTTGCAACTGAGAGAGTATTATAAACTTCTTAAGATCATCACTATCACTCCAATATCTATCTATCCATTGACCTTTCGAGCCGTAACCGGCCCATAGGGCGTAGACCAAGATACACCTTCTCCTATCTGAATTTTTGTTCTAGCAGTTTTCTTTTAAAGATATCAAATCTCGCCATCTGTCTCTGTTCTGTGCAAGCAGCTTTATCTCATTGAGGGAGCCGATTCCTGCTGCTCTTGCCTCTCTCATCAATGTTCGTTTCAGTGTCTCCCTGGGTCTTCCTCTTTTTCTCTTGCCTGTTGTTTCCCATATGAGGGCTTGCTTTGCTATTCGGTTATTTTCTCTTTTCATCACATGTCCAACATATGACCATCGTCTTTTCTTTATTACTGAAGATATTAGTGGTTGATTGGCGATTTCTCTAATTTCCTCGTTTGTTTTGAATTAGTTCCACGCTATACTCCAATATGGTGTTCATTTTTTTTTTGTTTTACCCTACGGATATATTGTTTCACGGCTGGAAGAATCTTATCAATAATTTATAATCACTGATAGCACTCCTCATTGTTTTAATTAATGTTGTGATCTTGTGATTTGGTTTTGAAGACACGAAAGATAGCTGCTTGTAGTCACTTCCTCTAGTTAGATATTGGGACATCTTTTATAGGATTGTGAATGTTCTTTAGTTCTAGACTGTCAGATGTTCTCAGCAGTATTTAGAGATACTTAGATATTTAGAGGAGGCAAGGGAGGTCACCACTCCTCTCATACAATATCAGAATACATAACATAATCACGCTCCACCTGAATGATTTAAATGTCAATGCCACCATATTTCCTATTATAGTCATTAAACATGTCAAATAATTCCAGCCATTACTAATAAATAGGCTTCAATATATATGAAGGTTAAACCTATTAAAACCGTACAACAGCATCTATAGATATTCCAATGTGCATGTGAACTAGGGAAGCCTTTTCTGCGATCAGCTTATGGTTACTATGGCAACAGCGGAACAGCTAATATAGTTGCATTCAATATCATTATTGAAACACATGGAAGTAGTTCCATTAGTAGTCAGATTGCTCTATGACTTCCATAAAATCACTGTGCTGCGTCTTTATTTTAAAAAAATACACTTTAACAAAACTGTAATAGATATTAATTAACATCAAAACCATATTTAACAAAATATCCTACAATGCAAATAACTAATATATTATGATGTAATCATAACTATGTTAATTTAGAGCATTAATTAAAGAGACTATTTTACTTGACGTAAATTGCAGTCATTTTTATATAGTAAATTAACAGATCAAAGGTGAACACAAAAGTTCGATCTAACGTCCTCAAGTTTCAACCCAACTGTCCACCTCTGGGCGATCCTGTATTTGTCCACAGTCTAGACTGATCTAAGGTATCATGGTGGCTAGTCTCACGGATGATTTAACAAGATCTTTCACAGTCCATGAGTTAGCACCTCTTCCCCACCCCTAACCTTTTCATATCGTAAATTGCCCTTACATTTCTCTACATTTTACATTATTTTGATCTTAATACTTTTGTTAAGACATTCGGACACGAAAACAATGTGACAAATATAAACTTTACCATAAGCACGTGCGCTATGTTTAAGGATAATCAGAAATTATATGACATTATATCAACATGTAAAACAGCAAAAATATATTGGGTTCATGTTATACTTTGAGCATTCACTTCCTGCGTTCCAAGAGCCACCAGCAGGTGCGTCACTGACTGTAAGAAACACAACATCCTTGATACGCAACCTTTGCTCCTAGTAGAAGTAATCACAAATTGGTCAATAACATAATAAACATATCATCGATTTATATCTTTAAATTTAAATGTTCGTCTCTTTATCTCTTCACTTATCTTTTTTTTTAACTTTCCCTCTCCGTCTTTTTTCTTGAGTTTCCTTAAGCCCATCTTATTGTCAAACCATAAACAGTTTTAACACGTTTCCTTGTTCATGGACAAGACGTTCTGGTGGGATGCCGGAAGTTGTGATAGAAAATTAAAGATGGTGAACTCTGTTCCTGTTTTGATTTATGGCGTTTCTAGACAAGTCAGTGTTAGGCCGCATATTGTTACAAGAGAGGGAGCTGTTGGGCTGAGAGTGAGGGAACTTCTATGTTAAACGTATAAATATTGCCAAATGCTGGTCTACACTGTTTATCGACGTGAACCTCTAAACACTTATTTTAATCAACACTAGCCCATATCGATACAACTTTTTGAGCAGACTAAAGTTTAACTTCAGATCTCTCTGTCTATTGTTCTTTTGAGACGAAGACAGCACATAGGACAGACATTCTAGACTCTGTCATGTCCGACAATCGTTACTATTAAGTGTCAGACATTGCAAGTACCCTTATTATCACTGTACACTACTATGTTCTGGGCGACCTTTTCCACCTCGCCAATGGAACTGATGCCTGCTGTTATCGCCTCTCTCCTCGGTCTTCCTCTCAGTGTTTCTCTTCTTCTACCTTTTAGCTCCCCGTGGAGCATAGGTCTTCAACAAACACTTTCCAAGTCGTTCTGTTTTTTGCAATTCTTTTAAGATCATTTCATGTCTTCCCCATCATCTTCATCTCTGCTTCGATCTGTTTTCTCCAAGAATTCCTTGGTCTTCCTCTTTGTCTTTTCCCCTGGGGATTCCAAAAAAGGGCCTGTTGTGTAATACTCTCAGTTGGCTTCCGTAGTGTGTGTCCTATCCATAGCCATCGTCTTCGCTGTATCTCTTTATCCACTGGTATTTGACTGGTACATTTCCATAATTCCATGTTAGTGACTTTGTCCTGCCATTTCCATCCTTTTATTCTGCGTAAGCATCCATTAATGAAAGTCTGTACCTTCGTGATTGTCAATTTTGTTATTCTCCATGTTTCATAGCCATATAATAGGACCGACTTAACATTTGATTTGAAAATTTTTATTTTTGTATTTAACCTAATTTCTTTTGATTTCCATATGTTTCCCAGTGCAATGAAAGCTCCTCTTGCTTTTGATATCCTTATTTTGGTATCATTTTCTGTTCCTCCCTCTTTATCTACATTACTGCCCAGATATATGTAAGATTGTACGTCTAGTAGAGATATTTCTCCTAGTTTTATTTGGTTATTGCCAATTGCATTAATTCTCATAATGTTGGTCTTATCTCTATTAATCTTTAGTCCTAGCTGTTGTGATCTCTCATCTAATATACTTATTTTATCCTGCATCTGTTGATGGCTGTGTGATAGGAGAGCTATGTCATCAGCAAAGTGTAAATCATCAAGTTGTTTGGTCAGTAACCACTGAATCCCATTTCTGTTGTTTTGAGTTATTTTCATAATCCAATCTATGGCCAGTAGAAAGAGAAATGGGGACAGAAGGCATCCTTGCCTTACTCCTGTTCTTATTTCAAATGCTTCTGTTACCTGTCCTTCATGCACCACACTACATTTTGTTCCTTCATATATTGTTTTTATCAGGTTAATAAACTTTATGGGGATTCCGTAATGACTCAGCAACTTCCAAAGCATTCTTCTGTCTAAACTATCAAATGCCTTTTCGTAATCTATGAATCCAATTTAAGTGGGGATTTTAGTTCTAAACTTTGTTCAACTATTATACGTAGAGTAGTTATTTGATCAGCACCTGATCTGTTCTTCCTAAAACCTGCTTGTTCATCTCCCAATTGTTTCTCTATAGCCTCCTTTATTCTCTCCAGAATGATTATGCCTAATATTTTTCCTGGCACTGATAGTAGTATAATTCCCCTATAATTTGTGCACTCCTGTAAACTTCCTTTCTTTGGTAGTGTGATCATATAACCTTCTCTCCAGTCTTTAGGTATTTCTTCCCTCTCCCAAATTTTATCCATTAGATCATGTAACATCTTGGTAGAGGTGTTAATATCTGCTTTCATGGCTTCCGAAGGAATTTCATATGGTACTGTGACTTTAGCATTTTTAAATAGTTTGATTGCTTTCATTATTTCTTCTTTGCTTGGTTTTCCACAGTAAACGTGTAACTCTTCCTCTTATGGTTGTATATCTGGAGGATTATTTGAGCTCGGTCTGTTCAAAAGTTCTCCAAAGTGCTCCTTCCATCTCTCCATTTCTTCCCTTATATTACTAAGCAGATTTCCTTTCTTATCTTTGATAAAGGCGTTGATCTGTTTGTATTTTCCACCTAATTTCTTTGTGCTGTTGTACAGTTCTTTCATATTCATATGCTTCATGTGTCTTGGCTTTACTACTTCTTGTTTTGCTTTTATTTATGTCTGCTTTCTTGTTCTTTATTTCTTTAATTTTATCCAGGGTCTCTGCTGTCATCCATGCCTTGTCCTGCCGTTCTCTGTTCCCCAGTGTTTCTTCGCCTGTCTCGTTTCATATATCTTTTACCTGTTTCCAATGATCTTCTATATTTATTGTATTTTCTAGTTGTTGGAGGACTTGGTATTTGTTTGATATTGTGACTGCGAATTTATCTTTAATTCCTTGTTCTTTAAGAAACCCTACATTGAAATACTTTCTACCCTTATTCGTTGTAGTATACCTTTTTAGTTTAATTTTAAGTTTGACTAACAGAAGATGATGATCCGAAGCTACATCTGCCCCTCTATATACTTTTACATCCTGTAAGGATGACTTAAACTTATTATTAATACATATGTGATCAATTTGATTTTCAGTGTTTCTCTTGGTCTTCCTTATTTTATCTTGCCCTTTACTTCCCATTTTAGGGTTTTCTTGAGATTCGCGTGTTGTCCCTTCCTCTTCTCATTACATGGTCAACAAGAAGGAACACAAGTAATTAAAATCAGACTTGCAAAGACTTTAATAAACCTTGATGAAATTAGGAAATCAAGATAACTAAGCACAAAACCAAGCTCAGGATTAGGAAAATGTAAAATAAATTAGATCAATTTTAAAGCAATTGTCTCAGGAAAATGCTTAGTATACCCAGGAATAAATTCAAGATTAGTGCCGCAATAAGAGGAATGAGAATGATATTCAACAATGTGGTTTATAATCATGTGCTTATATTGAGTTATTTGTGGGTTATCATCACTGCGCTTCGGCCAATCCCAAAGGTGCTGAGATCATCACCAGATCATGTCCCGCAGCGCCCATTGACGACGACACCAACTCTGTGTTGGTTGATAATTCCTCTAATGTTGCCCACTGAGACTCGTTTCTGCATGTACCAATTTTACCCTCATCTCTTTCATCGGAATGCAAGACACAGAATCATGGTTGTCGAATTCCTGCGCTCTTATATATATAGTGAGTATATATTTACTTATATTGTTGGACAACAGTTTTGATAACTGTACGATGATTTGACAAGCTTTGTTGCATCTTGATTCTATCTCTGCTGTTTGAGAATTATCGTTTGTCATTAGACTTCCTAGGTATTTGAATTCCTCTACTTGTTTTAGTTGTCTGCCTTCTATCGTTATGTTGATGTTCTGTTTATTTTTGGCGATATTCATGATTTCTGTTTTGTTCATCTTGATTGTCATGTTGTATTTTGTGCCTGAGATGTTGAGTTTGTTTAAGTGTTCTTGTAGGTCTTCTATTGTTTCATGTATTAGTGCCTGATGTCTGCAAATAGAAGCTCGTTGATCTCCTCTGTCTCTGAAGGGTTGGCTAGCTTGCACATATGGTCCATGTATGTAATAAACAGTAAGGGTGATAGAACGTACCCCTGTCTTACGCCTGATCTAACTTCTAAGTGGTCTGTGTAGCCTGCTGCTGTTCTAACCCTGCAGTTGCTGTTGACGTAGAGGCTTTTAATAAGGTTGGTTAGATGTTGGCTTACTCCGTATGTTGTTACTATCTCCCACAGTTGTTCTCTGTTTACTCTGTCGAATGCTTTTTCCTGGTCAATGAAGGCTATGTATCAGTTTTGATTGTGTTCTGTCGTTTTTTCTGCAAGCTGTTTTAGTGTGAATCGTGCGTCGGTACATTGAATATGACGTCATGGGACGCACCAAAATGGCAGCTAATTTATATTTGAGCTATGGACTAAGCAATGTTTACATTGAACACCACGATATATGTTATTGCAGCGAGTTGGCAGATTTTTGAAAATGTATTCAAGGGTTTGAACATAAATGTTTGTTCACAGTTCGTTAACCTTCGCTGTAGATAAAGTCGTTAATTCGATGGCTTCGTTTCAGATGTTTGTGACCTTGGTAGCTAAGGACCTAACTTGTGCAAATGGATGGCATTGGCAAGGATCATTTTGAATCTATGAAGTGGGCTCATTTTGTGTTTAACTCAAAAGCATATGTGCTTTTTAATCAAAGACATTTTTTTGGGGACTCAATGAAGATATCCCCGATGGAAGAATAAATTGTACTATTAGTCCCATAAATGATTCGCTTCCAGAGGTTTATGATGTAAACAAAGCAGTTTTGTCGTTGCAAGTGAATAATGTCCACACCTATGGTTGGTCAAGATTGTGTAGCAGCAGCAGCTTTATAGCGAACACGGAAAACATCACGGGATTGTGCTGTTCTGAAACAGCTATGCCATGCTACCCTAGAATTGCCTTTAATGGGATTACTGTGACCACAAACCACTCTGCATGTGTGTGCCACATATTTACACCCCAGAAAGAAATACTGAATATAACAACATCATATGCCGTCTGTGATATTAATAACCACAGACCAGGAGCCTCCAGTATGATTGATACAACTGTTGCACCAAGCACTTCATCAGCAGAGCCATATCTATGGAATGTTAATCTGACATTGTTCTTGAATGATGTCCAAGTTAATGAGACATCAGAATCGTGTGGCGGCAGCTACAAGAAGGGAGCGGAGAACATCATCAATTTCTGCTGCTATAAAGGAGACTTGCCTTGCTATCCAAGAATTGCCTGAAATGGGATCACTGTAGTTGAAAACTTCTCCTCTTGTGTAAACTACACATTCACATCTAAGAGTGAATCAGTGAAGGTCACAAAATCATATTCTCTCTGTGGTTTTACTAACTACAGGTCATGTGGCTTCTGTTGGATTGGAAATGATAACTTACCACCACTGTGTGTCGATATGTTTGGAATTGGAGTCATCAATGATGGCCTAACATTATCAAGTGCTACGACGATTATCATTTTCGGTAGGACGTGAACTCCCATGGTGGATAGGCGGTAGGAACAATTGAAGGTTATGTCTGAAAAGTGTTCCTTCTTGCAGTTTCCTCATATTCCAAGTCCGGCTTGTTGCAGGAGCTACTGAGTTAAGTGCTCTGTGCACACCGTGAGCTGTGTCTCATCCGTTTTGATCCTGCTTCGATATCCCGCTTGTTTACGATGAATGATGATATCGTATGACGGGGAACAGTTGGCTGTGTTCCTTTCTGCGCGGTTTAGCCTTATGTCTTTTGGCGTGTGCTGAGACTGCTGCGATGGGGACTGCAGTTACCTTTCTTTGTTTGGGAGATGAGTTAGTAATTCGAATGATTCCACTGGCACGGGCGGTTGAGCAATTATGGATTTTAATTCGTTTGCTGTGATACCGAGGCCTTCCATAACCAATAACCAATAACCAATAACCAATCCTGTTTTTTTTCGGAACCCCATTTGAGAATCGCTTAACTGTAGTTATATTATTGGTCTCAGCCTTTTTTCCAAGATTTTGGCGTATAGCTTTCCTGCATGGCTGAGAAGAGATATACCTCTATATTGATTGCAGTCTCTTTTGCTACCTTTCGATGGTCCAGACAAAGATTTTGCTACCTTTTTTTTCCATATTGGTATGATGATTGCCTGTTACCAGTCTTCTGGGGCTTGTTGTTGGTGGCATGCTGCATTAAATATTCTGTGCAGCCACTGCATTACTGTTTCTCCTGCTGCTGCTATTATTTCTATTGATACGTTGTCTATCCCAGGTGTTTTATTTTTTGGTGCATATTTGATTACTTCTTCGATTTCCTCTTTCATGATGTTGGGTTCAGTATTTGTGAGTTCTTCCGTGGTTTTTGTTGTCTTATTGTTAGTTGATATGTTTAACAGGTCTTCACAATATTCTTTCCATCTCTGTTGCATACATTGGTTATTTGATATTGGCTGTCCGTCTTTGTCATTTATCAGCTCAGTAGGATCGTGGTGGCGATTAGAAAGCATAAACATAGACAGCAAAGATTTAAGAATAGATAAGAACATGTACTGGCAACAAACAGCGGCCATAAGAACTGGAAACCAATTGGGAATGTTTCAACAAATAAAACAGGGTGTTAGACAAGGTTGTGTGCTGTCACCAGATTTGTTTAATATTTATAGTGAGATTATTTAAGATCCCTAAGGAGCATGCCTGGAATAACAATTGGAAGTCATAATATAAATAATCTAAGGTATGCTGATGATACAGTATTAATCGCTAAGAGTGAAAGTGAGTTACAAGAAATGTTGGACATTGTAGTGAAGGAAAGCAAAAATAAAGGACTGAGCCTTAATAGCAAAAAGACAGAGGTAATGGTAACAACAAAGAAAAAGACATCACCTCAGTGCAAAATAAAGACAAGTGGAACAATATTAAAGCATGTAAATGAATTTAAATATTTGGGAACGTTGTTAACCTCAGAAGAAAGATGTACAAAAGAGGTGAGATGTAGAATGGCTCAGGCAAAAGCAGCTTTAAAAAAAATGAGGAAAATACTATGCAATCCATTTTTGACAATAGAAACAAGAAAAAGAGTTCTTAAATGTTACGTAGAGCCAGTCTTAACATACTGATGCGTATCATGGACAATAGGACAACAGACAAGAAAATCACTGGAGTCTGTAGAGATGTGGTTTTACAGAAGAATGTTGAGAATACCATGGACAGCTAAGAAGAGTAATGAAGAGGTTCTGAGAAAGGTCAAAGCAAAAAGAGAGCTAATTTCCAATGTTAGGAAGAGACAATCATCACTTTTTGGCCATGTAATGAGAAGAGAACAACTTGAATATTTTGTAACAACTGGAAAATAGTCTCTAGACGAAGAGATAGAGGGAAGCAAAGAGAAAAAATACCAGACAGCTTAAGAGCTTGGCAGAAGGTCAACAACAGAAATGATAAATAGCTGCCGAGATCGAAAGTTGTGGGGAGACATGATCACCTACGCCACTAGGCCTGGTAATTGATGATGATGTGGATCATGGTTTTCTTTTCTCGCTCTTGTGGCTTTTCTTGCTTTGTAGAAATCACTTGTGGCTGTCTTGAAGTCCCTGCTCATGATCAACATTTTAACTTTTCGAACTAAGGCATATTTTTCATATTTTTCTTGGTTCTTGTTCTCCCTCCAATTTTTAAACAGTTTCTTCTTTTCCTTAATTGCTTCTCTGATTGTTTCGTTCCACCACGGGGTGCTCTTTTTCCCTTCTCTTGTTCTTAGCTTCGTTCCACAAATTGTTTTAGAGATGTTGGTTACTGTTTCTTTAAATTGTTTCCACTCTTCTTCTACTGTGCACACTTAGAGAGTTTCTTGAATTCCTCTGTTAGTTTTTCTTCTAGGGTTTTCCTTGTTTCTTGATCGTTTAGTTGTTTTATTTTTATTGTCTGTTCTTTTCGCTTCTTTTGTTTGTTTTCGTATATTCTCTTTATTTTTGGCTGTCTTAGTGTGATCATAACCATCTTATGATCCGTGTCGTCTGTAATATTTAGGATTGCTCTGCTGTCGGTTACTCTTTTCTTGTTCTGTTTTCTTGTTAGTATAAAATCTATCTGGCTTCTGAATGTTGTGTCATTCTATTTGTACAAAGTGTATACTTGCGACTCTCTGTGTTTGAAGAATGTGTTGGTGATAAATAAATCATTTTCATTGCATAGATCCAGCAGCCTGCTTCCATTTTCGTTTATTTCAGCCGTTTTATCGCCAAAGGGTCCTAAGATATCATTGTTGCGTTTACCAAGCCTTCCATTAAAATCTCCCATTAAAATCGACCTAGCATGTCGTCGCTTTCGTCAACCTTGTTAATGATTTCATTCAATGTGTCTTCGCTGTCTCTTTCATTGTTATTGCAGAGGGCATAGATTTGAATGTAATTTGTTTTTCGATCGTCTTCTAGTAGTTTAATTGGGATAATTCTTTCTGAATGGTATTTTATTTCTAGAATGTTCTTTGCCGTGTTTTGGGTCGAAGATACTCAATGTGTTGCTCTTTCTGTGTTCTCGACTCCTGAGAATATTTTCGTGTAGTTCATGTGTGTTTTCTTTATCTGTTGTCCTTTTACTCTAGTGTCCACTAATCCTAGTATTTTAATTTTCCTTTTTGTCATTTCTTCTATGAGTTCGACTTCTTTATTTTTTATCCCGCATATATTTATCGTTGCTACTTTAATCTCCATCTTCTGTGTGATTCTCTGAGCATAACTTATTTATCCCTTACCGACCTGCTGAGTCAGTCGTAAGTTAAGGGCTTAACTTAAGAAAAACACACGCTGGGGGTTTAGCCCGACTGATGTTTCCACCCACGTGTTTGATCGCTAAGGTCTCACATGCGATCTTTTACGATCTAAATATAAAACTTTAGCTGGTTACATTTAAAAAAGTACTTATCAGCTATTATCCACCTCCTTGGTAGAAAAACTTTATACAACTTTTCGAAAATTATATACCGTTGGAAACATTATATATTAAATCACTTTAGTCACACAATCTACACTCCGAATATAAAACACCCGCCATCTTGAATCCTGACGAATTTGATTTTTAATTATTTTTGTCGTTTCTTATTTGACTTCAGTTCCCATTTTACTGGCCATTGATGACACATCTGACAGGGCATCCAGTTTTTTTCTTGCATCATATTTACATTGTTTCTGATAAGAGCTTTGTCGTATACAAAACCAAGGTCATCTAATGACTATTTGAGATCCAAGTGTCCCCCCAATGCGCAACATATATACAGAACAATTCTACGTGATAACATCGCTAGCAATTTCAAATAACAAGGAAGATAAAATACATGGTAAATGCTTTACCCCGCTTTCTATCAATCTGGAACTATTCAGTTCAAACAGTTCTGCCTTCATGTGAACTTCGAAAGAGAAGCCAACTTAGATATATTTGATTGTTTTTCATTAATGATTTATAATTAATGTTTTACAATAATTTATAATGATTTATTTTATTCATAAGACTATCTGTATCCCAGTTTTGTTCTACCAGTGCCAGACATGGGCCTTTGACTTAATTAACTATTATACAAATAACAACCACATAAATTAAGTATGTCAGACGCATGACAGGAAACATCCTAAAAGATAAGATAAAAAATGAAAAGTTATGAAAAAAAGACTAGGAACGGAACCAGCTATTGAAGGCATAAAGACAAGAAATCAAGTGGTTCGGGCATTTAATGATACATAAACAACTAAACCTAATACAACGAGTTACCAACAAGCGATACGAGAACACCAGACCATTAGGCCGACCAAGAAAAATGTGTAAACGAAATAATAGAAATAATCTTAGATATAACAGATCAGAAAAAGTCAATAGAAGAGCAAGAAACCGCGAACCTTATCGTTCCTCGACTCGGGAGGGCAAGTCAGGAAGGAACAAAAATAAGAAAGAAAGGCAGGAAGAAAGGAAGAGGAAGAAAAGCAAGAACAAGTAATGATGTATTTTGTGTGTGCTTGTTTTTCTTATTTTTAAAATTTTTAAATACATATTGTGTTACAACTCAATAACTCAATGTCTGCAATTAAAAAAGTTATTTTCGTTCTTGTAAGTGCAAGGGAAAAGAAAGAAAAAAAATTTACCGAGGCCATCTGTGTTTGCATGCATTAAAGAATCACTTATGTTCTTTGGGTGAACAGCAACAATTATTTTGCCGTTAAAAGAAAATGGCTGCCGATTGTATCCAGGAGTCAGGTTTCAGTGTACAATTCTCACAATCGTTTTATTTTAGAGAGTACATTAATCTATGACGTGATCAAAACTTGTGATCTATATTTTATTTTCGTAGATATCTTACCCCGCGTGGCAACGGGGCCACCAAAGTGAGGGAAGAAAAGAAATGAGCCACTGTTACCAACTTCGCATGTCTAAGAGGTAACTAAGGAGCTTTAAAATCCTCGCCTGTGCTATTGAGTAGGACGCTCACGAATCGATCGTGCCAACAGAATTTACCGATGTAGTTTGGAAAACGCTGTGACAATTGGTGGAGCGGATGTGGGAAATATCTGATAGTTATGTAACTGGTTTCATGAATAGAATAGAATAGTAGGTATCTTAATGTTTATATTTGTATGGCTATTGCTTTATATATCTCTATAAATCTTTAACAATGAAGAAAGTTGGTTCATTCTCTCTCTCTCTCTCTCTCTCTCTCTCTCTCTCTACGATCAAGTCTCAATCAGAGTAGGATTCCAGTCTCTCTCATGAAGTCAGCTGTCTGTTCAAGCGAATCGATTGTCCCATATAGTTTCTCTTCCAGGGAGGTGATCGTGGACCACATTGCTTTGTTCTCAGGTCTGTGTACGAGGGGCAATCCTATAGAACATGTTTTGTAGTCATATTGTCCAGTGTACAGTGGCATAGGCTGGTAGTACCAATTTTGAACTTGGTGAACATGTGATTTCTCATTCTATCGTGGCCAGTGCGTAGGCGAAGTATGATGACTTGATCCGTCCTTGATAGTTGGTGGTATCCGTCACTCTCGTTATGCTTTGGGTGTTCTCGTTTATATTTTTTCATGGAACTGACCTTTGAGGATCGATTTGGCTTCATCATAACTGAGCGGATGGTTCTCTTGTGGTAATCTCCCTCCATCTTTAGCTAATTTCTCTGCGCGTTCGTTCCCGTGTATATTACAGTGTGATGGTATCCACTGAATGATTACTCGCTGGAAGTTATTGCATAGTTGGTCCAGGGTTGTTCTCAAGTCACTCGAAATAAAATGAAAATGGCATAGACAAATCATTAGGGTGCCTGATTTAATGACAAAGAGAAATGAAGACATGAACATTGAGGAGAACTGTATTATAAACATCTTACAGTAGGGTGACCATTTTTTTTCTCATTATTTTCGGGGACATTTGTCATATTTGTTACATTTCAGAGGAATTTTTTGCTTATTTCTGACACTGTCCCACAAAATCGGGGACGAACTATATATATTTATATATATATATATGTGTGTGTGTGTATGCCTATGTGTGTGTGTATTTATATATATATAAATATATATATATATTTATAATATGTGTGGTGGGTGTGTGACTGTGTGTGCGCAAGAAATTTTGTAGATGCAACAAAAAAAAATATAAATTTAAATTTCATATTAACTGTGTTTATTTGCTGTTTGATTTTATTTTTGTTAATATTCGCGGCACTTATGTGATACACGCACTTAATGAAATTACAATAGCTTGTTTTGTTTCTCAATAAAAAAATAAAAATTAATTTAAAATTTAAAAAATGTAAACAACATATATATATATCAATTGCAATATTAAAGTAGCTTTCATTGCATTGTCTAAAAAGAATGGTGCAGTTGAATGCAGTGACTTTAGAATAATTAGCCTAATGAGCCATGTCACACAAATCTTCAGAATAAAATCAATACTGAATCAGATGAGCAGCAATTTGGATTTAGGAAAAATAGTGGGACAAAAGAAGCCATATTCTGCATGTGAACATTAATCGAAAAATACACAGACGTAAGCAAACCAGTATATGCCTGCTCCATAGACTACACCAAAGCTTTTGATAGAGTACACCACAAACAACGTATAGAATGCCTGAAAGAGATACATCTAGATGACATGGACATATGACTAATATGTAATCTATACTGGAAACAAACGGCAATAATAAAATATAACAAAGAGAACTCTACACCCATTGCTATAAAAAGGGATGCATCCTATCACCAAGCTTGTTCAATCTATACACTGAGAAAATCTTTCAAAACATCTCAGAGATGCCAGACCTACAAATTAATGGAAAGATAATCAATAACCTAAGATATGCTGATGATACTGTAATACTGTATTTTACTATATATACTGTTACCGACAATGTACGTGAAATGTTAGGACTCTTTTACAAAGAAGGAAAATTGGAAAATCTTATTTTAGGAGAGAACAATTAAACAGAGATATTTCATGCATATCAGAGACAAAATGGAATGAATGTTGGTACATACAGGACGAAAGATATACATTTATATATTCAGGCATCACAACGTAATTTCAAAGAAGAGGTGTAGGAATATTAATATAATGAGAGCTACACAAATATATAAGTGTACCCATTTGACATATCACTGACAGGATTATACTACTCAAAATGAAAGCAAAACAATTCGACATTGCAATAACACAGACATACTCAACTCAGGGCTACACATCTATAAGGATACTATGAAGATTTTTAAAAAGTTATGAAGCAAGTGAAATGTTAAGGCATCTTGATTGTAATGGTTGATATGAATGCTAAAGTAGGGAAAAAATAGATTTAAGACCATTATAAGAAATCTTGTTTTAGGAAAAAAGAAATGAAAGAGAAGAAATGTTTAATATAATTTTGTGAAGAAAAGAGATTGAAATATGTAACACCTACTTTGAGCAAGAGAAAAGGAAACTATACACATGTGAAAGGCCTGGAGATAAGAAAAGGAATCAAATAGACTGCATAATAATAAAAGATAGATTCTGTAACAACGTTAAGAAAGCCAAAACCTATCCAGGAGCAGATATTAACTCAGATCACAATCATGTAATGATTAAAATGTAAGTCAAAGTAAAGCAAAACGAACAGAAGACTAATTCATCAACAATACCACTACTAGACATATACGATTTAAACAAAACATATGTTGAAGATACATAAAGAACACATATTAGAAGATGCTAAAAGAAGGGAGTGAGCGGTACAGAGGAGAAGCTTGGATCAAAAGTTGCAACCAAATGGCAATGCATAAAGAAAAACATACAAGAAACTTGCAACATTTTACTCAAAAAGGATAAAAAGACAAACACAAAATTTATAACTGACGACAGCTTGAAAAAAAATGGACGGAGGACGACAAGAATACTATCTATCTATATATCTATCTATCTATCTATCTATCTATCTATCTATCTATCTATCTATCTATCTATCTATCTATCTATCTATCTATCTATCTATCTATCTATCTATCTATCTATCTATCTATCTATCTATCTATCTATCTATCTATCTATCTATCTATCTATCTATCTATCTATCTATCTGTCTGTCTGTCTGTCTGTCTGTCTGTCTGTCTGTCTGTCTGTCTGTCTGTCTGTCTGTCTGTCTGTCTGTCTGTCTGTCTGTCTGTCTGTCTGTCTGTCTGTCTGTCTGTCTGTCTGTCTGTCTGTCTGTCTGTCTGTCTGTCTGTCTGTCTGTCTGTCTGTCTGTCTGTCTGTCTGTCTGTCTGTCTGTCTGTCTATATATCTATCTATCTATCTATCTATCTATCTATCTGTCTATCTGTCTGTCTGTCTGTCTGTCTGTCTGTCTGTCTGTCTGTCCGTCCGTCCGTCCGTCCGTCCGTCCGTCCGTCCGTCCGTCCGTCCGTCCGTCCGTCCGTCCGTCCGTCCGTCCCTCCCTCCGTCCGTCCGTCCGTCCGTCCGTCCGTCCGTCCGTCCCTCCGTCCGTCCGTCCCTCCGTCCGTCCCTCCGTCCGTCCGTCCCTCCGTCCGTCCGTCCGTCCGTCCGTCCGTCCCTCTGTCCGTCCGTCCCTCTGTCCGTCTGTCTGTCTATCTATCTATCTATCTATCTATCTATCTATCTATCTATCTATCTATCTATCTATCTATCTATCTATCTATCTATCTATCTATCTATCTATCTATCTATCTATCTATCTATCTATCTATCTATCTATCTATCTATCTATCTATCTATCTAATCTATCTAATCTATCTAATCTATCTGTCTGTCTGTCTGTCTGTCTGTCTGTCTGTCTGTCTGCCTGTCTGCCTGTCTGTCTGCCTGTCTGTCTGTCTGTCTGTCTGTCTGTCTGTCTGTCTGTCTGTCTGTCTGTCTGTCTGTCTGTCTATCTATCTATCTATCTATCTGTCTATCTGTCTATCTGTCTGTCTGTTTGTCTGTCTGCCTGCCTGCCTGCCTTCCTGTCCGTCTGTCTGTCTGTCTGTCTGTCTGTCTATCGTTGTACCCATACCGAAGAAGTAAGGAGCCACAGATTGTGAAGACCATCGCACTATTAGTCTCATGAGCCATATGACGAAAATATTATTAATAATAATCATGAGACGTATAAGGAACAAAATAAAACCAGAAATAAGTGAGGAACAATGTGGATTTGTGAAGGAAAGGGCACCAATAATGCAATATACATCTTAAGAACATTGATAGAAAGATCTATAGAGGTAAAGAAAGATCTATATATGTGCTTTATAGACTACACGAAATCATTTGACAAAGTAAAGCACGTGGAAATAATCAATATGCTGGAGAAATTAAACATTGATGGCAAGGATCTGCGAATCATAAAAAAACATGCACTGGCAACAAACAGCAGCTATACGAATTAACAACCAAACAGGACAATTCCAATATATAAAACAAGGAGTCAGACAATGCTGTGTTCTGTCACCGGATTTGTTTTCACTTTGCAGCGGATATATTATGAGATAAATAGTAGACAAAATAAGGAATTGAATTCAACGGTCACAACATAAATAATTTCCGATATGCGGATGACACAGTCTTAATAGCAGAGACAGAGAACGAACTACAAGAAATGATAGACATAATAGTAAAAGAAAGAAACAAGAAAGGTCTCAGTCTGAATAGTAAGAAAACAGAAGTAATGGTTATATCGAAGAAACAATCATCACCATCATGCAGCATAAAAATAAACGAGACAAATCTAAAACAAGTGCAACGTTTCAAATACTTGGGCACAATAATATCAGATGGGAGATGCACCACAGAAATAAAAAGCAGTATAGCTCAGGCCAAAATAGCATTTCAGAAAATAAAAAATATCTTATGCAACAAATCTATGTCAATAGTAATGAGAAAGAGAGTTCATCGGTGCTATATAGAACCAATTGTGACCTATGGAAGCGAATCCTGGACAGTAGACAAACAAATGAAAAGACGATTAGAGGCCACAGAGATGGGATTTCTCAGAAGAATGTTGAAAGTTCCCTGGACAGCTAAAAAGACCAATGAGGAAGTTCTCAAAGAGGCCAACACAAAATGGGAGCTATTATAAAACATGAGAAAGAAGCAATCAACATTTTTCGGGCACATCATGAGAAGAGGAAAGTTAGAATACTTGGTTAGAACTGGCAAAATAAAAGGAAAGAGAGATCTCGGACGACAATGAGAGAAAGTACTGGATAGCTTGGTATCATGGCATGGAAAACAGTCAACAACAGAACTGATACGATGCACTGTACATAGAAGATTGTGGAGGGACATGATCACCTACGCCAACGGGTATGGTGCATGATGATGATCTATCTATCTATCTATCTATCTATCTATCTATCTATCTATCTATCTATCTATCTATCTATCTATCTATCTATCTATCTATCTATCTATCTATCTATCTATCTATCTATCTGTCTGTCTGTCTGTCTGTCTGTCTGTCTGTCCGTCCGTCCGTCCGTCCGTCCGTCCGTCCGTCCGTCCCTCTGTCCGTCTGTCTGTCTATCTATCTATCTATCTATCTATCTATCTATCTATCTATCTATCTATCTATCTATCTATCTATCTATCTATCTATCTATCTATCTATCTATCTATCTATCTATCTATCTATCTATCTATCTATCTATCTATCTATCTATCTAATCTATCTAATCTATCTAATCTATCTGTCTGTCTGTCTGTCTGTCTGCCTGTCTGCCTGTCTGTCTGCCTGTCTGTCTGCCTGTCTGTCTGTCTGTCTGTCTGTCTGTCTGTCTGTCTATCTATCTATCTATCTGTCTATCTGTCTATCTGTCTGTCTGTTTGTCTGTCTGCCTGCCTGCCTGCCTTCCTGTCCGTCTGTCTGTCTGTCTGTCTGTCTGTCTGTCTATCGTTGTACCCATACCGAAGAAGTAAGGAGCCACAGATTGTGAAGACCATCGCACTATTAGTCTCATGAGCCATATGACGAAAATATTATTAATAATAATCATGAGACGTATAAGGAACAAAATAAAACCAGAAATAAGTGAGGAACAATGTGGATTTGTGAAGGAAAGGGCACCAATAATGCAATATACATCTTAAGAACATTGATAGAAAGATCTATAGAGGTAAAGAAAGATCTATATATGTGCTTTATAGACTACACGAAATCATTTGACAAAGTAAAGCACGTGGAAATAATCAATATGCTGGAGAAATTAAACATTGATGGCAAGGATCTGCGAATCATAAAAAAACATGCACTGGCAACAAACAGCAGCTATACGAATTAACAACCAAACAGGACAATTCCAATATATAAAACAAGGAGTCAGACAATGCTGTGTTCTGTCACCGGATTTGTTTTCACTTTGCAGCGGATATATTATGAGATAAATAGTAGACAAAATAAGGAATTGAATTCAACGGTCACAACATAAATAATTTCCGATATGCGGATGACACAGTCTTAATAGCAGAGACAGAGAACGAACTACAAGAAATGATAGACATAATAGTAAAAGAAAGAAACAAGAAAGGTCTCAGTCTGAATAGTAAGAAAACAGAAGTAATGGTTATATCGAAGAAACAATCATCACCATCATGCAGCATAAAAATAAACGAGACAAATCTAAAACAAGTGCAACGTTTCAAATACTTGGGCACAATAATATCAGATGGGAGATGCACCACAGAAATAAAAAGCAGTATAGCTCAGGCCAAAATAGCATTTCAGAAAATAAAAAATATCTTATGCAACAAATCTATGTCAATAGTAATGAGAAAGAGAGTTCATCGGTGCTATATAGAACCAATTGTGACCTATGGAAGCGAATCCTGGACAGTAGACAAACAAATGAAAAGACGATTAGAGGCCACAGAGATGGGATTTCTCAGAAGAATGTTGAAAGTTCCCTGGACAGCTAAAAAGACCAATGAGGAAGTTCTCAAAGAGGCCAACACAAAATGGGAGCTATTATAAAACATGAGAAAGAAGCAATCAACATTTTTCGGGCACATCATGAGAAGAGGAAAGTTAGAATACTTGGTTAGAACTGGCAAAATAAAAGGAAAGAGAGATCTCGGACGACAATGAGAGAAAGTACTGGATAGCTTGGTATCATGGCATGGAAAACAGTCAACAACAGAACTGATACGATGCACTGTACATAGAAGATTGTGGAGGGACATGATCACCTACGCCAACGGGTATGGTGCATGATGATGATCTATCTATCTATCTATCTATCTATCTATCTATCTATCTATCTATCTATCTATCTATCTATCTATCTATCTATCTATCTATCTATCTATCTATCTATCTATCTATCTATCTATCTATCTATCTATCTATCTATCTATCTATCTATCTATCTATCTATCTATCTATCTATCTATCTATCTATCTATCTATCTATCTATCTGTCTGTCTGTCTGTCTGTCTGTCTGTCTGTCTGTCTGTCTGTCTGTCTGTCTGTCTGTCTGTCTGTCTGTCTGTCTGTCTGTCTGTCTGTCTGTCTGTCTGTCTGTCTGTCTGTCTGTCTGTCTGTCTATCTATCTATCTATCTATCTATCTATCTATCTATTGGCCTGTCGAGTCGTAGCCGGCCCATAGGGCGTAGACCAAGATACTCCTTCATCTGAAATTTTGTTCTAGCAGTTTTCAATTAATTTAAAGATATTTTATCAAATCTCGCCATCTGTCTCTGTTCTGTGCAAGCAGCTCTATCTCACTGAGGGAGCCAATTCCTGCTGCTCTTCTCAGCGTCTCTCTGGGTCTTCCTCTTTTACTCTCACCTGTTGTTTCCCACATGAGGGCTTGCTTTGCTATTCGGTTATTATCCCTTCTCATGACATGCCCAACATATGACCATCGCCTTTTCTTTATTACTGAAGATATTAGTGGTTGATTGGCGATTTCTCTAATTTCCTCGTTTATTTTGAATTCGTTCCACGCTATACCAAGTATTTTCCTTAGACATTTATTTTTGAATGTGTTCAACTTTGTTTCTATATCTCTTGTTGTTTTCCAGCTTTCACACGCATACGTAAGAGTTGATAGTACATTTGATTTGAATAGTCTAAGTTTTGTGTTTGTGCTGATGAGTTCTGATTTCCGCAACTTTTCAAGGCTTCTGACAATATTAAAACTTTACACAGTTTTATTACACTTATTACTTATAACTTTTGGTGTTATCATTCCACTTTATTCTTGGTCTGCCTTTGTCTCGTCTAACCTGTACCTTCCCTTTCAAGATGACTTTTAGAACGGCACTACCTCTTTTCACATGTCCAAACACTGTTAGTTGTTTTTATTTTCTAATTGTTTAATGGTGTTTTTTTTTTTTTGCACATTTAGTTGATTCAGATCTTTCTTGTTTGTCTCCTTTCCTTCCGCCCAATTTCTCCAATTCAAAAGCTTAAAATTTCTCAAGAAGATCTACAACAATTACTAATTGAAATAAACATGGCACGTAAAACATATGAATTAGATAAAAATATCAAAACGACTTAAACTTTGATGATAAACAAAGATAATACTCAAAACCAGAAATAAAAGTTGAAGAAACAGACCATGAGCAGGTTCAGAGCTACAACTGCCTTATAAGTTAATGGGAATGGCAAAAAGAAACTGTAATGCCTTGAGAAATAAACTAACATCAAAACAAATAACACCAGGGCTAAAACTAAAAATAGCAAAATGTTATGACTTTTTTAACATTCCTATATGGTGCAGAAACATGGACATTAGACAAGAAAAAGGAAAAAAATGAAACCATTGAAATGTGTATTTATTATTTAGGAGGATTTGTATAATAAAGGATAAAGGATAATAATTATTCTTCTACTTCTTCTTTCCTTCCTCATCTGCCTTTCAGCGTCGAGGGGAGATATACTTTGCGGTCTTTTGCTCTTCTGTTCGCCTCTGCTGCTGTTATGTTTCCTAGTGCTACTAAAATTCCATCGACCCATCTTTTTCGTGGTCGACCCTTTGGTCTGGTGTTCTCAATGTTGAAGGCTCGTTGTGTTGTGTTTTGTTCTTTCTGCCTTGTCACGTGGCCAAACCATTTATCTGTTGTTTACTTATATATTCTATGTTGGGGGCTATTCCTAGCTTTTTTCTCAGTTCTTCATTTCTGATCTTATCTCTCAGACTGTTTCCTGTCATTCGTCTAACACATTTCATCTCTGTAGAGGTTATTTTCCTTATTGTTCTTGCATTTAGGGTCCAGGTCTGGCATTGGTAGCACAACGTTGGGATGAAGATTGTATTGTATAGTGCTCGTTTTGCCTCCAGTGTTATTTCATTTTACCTTCAGGGTTATTTCAGGAAATAATTCTGAATAATAATTGGATAAAGGTAATTTGAGGAAGAAATTTTAGAAGGAAATTTTTAGGAGAACATGTCCTCCTACACTCAAAGTTTTGCCCTTGCTTATGTATTTTTTTATGGTATTATTGAGGAGGAAATTTGAGGACGACATGTGTGACCACACCCCCCTTCAAGTTTGAGGAGGACATTTGAGGACGAAATTTGAGGACGACATGTGTGACCACAGCCCCATTCAAGTTTGAGGAGGACATTTGAGGACGAAATTTGAGGACGACATGTGTGACCACAGCCCCATTCAAGTTTGAGGAGGACATTTGAGGACGAAATTTGAGGACGACATGTGTGATCACAGCCCCTTTCAAGTTTGAGGAGGACATTTGAGGACGACATGTGTGATCACAGCCCCTTTCAAGTTTGAGGAGGACATTTGAGGACGAAATTTGAGGACGACATGTGTGACCACAGCCCCATTCAAGTTTGAGGAGGACATTTGAGGACGAAATTTGAGGACGACATGTGTGACCACAGCCCCATTCAAGTTTGAGGAGGACATTTGAGGACGAAATTTGAGGACGACATGTGTGACCACAGCCCCATTCAAGTTTGAGGAGGACATTTGAGGACGAAATTTGAGGACGACATGTGTGATCACAGCCCCTTTCAAGTTTGAGGAGTAAATTTGAGGACGACATATGTGACCACAGCCCCATTCAAGTTTGAGGAGGACATTTGAGGACGAAATTTGAGGACGACATGTGTGACCACAGCCCCCTTCAAGTTTGAGGAGGACATTTGAGGACGAAATTTGAGGACGACATGTGTGACCACAGCCCCATTCAAGTTTGAGGAGGACATTTGAGGACGAAATTTGAGGACGACATGTGTGACCACAGCCCCATTCAAGTTTGAGGAGGACATTTGAGGACGAAATTTGAGGACGACATGTGTGACCACAGCCCCATTCAAGTTTGAGGAGGACATTTGAGGACGAAATTTGAGGACGACATGTGTGACCACAGCCCCCTTCAAGTTTGAGGAGGACATTTGAGGACGACATGTGTGACCACAGCCCCCTTCAAGTTTGAGGAGGACATTTGAGGACGACATGTGTGACCACAGCCCCCTTCAAGTTTGAGGAGTAAATTTGAGGACGACATGTGTGACCACAGCCCCCAATGTACTGATGGGGATAAGCACAAATATTGTCTCTTTCATTTACTAGTTCAGTTGCTGGATGCGATTTTGTGTTTATTTTACATTTTCTATTCCGCTCTACTAACGGTCCTGTGTTAATATTTTGTATTTGTTATTGTGTGCTTATCTTCATATAACAGCGTTGAATAGACTCCAAATTTCACTGTTATTATTTATAGATTGTGTTGCAGCTGTTGAAATCTTAGAATCCTGTACAATGCTATACATCGTTTGCTACTTCTTTTATTCTCTTTTTCTTTAAGTGACATTTTATCTACTGAAATTAACTGTCATCTAAAACAACTTCTTGTTTTTCTGTGGGTTCTGTTCATCATTTCTATTTACGAATCTATATTCAGTCATCATGACATATATATGAAGCGACTTTGTTTCTTATTTACGAATCTATATTCAGTCATCATGACATATATATGAAGCTGCCTTGTTTCTTATTTACGAATCTATATTCAGTCATCATGACATATATATGAAGCTGCCTTGTTTCTTATTTACGAATCTATATTCAGTCATCATGACATATATATGAAGCTGCCTTGTTTCTTATTTACGAATCTATATTCAGTCATCATGACAAATATGAAGCAGCTTTGTTTCTTATTAAAGAATCTATATTCAGTTACCATGAAACATATATGAAGCGGCTTTGTTTCATATTTACGAATAAATATTCAGTCATCATGACTTATATATGAAGCTGCCTTGTTTTCTATTTACGAATCTATATTCAGTCATCATGACTTATATATGAAGCAGCTTTGTTTCTTATTAACGAATCTATATTCAGTCATCATGACATATATATGAAGCTGCCTTGTTTCTTATTTACGAATCTATATTCAGTCATCATGACATTTATATGAAGCTGCCTTGTTTCTTATTTACGAATCTATATTCAGTCATCATGACATATATATGAAGCTGCCTTGTTTCTTATTTACGAATCTATATTCAGTCATCATGACATATATATGAAGCTGCCTTGTTTCTTATTTACGAATCTATATTCAGTCATCATGACATATATATGAAGCTGCCTTGTTTCTTAATTACGAATCTATATTCAGACATCATGGCATATATATGAAGCGGCTTTGTTTTTTATTTAGATTTGGATTTGAAAAGTATCCAGAGTGCCGAAATATAAACTGTCCCGATCTGGCAAGATATCATCTAAGTAGTACAAATTTGGGAATACATCCTGCTTAACTATAAGAACAATTAAATCTAGCTATTCTGTTTTATACATATATAAATATATCATACCACCAGTGAGAACAAATTCAAGAAATAAATGGATCATAGATGACGTTTTACATCTAATGGATACAAGAAAAAGAAATAAAATTAACATATATTCGAGTGAGATTAAATAACGAATTTGTCGTAAAATAAAATGAAACAAAAGAAACATGACTAAAACAAAGATGCAAATAGATTGGAAGGTAACACAATATAATTAAAAAAAGCTATCAACAAACAAATTGAAGATAACAGGTAAACTGGATTTTTAGGATCATCATCGTGTGCCATACCGGAAGGTTTAGGCGACCATGGCCTTCCACAATCGTCTATCCACAGTGCATTGTATCAATTCTTGACTGTTGACTGTTTTCTATGCCATGACACAAATCATTCTATAGTTCGTTCAAAAATTCGTGCCTACAGAGTTTATTAATTATCTCGGAAACTGTTTGATGAATTTCAGTAATTCTTTTTCGTGAAATCTTATTTTTTCACCGACCTTAAGTCTGATTTTGTTTCAATGCTGTCTTGCATTTAGCAAAGATTGTTGTTTTTTGAGGTATATAAAAGTATGATTTTCTTGGTTGTTCTAATTTTTTAGGATTCTACAATACCCACATTTTTGTAATCAACTAATCATTCTAGAAGGCAAGTTTCACGTGTTCTCCACACAATCTTTGCACTATAGCTCGTTTCAAATCACGTGCCCAACTTCAAAACGCTATTACTCAGTAACCGTTTGTTAAAAACTGTTGAAATTTTCCAAATGTTATTAGAATGCAAAAGACCCTTTAAATGTATATTTAACAAATATCTTGCAGCTGCAGTTTTCTTAAAGCGGCGAATTTCTTTGATGTTTGTCAAAATTGTAAATTGTGAACCCCTAGGATTTTCTCACTTTCTTTTCAGGACTCAGTTCCTCGTGTACTTCCCTCTCACATCAATGTTCTTCTTTGTGTCTCTCAAGTTAGAATTTGTTCTCCTGCAGGATACAAATTCAACTGCATTCTTTCAGGCAATGCATTGAAAGTTGATGTTTTTAGTGCATATGGTATGTGTCCTGTATGGTATATGTCGTTGCATATATCTCTGATTACTTAAATTACAAAAAAACATATAGTGCCTTTATCATCTCTATCTGTATATCGTCAGGTCCTGCAGCTTTTTCCTTTTTCATTGTTTGTATAACTTTTTCAAATTAAGATTGTATATAGCCTGACGTATATTTTATAGTTGGTTACCTTTCCCTATCTATTGATTATACCTTGATTGTCTTTTAGCATTTTTACTCTTTTGTTTGCAATACACCAGCTTTCTGTGGGTTAAAAAAAATGTATTAGTATTTCTCTCTATTTTTGCGTGCATCCCTCTTAAATAGTGTTTACTTTCATAGTTTCGATTTCTAGACATAATTGGTGGAACCAATCTTCTTTTGCCTTTATGCACATTTTGGGTATTTCATTACTTATTTTCTGGCATTGGACAATTTTCTTCGTTTGTTTTCTTTCTTCCATTTTTTTTCCTAGGATGGCATCAGTCATTCATTTTTTTATTTTTTTTTTATTTTCCATTTTGGGTTCGATGTCGCAATCTTCTTGTATCCTTTTATTTATGGATTGCCATTTGGTTGTAACTTGTTCATCTGAATTTTCTTTTCTGTACTGATCGATCCCTTCTTCTAAAAGCTTCAGATATGTGTTCTTTACTTGCGTTATATCAGTATATTTAACATCTTTTTTTATTTAAATTTGGTATGCCAAGTAACATTGTCGATGAATTAGTCGTTTGTTTATTTCTCATGAGTTTGACTTTCAGTTTAATCAAAACAGGATATCTGCTCATGGAGAGGTTTTGGCTTTCTTGACGCTGTTACGGAACCTACCTTTTATCATTATGTAGTCTGCTTGATTCCTCTTCTTATCTCCAGGGTGTTTCCATCGGTATAGTTTAATTTTCTCTTGTTTATAGTAGGTATTATATACTATCAGCCTATCGTCACAAAATTGTATTAATCTCTCTCCTCTTTCACTTAATTGTCCAAAACCGTGATTTAATATAATGGTCTTATATAACTTGCTTCATAGCTTAATTTAGATCTTCATAGTATGCATCTATTTGTTTATCTGTATATAATTGAGTAGGTGCATGTGTCTGTATTATTGCTATGTTGAATGTTTTTGCTTTCATTCTCAGTAGTATAATTCTATCATTGTATGTCCAGTGGGATGAATTGAAATCACAGCTTTATTGTACGTTTGAATGAACGTTACCGAACCACTGGCAGTGCCCATGATTTATTGTACGTTTGAATGAACGTTACCGAACCACTGGCAGTGCCCATGATTTATTGTACGTTTGGATGAACGTTGCCGAACCACTGGCAGTGCCCATGATTAACTTTGGAATGGCCAACCACGAGTGACTACTCCTGCGCAGGATCCTCATATTGTGCTGAGTCACCAACGGAATCGTTCTCTACAAGTCAAACAGCAAGAACAATAGTGGAAAGACAGATCTCTCAAAGGACAGCCATACGCCGACTAGACTGCAGTGGAATGATGTCCTTATCACAAACGAGAGCAGAAACAGCATATCCCTTGCTGATTGAAAGTATGCTGATTTGGCGACGGTGTGGTCAGCGCTTTGCAGATTGCTGTGTTCGCCAGCAGAACCGATTCGGAGATGACAGTGTTCATATTTGTAGAGGATTCAGTTGTCACCATCGCTTCACCTCTTCCGTGGAAATGTTAATGATTTGACATATTGAGTTGAGGGCCTTGATGCAGTGGTTGCCGCTGGCTTCACAAATTATCCAAATTTTCAGCTTCCCAAGCAGAACACAGCACGTGCGCACACCACACACATTACACATCAATATCTACACCAGCATAACTTTGTGACGATTGAAGAGCTTGCGCTATCACCGCACATGACCCCTGTCGCGGGCAATCCATAAACGTGTCTTCCCCCGGGCGCTGGCAACTCACGAAACGCCACTGGGCAGTCGTATTAAAAAAAAAAAAAAAAAACTACGCATGTGTCCAAATTATTTTGCCTGTCTGCACCTCTCTCTCTTTCTCTCCCTTTCTCTATCTATCTATTTCTCTCAATTTGTATTCTCGGTTTTCACAAATGTGCTGACAAATACCCGACTGTAGCAACATAATGCCGTTCTCTCTAGTCGTAGACTGCTCCGAAAGATTGAGTAAGACCTATTGATCGGTTTCTTTTTTGGAATTTGTCTGAATATGTTTTATCGTCATCAACATAATATTCATCTTATTATCATCATCGTCCAGTAGTATGTCTCCTGGTCTAGGTGATGTCTTTTCACAACTTTTTAAAAATCTTTACAGTAGTTTATCTACTGAGTAGTTTCTCAAATTGATTTGTATCCTTTCTCCGAATAACTTTAGGGGAAGAAGTGTATTTACAAAACTCGAAAAAAGTCACAAATAAATTATTTTATTTGGAGTGTTGTAAACTTATCTCTTCCCTTGAAATGATTCGTTTATCTATCACCTCGGAAGTTTCCCTCTATTATAATATCTCTTTTAAAACTGTTATTTGTCTCCTTTGTATCTTTTCTCTCTGTTTCCGTCTATCGATTTTTTTCTTCGATTTTAAAAGAAAAAATCGTCACAATATATATTCCACTTGCTCCCTTCTCACAAAGCCAAATAGTGATGATTACTTCCTCCTGATTTTGGAAATGAAGTTTCCTTTTGATGTTAGCGCCTCATTACGCCTTCATTATACCATTTTCAATCAATAGAATTCTCAACTTTTCTCTGTAAAACCATATATGTGTGTCCTCGAAAGATTTTCTTTTTGTTTCACTATTGTCTAGCACTCACATCCATCCGTCAAGACTGACTCCGTATAACAAAAATACGCTTTTTTGTGTGTGTGTGTGTGTGTGTGTGTGTGTGTGCTGATTTCCATTGACACACATGGACTGTGTAATTTATTTTTCATTAAATGAAATGCCGTCTAAATATGCACTCTTCAGTTGTAGATCTACCATTCGAAGTTCACATCATTCGCGAATATGTAACTTCCGTGACTTGTTTTAACATGTTTCCGCTAACTTAAATTGTACAATTTGGAAATGTCTTTTTCTTCGTCTTTCTTATTCTCTCTTTGTTGGCATCTGACGCCGTTTAGTTTCGTAACAGTTCCGCGTGTTGAATCCACTACCACCACACAAAAGAAGCTCTTTTTCTCTATCTGTCTTCGATTTTTTTACACGGAACAGAATCGGAGTCGAGTCGTCAATATGAAGTGCAAAGTTTCCATCAGCTTAATACAGTAATTTACCAATGGCTGCATGTAATGGTAAAGGCAAAGTTAAGTGTACGAGACTTCAATCGGCGTCTTAGAACGTTGGTTTTTATAAATATATGTTCGGCCACCTATCCAAATGTGTTCGGCGACCTATCCACATGTGTTCGGCGACCTATCCACATGTGTTCGGCCACCTATCCATATGTGTTCGGCCACCTATCCACATGTGTTCGGCCACCTATCCATATGTGTTCGGCCACCTATCCATATGTGTTCGGCCACCTATCCATATGTGTTCGGCCACCTATCCATATGTGTTCGGCCACCTATCCATATGTGTTCGGCCACCTATCCATATGTGTTCGGCCACCTATCCATATGTGTTCGGCCACCTATCCATATGTGTTCGGCCACCTATCCATATGTGTTCGGCCACCTATCCATATGTGTTCGGCCACCTATCCATATGTGTTCGGCCACCTATCCATATGTGTTCGGCGACCTATCCACATGTGTTCGGCGACCTATCCACATGTGTTCGGCCACCTATCCACATGTGTTCGGCCACCTATCCATATGTGTTCGGCCACCTATCCAGAAGTGTTCGGAGACTCTTCAAAGCATCTTAAATCAAGAGCGAAACGTCATTCCTCACCTACCCAGAGTAATACCCTGGTACCCATTTTTGCCAGCGGCTGGGTCGACATCAGGGGTTTTTTTCCCAACCATGGGTACACTTCACACTGCTTCCAGTGGGAACACGGGCTGTCAGAGAGACAAGAGCTAGTAATGATAAGATCTTTTGAGTAATTATGTGACATTTTTCTGTGTAGATTTAAAATATAGTGTCTACAATATCCAGCTACAATATAGTGGGGCACAAATTTAATTCTGGTAACACTAAAAGAAAAAAGAACATGAATCTACAGATGGTACCCTTGTCGGCATATATTAACAGTCCAATTATATTCATTATTGTGATGACGGTGCTGTATTCAGAAGGAATCTTGTGACTTTTCAGCGTACAGCTCACACATGAACGTAAGTATCAGCGTTTGACGTAAGAAATGACGTAATCAAATTGTGATTCGCTAGAAAAAAAAAAAAGTAAAGTGCCCCCGTCACGCCAAGTGGCATATAGGGCATATGGTGTTGGTGACCATAAATTGTACAGACCTTCACATGATTTTTGGGGTAATGTGGTCGGTATTACGCACGTGCCGCTTTACGTTCCCAGAAAAAATTCCGGTACCCATTTAAGGTTGGGTGAACCGGAGCCGTCGGTTGGGATCGAACCCTACCCCTTGTCCATTGTAGTCCAGTTAACTAATCACTGAGCTATCGCGGCTCCCTGTAATTCGCTTAGTGGCTGCATATTTTCTTGACGTGTTTCATGTTGGCAGCATACCTTGGATAATGCATTGCCTCGGACACTCTGGTGCTCATGTTAATGATATGGTCGACAGGTTAGCAGGGTTTCTCTTTGCGTAAGGGACAATTGGAGAGAAATGATATTGTAAGGGCTTTAGACACCACCTATAACAGGAGGGCTACATTGAAGCTGAGGATAACCCACATTTCAAAGGAATATTTGAACACGGTGTCACGAGGAGCGATGGCAGGAAATGCATCTCCAGCAGACATTAACAAATACACATATTCAAAACACACACACATACATACACACATATTCAAAACACACACACATACATACACACATATTCAAAACACACAGACATACATACACACATATTCAAAACACACACACATACATACACACATATTTAAAATGAAAATGTGTTTAATGAAAAGAAGAGAAAAATACATTTTGTAAGAAATATTCCCACATAAGATACAATAAGATACATATAAAGATAAGAGAAACAAGAGAGTTCCAAAACAGGTTCTTTTATGGAAAACATCAGGATATAGAAAAAAGAGGAAGACCTAGAGAGACACTGAAATATAATACTTATAAAAGAAGCAAAGATGGCAGGCATAGACTCATCAGAAAAAAATCGAGTATCTCGCCCAGCCCAGAATAGAGATGTGCGAGAAAAACACTACAAGCCCTATACGACATCTAACGGCAGGGGAAGGATCAAGAAATGATGTACATAATTGAAAATAAAAACCGCGAGTCTCAATTATCTCAGCAACATTTGACCAACACATATTTGAACAAGAATTCATATTTTAATTTGTTTCTTTAATACCAAAAGTTTAAAAAACCTTATTTGTAATATCGAAGTAAATGTAGAAGGCGAAGGTGTATGTGTGTGTGTGTGAGGGGGGGGGCGCAATTATCTCAAGAGTTAATGTAGATATGCATGAAACTACACATGAAATTTCATCATCATTGTGTGTCGTCTCCACATCAAGGATTGGCTACCAGGGGGCGCCATTCCGCTCTGTCTCTTTCTTTAATAGTGCAGGTTGTCATATGCTGACTTGTCCATCTATTGATGTTACTCATTCATGTTAGTCTTGGTCCGCCTCTGTCTCTTCCAAAATTAATTTTCGGAGGCTGCTGTGTCTTTTAACATGCCCCAAAAATCTAATTTATCTTGTGTATATTTATTAGTTCGCTTGTAGTTTTAAGTCTTCATCGTTTGTTTTCTTTTATTTCCATCCAATCATGAAATGAGATCTACATTTAGTAAATAAAGTGCATAATTAAATCTATGTAGAAATAAAGCTCAAGCAATGCTTACATTCTGACAAGTAATACAAATGCGGATGATACCGAGCATAAACCGAACTTTTTGTAAGTGAGACACTGGAGGATTGGGTAGGTCTAGAAACGCAGAGCTATAGGCTGAGTAGCGCTGAGTAGATCCATTGGTAGGCAACTTGAGTCATGTGCGTGGCTCAGCTTGTATATACTTCAGCATGGGATGTTACTTCCATAACTATGGAGGGTTATGTTTGTGCATTTTCAAGAGATCATAGTGCACTAAAGTCTAGTAACTAGGAAATCACAACAGATATCGTTGATTGATGATATGAGGAGAACAATATTGCGGTATAGGCCGCCAGATCTGGATGCCAAGGAAATTATAACAATTGCTGTTTGTTATTTGTTTATGTGCTCTTTAATTGAACGTCAATGAAGATAACACTAACCTTTCCAAAGGTTTAACACGCTTTTAGGTTAGAAGTAGAAAGATTCGATTGACTAAAATGATCGAATATCTTGAAACTTTCTGATTTCACCAGATTCGAGGATTGAAATGACAAGTCATTATTACAAACATTATATAGGGAAAATCCGCGCTAGACAGGTGTATATAATAACTAATCATACTTTCAGATCTAAGCAAAATTTACTCACAAAAAATAAACCCTTGAAGAGCATAAATTATACGTCGTAAATGATAACCTGGGCCAATAAGCATTTGCAAGCAAAAATTACGTAAGTCTGTGGGAATCGTTGATGCGGATCGATATGCTGCGGATATTCTGTAAGTTGGTGGGAGTTGTTGTAAGACTTTGTTAGTATGCTCCCGATAGTCTGTATGTTGGTGGAAGTTGTTGTAAGACTTTGTTAGTATGCTCCGGATAGTCTGTAAGTTGGTGGAAGTTGTTGTAAGACATTGTTGGTATGCTCCGGATCGTCTGTAAGTTGGTGGAAGTTGTTGTAAGACTTTGTTAGTATGCTCCGGATAGTCTGTAAGTTGGTGGAAGTTGTTGTAAGACTTTGTTAGTATGCTCCGGATAGTCTGTAAGTTGGTGGAAGTTGTTGTAAGACTTTGTTAGTATGCTCCTTATAGTCTGTAAGTTGGTAGAAATTGTTGTAAGAATTTGTTAGTATGCTCCGGATAATATGTAAGTTGGTGGAAGTTGTTGTAAGACTTTGCTAGTATGCTCCGGATAGTCTGTAATTTGGTGGAAGTTGTAAGATTTTGTTAGTATGCTCCGGATAGTCTGTAATTTGGTGGAAGTTGTTGTAAGACTTTGTTAGTATGCTGCCGTTAGTCTGTAAGTTGGTGGAAGTTGTTGTAAGACATTGTTAGTATGCTGCCGTTAGTCTGTAAGTTGATGGAAGTTGTTGTAAGACATTGTTGGTATGCTCCGGATAGTCTGTAAGTTGGTGGAAGTTGTTGTAAGACATTGTCGGTAGTGCTGTGAATGGTCTGCAAGTTGGTGGAAGTTGTTGTAAGACTTTGTTTGTATGCTCCGGATAATATGTAAGTTGGTGGAAGTTGTTGTAAGACATTGTTGTTATGCTCCGGATATTCTGTAAGTTGGTGGGAGTTGTTGTAAGACTTTGTTAGTATGCTCCCGATAGTCTGTATGTTGGTGGAAGTTGCTGTAAGACTTTGTTAGTATGCTCCGGATAGTCTGTAAGTTGGTGGAAGTTGTTGTAAGACTTTGTTAGTATGCTCCGGATAGTCTGTAAGTTGGTGGAAGTTGTTGTAAGACTTTGTTAGTATACTATGGATAGTCTGTAAGTTGGTGGAAGTTGTTGTAAGACTTTGTTAGTATACTCCGGATAGTCTGTAAGTTGGTGGAAGTTGTTGTAAGACTTTGTTAGTATACTCCGGATAGTCTGTAAGTTGGTGGAAGTTGTTGTAAGACTTTGTTAGTATGCTCCTGATAGTCTGTAAGTTGGTGGAAGTTGTCGTAAGACTTTATTAGTATGCTCCTTATAGTCTGTAAGTTGGTAGAAATTGTTGTAAGAATTTGTTAGTATGCTCCGGATAATATGTAAGTTGGTGGAAGTTGTTGTAAGACTTTGCTAGTATGCTCCGGATAGTCTGTAATTTGGTGGAAGTTGTAAGATTTTGTTAGTATGCTCCGGATAGTATGTAATTTGGTGGAAGTTGTTGTAAGACTTTGTTAGTATGCTACCGTTAGTCTGTAAGTTGGTGGAAGTTGTTGTAAGACATTGTTAGTATGCTGCCGTTATTCTGTAAGTTGATGGAAGTTGTTGTAAGACATTGTTGGTATGCTCCGGATGGTCTGTAAGTTGGTGGAAGTTGTTGTAAGACATTGTCGGTAGTGCTGTGAATGGCCTGTAAGTTGGTGGAAGTTGTTGTAAGACTTTGTTTGTATGCTCCGGATAATATGTAAGTTGGTGGAAGTTGTTGTAAGACTTTGTTAGTATGCTCCGAATAGTTTGAAAATTGGTGGAAGTTGTTGTAAGACATTGTTGGTATGCTCCAGAAAGTCTGTAAGTTGGTGGAAGTTGTTGTAAGACTTTGTTAGTATGATCCTGATAGTCTGTAAGTTGGTGGAAGTTGTTGTAAGATTTTATTAGTATGCTCCTCATTGTATGTAAGTTGGTAGAAATTGTTGTTAGACTTTGCTAGTATGCTCCGGATAATATGTAAGTTGGTGGAAGTTGTTGTAAGACTTTGCTAGTATGCTCCGGATAGTCTGTAAGTTGGTGGAAGTTGTAAGATTTTGTTAGTATGCTCCGGATAGTCTGTAAGTTGGTGGACGTTGTTGTAAGACTTTGTTAGTATGCTGCCGTTAGTCTTTAAGTTGGTGGAAGTTGTTGTAAGACATTGTTGGTATCCTCTTGATAGTCTGTAAGTTGGTGGAAGTTGTTGTAAGACATTGTCGGGAGTGCTGTGAATGGTCTGTAAGTTGTTGGAAGTTGTTGTAAGACATTGTTTTCATGCTCCGGATAGTCTGTACGTTGGTGGAAGTTGTTGTAAGACATTGTTGGTACTGCTGTGGATGGTCTGTAAGTTGGTGGAAGTTGTTGTAAGACATTGTTTATTGTTCTGTGAATGGTCTGTAAGTTAGTCGAAGTTCTTGTAAGACTTTGTTAGTATGCTCCAGATAGTCTGTAAGTTCGTGGAAGTTGTTGTAAGACATTTTTGGTATGCTCCGGATAGTCTGTAAGTTGGTGGAAATTGTTGTAAGACTTTGTTAGTATGCTCCGGATAGTCTGTAAATTGATGGAAGTTGTTGTAAGACATTGTTGATATGCTCCGGATATTCTGTAAGTTGGTGGAAGTTGTTGTAAGACATTGTTGGTATGCTCCGGATATTCTGTAAGTTGGTGGGAGTTGTTGTAAGACTTTGTTAGTATGCTCCCGATAGTGTGTATGTTGGTGGAAGTTGCTGTAAGACTTTGTTAGTATGCTCCGGATAGTCTGTAAGTTGGTGGAAGTTGTTGTTAGACTTTGTTAGTATACTCCGTATAGTCTGTAAGTTGGTGGAAGTTGTTGTAAGACTTTGTTAGTATGCTCCCGATAGTCTGTAAGTTGGTGGAAGTTGTTGTAAGACTTTGTTAGTATACTCCGGATAGTCTGTAAGTTGGTGGAAGTTGTTGTAAGACTTTGTTAGTATACTATGGATAGTCTGTAAGTTGGTGGAAGTTGTTGTAAGACTTTGTTAGTATACTATGGATAGTCTGTAAGTTGGTGGAAGTTGTTGTAAGACTTTGTTAGTATACTCCGGATAGACTGTAAGTTGGTGGAAGTTGTTGTAAGACTTTGTTAGTATACTCCGGATAGTCTGTAAGTTGGTGGAAGTTGTTGTAAGACTTTATTAGTATGCTGCCGTTAGTCTGTAAGTTGGTGAAAGTTGTTGTAAGACATTGTTAGTATGCTGCCGTTAGTCTGTAAGTTGGTGGAAGTTGTTCTAAGACTTTGTTAGTATGCTGCCGTTAGTCTGTAAGTTGTTGAAAGTTGTTGTAAGACATTGTTAGTATGCTGCCGTTAGTCTGTAAGTTGGTGGAAGTTGTTGGAAGGCACTGTCGGTAGTGCTGTGAATAGTCTGTAATTTGGTGGAAGTTGTTGTAAGACTTTGTTGGTACTGCTGCGGGTTGTTTGTAATTTTGTGGAAATTGCTGTAAGACATTGTCGATAGTGCTGTGATGGTATGTAAGTTGGTGGAAGTTGTTGTAAGACATTGTCTGTACTGCTGTGGATGGTCTGTAATTTGGTGGAAGTTGTTGTAAGACTGCATAGGTACTGCTGTGGATGGTCTGTAAGTTGGTGGAAGTTGTTGTAAGACTTTGTTGGTAAGGAAGAAACCAATTTATGGACAATCCTCTTGTTTGTTTGTTTTATTCGTTTTTTTTCGGTTTCGTCACTCTTTCAGTTGTATTTCTAATGTTGATATTTTTCAAATACAAAACAAAACTTGAAATATTTACCTATATTAACGAATAAAAATAATTCATATAATTACAGAATACATAGGAAAGACGTATAAAATGAAAGGACACCTAGACGGCTTATAAATACCCTTGTTACAATTTTTTCTTGAAGTACTCTTTTTCATAATTGTGATTAATAAATATTTTGGTAAAAATGCATGATTATCCTTCTTACAGGCATAAATGCAACTTTCACAAGAAAGCAGTTTGGTCTAACAATATAAATGCAAATAATCAAATATATGTCACACTTAAACTGATATGTTGAGAAAGTAGACTACCACTATCGCTAAGAAATATTATCTGCCTCCCCGCCGTTTGGATTGCTTCCTCTTTTTATGCAGAAGAGTAAAACCGCAACGAATGCAGCAGTCGTGGATGCCACTATTAATATAAACTTCCAATAGTTTGCAAACAGTGATAATGAACGCGGTTCCTCTGTTGAATATATGTATGTTTTAAATTACTTACGTGCACCACAGAAGAAATAAGTCAGGAAAGAGTATATAAAGCATACTTCACGATCTAAACAAACACATTCAATTTTTTATCTATACTCAAAATTAGAATGCCCTATTGTTGTAACAATCGTTGATAGTCGGATGTGCTCATCAACGCCTTGGAAGTAACGTTTAGCGAAGCGAAGAGTTATTATCCTACCCTCCCCCCTCCTACACACACACTCTCTCTCTCTCGCTCTCTCTCTCTCTCTCACACACACGCGTTATTTATGTACAAAAACAACTTTGCAGCTTTCATGAAAGTGAGAACATGGCGCCACATTACTTGCACAGTCTCTTTAGACGTTTCTATTCTGACTCGGTTCTAATCTGCCTTCTAACGAGTTCTCGAGATTTCTGCCCTGTGGCACTCAACCCAAACACCCGCCATTCCTCTGATAGGACCATATTTACCCTCACATCTTGGTTGCGGTGAGGATCCTTAACCGGTACCGCACCATTCTCCACTCGGATCCCACTACCCGCCTACTTTTCAGTGATCCTCCTTTTATCGCCTTCAAACGTGACATGAGTCTGAGAGACATTCTTGTCACGAGTCGTCTCCCCGCTCAACCAACAAACACCTTGGTACAGTTCCTTGTGGACGTCGAGTTTGCAGAACTTGTGACTACGTTCTTTGCATGTTCTCTAATAGGCGATTCGACATCAATGAGGAGTTTACTTGTGTGTCACAGAATATCATCAACGCCATAATATGTAAGCATTGCCAGATGACGTATGTGGGCGAGTCGAGACGACACTTGAGTGACATATTTTGAGAGCATCTTCGTGATGTTGAGCAAAAGACTGGCAGCCCGGTTTCTGCACATTCCAACTCCCCTGGCCATAGTGGTAAGCCTGACATGCAAGTTAATGGCATTGTCTTGTGTCACTCCAACAATCGCAGCCGGATCGCCCTTGAGAATCGTCTCATTGCCCAGTTGGGTCCGCTTCCCCCCCCCCCCAATGCATGAACATATCGCTCTCATATACATAGGACACCTACCACACATTTCTTACCCCCTTTGCGCTACCGAACCTATACATGTATGTACATTTGTCTGCATATGTATTGGCACATTTTAACACATTCGGGTTTTCTTTTGTGTGCTTTGTGGTAATATATACATATTTATGTTTGTACACATGTATGGTTATGTACACAGGCTTTTTTTACACATCTGTTCGTTGTGCACACACACAATTAGATATACACAGTTTATACGTATATTGTACCCTCCACCCCATATTTTTAGAACCCTTCCTTTTTCTCACCTGACTGCCTGGTCAGTGAGATATATAGCCCACTTATTTTAGTTCATTCAGAAGCTGACCACGCTCTGGACCACAGGGAATTTTTATTTCCTTTCTTGAGTATCTAGCATATTATCGCCATGTGGTTAGATTTGTATATATATATATATATATATATATATATATATATATATATATATATATATATATATGTGTGTGTGTGTGTGTGTGTGTGTGTGTGTGTGTTCTGTTTGTTGTTCCAGCTGAAGGCCTACTTGACCGAAACGTCGACTTGTGTTGTTTTGTTAATTACCACGTAGCGCTGTTACCATACCACTTTTTTTCTTTTTTAAAATGGTCACTGTCATCAGCTTTACAGCAGCTTCGCATTTCTCAGCATCTTGGTGCATCTTGATCATTTTAATCCTCCAAAGTAAGGCTATTAAGTGTAAAGTAAGTGTAAAGTGTAAAGTAATTAAGTGTAAAGTAAGTCCCCATAGACTTCGACGCTCTAATCTTAGTAGTGAAGAGTACCAAGCCCTCCAGGATCTTCGCCGACGTGATGATATTGTCATCAAGCCGGCTGACAAGGGCGGCTCTGTGGTGGTATGGAGGAAAGACCTTTATAACCGGGAAGGGGATAAACAATTATTCGACTCGACTTTCTACCTCCCCACCCCCGACGACACTACTGTCTCTAATAACGCCGTGGTGCGTCGTACGATCCTCCGTTTCATTCAGGATGGATTACTTCCCTCTAGCTCCTCCAGCATGATCCTTCCTGACCACTGCTTGGGCAGACCCTCTTTTTATATGCTGCCTAAAATACATAAACCTGACTCTGCTGGACGTCCTATTGTCTCTTCCATCTCATGTCCTACGGTTCTCATTTCTGACTTCCTCGACAGTGTCTTTCAACCCATAGTTATGGGCCTCCCTTCTTATGTCAAAGACACTAACGACGCCCTTAACATCTTTTCCTCTATCACCCTCCTTCCTGATCGTCACTACCGCCTCTTCGTAATGGATGTCTGCTCCCTGTATACTTCTATTCCCCACTCCGACGGCCTTCAAGCTCTTCAGTTTTTCCTGGACCGTAGGATCCAACCCTCCATCGCCACTGGCGTCCTCCTCCGTCTAGCAGAATTAGTCTTGAACCTCAACTCTTTCGAGTTCAATGGCAATTTCTTCACCCAGATCAGCGGTGTGGCGATGGGCACTAAAATGGGCCCTAGCTATGCTTGTCTCTTCATGGGTTACCTTGAGCACCAAATCATCCAAACCTACCAGGGTCCTCTTCCCCTTATGTATCGTAGGTACATTGATGACTGCATTGGTCTGTCTGACCTTCCGAAGATGAGATCTCCCGTTTCATCGATTATGTCGGACATTTCCACCCCTCTATCCACATCACCTTCCACATCTCCACCTCCTCCGTATCTTTCCTGGACATCCTAGTCTCCTTGGGCACCTCTCATCTTCTCACCTCGGTCTTCTACAAGGCCACTGACTCCCATAGTTTCCTCCGCTACGACTCCTCTCATCCTACATCCTGCAAGAACTCTCTTCCTTATTCTCAGCTTCTCAGACTTCGTCGCCTTTGCCAAGATGATGAAGATTTCCTTCACAATGCCCACCTCATGCTTGATTTCTTCCGCCGACGCCTTTATCCAGAAGCAGCTCTCCTCCCTGCCCTGCGTCGAGTTCTCCTCACTTCACGTCAGTCTGCTCTTACCCCCTCTACTCATCCCCCCTCTGATAGAGTAGTGCTCGCTCTCACCCATCACCCTCACCACTACGCCGCTATTAGGACCATCCACCGCTACCTCCCTATTCTCCGATCTGACCCTACTACTCGTCTGCTCTTCCCTGACCCGCCACTAGTGGCCTTTAGACGTGACCGGAATCTCCGAGACTTTCTTGTCAGGGGTCGTCTTCCTGCTGACCACTTCAACCATCGAGGCACTATCCGCTGCAACCGGAGAGTATGTAATACTTGTGACCACGTTTTCCAGACCGACACTGTTCTCTTCCCTAATGGTCCTTTCGAGATCAGAGAGGGATTCACTTGCACATCGCGGAACATCATTTATGCCATCATTTGTAAGCGATGCAAGTTGACCTACATCGGTCAGTCTGGTCGAAGAATCGGCGATAGATGCCGTGAACACTTGAATGACATCACCCGAGAAGCGGACACTCCTGTAGCAGCCCACTTTAACTCGAGGGGCCATCGAGGTAAGACTGATGTCTTGGTAACTGGCCTAATATCATGCTCCTCTGATCACCACAGTCGGCTCACTCTTGAGCACCGTCTGATCGCTCGTTGGGGCTGCCTCACCCCTCGTGGCATCAATGTATCCCTGTCCCTCTGAGGACCCTCCTGCCTCCGACTCCACCCTCCCACCTATGGACCTCTCTTCCTATTTCTCTTCTTGGGTCCTCTACTCCTCGTCCATCCCTGCTTTTCATATCCTCTTTGAGTAACCCCCATCTTGCCTTCTTCATCCTAAACACCCCCCCTCCCCACACCTTTTTCTCTTCTGACTACCTTCATGTCCTTTACCTCTTTATCACTATATCACCTCTCCACCTGGACTGTACGTACGATCTCTCTGCCCACCTCTATTGTTCCTCGTCCTTCCTACCACCCCTCTGCTGATCTACTCCTAGCTCACCCCTCTCCTCTCTATTCACTTGTAGTCACTACTCATCTATACCTACTATTCCAGTATCCCCCTTATCCTGATGCCCACTTTCATTCCCCCCTTTGTTCTATCATTTCCCTACTTCTTTACCTCCTATGGTTCATACCTCTTGCACACCATCCCCTATTGCTTCACTTCTTCCAGACTTTCTCTTTTTCCATTCACTTCTGACCTACCGCCTCTCCCCCTATCAAGTTTTCACATACCTGCTTCTTATCCCTCCTCTCCATACCTCCTCCTCTAATACTTCCCTACCTCCCGATGGACTAACTTCCTCCGGACCACCCCTCTATCGCCCTTCTCATTATACCGGCTTTATTATTCTTCCTCTCCTTATCTCTTCCTCCAGTATCCAATCCTTCCTTTCGTTGACCTACCTCTCAACTCTTTCAGTTCGAGGCCATCCATTCTGTAGAGTCCATCTCTCTCACCCACTGCCTAGTTTACTACTTTGTCGTGTCATTCAATTTCTTTCTCTTAACCTCTCGCGTGATCTCTTACTTCCATTGTTGAGTGATTTATATGTATTGCTTGTTGTGTCCCAGGAGTGTCCCCTTTGGTTTTCCCGATATTAGACCCTTTTGCCCTATTTACTGACCTGTCTTTGTCACGTGTTGCTTTCTATACACGTTCTCTGCGCTTTTAGTCATTTCGACTTGTTTCAGCACGGATTACAGTTTCCCTGCTCTGAGCTCAGCTAAGTACATTTTTCTCTTTTTTTATTTTATATATTTTGACGCCCATCATACCTCTCATCATGTAATATTCATTTCTCTCTTTTCTTATTTCTGCATCCTACTTTCCTCGCCCTCCACTTGATCATTTAACATGTAGTAATTGTGCTTCACCGCTTGTTGTCGTTGTCCCTGTATTCTGAAGAAGGCCACAGGCCGAAACGTCAGTATTGTGTTGTGTTCTTTATTTGTAAAGCTGTCACCATACCTTGGAGTGTTTAGTACACCCCACCATTGGCTCCTAAGGCTATTAAGATGGCTGATGAATCACGTCTATAACCAACAGACTCCAGGAATTATCAACGCATGATGAGACAGGACACCTTAAGGTCTATCCGTGGTGCAGTGACGTTAAATACTATGATCAAAAACGACATTTTGCACCTTTACATTATTTTTTTGTCATTTGCAAGAAACAAATGAAGAGATCATATCAACATATTTCTTTCTTCTTTAATTGATCTTATCAGGACATTTCATTCTGTCTACAGAGAAGACGTGAATATCATTATCAGCATCATCATCGTGTGCTATACCAGATGGCGTAGGCGATCATGTCCATCCACAATCTTCTATCTACAGTGCATCATATAAGTTCTGATGTTGACTGTTTGCCCTGTCTGACACTAAGCTATCCAGTATTTATAGACGTGAATATACTGTTATAATTTGGCTGTCAACCAAATTTACTGAATATATTTCGATATTTTTTTCACTGGAAGTTTATAGATGGGTATTACAGCACCAGGATCAAATACTCCAAACCGGTGATAAGAACAGTAGAGTTAAATAATGTTTATCTTAGTCTCAACACTGTGTGCTTTCTTGTGCTCACTAAATCAGCACGCCAGCAGAAGGTGTGTCTTTAACGTAGGTCTGGCGGAAACATTTTAAACTTGGCCACACTTAAAATAAATAGAAAGAAAAAAGAAAAACAGATGATACTAATCGATGATAGGTTATATATCTATAATGTAGTACCTGTAGCTTCCCTGGAGGGTAAAATACAATACTGTGAGATCAATTTGCGGCACCATTCAAGGTGTGTGAATTTATAATAACCAATAGTGATGGTCTAGAGTTGCAAAACGTCAAGACCTGATTGTTTCAAAGTAGAAGATGTGAACATATTTATCTTGACAACACCGTTAACGCTAAACAATCACTGCATGTGAGTTGCAAAAGCTGAAACAAGTTTGGTTTAGAGCGGCGTTGTCCAGGGCTCACAATGAGATTATGGAACTACAATAACATCGTGAAATGTATGGATTTCATTTGTTGGGAACAAAAGAAGGCACTAACGTAATGCTGCCCACATGACCCATTACTGTACCGGCGGTAAAAATAAAGTATGAGTACTAGTACAATACTTTCTATACGCCATGGGGCAAAACAGAGTTTTGTCTTTCTTGTTTCACTCTCAGTGTTGAAACAACATGTAAGCAATCAGCACTATGGTATTTCTTGTTTCACTCTCAGCGTTGAAACAACATGTAAGCTATCAGCAATATGGTATTTCTTGTTTCACTCTCGGTGTTGAAACAACATGTAAGCAATCAGCACTATGGTATTTCTTGTTTCACTCTCAGTGTTGAAACAACATGTAAGCAATCAGCACTATGGTATTTCTTGTTTCACTCTCGGTGTTGAAACAACATGTAAGCAATCAGCACTATGGTATTTCTTGTTTCACTCTCAGCGTTGAAACAACATGTAAGCAATCAGCACTATGGTATTTCTTGTTTCACTCTCAGCGTTGAAACAACATGTAAGCAATCAGCACTATGGTATTTCTTGTTTCACTCTCAGTGTTGAAACAACATGTAAGCAATCAGCAATATGGTATTTCTTGTTTCACTCTCAGTGTTGAAACAACATGTAAACAATCAGCACTATGGTATTTCTTGATTCACTCTCAGCGTTGAAACAACATGTAAGCAATCAGCACTATGATATTTCTTGCTTCACTTTCAGTGTTGAAACAACATGTAGGCAGTCAACATTATGGTATTATGGTTACAGTGAGTGGGGAAACACAAGTAGTAGGTGTGGCTGTTTATCCATCCTAAAAAGTGCACGGACATGCACCGAAAGACAATAGATTTGGCACCGAAACCGCACGAAACTGGCACCAAACCCGTGCAAAAGTCCGATAATCGGCTTATTATCTCGGTGGTCGTGATCGGTAATCGGCTTATCTCGGTGGTGTGCGTTGGTGCGTGACGGCTTATTGATCGGCGCGTCGATCGTGGTGTGCGTTGGTGCGTGGCGGCTTATCTCGTGGTGCGTCGCTAGCTCGCCGGTTATCGGACAGCGGTTCTAAAAGGGGTCAGCGGTTCTAAAACTTGTGGGGTCGTCTCTCGCGGGGGGTAGCTCGCGGGCGGGGACTTGGGGCGATGTGCCTTGAATGGTCGTGTGTTATCGCTACCAACATCATCATGTGCCACCCTTAACAGCATCATCACCCCTTCCTATCATCATCATGTGCCACCCTCAACACCATCATCATCACCATCATCAAGCCACACCCTCACCACCATCATCATCCCTTCTTGTCCTATCATGTGCCACCCTCAATACCATCCCTTCATGTCCTATCATCATGTGCCACCCTCAACATCATCATCATGTGCCACCCTCAACATCATCATGTGCCACCCTCAACACCATCATCATCACCATCATCATGTGCCACCTTCAACATCATCATCATGTGCCACCCTCATCCCTTAATGTTCTATCATCAAGCCACACAAAGTATCAATCATCTCTCTCACACATTCATGGTAAACCAAAACAAAATTCGTTCTATATTTCACAACTTTATTAATACAACAAATATACGGCACATATATATATATATTACTGTCCGGTTGTTGATAATTTTAAGCGTCTGGGTTTCCTCCCTCCTGTTTTGGTGGTACTGTTTGTTAAATGTCTATCAAACACGGGTGCATAGGAAGTTTCATTAGCCTTCAAAACACAACCGCCCTCCATTTTGACAAAACCTTGATCAAAGCTGGAGTAGGTAATTGGTGACTCTGCTGAAACACCCGCGGCATTCATATTGGGTGCCGGATCTGTCGTCTGATTAACAAGAGCGAGGTTCCCTTGATTAACAAAGGGGGGCGTGTAGTCGATGAGATTCGTGTTAACAAGAGATGGTATGTAGTTTTGGTGGTTAACGACAGGCGGCGTGTAGTTGATCTGATTAACGAGAGGCGGCGTGTAGTTGATCTGGTTAACGAGAGGTGGCGTGTAGCTGATCTGACTAACAACAGGCGGCGTGTAGTTGAGGTTAGCATAAGCGGTTAAAATTTCCTCTCGTCTCGCATCTCGACTAACGTGATAAATTCCTCTCTCGATAGTGTTATCCCAGTTCTGGTAGGAAACTTCAAAAAACTATCACCGCTATATGTCCTTATATTTATAAATGGTCTGTTACGAAAAACACAAACCGAGACTGCCTTAACGCCATCTTTAGACAATGGAACTACAGTCTCATTTCCACGTGACATAAATATGCGCTGATCACTAACATCAAACGAAATTAGCGTATTCAAGCTACACGACTCCATATTCAAAGAAAAACAAACACAAACCACCTGGCAACAGACGTTGGTTATGTGTGTGTGCGTGTACACTGCTCGACTGGGGGGTTTTTATACCCGTTACGTTTATCGGGTCGAGGACCGTCTATTTATAGCAGCTAACGCAATACGTTATCAGGCGTGGTAATCAGTCGTGTTGCGACATGTTCAGTGACCTCTGGAACTGACCAATAGGGTGATGCGGCCTGAGACTAGGAAACTCCTCCTCCCCCCTGTAGTGTTTATATAGGTTGTGGCTTATAAAAATAGGTGTTAGTTGAAGAGGGGGAAACCTCGCGCGCTGACCTAAAATCACTCGTTGTTATTTTCGTCGGGGGCGTAATCACTAAAGTTAGTAGCACTTGTGAGGATGGATCCCCGATGGAATCATCCCTTCACAGCTCTGATAGCCGGTCCTACCGGGTGTGGGAAAACGGTATTTGTGCAAAAGTTTATACAGAACCTTCACGAGCTAGCTGTCCCCGTACCGGAGGAAGTTATATGGTGTTATGGGGAATGGCAATCGATATACGAGACTATGGGGTCAGTGAGATTTATCGAGGGTCTACCAGACGTCGATAAATTGGAAGGTGGTAAGAAGAGAAGACTGATCGTCATCGATGACTTGATGTCTGAGACGGACGAGCGGGTAACAAAATTATTCACCAAAGGTAGTCATCACAGAGATATTAGTGTGATGTACATTGTTCAAAATCTATTCGGAAAAAATAAAGAACATCGAACCATAAGTCTCAATACGCACTATTTAGTCCTTTCAAGAACCCGAGAGACGGGAGTCAAATTATGAGTCTGGGTAAACAAATGTACCCAGGTCAGGTGGGGTACCTCCAAGATAGTTTTAAGGACGCGACAGCGACTCCTCACGGTTATTTGCTGGTAGATCTTCGTCAGGACACACCTGATAATCTTAGGTTGAGAACAAAAATACTCCCGGGGGAGAGACAAATCGTCTACGTGCCAAAGTAGAGAATCATGTGTGATGAAGCACTTAGACGGCACGGTGAAATGTTGAAATGTATGCGCGCCGCCTCGCCGAGCGGTTTAAGAGCCATATTAAAAACAGCCTCTCCCAAACTCATTAACTTTTTGTGCGAGTGTTGTCATAACATATTAAAAGGTAATGTTAGACTCACTCAGCGACAGAAGTGAGAGCTACGTCGACACAAGAACAAGTTGAGACTTCTCACTAAAAAGAAACCGAATCTTAAGCGGCGGAGAGAGATTCTACAAACCGGTGGGTTCATAGGTGCTTTGCTCCGTCCTGTATTAAGTATTCTTGGTGGAGTACTAGGTGCGTAGCAATGGCCAAAAAAATGATTTTGATGGATCCTCGATTCCTCGAGGGTCTTAAACAGACTACTAGCACGTCGTATAGCCCACCCGAGGCGATCGGTGACAACTTGAGAGATTTAGATGATGAAATGCAACGTATCCTATTCCGCGATGATTTAGCACCCGCCGATAAGGCCAGAGTGTACCAACGTGCCCTGCATCAATATTTAACTAGATTGGAGCAGTATAAACGACGCTCATTGGGCTCGGTCGATATCATTCAACACAACACGGCAACAGAAAAAAACACCTTCCCCACCAACACCATCATTCGAGGTATCACCAGAGCAGACCAAGACACCACCACCACCACCACCAGCGGAAACCCCAAAGGTAGGTAATGAAACCACTCCGCCCGTAACCACGTATAAACTGAGACCTAAAAAAAGAAAGAGCGGCGGAATCCCAACACCAAAATGGGAACGGTGGAAAAAATATTGAGACGTCGTTACTTTGACCCTAGTCGACCAGGGGCGTATAGTGGTACAACGGCCCTGCAACGTAACACCAAACTGGGACTCGCAAAGATCAAACAATGGCTGAGTCATCAGGATACCTATACCCTTCATAAACCAATTCCTCGCAGATTTGAAAGGCGTCCCATTATAACGAGTGGCCCCCAACAGCAATATCAGGCAGACCTAATCGATTTGAGACATTTGAAAAAAACACAACGATGGATATTCCTATTTGGTTTCTTGCGTGGACGTTTTCAGTAAATTCGCGTGGTCTGTACCGATACGAACCAAAACGGGGAAATCCTTAGTGGAAGCCGTCGGTAAGATATTTCTCGATGGGAAACCCGAGAGTTTTCAAACCGATAAGTGGTCAGAGTTTCTGAACAGAACATTTCAGAAATTCCTCGCTGACAACAACGTTCACTTTTTCACGACGCAGAACGAAGATATTAAGGCCGCCGTGGTGGAACGCTTTAACAGGACTCAGAAACAACGGATGTGGCGATATTTCACGAAATCCAATAAGTTGTCTTATGTCCGAGTCCTCCCCGCCCTACTTCGAAGTTATAACCATTCGTATCACAGAAGTATAAAAATGGCACCGGTCGACGTCAACGCAGACAATCAAGAACAGGTATGGAACACTTTGTATAATAGCAAACGCAACTTTAAATTTGAAAGACCCCTGTACAAGCCCGGTGATCGAGTTAGACTGGTCCTGGGCAGAGCCAATTTTAAAAAGGGTTATGCCCCGGCTTGGACGGAGGAACTGTTTTCCATCAGTCGAGTAAATGAAACAAACCCCGTTACATATGTGTTGAAAGCCGATAAGGGCGATGAGATAGAGGGGTCATTCTACACAGCGGAAATTCAAAAAGTTGGAGACAAACACGAGTACAGAATCGAGAGTATCATAACCGAGCGTCGCACATCCTTTGGGCGAAAGGAGAGTTTAGTCAAATGGTTTGGGTACGATTCCTCATTTAACACTTGGATACCGTCCAAGGACATTGTCAGATACAAAAACTAAAGATGCGAGAAGAGGAAGAAGTGGTAACTTTTGGTGGAGAGCCCGATTTGCGAGCCGTAAACTCGGGAGTCAGGAGAGACGGCGAACCACGCTGGTTGGGGTCGATGTTTGGGAAACTATCCCCCTACTTAGAACTTGTCTTTATTTGTCAAGTGGTAGTTATATATACAGTTTTAGCGGTCTCGCTGTTCAATCTGACCACCGAAAAGCCAGACGCGAAGGAGGGAAAACTGTGGATAGCCCTACTGAGCAGCTGTTTGGGTTACATGCTACCGAATCCAAACTTGGAGAGGCGACGGTGAAACGAGTAAAAAAAATGAGCTTTTATGTCACCCTGCCCAGCAATGCATCTATGGAACTTTTTAAGGATAATAACCGAGGCCACTTTTTCGTTAAACTCCCTCAGACCATTGACATTTCGACGCAGTATGAGATCGCACTGGTGGAGATACAGTTTCCGCTAAATTATTTCAGTGTAATAGAGGGTGATGTCTGGATTCGCTACGAATCTCTCGATAACGACGATATTTGCGACGCTAGATTTTATTTCAACGTGACATTGGAGCCTGGGTTATACACGAAACCCGATGCGTTCATCGGCGCGTTGAATGCGTCGATCATAAAAGCGGAGGAGGAGTCGTACAGGGGAGTGAAAGGGAAAAAAATGAGATTCATTTACGCAAAAGAGGTGAATAAAGCCATCTTGAAACTTTACGAAAAAGGAGTCAGTGTTACCATAAGCGACACTTTGAAAAACATGTTAGCCTTCCCCACGACCTCAATATCAGACACGGCTCCCGATATCTTCAGCGTGGGTGTAGTGGACTTGGAAAGTGTTGCGAAGAATGTCTACGTCTACTGCGATCTCGTTTCCCCCAGACCGGTCGGGGATGTGATGGTGAGTCTCCTCAGGAGCGTGCCTGTTCTCAAAAGAAATCGCACCTCGGTGTTTCAGATCTACGATAAGCCTCACTACCTACCCCTGAGTAGATTTTCCTTCGATTCCGTCGAGATCCTTTTAGCCAACGAACACGGAAAAACCATTCCATTCACCAGCGGGACGTCGGTGCTAACGGTACACTTTCGAGTCAAGAAGCATCTCGAGCTGGTATAATGGTGAAACACACTCCCCTTCATAGAGATGTTGAGTTATACGAAGACTTTTACTGTTGTCAGGCGGGCGACGGGATGCCCGTGTTTATAGGAGGTCGAAGTCAGAGCGGTCGAGGAATCGGTAGTTTCTTCGGTGGAATCGGGAGGGCTTTCCCTGGTTAAAAACCGGCGGTAAGGCCTTGCTCAGAGAAGGCTTGGGGACCCGTCTGCAGGTCGCACAGGACGCATTAGCCGGGAAAAATGTCGGCGAAGCTTTCAAAGAACGAGCTAAGGAGGCCGGTCAGCGGTTGCTACACGGGGCCGTAGACCACCTGCGTGATAACAACCAATCCGGAACGGAAGTGGTTTACGTCAAAGCAGAAAGCGAGTTATGAAGTTACCCCCACCAGGAGAACCCGTTACGAAGAGGATAAAACCGACAGCTGGACGATTCCCCCTTCATTCGGTGCACAACAGCGGGAAGAAGACGAAGACGAGGGTGGCAAAGGATATTTTCGACTAATAATGTCCCTCATTCACCCCAAATCGTGCGAATGTCTTCACTCTGGTTTGGATTTATATAGCGTTCCACCAACGCAGACATCTCTCGACTCTGGCCAGTTTATTGAAATTCGTCCGATCGCAGCTTTGTCGCATAGCGCACCGATAGAGTTTTTCATTTCTGGAAACAGCGAGGAGTATCTAGATCTTTTCAACACGTTTTTACATCTGCGGGTCAAGATCACCCTCCCGAATGGTGATAGTGTACCAGTCGATGCTGAGGTAGGACCGGTCAACAATTATCTTCACAGTCTATTTTCACAAGTCGACGTATCGCTAAACGACACGTTGGTTACACCGTCGGAGAATACCTATCCTTTTACAGCAGTGTTTGAGGCCACGCTAAATTACGGGGAGGATGCGAAAACGGGATACTTGACGGCCGCTCTGTTCTACAAAGACACAGCTGGCCACCATGACGATTTGAAAGAAAATGAGGGTTTTAAAACACGGCGCGATTTGACTTCGGGTAGTAAAGAGGTTGAAATGATGGGTCGTTTGCACTCTGATGTCTTTGTGCAGGATCGTTACATGTTAAACAGAGTCGACGTAAAGATAAAACTCACGCCCTCGAAGGATGTGTTCAGCCTCGCGGCTCACGATAGCTCTGTGGGTTATAAGAGTGTAATCACCTACGCCGCGCTCGTGGTCAGGAAAGCTAAGCTAAACCCCGCGATTTCTCTGGCCCACGAAAAGGCTCTCTTAAGCGGGAATGCGCGGTACCCGATCAAGAGGGTTACCATCAAGACATTTTCCATCGCTAGCGGGATGTTCTCACACAGTCAAGACAATTTATTTTTGTCTCAAACACCGACCCGTATAGTGATAGGTCTGATTACGGCCAGTGCTTTTAATGGTGTTTACACAGCTAACCCGTTCAATTTTCAACACTTTGGTCTGATTTATATGAACCTGACGGTCGACGGGAAATGTATCTCGGGAAAGCCTCTAACTATGGACTTTGAACGAAATCAATACGCGAGAGCTTTCTACGGCACAAATCTGGCCATGGGTCTGATTGGTAAAGACGCTGGGAATTACGTTGATTATAGAGAATTCAAGGACGGATACTGTCTATTTGGTTTTGACCTCTCGTCCAGCCTACTGGACGGCTCCCATTTTGAGCTAGCCACAAGCGGACCCTTGTCGATAGAACTCAAGTTTGCCGCTCCCACAACTACTCCCCTACAAGTTATCGTCTACGCCGAGTTGGACTCGGTGCTTGAGGTGTCCAAGACAAGGCAGATTCTAACAGACTTCGCCGTTTGAGAGAGAAAGAAGAAGAAGAAGATTATGAACACGAGGGAGATTTACAACCTTTTGATGTCGGATATTTTCGTTCGACGTTGTTCCCTTGTTAGTGTCATTCCACGAAACCACTTACCGCCGAGCATCGACCCAACGGCGACCGCGGCCTTTGTCATAAACACCGACCCTGCCCACGAACCCGGAGAGCATTGGGTGGCCCTATTTTACAACGGACTCGGCGAATGTGAGTATTTCGATTCCTACGGTTTGCCTCATAGACACGTGGATATTTTACAGTTTATAGAGCAAAACTCACACGTTCCATTCGTCTACAACCCGCGGGTGTTGCAAGATTTCTTTAGCAACACGTGCGGTCTATATTGTGTTTATTATATACTTCTTAAGTGTCGTGGCGCGAAACTTAACAGAATTCTCATGCCTTTTTCATCGAGACAGCACGTAAACGACCGTATCATTTATCGTTTGCTCGCCCCGTGGATACTTCGGCTTCGAGGGGCCCGCCCAGACGCTTAAAATTATTAACAACCGGACAGTAATATATATATATATATATATATATGTCGTATATTTGTTGTATTAATAAAGTTGTGAAATATAGAACGAATTTTGTTTTGGTTTACCATGAATGTGTGAGAGAGATGATTGATACTTTGTGTGGCTTGATGATAGAACATTAAGGGATGAGGGTGGCACATGATGATGATGTTGAGGGTGGCACATGATGATGGTGATGATGATGGTGTTGAGGGTGGCACATGATGATGTTGAGGGTGGCACATGATGATGATGTTGAGGGTGGCACATGATGATAGGACATGAAGGGATGGTATTGAGGGTGGCACATGATAGGACAAGAAGGGATGATGATGGTGGTGAGGGTGTGGCTTGATGATGGTGATGATGATGGTGTTGAGGGTGGCACATGATGATGATAGAAAGAGGTGATGATGCTGTTGATGGTGGCACATGATGATGTTGGTAGCGATAACACACGACCATTCAAGGCACATCGCCCCAAGTCCCCGCCCGCGAGCTACCCCCCGCGAGAGACGACCCCACAAGTTTTAGAACCGCTGACCCCTTTTAGAACCGCTGTCCGATAACCGGCGAGCTAGCGACGCACCACGAGATAAGCCGCCACGCACCAACGCACACCACGATCGACGCGCCGATCAATAAGCCGTCACGCACCAACGCACACCACCGAGATAAGCCGATTACCGATCACGACCACCGAGATAATAAGCCGATTATCGGACTTTTGCACGGGTTTGGTGCCAGTTTCGTGCGGTTTCGGTGCCAAATCTATTGTCTTTCGGTGCATGTCCGTGCACTTTTTAGGATGGATAAACAGCCACACCTACTACTAACACATCATGCTAACAATCATCACCAATATCAGTGTGTATAAAGTAAATCTGTTGAACATTCAGCAAATCATGGCATATCGCAATTCACATACAACTAATGCCTTCAATAGGAAGGGAGCAAGGGTACTTAACTGGCTAGTGAACTGGACTATTAAGATCAAGGGGTTGAGTTCGTTCTCGATTGATGGCTCCTAAGTTCTCTCAGCCTCAAATGTGTACTGAATCGATCTGGGAAAGTAGGGTGGTCTGGTTTGATATCACCCACGTCACACCTACAATTTGTCCATGATCAATGACAATTATTGGCACTAAAACCACATTCCTTATGCACCTGTACATAATATGCGTATTCCTGTACATAATTTGTGACATATACATAATATTCAGGTACATCTCAGGTCATATACATCGCACGTGTATCCCATGCCGAATACATCCGACGTAAATCTCATGTCAAATACATCGCACGTATTTATCCAATGGACAATACAAACGACATAAATATCATGTCAAATTCATCGCATGTACATCGCATGTTATATGCATCGTATGTCAAATACATCACATGCACATAGTATGTCTTACATAGCGTATCAAATACATCGCATGTATATATAATATCATATACATCTCATGCCAAATACATTACCAAGGTATGACGGACAGAGTGGCCCATCATAACCGTCGACACAGTCAGGACATAGCCCAGTAATCTGATCACAGGTTCCGTTAAGACATAAAGCTGAGCATTTGGATTTACACCCTGGCCCATAAAAATGTGCAGGGCAACCTAGGATTAAAGGAGACATAGCAGGTGTTGGTGCATAAGCAAAAGATTGATGTTATCAGTAATGGAGATTTCTTAATGTGTTTGGAAGCTAGCGAATCAGCTGTTTGCTTCGCTGGCCTCTGGCCGTACTATATGACAGGAAACACACTTTCGCCCGTGGCCCTGACTTTACTTGACACCTGGATCTTGGTCAAGTACGAGATCACTTGCTTGGGAAAATCCCGACACGCCGTAATGTGTCCCGTGTTAGAGTACAGTAGTTTGTACTTCGTGTTTTGCCGCGACTTTTTTTTATTTATTTCTTTCCCAAGTCTTTCTTAACCAGGCGTGATCTGCAAACTGATAGACACACACAATTAGAACATTTTAATTCGAACAGTCTTTATTTCACAGCCCAACCTATGGACGACGTATTCCACATATTTACATGACATTACATGACCAATGTTTGGTAATAAGGTCATTCGCGTGCTGCCCAGTAACAATGTTACTCGCCACTCGACCCTAGGCTTCTACACACTTCTCTACTTATCTACTCAACTTAAGCGGAAACTATTCTCCATTGAACAGCCTCTTCAGGTCTCAGTCTAATATACTTATTCTATCAGTTTCGTCAACTTAAGTGGAAACTGTTCCCCATTGAACAGCCTTCTCCGCTCTAATGCTAACCTACTTATTCTATTTGTCTCGTTGGTTGACTTTAATTCTCTAGAAACTCCTAACCTAATCCTCGAGGATCTATGACTATTCAGAACTCTCTACATCTAACAGTTCTTAGTCTACTCTTAGTTAATCACTGCTTACTAAGTTGGCTATGGTTAGCTCCTATGGCGGACCACACATGTGGCCGCTCTCTCTACACCTACGCGTGTGTCATCTCTAATGTTCTCCTGGAAAAATCCGCTCATTTCTTTGTGTCTCACCTTTAAATGTTTTTCATCTCCTCCAATCAAATCAATTCATGTGTTTAATTTCTAGACTAATACAACCCCGCACTTCTCGACATGTTTGTTTCATATTTGTTTCACTTTGTCGTGGACTATCATTTCCGGTTGTTTGTCAGTTATTTCGGAACTCACGCTATTCACCACCGCAGTTCTCGTGGTGTCTCCCCCCCCCCTCCCCCCAGGTCTACATTGGCAATTAAAAGATAAACCAATTCATGACTTTTTCCCAACATCAACGCTACGGAACGTGATTCGGTCAACTATTTTAACAATTTGATTACCCTATAAGGTACACATTTAAAAGTATTTATTAAAATAAAATTGCTTTTGAGTTTACATTCTCATGTTGCGGTCGTCGACAACAATAATAAGGGGGGGGGGGGATTGACAAAACATAGAAAAATTGGTATGATGGAAGCTACACGTGTTTGATAGACGACACAAATTTGAACGACGTTTCGGCTCAATAGGCCTTCAGCAGGAACAAACAAACAACACGCGCACACACACACACTCAGATATGTAAGTAAATAAAACTAATCCTGCATAGCTTACTAGTAATGAAACATCCAAAACAAAGTAATCAAACTGGTTTAAGAAAAGAAGGTCTTTCCTGTTTCGTGGACCGTGGCCGGAATGAGAAACAGAGAGAGATTCGCGGTTGTCCGCGGTAAATGCCCTGCTGTTTGAAGGGTCAAATCATGTAAGGGTTCTAAAAATATGTGAATGGGGGAACACTGTCTAGGTTACCGCTACTACAGAGACACTGACACTGTCTATAAGTATCTAAAAGGCCACACATACATGTATACACTCACAAAAAATGCGCATATATACATATACAAACATATATATATATATATATATATATATATATATATATATATATATATATATATATATATCTGTCTATCTACCTATCTATCTATCTATCTATCTATCTATCTATCTATCTATCTATCTATCTATCTATCTATCTATCTATCTATCTATCTATCTATCTATCTATCTATCTATCTATCTATCTATCTATCTATCTATCTATCTATCTATCTATCTATCTATCTATCTATCTATCTATCTATCCATCCATCCATCCATCCATCCATCCACCCACCCACCCACCCACCCACCTACTCACATATATGTGCAGAAATGTTCTCATAAAACATTCATAACGAGAAGCATACACATCGAGGGCAGTGTGCATGAACAAAGAAGAAATAATATAACAGAAGAATAACAGGTACTCGAAAGGCGGAAAGAATATGTCTGATGGTGGGGTACAATAAGGAACACGTGAAAGATGAGTAGCATAGACAAAAGAGGTATAGTAGACCGCCTAAGTGGGGTCTAGTAGAGGAGATCTATGAATAGCACGGCATAGTGGATAGACTAAAGTACCAAAACATGGGCAACAAAGAAGACTGCAATAGGGAAGGAGTAATTAAAGGGAATCTGTGTATACGATTGAGATACATTCATGCCACGTGTGGTCAGCGAACCAAATTGGACTATAGGCGATTCTCCAAAGCAAATCGGCTACGGTTACAAGAGTGGCAAAGGACAATATTAATGATGCGGATGTCGTCTTTGCCCTTGTGGTCCAATTAATTGAAATGGGAAGACACTGGTGTGCCAGTATTCTTTTCTCTATTTTCATCGCTAAGATGTTCAAAAATTGTTTCCGCTAAGCGTCTACCAGACTGGTCAATCTAAGTCATATGGCATCGTTGGCATATGATGGCATAAATGATGTTACGGGACTCACATGCGAAGCCATGCTTAATATCGAACCGTCCGTTAGGGAATAAAACAGAGCCAGTGCGGAGCACATAGTATCAAGTGTTGCAGTCACGACCACAAGCGACCGTACCGAAAGTGTTCATGGTCGGAGCGTGGGAGTCGGCTCCTAACCAGAATATCTCCCAAATTCCTGTCTCATTTGAAGGCGATCATGGGGGGGGGGGGGGGAATTCACTAAAGAGTAGACGAGTAGTGTCCACGACACATGGAAAAATATTCCTTCAACCAGTTTGATTATTTTGTTTTGGATGTCTCATTACTAGTTAGCTATGTAGGATAAGTTTTATATACTTACGCATCTATGTGTGCGTGTTGTTTGTTTGTTCCTGCTGAAGGCTTATTGAGCCGAAATGTCGTTCAAATTTGTGTCGTCTATCAATCACGTAAAGCTTTCACCATACCATTTTTTTTCTATATTTTTTTTCAATTCTCCCTCATTTTTAGCTTTACTGCAGCTTCGCATTTTTATGCATCCATTTGGTGCATTTCCATAATTCTATGTTAGTGATTTTGTCCTGTCATTTCCATCCTTTTTTCTGCGTAAGCATCCATTAATGAAAGTCTGTATCTTCGTGATCGTCAACCCTGTTGTGCTCCATGTTTCACAGCCATATAATAGGACCGCCTTAACATTTGAGTTGAACATTTTTATTTTGGTATTTAACCCAATTTCCCTGGATTTCTAAATGTTTCCCAGTGCAATGAAAGCTCCTCTTGCTTTTGATACCCTTATTTTGGTATCATTTTCTGTTCCTCCCTCTTTATCTATATTCATCATCATGTGCCATGCCGGTTGGCGTAGGTGATCATGTCCCTCCACAATCTTCTATCTACAGTGCATCGTATCAGTTCTGTTGTTGACTGTTTTCCATGCCATGACACCAAGCTATTTAGCATCTTCTCTCTCTGTCGCCCGCGATCTCTCTTTCCTTTTATGTTGCCAGTTGTAAACAAGTATTCCAACTTTCCTCTTCTCATGATGTGCCCGAAAAATGTTGATTGCTTCTTTCTGATGTTTTTTAAGAGCTCCCTTTTTGTGTTGGCTTCTTTGAGAACTTCCTCATTGGTCTTTTTAGCTGTCCATATATATTACTGCCCAGATATATGTAAGATTGTACATCTAATAGAGGTGTTTCTCCTAGTTTTATTTGGTTATTGCCATATGCATTAATTATCATAATGTTGGTCTTATCTCTTTTAATCTTCAGTCCTAGCTGTTGTGATCTCTCATCAAGTATGCTCATTTTATCCTGCATCTGTTGATGGATGTGTGATAGGAGAGATATGTCATCAGCAAAGTCTAAATCATCAAGTTGTTTGGTCAGTGACCACTGGATTCCATTTCTGTTGTTTTGAGTTATTTTCATAATCCAAACTATGGCCAGTAGAAAGAGAAATGGAGACAGAAGGCATCCCTGCCTTTCTCCTGTTCTTATTCCAAATGCTTCTGTAAGCTGTCCTTCATGTACAACACTACATTTCGTTTCTTCATACATTGTTTTTATCAAGTTAATAAACTTTATGGCGGATTCCGTAATGACTCAGCAACTTCCAAAGCATTCTTCTGTCTAAACTATCAAATGCCTTTTCGTAATCTATGAATCCAATATAAGTGGGGATTTTAGTTCTATACTTTGTTCAACTATTATACGTAGAGTAGTTATTTGATCAACATATGATCTGTTCTTCCTAAAACCTGCTTGTTCATCTCCCAAATGTTTCTCTATGGCCTCTGTTAGTCTCTCCAGAATGATTCTGCTTAATATTTTTTCCTGGCACTGATAGTAGCATAATTCCACTATAATTTGTGCACTCCTGTAAACTTCCTTCTTTGGTAGTTTGATCATATAGCCTTCTTTCCAGTCTTTAGGTATTTCTTCCCTCTCCCAAATTTTATCTAATAGATTGTGTAGCATCTTGGTAGAGGTGTTAATATCTGCTTTGATTGCATCCGAAGGAATTTCATCTGGACCTGTGGCTTTACCATTTTAATAGTTTGATGGCTTTCATTATTTCTTCATTGCTTGGTTTTCCACAGTTATTGTGTAAATCTTCTTCTGCTGGTAGTATATCTGGGGAATTATTTGAGCCGGGTCAATTCAAAAGTCCTTCAAAGTGCTCTTTCCATCTCTCCATTTGTTCCCTTATATTACTAAGCAGATTTCCTTTCTTATCTTTAATAAAGGCATTGATCGGTTTGTATTTTCCACTTAATTTCTTTGTGCTGTTGTACAGTACTTTCATATTCCCTTTATTTGCTGCTTCTTCTGCCTCTTTAGCTAGTTCATCTATATATTTCATCTTATCCCTGTTAATACATCTTCTCACATCTTTGTTCACCTCTGTGTAAGCTTCCTGTGTCTTGGCTTTATTACTTCACGTTTTGCTTTTATTTATGTCTGCCTTCTTGTTATTTCTTTCTTTAATTTTGTCTAGGGTCTCTGCTATCATCCATGCCTTATTCTGGCGTTCTCTTTTCCCTAGTGTTTCTTGGCATGTCTATTTCCATATAGCTTTTAACTGTTTCCAATGATCTATATTTAATGTATTTTCTAGTTATTGGAGGACTTCGTATTTGTTTGATATTGTGACTGCGAATTTATCTTTAATTCCTTGTTAAATAAGGGAATAAAACAGAGCCAGTGCGGAGCACATAGGCACAGTGTTGCAGTCACGACCACAAGCGACCGTACCGAAAGTGTTGATGGTCGGAGCGTGGGAGACGGCTACTAACCAGAATATCTCCCAAATTCTGTCTCTTTTGAAGGCGATCATGGGGGAGGGGGGGTGTTGCTTCACTAAAGAGTAGACGAGTAGTGTCCACGAGACATGGAAACAAAATTTCTTCAACCAGGTTGATTATTTTGTTTTGGATGTATCATTACTAGTTAGCTATGTAGGATTACTTTTATATACTTAAATATCTGTGTGTGTGTTGTTTATTTGTTCCTGCTGAAGGCTTATTGATCCGAAACGTCGTTCAAATGTGTGTCGTCTATCAATCACGTAAAGTTTTCACCATACCATTTTTTATATATTTTTGTCAATGCTCCCTCATTTTTAGCTTTATTGCAGCTTTGCATTTATATGCATTCATTTGCATTTACTTGGGAGCCGCGATAGCTCAGTGGTTAGTGAACTGGACTACAAAGGACAAGAAGTAGGGTTCGATCTCAACCGACGGCTTCCGGTTCACCTAGTCGTTAATGGTTAGCGGATTTTTCTTCTGGGAATGTAAAGCAGCACGGGCGTAATACCGACCACATTACCCAAAAAATCATGTGCCGAAGGTCTGTAAAATGTATGGTCACTAACACCATATTCCCTATTCGCCACTTGGCGTGACGAGGGTACCTTACTTTTTTTATATACTTTAACTCGATGTTCTAATTATTTAGTTACAGAAAAAAAAAAAGATTTCATAATGTCGAGAATATTACACAGGCCACATCTTCATGGATGACAATTGTCACATTAATTTTTTTAATTACTTTAAGCACTCTCTTTACCCAGACTGTCAGACTGTGCCGATTAATGTAACAGTTTTATTAAGTGGGCATTTCCTACTATCATGTTATTGATTTCAATTATAGTTGAAAAAATAGACGTTTCCTGCGTAGTTATGAGGTATCTTCTTGATTTTCCAACCATGGGTAAGAAGATAAAGACATGGAGAGCTTGAGCAAACCTGAAGATAAGCGCAGATAAAGAGCATCTACTGCATCATGTGAGATGTGTTAGACTTAAAAGAGGCAAATCGTAGGTGGGTCGAGCAGAAAATGTCATCAAATATTTATTTGGGATTACAAATATCAACACATGCGACGAGTAGATACCGGTGCCTACGTCATTCAGGGGGACATTCTCGTGCATTGTCACACTCGACAGGAACTGTAGGAACAGTACTCAGTCGTGGTCACTGCGGAGATCAACAGTCACATCTGGGATAACACTGATAAGAAACATGCAGTCATCTATACAGACGGGTCTGTAATACGACACCAAAGGAGGTGATGGCAGTGATCATTCATCTATTTAGAGTCACATGACTACACCCACGCATGCATACTGAGTGATTCGATGAGCATCATAAGAAAAGTGGAGGCGGACTACATTGCAAAAGTAAAAAATGCGTAAGATCACCTTTGTCTACGTCCCAGGACATGCGGGAGTACGAGCAAATGAAAGGGCGGACGATATATATATATATATATATATATATATATATATATATATATGGGTGTGTGTGTAAGTATGTGTGTGTGTGTACAAAACAATAAATTTCACAATGTTGGTACTGTAATACCTGTAAACTACAGGTCAATGTGCACACGACAGTGCACACAAAAACAAACAGGAGTAACAAAATATCTAAGGAAAGCATAAAGCTCTCAAACAAAGAGGTCTACAAAAATGGGCGCAACCCACACACTTAGGTGTACAACTAGAGTGACAATTGAACCTGAAGAAACATAGAAAAACTGACTAAGAAGGCAACACAAAAACTACAAACTTATGAAAAAGATTTCTGGTATTTCATGAGGAGCATATAGTAGTTATACTCGGCAAGGATAAAGCGTATGCAGGAGTTGAGCTATAGAAGAATTAAAGTTACAGGCCAGATTAAAATTACAGGCCAGATATGGCACAAATCTGATGAGAGCAAAGGGAAGGCCCTGCTTCCCGCTACATTGAGCAGACGGACCAAAGAAATGAGGCTGTAAGAATGAGGATACGGGGATCTTTGTCGAATTTGTGTAAGGATTTAGGGCTGGAAGAAGATCTCACAATCACAACCGATGCCATTCGCACGACACTTAAAAGGTCACACAACACTGTTCCTGGTCCAGATGGTGTTCGGTATGATGACATATGCGATTCAGCTGATGACGACTTGACAACACTAGCCAATGAGTTTAATGCCAGTATTCGGAGTTGCCAGATTAAGGAGGAGTGGCTACACAGCTACTTACTACCGCTACCGAAGCCAAACAAGGACCATTCTCAGATCAGTGCCTACAGAATCATCACAATGCAGAACACTGCGGGCAAGCTGCTGGAGAAAATAATTGCCCGCGTCCTCACCTGTCGCCTTGAACAGAAACCGTATTCCCATCCACACTCGGAGGTTATAGATATAACAAAGAGACATGGCTCAATGCGGCAGTATTTGGCTATGACGTCTTCGAAGGCTTTCACAGACGAGAGGAGACATGTGCTGCTGCTATAGATCTGGAGGATGCATACAACAGGGTACCATTTGAATATCTCATACATATGCTTCTCAAACTGGCGGTGAACCCCTTCCTCATTAGATGGATCGCCGCAGCACTGTTTCAGAGGAAGGTGATACTCAGATGTGGAATTTGGTCTTCCGAGCCAACATCCATTTGTCCTGGGCTGCCACAAGACTCACCATTGTCACCAGTTCTATTTAATGTGTACACAATAACGATCACGACCCTACAGCTGGATGGGAGGGGAAGACACTCCCTGTGTAGCAATGAGGTATCTTCTTGACTTTCCAACCATGGATGACAGAATCAAGATCTGGAGAGCACGAGCATACCTGAAGATTAGTTCAGATACAGAGCATCCATTGCACCACGTGTTCAACACAGAGAAAGGTACCAGGCTAAAAAGAGGCAAATCATGGGTGGGCCGAGCAGAAGATGTCATCAAACAGGTCTATGGGCTTACCAATATCAGCGTTGGTGAGGAGTGGATACCGGTGCCTACGTCATTCAAGGGGACTTTCTCATGTATTGTCACACTCGACAGGAAAAGTAGGTAACAGAACCCGGTCGTGGTTAATGCTGAGGTCAACGGTCTCATCTGCAATAACACCGATGAGTAAGATGCAGTCATCTATACAGACGGATCTGTAAGACGACACGAAAGAAGTGCATGGGCATTTACAGCACGCTCGGCAGGCAGAATAGCCAAGGAAGACAGTGGTGCATACCCCATGACCACGAGTAGCATGACATTGGAGGTGATGGCAGTGACCAAGGCATTCAAATGATTAGAGTCACAAGACTACACCCACGCATGTATACTGAGTGATTTGATGAGCATGATAAAAAAGTGGAGGCGGGCTTTGTACGCATGCAATGGGTAGAGTCCTTGCAGAAATCCAAAATACGTAAGGTCACCTTTGTCTATGTCCCTGGACATGCGGGAGTACGGGGAAATGAGAGAGCGGACAGGTTGGCTAGCTGCGCTGTCGTTGAGGACGGACAACCGATGGATCGGGCGGACATCATCAATGCCCTCCGAGACGTGGGAAGAGCACAGGACTTCGACAAACACAGATCAACGTCACTTCTTCGGATGATGGAAGTGGGAGTTAAGATGGGCACAGCCAGAAATGAGAAACTTAGTGGCCGTGTAAGAAGACTTATCAACCAACATAGAACTGGAGTCGTCAGTCACTGGACACTGAGGGAATTGCTGAGGAGGGGATCTGAGCACCTATGGACATGTTCGGAGTGCAATGATGATGACCCGCAAATAACGTAATAACTCAATAAGAATTAAAGTGTTCATTAAAAAGAAATATAGGAATTAATCTCGTTTCAGGAGGTGGCTAGTGTCCAAGATAGTGTCCGTGTTATTAGCTGCCCTCATAGTTGTAGTAAGCTTTCGTCGGTTGTGAGTTGATTTATTAGTTCAGGGTGTTAGATGACCACCTAATGTCCACTCATCGATAGTAGATGTGAAAGACAAATAATAGGGTTGACCCTATAATGTCCAGCACCCGATTTTAACAAGAGTCATATAGAAGCTGCGCAAGAATACGCCAAGGCAGACTGACGCAATGATATATGTATAGGACTATGCTAGAAGAAGTATGGTGGGTTGGTTGAGCTCTTGAAGAGGGTAGTTAGGGAATAATTGAGTAGATTGGTTATTGAGTAATGTAATGGACACTGCGTTTCCCTCCATTTTTGACCACCAATTGGCGCGAGTGTGTGTTGTCCAGTTTTATAACCACGCCCACAAAATCAGCGGAAGCGAAACAGTTATATTAGGAAATAGCGTTACGTTAGTTACTTCATAGATATTGATTGTGCATATATATTTATAATAATAATTATTTAATATTTATTTTATCCCCGCGGACGTATAAGGACCATATTTCCGATAAATATGGCAAACTTCATTGATTTAATGTCAGCGCTCGCTGACGAGATGAACGTACAGTTCAATATTCTCCAGCCTGGCACATAATGAAACAATCGATAAACATCTCGCGCTCGGAACTGTTTGCTGGGGCGTTATCTAATTGATCACACAGACAGTGTCGGTCAGTCGCCACACATCATCAAGACTACCAGTGGTAACTCTGACCAACAGAAACAGTAGTTCATATAACGCAAGATACGTTTCCAGATCTATAAATATAGCAGCATAGCCTCACTGGTGCTATACTAACAGGGCTGTAAATCTAACAGAAAATACTGTAACACTAAAACACCGTAGGAGAAAGAAGGTGCAGCCTACATACTTTAAAACACCAACACTATAAGATTGCTGGCTCGAGTAAAGGTGGATCCACGTACAGAACACCCATGAGAGCGAGTGTTGTCAACACTCTCAACGTGTTTATTTAGCGAGCTGAGCCTGGCGAATACGCGCCCACATTTAGAACAAACGTATCGTTGACCAGCTATCGTTTTCTTCTGCAAAAGAGATAACAGAAAAATCTATATACATACATGAAGCAACTAACTAGAATAAATAGGGAGCCGCGATAGCTCAGTGGTTAGTGAATTGGACTAGAAAGGACAAGGGGTAGGGTTCGATCCCAACTGACGGCTTTCGGGCTCACCCAGCCTTAAATGGGTACCGGATTGTTCTGGGAAAGTAAATCGGCGCGGGCGTAATACCTACCACATTACCCTGAAAATCATGTGCCCAAGGCCTGTGACATTTATGGTTACTAAACCATATTCCCTATTCGCCACTTGGCGTGACGCGGGTACTTTAATTTTTTTTTTAAAAGTAGAATAACTCACATCAATACGTTAACGGGGAAGAGCGCTATATATATTAGTGAACAGAGTATTTTACAAAAAACCGGCAGCAAGGTTAGCATGTCTTTTCTTTTTCTTCTCTCTAGTGCTTATCTTTTAGGATATCGTTAAGATTCTGTAACTTTTTAAAATGTCATATTACTTTAGGTGACGTTTGCTGAAGATTTGGTGACAGTCCATCGTATGGATGATCTTATGATCAGATGATAGATGTTCTACGTGGATGCAGTTTGTCTGTGACAGGCACAGATTTGCGAGAAGAATAGCAACCTTGGCTTTAGTTATAGAGCCTATTCTTTCACCGTTGCACCGCGCAAAAAGTTTTACACGCATCATCGCCGTGCTAAGGTCAAAGCCAGGAAATTTATAAATGGTGTCTCTTCAATAAATCGAGAAGTAAACGAACGCCATAATTAGAGATGCGATATTTAAAACGAACAGCACCGCAAATTCTAAAACTATTAAACGTGCAATCGATCTAATATCCAACCAGCTATTCCATGTTATAAATCACAAACTACCCGTCATACCTACCGCAGATGATCATTTACGAGTTATAATAGAGGAAATAGTTTGCATATTGTGCTTACTACTGGGGTATAATAATCGAGGCGCATGCCCTAGTTTTTTGCTTAACAAAAAAAACTACGAGACTCCCCTTATGTGAACGTTAGACACGTGATAGAACAATTTGCAACCGATGCTGCCAACTGCATAGTAGAAAAAACAACACCATGGATATTCTTTTAAAATGTTTGCAAAACATATAAATATTGAAAATATAGCAAAAATGTTTTTTTTTAAAGAAAAGAGTGTCTGTTTGTGTGATTCTTATCAGGTTATTAAACTTTGTGGGATTCCGTAGTGACTCAGCAACTTCCAAAGGATTCCCTTGTCTAAACTATCAAATACTAGTTTGCAATCTATGAATCCAATATAATGTAGTGACTGTAGTTCTAAACTTTGTTCAACTATTATACGTAGAGTAGTTATTTGATCAGCACACGTCTTTCAAATGTTTATCTATGGCCTCTTTTAGAATCTCCAGAATGATTCTTCTTAATAGTTTTTTCCTGGCACTGATAGCAACATAATTCCCATATAATGTGTGCACTCTTGTAAACTTCCTTTCTGTGGTAGTTTGATCATATAACCTATCCAATCTTTAGGCATTTCTTCCCTCTCCCAAATTTTATCTAATAGATTATATAACATCGTGGTAGAGGTGTTAATATCTGCCTTGATGGCTTCCGAATTAATTTCATCTGGTCCTGGGGCTTTAACATTTTAAAAATAACTTCTTCCTTTGGTTGGTTTTCCACAGTTAACGTGTAACTTTTCTTCTGGTAGTAATACATCTGGAGAGTTTGCCCTTAGGCCGGATCTTTTTAAAGTTCTACAAAGTGCTCTTTCCGTCTCTCCATTCGTTCCCTTATAATACTAAGCAGATTTCCTTTCTTATCTTCAATAAAGGCATTGATCTGTTTGTATTTTCCACATAATTTATGTGTTCTGTTTTACAGTTCTTTAAAATTCCCTTTATTTGCTGCTTCCTCTGCCTCTTTATCTAGATCATCTATATAATTCCTCTGGCCTTTTTTAGTCTCTTCAGAATTATTCTGTTTAATATATTTCTGGGCACTGATAGAAACATAATTCCCATATAATTTGTGCACTCCTGTAAACTTCGTTTCTATGGTAGTTTGATCATACAACCTTCTTTCCAGTCTTTAGGTATTTCTTCCCTCTCCCAAATTTTATCTAATAGATTATATAACATCTTGGTAGAGGCGTTAATATCTGCCTTGATGGCTTCCGAAGGAATTTCATCTGGTCCTGTCGCTTTACTATGTTTTGTAAATTCATGGCTTTCATTATTTCTTCTTTGCTTGGTTTTCCACAGTTATTGTGTACTTCTGCTTCTGCTGGTAGCATATCTGGAGGGTTATTTGGCCGGGTCTGTTCAAAAGTCCTTCAAAGTGCTCTTTCCATCTCTCCATTTGTTCCCTTATATTACTAAGCAGATTTCCTTTCTTACCTTCAACAAAAGCATTGATCTGGTTGTATTTTTCACATAATTTATGTGTGCTGTTGTACAGTTCTTTCATATTCCCTTTATTTGCTGCTTCTTCTGTCTCTTTAGCTAGATCATCTATATATTTCCTCTTATCCCTTTTAATGCAGCTTCTCCCTTCTTTGTTCACCCCTGTTTAAGGTTTCTGTGTCTTGGCTTTTATTTCCTCTCGTTTTGCTTTTATTTATGTCTGCCTTCTTATTCTTTCTTCTTTATTTAATTTTATCCATGGTCTCTGCTGTCATCCATGCCTTATTATGGCGTTCTTTTTTTTCTCAGCGTTTTTTCTCATGTCTCTTTCCATATTTCCTTTACCTGTTTACAATGATCTGCTATGGTTAATGTATTTTCTAGTTGACGGAGGACAAGGTATTTGTTTGATATTGCGACTGATAGTAGCAATCAATCATGATAAGTCAGTAGTTTGGTGAAGCATTTGTGTCTCATACTTGATGCAGTTTCACTGAAAGCGTTGCACGTTGCTGAATTTGCAAATCCTAGACAGACAGATCCACCTACAGAATGAATAGATGCATTTTGTGTGTGTCTGACCTTGTCTCTTTTCTGTTGCGCCTTTTGTCTTCTGAATTTTATAACAGCAATGTCTCGAATCTTGCTGTGCCATTTTTTATTTTTTGCTTCCCATGTGCTACGATCTGCAGTCACATTTTCTGTTCCTTTCACTGATAATAAATTCCCTCAAGAAAGCCCTGGAAACATCCGTATATATCAGCACTGGTCTGCCCTTTTGTCCCGTTCCATCTCTTAGTTTTCCATACAACATTTGTTTGGGAATACATTTTTCCCCGTTTTTCTCGCGTGACCGACACACCGTAGTCTCCGATTCCTAAGTAATGACATGATGGTTGGGAGTGTGGCTCGTTGCAAGACGTTAGTTTGTTAGTTTGTCCCGCTATATGATGTTCTTTAGCTCGCAAGGACAACGCGCATTAAAAAATATGTATAACCTGTTATTTTTCCCAAAATAGGTAGTCCAAGATTATGATCCATAAAAAAATGTGTACCATCATCCTGCAGACCTGGTTTAACGCTGTAGTCTATTGTGGGTGTACCTAAGCCAAGTATAAACAATCGGTATCTGTATCCCATTATTGAAAGTCGGCCCTATCGAAAAAGATCCTCCCATATTTCAGTTATCCTTTAAAACTGGAAACTATTGATATGGTGATACCAGGGATAAACAATAAGATATTTTAAATGCATAATCTCCCATAAACTCACCGAATTCATTACGAGTGACGTCGATCAATTTTGTAATGTGTTTTTTTGTTTCTCTATTTGTTTGGAAAAGTTTAACCATCTCATTGAAAGGTTTCTTTAGATGATCGGGGAACGTGTAGATCACATTCCAAAAAACCTAAACGTGTATCTAAATGTAACTAATGTCTCACGGTAAATGTAGGCGCTCTCCTAGTTCTGTAACCCTGGCTCTCCAATTATTAGTGTAGATCTGTCTGACATCGTATGGAAGAATATCTAAAGCGTCATCGTCAGCTGTTAGTTTTCTTCGTTTCGTACAACAACCACTCTCTCCGCTCGATGTGGTTGGTCGTTTATGTGACGCCGATGAAGAAGTAGAAAGAGTCTGTATGGGCGCGATGAATGCTGCTTTAGTTCGTATGTAAATTATCGCTACTATTAAACAAGGCACTGTACAGATACCGTATAGGTGAGTGGTAGAGATATATGTAGTGATGCTGCAGTTTTGGTTTTCGATATGTTTTTTTCTTTAGATTGTTGAGGTGCAGTTGCACATGCGTACCACCAATAGTTTTTCTGTGTTCATCAGCGGAAAATCAGCATATTCTTTTTTCCCCGCAGAACATCATTTCTATGCTTATCTCGGAACTAGTTTCCTGATATATTTGTAACACAGGTGACTTCCTACCTCTGAGTGTTATGTCCACGATGCATAGTTTAAAGAGCTGTTGAACTGGGCTCTTTTCAATATTGGATATTCAGGTAAGTCCAGAATCAAGGTTGAATCCATAATGACCGCGCTGGTCGAAACACTCGGTTCATTTGTTGAGTGATTTCCATATCAAAACACCAAACTATCTACTACCTTCCCTATATTTTGCTACCCCAATTATTCGAACTTTCCTTTTTTCATGATGTGCCCGTAAAATGTCAATTGTTTCTTTCGACTGTTGATTAAGTGCTCTCTTTTTGTGATGGACTCTTTTCAAACGCTCAGGGAATGCTTAAATTCTTCTGAGAAAGCCCACATCTATGGCCTCTAATCGTCTTTTCATTTGATTGTCTGGTGGCCATCGGCAAGACCATCAGCCACTGTATACTTGAGTCTGACAGGCAATGCGCGAAAAATAAGAGGGAAGCGAGTAGCTATGGACACCGTACGCAAACAAGACATGAGAATCTGTGGGAAAACCAATCTTGCCACAGGTCTGATGGTGACATATGTCTAATGATTTGACATGAACCCGCCACTTTTCAACATCTACACTTTTAAAAGTAACAGGTAACTCGACTAAGGGTATAGATAGCATACTGCCAAACACTGACGCTTTTTTTGTCTACTACGAAGGTAGAGATAGGGGACACGATGTACGCGAACACCAGACTGAGTTTTCCCGATTATTCAGACGATGCTGTGAGAAGGGAGCAATGGTTTACCAGTCAAAGGCGACTGCAACTTGGATGTCTCTGAGCAAACATATTGTCAACACATCTACAATAGTTGTAAAAGTGGGTTCAGAAACTATCGCGAGGGCCCACAAAATGCGGTGTTTCGGAATATAATTTGATTGAAGTCTTGTTTTCAACCAACACATAGCTCAAGTTTTAAGGAAGGACAGATACTGTGATTTTTCACCAGCTGTTTATCCAGTTACTGATTGTTTACGCGCAACGCCATCCGCGTCAACGTGAAAAAAGACACTCCATTCCTGGCGTAAATCACGAACCACAATACGACCAGTATCCAAGGTTCCCGTTCCAACCATGCTACCAGCTCATGCATTTTCCCTTCACAACCGAATGTCTAGTGACGAATCGCAAACATATCTTTACAACACCTCTAGTCCAGCGCCGAGCAGTTGTCCTTCAACCTCACCGATTCTCATGCCTATGCTGATACCATAAATCGGCATTGGGCCGAAGGGTTTCAGATCACATGCCACTAGGTTCATAACAACAGTAAAGTTGACAACTGGGATATTTCCGCTTTCCGTTCTTAAAACAGTAAAGTTGACAACTGGGATGTTTCCGCCTTTCATTCCTAACAACAGTAAAGATGACAACTGGGATTTTTCCGCCTTCCATTCATAACAACAAACGCGGAAGCCAAGTCTCGGCCAGAAGTTATTCAACTGGGACGAAAAAAAATAGAAGACGAATCCTTAACATTCAGTAGAAATCTAAACCGTGATAAGAGACATCTAACGCCATATTGAGAATACGTACACAAGTGAGACGCCATATATTTATAGGTTTGTCTTGTTCATAAGACTAAAGCATCTCAGTTTGTGTCTTTTACTGCATCTTATCCAGCTTTGTTGCAGTCTTATTCGGTTCACATGTTTATTCCTACAGGCCTCAAACAAAAAACACCGGCTGTACAATGCCCGAAGCCTGCCCCATCACATTCCCATATGTTTGAAAGAAAACACTTGCATACAATAAGTTTAGGAACTGCTGCAAATGGAAAATATCTTTCTAGGAGCTTGGATTTTCTACTGCAGCAACATATGGCTATGAAACATGGCCTATTGGCAGGTCTGTTAAAAGATCAATAATGAATGCCTTTGAATGGAAGTGTTACAGAAGAATACTTAAGATACCATGACAGAGTTCATAAAAATGTCCAATCTACAATAACGTAATGTTTCGCCAACTAGTTGCTAAGAAACAGCATCAGTAAAAGAGAAAGAGAAAAACCAAGCTGTTAACGCAAAAAGCTACATACGAACTGGACATAACTACAGACGTCGATGGGCATCTGAGATAATAAACTCCTCAAAATATATGTCTTTAGAGTCAGATCCAATTAGCGATGTGCTAGTTTGATAATGATGATGTGAACGTAACAAATTATTGAAACGAGTGATATGAAAAGAGCCGACCCCTGAAGTGAGAGTACGATTTTGACGCCATTCCCAGCTGACCCAGCTATTAAATGGAATACCTAGCCCATTGCGGTCAGGATGAAAAGATTGCATTCAAAATAACTATTGTTTTCGCCGCACTAAAAATGTATCCATGCAAGGTACAGAGTCTCTTACTCCACTTTGCTGTCCCCAAATTCTCATCTGCACATCGTTCCTCCAATCTGGAAGTTAATCAGCAAATGAAAGTAGTTTAATATGATTGCTTTTTTCAGGGTGTAGAACACTTATTGGTATTTTTGTTAAAAGTAGAAGGCAAATGTTTTCTGAACTCTTGATCAATCATCCTATGGAAATACAGTGTGCTTTGATATCTTAGAAGCGCTTTCTTTTTCCCCCAAGCCAATTAGAAGCACACACATGAGCGTGATATAACACTTAAATAATAATACATCTTTGTATATGATATGCCATAAGGTCAAGTACAATTAAATTATCTATATGATCTATATTTATCGTTTCTTTGTCACAGTTAGTCAAAACATTCATTGCCTCACAGAGTCATGTAGGCTTGAAGGAAAATAACAAGTTCCACTATTATAGATAGATAGGTGTATACTTATAGGAGAGTGCTATATGAATTGACAAAACATTTTAATCTGTTCATCTATTGCCATATCTTCAGATTAGCACACGAATGATAAGGTCAACATACTTGTACAAAATTTACCAACATGGTTGTTCTTGCACGACACACATTCACCGGTTGTTGCATTACATCCCAACTCGCTACACGTCTCGGGGCACATCTGCGTACAGTTCTCACCGTATTTTCCAGCCTCGCATTCTGTTAAACATTTAGAAATAAGAAACAGTGAAAGCAACAACAAAATAGAGCTGTTAGAACTGCAATGGGACGAAAAACTGCATCAAATGAAGCAAAGTCAAGCTCCATAATTCAAGGTTACCAAACGTCCCCTGATTCCTGGACATGTTGCCGGACTTAGCTTCTTGTCCCCTGATAAATTGTGTCCCAGGATTGTCTCTGATTTCACAAATTGTCCCCGGATATCCCCGGATTTTCCGTGATCATGTTCGTCCCAATGTTGTGCTACCAATGCCAGTCCTGGTCCCTAAATACAAAAACAGAGCCACCACCGAGACTAGATGTGTTAGACGAATGGAAACAGCCTGATAGATTAGATCAGAAATGAAGAACTAAGAAAAAAGCTGATAGCTAAACCCCCGCCATAAAATATATCTATCTATCTATTGACCTTTCGAGCCGTAACCGGCCCATAGGGCGTAGACCAAGATACACCTTCTCCTATATGAATTTTTTTTTTGTTATAGCAGTTTTCTTTTAAAGATATTTTATCAAATCTCGCCATCTGTCTCTGTTCTGTGCAAGCAGTTCTATCTCATTGAGGGAGTCGATTCCTGCTGCTCTTGTCATAAAATATATAAAACTGATAAAATGGTTTGGCCACGTGATAAGTTAGAAAGATCAAAACACAACGCACCGAGCCTTCAATAAACGTTGCGAGAACACCACACCAAAAGGTCGACGAAGAAAAAGATCGGATTGACTTGATGATTGATTATTAGAAACACTAAGAAACGTATCAACAGGAAAGGCAAACAGAAGAGCAAAAGACCGCAAATTAAATCTCCCCTCGACGCTGAAAGGCAAATGAGGGAGAAAAGAAGATTATCAGTATGGTTTTAAGTCAACAATAACACTCCATAACTATTAAATATTTTAAAAATACACTTTGAATGCATTTATAGTTCTTTTTCTCTGTACTCTGGTGTACTCCAGCAGCGATTGTTCTCTTTCGAAAGAAGAGAGAGCTCTTTTCCTTCCCGAATGCGTGTATAAATTCCGTTAATTTTGAACAATTTTACGGCTTTTTTTACAACTGTAAAATGTCAAAGAAACTAAAGTGGTAAGTAACTGATTCCATTTTGAAAGAATTTCGTTTTCTTTGTCAAGGTGTAAATGAATCTGCTGCCCTTTGTTCCTCTTTCAAACATTTAATGTCGAGATCGACGGTACAATGTCTATTGTAGAACACATCGGGAAAAAGAAAACATAAAAGTGCTTCGATTTGAGAAGTAAATACGAAAGCGTTTCAGTTCATCCAGAACGTTAAACACTATTTAATCATTGCAATTAGAGGAATGAACATTTACATTCCATACTGTAAAACATGATCTGAGTTTTAAATCTGTGGACTCTGGTGTTTGTTAATAATGAAGGTTAACTAACTTTACCTCCCCCAGAACAAAATTTGTTTGAGGCTATTGTAAGGTGTGTCTTCTTTGAACTTTTGATGACGTGACAGTAGCAATTCAAGCTGCTTCCTTTGTAGCCATGTTTCTTTCATGCTTCAAACCTTGGCAGTTTGAAAACATTGCATATCCTTCTTAGATATGTTAACATAGTCAGAGAAAAAACAGTTAATGTCCAAACTTAGCTGATTGACTTTGTTGAGATAACAGGTGAAACAGCAGAAATTTTATCAAAGTATTACATTGTCAAGTTTAATTTTAAAAAAAAGGAACTGTAGAAAGAAAATAAATTCATTCCATCATCAGTCAAGCAGCTTGTGTGATCTTTAGATGAAAATGGGTTCTACTCCACAACTTAATTTCTCTGTGTTTCTAATGAATTTCATTAAAAAATGATGTTCAATGTCTCAGTACCCGGGTTGTTCATTCACACGATAATAATGTATGCAATCTTTACTCTTGAGATTGCCTCCGGAAAGGGACAGATTAGAAGAGAAGCAAGTTGTTGGGTATAACGTTCACTCCTACAAAGTATGTTGGCAGCTTTACCAATAAAGGAACACAACCAAATACTGACGATTCGACCACATGCGGCCGTTCCTCAGAAAACGAAAGCAAAACAAAGGACAACTGAATAAAGGTAAACTCTACTACATCTAGAATGAGCGGGAGAAGTAAATCAGGTAGAAATACAAACTGGGATATGAAATGAAAAGATAAAATAAAAGAGACATTTGCTACATTAAAAGAGAAGAACAACTGATAATATATGAAACTGAATGAAGTAAAAATATTTTAAAATTTTTGCGAGACCTAGCTGTGACTCAATCCAGAAACTCCCTGTGTGTGCATGTGTGACTGTAAGTCTAATGCGGGTGTAATGAGACGTGAGAGGGAAAACAATCAGTCACATGATTAGAAGAGAAGTCTGATAGACATTTCATGAAACTGCTCATTGTTTTTCTTTAAATTCAGATGTCCTGCCTTGAATGAACAATAATGTTATCGAAGCAATATGTGACGTGAGAATTAGTGAAGTAGAATGAATTGAAGAAAGTGCCACACTTCCTAGGTATTTGAATTCCTATACTTGTGTTATTTGTCTGCCTTCTATAGTTATGCTAATGTTATGTTTCTCTTTAGCGACATTCATAACTTATGTTTTATTGATGTTGATATTCATGCTGTATTTTGTGTTTGTGCTGTTGAGTTTATGTAAGTGATATCATAGGTCTTCTATTTTTTCATGTTTAGTGTCTGATCGTCTGGAAATAAAATATCATGCATCTCCTCTGTCTCTGATGGGTTCGCTAACTTGCATATATAGTCCATGTATGTAATAAACAGTAAGGAGGTTAGTACGCTTCCCTGTTTTACACCTGATATCTAACTTCGAAGTTTTCTGTGTAGCCTACTGCTGTTGATGTATAGTCTTTTAATTCGGTGTTAGGTGTTGGCTTACTTCGTGTGTTGTTAGTATCTACCACAATTGTTCTCTATTTACTCTGTCGAATACTTTTTCCTAATATCCTGGCCGACGATACCTAAATCATGTGCCAGAAGGCGCTATATTTCACCCTAAAATTGACAATGCCTAAATGGCAATCTGTTTTAATTCACGAACACATGAACACACTTACAAAAACTGTTTTGGCTCATACAACGTTTATTGTTAAGGAATTTGCTAAGAAAATAGATACTATAATCCGTTCCAAAACGCATGGCCTCAAACTTCATCAACGATCTCACGATCCCCTGGATGGATCACCATCATGTTTTACATGTAGTCGTACATTGTCCATGACGTTACAAATGTATCATTCAAAATAATGTTGGCAATACAGTTTACTTAACGTGGCTGGTTCCTTTAATCTCTGTCAATGCAGAATTTATTGGTCACCTCAAAAATAGAATTTACAGTAAGCTTACCAATATCTTGATATTTTTTATAAGTATTGGCGTATCATCCAAATTTGGGCAAACTGTTACAAGTGCACATAATTATATGCGTTGATTTCGTATTATTAAACTACACATTTCTATGAAACAATTATTCTGCTTTTTATTTCTGTGGTGCATCTCCCATCTGATGTAATTATTGTGCCCACGTATTTGAAACGTTGCACTTGTTTTAGATTTGTCTCGTTTATTTTTATGCTGCATGATGATGATGATTGTTTCTTCGATATAACCATTACTTCTGTTTTCTTACTATTCAGACTGAGACCTTTCTTGTTGCTTTCTTCTACTATTATGTCTATCATTATAAATCATTATAACTAAAAAAAAACTATCTTTACGTCATATAGTACCATTGCTGGTGTATGACGGGGGGCAACGACAGAACCAGAGTAATAAAGGCCGCTTGGTCAAAGCAGTCGCCACGACGTGTGAGACTCATGATTTTTATTATAATAAATATAAATCATTATGATCTTAAAATAAGTACTTGGAATGTTAGGACTCTATATCAAGAAGGGAAACTGACAAATCTGTTTCAAGAAGCAGAACGAATAAATACAGATATCTTATGCATATCAAAGACAAGATGGCAAGAAAGTGGGTTGATTAAAAAAAAAAACTATCTTTACGACACATAGTACCATTGCTGGTGTATGTAGGGGGGCAACGATAGAATCATAGGGATAAAGGCCGCTTGGTCAAGCAGTCGCCACGACGTGTGAGACTCAGGATTTTTATTTCACCGCAGATAGAAAAAATCCTTTCTGTTTACCGCCAGCTTCGAACACCGTACGTCAGCTTTTCAGCCAGCGGAACAGTGGTTTTAGCCGCACGACCACGCGCACCTCTGATATGAGAGATGTGTACCTCAGGTGGGGGTTCATAGAGGAGGAAACATATACATTTATATACCCAGGAAACACAACAGAACATCAAGGGGGGGGTAGGAATATTGATAAAAAGAGAGCTTCGAAAATATATAAGTACCCACTGGACATACAGTGATAGGATTATATACTAGTCAAGTTGAAAGCAAAACCATTCGACATAGCAATAATTCAGACTTATGCACCTACTCAAGAATACTCAGATGAACAAATAGAGGCATACTATGAAGACCTAAATAAAGTTATGAAGCAAATGAAATCTTCAGACAATTTTGATTGTAATGTGTGACATGAACGCTAAAGTAGGAAAAGATAGATATAAGACCATTATAGGAAATCATGGTTTAGGAAACAGAAATGACAGAGGAGAAAGATTAATACAATTTTGTGAAGAAAACAGACTGATAATATGTAACACCTACTTTGAGCAAGAGAAAAGGAAACTATACACATGGAAAAGCACTGGAGATAAGAAGAGGAATCAAATAGATTACATAATGATAAAAGAAAGGTTCCGTAACAGCGTAAAGAAAGTCAAAACCTACACATGAGCAGGTATTAATTCAGATTACATCCTGTAATGAATAAAATGAAAATCCAACTAAAGAGAAACAAACAAAAGTATAATTCATCAACAAATCCACTAGATATAACAGCTTTAAATCCAAAAGATATTAAAGATACCTATACAATACAAGCAGGGAGCCGCGATAGCTCAGTGGTTAGTGAACTGGACTACCACGGACAAGGGGTAGGGTTCGATCCCAACCGACGGCTTCCGGGTTCACCCAGCCTTAAATGGGTACCGGATTTTTTTTCTGGGAAAGTAAAGTAGCACGGGTGTAATACCGACCACATTACCCCAAAAATCATGTGCTGAAGGTCTGTAAAATATAGGGTCACTAACACCATATTTCCCTATACGCCACTTGGCGTGACGGGGGTACTTTACTTTTTTTTTATACAATACCAGTAAAGAACACATACCAGACGCTGCTAGAAGAAGGAATTGAGCAAGACAGAAGAGACAATCCTGATGAAAAAGTAGCAACCAAATGGCAATACATAAAGAAAACCATACAAGAAACCTGCGACACCTTACCCAAAATGAGAAAAGAACAAAAAACAATATGAATAACTAACACAATCTTAGAAAAAATGGATGAAAGGAGACAAGCGAAGAACACTGCCCAATACAATAAAATAGATAATGAAATACGCAAAATGTGCAAAGAGGCAAAAGAAGACTGGCGCAGCCAATAATATATATAGAAATAGAAACTATTGAAAGGAAACAAAACTTAAGAGGATTGCACACAGAAATAAAAGAGAATGACTAATAAAAATAAAAAAGCCACAGAAGGTAGATGCATTGCAGACAAAAAATGAAAAATGCTAACAGAAAATAAAGATATTATAGATAGAAGGCAGGAATATATAACATATATATTTCATGATCAAAGGGACAAGAAACCAATTATAAAATGTACATCAGACTATAACATCTTAAAATGTGAGGTGGAAAAAGCTATAAAACAATAAAAATAGAAAAGCAGCAGGACCTGACAGCATACAGATAGAGATGATACATGCACGAGAAGATTTTGGCATTGAAGTGATTACAGACATATGCAACGACATATACCACACAGGATACATACCAAATGAACTAAAAACATAAACTTTCATTTCATTGCCTAAAAAGAATGGTGCAGGTGAATGCAGTGACTTTAGAACAATAAGCCTAATGAGCCATGTTACAAAAATCTTGCTAAAAGTTATACAAGGAAGGATTCAGAATAAAATCAATACTGAATTAGATGAGCAGTAATTTGGATAGGAAAAATAGCGGGACAAAAGAATTCATATTCTGCATGTGAACATTAATCGAAAAGTACACAGAAGTAAACAAGCCAATATATGGCTGCTTCATAGACTACACCAAATCTTTTAATCGAGTACACCACAAACAACTTATAGAATACCTAAAAGAGATACATCTAGATAACATGGACATACGACTAATGTGTAATCTATACTGGGGGCAAACAACAATAATAAAATATAACAAAGAGAACTCTACACCCATTGATATAAAAAGAGGAGTAAGACAGGGATGCATCCACCAAGCTTGTTCAATCTATACACTGAGCAAATCTTTAAAAACATCATAGAGAGGCCAGGCCTACAAATTAATAAAAAGATAATCAATAACCTAAGATATGCTGATGGTACTGTACTACTAGCAGAAAATCCTAAAGATCTACAACAATTACTTAATGAAATAGACATGATAAGCAAAAAATATCGACTAGATGTGAATATCAAAAAGCCTAAAACTATGATCATAAACAAAGGAAACACTCAAAGCCCACAAATGGATATCAAAATTGAAGGAATAGACCTGGAGACAGTTCAGAACTACAAGTACCTTGGGCATACTACAACCAGTGATGGAAAATGTACATCTGAAATAAACAAAAGAATAGGAATGGCAAAAAGTAATTTTAATGTAATGAATAACATACTAACATAAAAAAAAACCAGGGCTAAAACTAAGAATAGCAAAATGTTACATCTTCTCAATATTTCTATATGATGCAGAAACATGGACATTAGACAAGAAAACAGAACAGAGAATTGAAGCCTTTGAAATGTGGATATATTGAAGAATAGTTAGAAATAGGTGGAAGGAAAAGAAAATAAACGACGAAGTCCTAAAACAACTAAAAATTAAAAGAGAACTACTAAACACAATTCAAACAAGACAAATGCGATTTTTGGGCCATGTTAAAAGACACGACAGCATACTAAAAGTAATATTGGAGGGAAAATACAAGGTAAAAGAGGCAAAGGCAGACCAAGACTAACATGGACGAGTAACATCAAAAGATGGACGAATCAGCCTATGACAACCTGCACCATCAAAGCAAGAGACAGAGCAGAATAGCGCTCCATGGTAGCCAACCTTCGTTGGGTAGACGGCACTCGATGATGATGATGTCAACATGTTGACAGGCAAATTTATTTTGCCGCAGACTTCTTCAGAGTAATGATTCACATTCAGAATCAGACTAGTCTAACAGGTAAATTACTGCTTTCGGCTGAACAGACTATTATTATTTTTCAACCATTCCATTTCTTCACCTAAGAGAAGACCTCTCATTTGGAGGAGTAAACTGTTTCTATCTTTAAGAGGGTGTGATTTGTGTCTTAGAATCGGATAAAGATGTTTTATTGTCAGCTGGTTATTGTTCTTTGACAACTTGTCCAAACTGGTTCTATTGGATGTAACTGCGAATGGTAAGGTGGTAGTCTCAAGCATCTATGATAATGCTCTTGTATTAACTTGTCTATGAAATATCTTTTTTTCCGGTGTATTTTTTTTTTTTACAATTGAGAGCAATTCGGGTTTCATGTACAAGTCGTTAATAGGGTATGTGTTGCGGCGTGAACCACATCTTTATTTCACCTTTTGTACTCGATGATGTCGAGACTTTATCTTCTTGTGCAGCTACGTTGGGCTATGAAGCATTGCTCATTATTAAACAAGAAGGTCTATCTAATCTTGAAATAATAATTTTCTCAATTCTCACTCTAAATATGTGGGTGGCCCTTTATCTCGGAGTGGTAGTCCCGAGTGTGTACCCACTTTAAAACAAATACAAGTTCAGCATTCTGTAACAGCTCATCATGCCTGCTACCTGCAAATACAACTATCAAGTGCTGCCGTTTGCTGCTAGGTACCGATCTTCCATCTAATAACCTTTTCACTTTTGTGGTGAATATTGATCCATGTTTCATCTAAATATACAATATCATACCCAGCTTTACGCATTCCCTTGACTTCACGTAAATAATTGCTTCTAACAGCTACCAGATGTGACTTCTCACAATTCCCCCCCCCCCCCATTCATTGTAATACTCATTGTAATTACTCCTAGTCCACAACGAGTTTTATTTTACAACGAATTTGTAAGTGAATTAGAACGCACGGGAAGATTAGGCTTCGGTAATTAGTGCGCGATGCAGAAATAAGTATTTGTAAATTCTTCATGTAATGTTTACAACGTTTCGGCTAAAACCTTCATCAGAAACATCAAACAAACAATACACATTCAATACAGAAATTCTATTCAGAAAGCACAACACCACAGCTCCAAAGAAATGGCAGGAATAATGGCGGTTAAGACTGTGGTCAGGATTTACGTAGATTCTAGTTAACAGATTACTAGACAATAGAGCAGGTAGGGTTAAATTAGATCAAAGGAACTCATCAATAACAATTGGAACAAATAAAAAAAAAAAGTAGTTATCTCATAGGATATGAAGAAAACGAGAACAGAGAGAGCGAGAGAGAGAGAGAGAGAGAGAGAGAGAGAGAGAGAGAAGATAGGGGTGGCAAGGTGGAAGAAGAGAAAGAGAGATAATAGCGATAGGAACTGGACACAGGAAGAAGATGGAGAAGAGACCAGTGATTAAAGAAAACAGTGAAAAGAGTTTCATTTAATCCTCTCCGTTCGAGTCAGTTCTCCAACGGGAAACGGCTATGGGTAGCAGAGTAACAAGAGATGATGCCAGGTTCCTGTGTCCTATCTCTATTCCACCCCCCCCCCCACGCTATCTCTGTTCCTCTGTTGCTTTTCTTCCTCCTTGCCAATCCTATCCTCTCTCTCTATCTATCAATCTCACTCGCTCTCTCTCACTCTCTGTTACTCTCTCGCTTTCTTCGTACCCTATGAGGCACCTTTATTTTTTTTCCATTTCTCCAATGTTCATTGCTTTGTTCCTTTGATCCAATTTAATCCTACATGTCCTACCGTATACTAATCTTTTAACCACACTCTACGTAAATCATGGCCACCATCTTAACCGCCATTTCATTGGAGCTGTGTTGGTGTGCTTTCTTTGTCTCTGTGAATTTCTGTGTTTTATTTGAATAGTTTGTTTGATGTACTGTTGAAGGCTTTTGCGAAACGTTGTAGCAGTTTCTCTTTTTTTTCTGTTAGTCTGGCTGCTTAATGCCATTTCATACTTATTTTTATGTTTTCTGCAGCTGTAAACGCGGACCCGCATAGTATTTAATATTTGTATATGCTATAATTATATTTAATATAATGTGCTAATCTCCATGTAATTTCATTAGTTACATTATGCGTGTATGTTTTTTTTTATATACAAAACCGTTTTGGGGCTTTTGAAGTATTATGCTTTAAATAAACACGTACTTTAAATTGTTTCAAATTAAACCTACTAATTGCAGAAATTGATAATTTACGAGTTGTCACCCAACTTTTTTCTGCTCGGAGTAATGTCCCCTTGCACTTTATTCCGTCGCTCTCGAATATATAATTAGAAGACCCCTAGATTAGGATTAGGATTTGGAATAGCCTACAATTAACCTTAAACCTAAACATAGGGCTGTTGACAACAATTAAATTAAATGCACAAAAACCAGAAGAGTTAGTCGATAATTCAAGTATGTCAATTCAAGGTAGGGGAGATCATTCGTTTAGCAGAAATAATTTATTTGCGACACTAAACTCGTAAATTACCCATAAATGTTTATTAACCATGCTAATCTTCCCCTATTTACACATTTATTTTGTTCTAGTTTGTGAGCTCCCCTTTGTTAGAGCAGGAAGTCTCAAGTGCCGCCCGCCAGCCAGGTTATATTATAATAATTTAATCCCTGATGTAGGAGTGATGCTTTTGGGTAATCAAATTTTGTGTGTGTGTGGTGTTGTGTGTGTGTGTGTGTGTGTGCACGATCTATCTGGGAAGTTATATTTGATTGGTACACTGAACTGGCAGAGATCACTAGAGCATTTATTTCCTAAGCCAAAGTGTTGTGTCTGGAAACATGTTCGAATCCTAGTTTAGGCTGCTATTTGTTTTCTTACTTGGGAGATTCTACCAATAACTATTTGTATATCGGTTACACATGCTTTCTAAATTGAATATTCCCCGTGGAAAGATATACTAACGGATAAATGCAAATGTTAAATACTACAATAAATATTTTCAATTGCAATGGTAAGTCAGTCCTATTATATGGCTGTGAAACATGGTGAACAACAAAATTGACAATCACGAAGATACAGACTTTCATTAATGGATGCTTACGCAGAATAAAAGGATGGAAATGGCAGAACAAAATCACTAACATAGAATTATGTAAATGTACCAGTCAAACACCAGTGGATAAAGAGATACAGCGAAGACGATGGCGCTGGATAGGACACACACTACGGAAGCCAACTGAGAGTATTACACAAGAAGCCCTTTTCTGGAATCCCCAGGGGAAAAGACAAAGAGGAAGACCAATGAATTCTTGGAGGAGACAGATAGAAGCAGAGATGAAGATGATGGGGAAGACATGGAATGATCTTAAGAGAATGGCAAAAAACAGAACGACTTGGAAAGTGTTTGTTGAAGACCTATGCTCCACAGGGAGCTAAAAAGGTAGAAGAAGAAATGCAAATATGTAGCAGAAACGAGTGACATTAAAAATGTTAATGAACTTTAAATTGGAAAGTCAATGGTGGAAATATATGTGGGAATGAGAAAAAAAAACGCATCATCATCATTATGTGTCATACCGGCAACGTAGGCGATTATGTCCTTCCACAATCTTCGATCTAAAGTGCATCGTATCAGTTCTGTTGTTGACTATTTGCCATGCCATGACATAAAGCTATCTAGTATTTTCCCTCTTTGTCGTTGGCGATCTCTCTTTCCTTGTATTTTGCCTGTTGTAACCAAGTATTGTTTCCAACTTTCCTCTTCTCATGATGTGCCCGAAAAATGTTGATTGTTTCTTTATGATGTTTTATAGAATCTCCCTTTTTGTGTTGGCCGCTTTGAGAATTTCCTCATTAAACTGTTTAGCTCTCCAGGAAACTTTTAACCTTCTTCTGAGAAATCCCATCTATGTGGCCTCTAATCGTCTTTTCATTTGTTTGTCTACTGTACATAATTCGCTTCCATGTGTCAGAATTGGTTCTATATAGCACCGATGAACTCTCTTTCTCACTTCTATTGACATAGATTTGTTGCAAAAGATATTTTCCATTTTCTGAAATGCTATTTTGGCCTGAGTTATTCTGCTTTTTATTTATGTGGTGTATCTTCCAACAGATGTTATTATTGTGCCCAAGTATTTGAAACGTTGCACTTGTTTCAGATTTGTCCTGTTTATTTTTTATTTTAAAAAAAAATCTAAAAAAATGAAATTGAAAAGAAGAGACAAGAAAGAAAAACATTAAATTCAACGGAAAAGAAATAACACAAAGAGAGTGAGGAAAATGAGGACGGAAGATAGAAAACTGGGATGGAGAAGGTATAACTATATAAGTAGGAAAGATGACACGTAGAAGGGTAAATATGCAATTGTTGCATCTTTTTAAAATGTACCATCTCTGTTCAGCAGCCCATGCCGTAATGTCAGTGTGGATGATGTTGTGTTACAACTTGTTTATTGAGCTCATTACCAACAATAATATTATTGATTAACGGTACACAAATGTTGTGCACAAGGTGTACTCAACATGGAAATGAAACGTTCTAGTCACATTGATCTAACTTGATGATGGAAGAGGTTGATAGAACAAAAGAAAGGACAAATGGATTTGAATAAATGAGTTTGTTTTCTTTATTTTAAGGCATAACAGATCGCTCATAGTGGATAAATAATGGATGAGTGAGATAAAGCACGCGGACATGGAATATTGATAACAACCTGTACAAAGTGGCCCGCCATAATTGGGCAAACAATAACATTCTCCGGTAACAGGGTCACACGGGTGTGAGCAGTACTCAGAGCAGATGTCTTTACATCCTTGTCCATAAAATCCATCATCACAAGCTGTGAAAGAGTAGATTATTGCACCAATTTAACATGGAAACCGTGAAAATAAAAATAGTGGGGCTAAGTAGTTAAAAAAAACATATCGCGCCATCATGTTCGCCATTAAGACGTGAGATTATCTCGGAGTGGTAGTCCCGAGTGTGTGCCCACTTTAAAACAAAAACAAGTTCAGCATTCTGTAACAGCCCATCATGCCTGCTACCTGCATGTACAACTATCAAGTGCTGCCGTTTGCTGCTAGGTACCGATCTTACATCTGATAACCTTTTCACTTTTGTGGTGAATATTGATCCATGTTTCATCTAAATATACAATATCATACCCAGCTTTACGCATTCCCTTGACTTCACGTAAATAATTGCTTCTAACAGCTACCAGATGTGACTCCTCACAATTTTTTTTCCCCACCAGTGAACTTTCTGAAGGTCAAGCCTGCGCTTCGTTTCTGCTAAACCCATCATCAGGAGCATCAAACAAACAATACACATTCAACACAGAAATCCTAGTCAGAGAGCATCACAGCTCCAAAGAAATGGCAGGAATAATGGCGGTTACGACTGTGGTCAGGATTTACGTAGGTTCTAGTTAACAAATTACTAGACAATAGAGCAGGTAGGGTTAAATTAGATCAAAGGAACCAAGCAATAACAATTGGAACAAATAAAAAAAAAGAAAGTAGTTATCTCATAGGATATGAAGAAAATGAAAACAGAGAGAGAGAGAGGGGGAGAGAGAGAGGGAGAGAGAGAGAGGATAGGGGTAGAGGTGGCAAGGTGGAAGAAGAGAAAGAGAGATAATAGAGATAGGAACTGGACACAGGAAGAAGATGGAGAAGAGACCAGTGATTAAAGAAAACAGTGGAAAGAGTTTAATTTGATCCTACCGTTAGAGAGTACAGAAGCGGGCTATGAGTCAGTTCTCCAACGGGAAACAGCTATGGCTAGCAGAGTAACAAGAGATGATGCCAGGTTCCTGTGTCCTATCTCTAGTCCTCCCCACGCTATTTCTGTTCCTCTCTTGCTTTTCTTACTCCTTGCCACTCCTATCCTCTCTCTCTATCTATCAATCTCATTCTCTTTCTCTGTTACTCTCTCGCTTTCTTCGTACCCTATACCTTTAATTTTTTTTCCATTTCTCCAATGTTCATTGCTTTTTTTCCTTTGATCCACTTTAATCCTACATGTCCTACCGTATACTAATCTTTTAATGACACTCTACGTAAATCATGGTCACCGTCTTAACCGTCATTTCCTTGGAGCTGTGTTGGTGTGCTTTCTTTGTCTTTGTGAATTTATGTGTTTTATTTGAATAGTTTGTTTGATGCACTGTTAAAGGTTTTTGCGAAACGTTGTAGTAGTTTGTCTTGTTTTTATTTTTTCTGCTAGTCTAGCTGCTTAATACCATTTCATGCTTACTTTAAATATTTTGTTTGGAATATAGAATACACTTATCAAACCGGTTTGGGAATCACTATTCCGTGATTCAATAATTATTGGTCATCTTTTTTCTCGGTGATTTTTGCGTAAGAAATCTCTTCATGGTCAAGTAATATGACATTTTATATTGAATGGTTAAACGTAGACAGCAAATATCTAAGAATACTATAGAACATGTGCTGGCAACAAACAGCGGTCATAAGAGCTAGAAATTAGTTGGGACTGCTTCAACAAATAAAACAGGGCGTCAGGCAAGGTTGTGTGCTGTCAACAGATTTGTTTAATGTGTATAGTGAGATTATTTTAAGGTCCATAAGGGGCATGCCTAGAATAACATCGGGAATAACATTCGGATGTCATAATATAAATAATATAAGGTATGCTGATGGTGCAGTCTTAATCGCTAAAAGTGAAAATATGTTACAAGAAATGGACACTGTTGTGAAAGAAAGCAAGCATTAGCCTTAATAGCAAAAAGACAGAACTATTGGTATCAACAAAGAAACGGTCTTCACCCCAGTACACAATAAAGAGAAGTGGAATAATATATCTCTCTCTGCGATCAGGACTCAATCAGAGTGGAATAATATTAAAACAGGTAAATGAATTTGAATATTTAGGAACTTTGTTAACCTCAGATGATAGATGTACAACAGAGGTGAGATACAGAACGGCCCAGACAAAAGCAGCGTTCCAAAAAATGAGGAAGATACTGTGCAATCCATTTTTGACAATAGAAACAAGAACAAGTTTTTAAATGTTATGTAGAGCCAATCTTAACATACGAATGTGAATCATGGACAATATGACAACAGACAGGAAAATAACTGGAGGCTGTAGAAATGTGGTTTTACAGAAGAATGTGAAGCATGCCATGGATAGCTAAGAAAAGTAATGAAAACGTTATGAATCAGGCTAAAGCAAAAAGACAGTTTATTTCTAATATTAGGAAGAAACAATTATAATTTTTTGGTCACGTAATGAGAAGGGAACAGTTGTAATATATTGCAATAACTGGAAAAAATCGAGGGACGAAGAGATAGAGGGAAGCACAGAGAAAAGATACCAGACAGCTTAGCAAGAAGTCAACAACAAAAATGACAAATAACTGTAGAGATCGAAAGTTGTGGAGGGACACGATCACCTCCGCCAGCAGTCACGGTACTTGATGATGATGATATTGAGTGGTAATTTATTTGCTGTCCATTTTTCGTACTGAAATAATGGTTATTTGTTTCATGTCTTATGGAACCTTCTGTTGTTGCCATGAAGGCTTGAATATTATATATAGCTAGAACCTGATACCTCAGAAAGGATTTACAGTTTGTTTCCCTCTAATAGAATAGTAACAATTATCGTCTATTTCGAAATGTACGAGCTTTCAACCGCAGACAAATTGTTATACAATACTTTTTTCTATAAACTTTAATTCCAGCCATCGACTTCATTGGAACCTGGGGCACACCACAGTGAAGGTGTTGTTATAATGTTATCAAGAAAAACACCAAAAACACTAATAGATTGGGAAGCTTTATGGCCAAGACGTTTAAGAGCAACATTAAAAAAATTAAAAACACAAAATAAAAATACACATTTTCCAATGATATGCACCAACCAAAAAAATGATGAAGATGATTTAGTTAAAGATGAACCCTATAAACAGTTGCAATGTCAGATGGATGGAAGAAGAGCCAAGGATATTACAATCTTGATGGAAGTTCTAAATGCAAAAGTAGAATCGGACAACAGAGGCGTTGAAAAAAATCATGGGAAAACATGGACTTTGAGAAATGGATGAGAATGGAAAGATATTCGTGAACTACTGTGCTGTTAATTAAATGAGCCTAGAAGGAAAAATATTCCAACATAAAATAATACATAAAGTTACATGGGTGTCACCAGATCATAGAACGGAAAATCAAATTAACCACGTATGTATTAATAATAAGTTGAAGTCATCCTTACAGGATGTAAAAGTATATAGAGGGGCAGATGCAACTTCAGATTATCATCTTCCGATAGCCAAACGTAAACTTAAACTAAAAAGATATACTATAACGAATAAGGGTAGAAAGTATTTCAATGTAGGGTTTCTTGAAGAACAATGAATTAAAGATAAATTTGCAGTCACAATATCAAACCAATAGCAAGCCCTCCAACAACTAGAAAATACAATAACTATTGAAGATAATTGAAAACAGGGACTTCCGGTGTGTGACTGTGCTGGCAACACGATACAATTTTCGATGGAAGTCAAATTTAAGATATAAGTGAATTTCAATGCCCGTAGTAAAAGAAATGCAAGCGTTCTTGTGTTTATTTCGAACGGATTTATTTGTGATGTATTCTTACACTTTGTGCGAATAAGTAGAATTGCCATCCATTGTGATATTCATCATCATCATCATATGCCATACCGGTTGGCGTAGGTGATCATGTCCCTCCACAATCTTCTATCTACAGTGCATCGTATTAGTTCTGTTGTTGACTGTTTTCCATGCCATGACACCAAGCTATCAGGTATTTTATCTCCTTGTCGCCCGCGATATATCTTTCCTTTTATTTTGCCAGTTGTAACCAAGTATTCCAACTTTCCTCTTCTCATGATGCGCCCGAAAAATGTTGATTGCTTCTTTCTGATGTTTTTTAAGAGCTCCCTTTTTGTGCTGGCCTCTTTGAGAACTTCCTCATTGGTCTTTTTCGCTGTCCAGGGAACTTTCAACATTCTTCTGAGAAATCCCATCTCTGTGGCCTCTAATAGTCTTTTCATTTGTTTGTCTACTGTCCTTGATTCGTTCCATAGGTCAGAATTGGTTATATATAGCACCGATGAACTCTCTTTCTCATTACTATTGACATAGATTTGTTGCATAAGATATTTTTCATTTTCTGAAATGCTATTTTGGCCTGAGCTATTCTGCTTTTTATTTCTGTGGTGCATCTCCCATCTGATGTTATTATTGTGCCCAAGTATTTGAAACGTTGCACTTGTTTCAGATTTGTCTCGTTAATTTTTATGCTGCATGAAGGTGGTGATTGTTTCTTCGATAAAACCATTGCTTCTGTTTTCTTACTATTGAGACTGAGATCGTTCTTGTTGCTATTTTGTACTATTATGTCTATCATTTCTTGTAGTTCATTCTCTGTCTCTGCTATTAGGACTGTGTCATCCGCATATTGCAAATTATTTATGCTGTGACCGTTGACTTCAATTCCTTTGTTGTCTACTATTGATCTCATTATATACTCGCTGTAAAGTGAAAAAAAAATCCGGTGACAGAACATAGCCCTGTCTGACTCCTTGCTTTCAATGTTTAATTTCTCCAGCATATTGATTATTTCCACAAGCTTTACTTTGTCAAATGCTTTCGTGTAGTCTATAAAGCACATATATAGATCTTTCTTTACCTTTATAGATCTTTCTATCAATGTTCTTTAGATATATATTGCATTATTGGTGCCCTTTCCTTCCACAAATCCACATTGTTCCTCACTTATTTCTGGCTTTATTATGTTCCTTACACGTTTCATGATTATTATTAGTAATATTTTAGTCATATGGCTCATGACACAAATAGTGCGATGGTCTTCACAATCAGTGGCTCCTGACGTCTTCGGTATGGCTACAAAGATAGATTTTAGTAGATCTTCGGGTATGTGTCCAGTGTTATATATGTCATTGAGTAATTTTGTTATGACTTGTACTACCAGCTCTCCTAATGCATTTATCTCTTCGATTGTTATATTGTCAGGACCTGGAGCTTTGCCTCTTTTCATATGTTGAATTGCGTCCTCCACTTCACTCTGCATTATTGGTGGTCCTGTGTCTTCATTTGAATTGTTTAATTCTGGTCTTTCATCATCATAGTGTTGACTGATAAATTCTGTCCATCTTTCCATTGTCTTCTCCTGTCCCATTATTATATTTCCTTCCTTTGATTTCACACATCCTGAAACTTTGACTTCTTTTCTTCCTGTTAATTCATTTAACTGATTGTCCATAAATTTTAAGTCTTTCTTTTGCTGTTTTTCCATTTCTTCACATTTATGTTTTAACCATCCTTCCTTTGCTTCTCTGCACTTGTTTTGGATCTCTTTGTGCAATATTTTGTATGTCCGTTCTTCTTTCTTATGTTTTCTTCTTTCGTCAATTAGTTGTAATATTTCTTCTGTCATCCATTTCTTTTTGTTGATTCTTTTAGTCACTGGTATTACTTTTTTGATGTTTGTTGAATCGATTGTTTGAGCATTTCCCACTGCTCCTGGATGTCCTGTATTTTTTCAATAGCATTATATCTATTTTGTACTATCGTGCTGTACTTATCACTGATCTGTTTATCTACTCTTAGCATATCTAGTTCTAATTTTATATTTCTTGGAGATTTCTGTGCCTTCCGCAGTTTTATTCTTATCTTTCCAACTACTGGTACATGGTCACTATTGCAATCTGCTCCTGGCCTTGTTTTAACCGATGTTAGCCGATTCCTGAATCTTCTCTGTACAAGTATAAAATCAATTTGATTGTGTACTTTTTTGTCTGGGCTTTGCCATGTCCATAGCCGCTTAGGGTGTTGTTTGAACCAGGTGTTACCTATAATCATTTCATGTGTCGTTGCCCACTCTATCAATCTATCCCATCTGTCATTCGTCTCTCTAAGGCCATGCCCCCCAGTCACATTTTGCACTTTAACTGTCCTACCTTTGCATTAAAAACCCCTAATATAATAGTTATTTCTTGGGGTTTACACTGTTCCATGGTCGCCTCTAGCTCCTCGTAAAAAATGTCAATGTCTTCTTCTTCGCTATTACATGTTGGTGTATAAACTTGAATTATGTTGATATCCATTGGTCTGCCTCTCAATTTTACTAGCAGAATTATGTCTGATACTGGCCAAAATCACTGTTACTTTTTTGCTTCTTTCTCTATCTAACATGATGCCTACTTTTCTTTCGTGTGTGCTTCCCCCAGAGTAAATTACATTTCCACTGTCGCGTTGTAATAATCCTGCCCCTGTCCATTTCATTTCACATAGTCCCAAGATGTTCAATTTCATTCTCTTCATTTCGTGACTGATGTTTTCTAGTTTTCTAACCTGGAATGCTGATCTAATGTTCCAAGTTCCTATTGCTAGTGTCTCTTTATTTTTGATCTTGCATACAGTTGCTTGGTGACGATTGGGTGTCACCTGTAGCACATGACGCTCCTTATCGGACGATGTGGCTGTGAAGTCCCCATTAACGTCGTTAGCTGTAAATATAATGTTTTGTGACATTACGATCACGAAAATGTCAGAAAGCGGGAAAACTACAACAATTCAAAGAAAACAATCAGAGCGTTTAATATGTACTTGGAACATCTGCGGATTAGGGGATAAAAGCACAGAAATAGTTTTATTTATGAAGAAAAGGAATATAAAAAAGGCAAAAGCTGTACTGATGCTATATTTACATTTAGACAACTATGTGAAAAAACAATAGAATATGACAGAAACCTAAATATAGTGTTTATAGATCAGGATAAAGCGTTTGATCGTGTGGACAGGAACAAACTTTGGCAAACTCTAGAAACTTACGGGGTAGCAGGACAACTACTAGATAATTTATGGTTTTATAAAAACCAAGGTCTTTTTCCATGCATTCTCGAGAAGAAGATGGATAGATGCAGTGACAGAGACATGTAACAACAAAGGAAAATCACTAATTCAGACAGTTCGAGCAGCTCAAGAACGGCAAATGATATAACCACGACACCTTTTAGGTATCAGTGAGAAGAGAAAAGAGGAAGATCGAAAACAGGTTAAGGATATATGGAAAGAGACACGCGAACAAACCCTCGGGACAAGAGAACCCAAGTATCAGGTATTGATTACAGCAGAGATCCTGGAGTTAAAGAAAGGACGAATAAGAAAGCAGACATAAATCAAAGCAAAACGAGAAGTACTAAGGGCAAGACACATGAAACTTACACAGAGGTAAACAGAGAAATGAGAAAATGCATTAAAAGGAATTTGAGGAAATATATAGATGCACTATCTAAAGAAGCAGAAGAAGCAGCAAATAAAGGTAACATGAAAGAATTGTGCAACAGCACAAAGAAATTAAATGGAAAACATAAACAGATCACTGCCTTTCTTAAAGATAAGAAAGGAAATCTGCTGTGTAATATAAGGGAACAAGTGAAGAGATGGAAGGAGCACTTTAAGACCGGCCTAAATACCCCCCCCCCCCCGTCCCTCCGATTCAAAGATTACGAAAAGGCGTTTGTAGTTTAGACAGAGGAATGCTTTGGAAGTTGCTGAGTCATTACGGAATCCCCATTACGTTTATTAACCTGATAAGAACAATGTATGAAGGAATGAAATGTAGTGTGGTGTACGAAGCTTATACAGCTTATAGAAGCATTTGAAATAAGAACAGAAGTAGGATAGGGATGCTATCTATCTCAATTTCTCTTTCTTCTGGCCATAAATTGGATTACACAAATAACTCAGAACATCATAAATCCAGTGGTCTCTGACCAAGCAACTTAATGACTTAGACTGCTGATGACATAGCTCTCTTATCACACAACCATTAACAGATGCAAGATAACATGAGCATAATTGGGTAGAGATTACAACAGATGGGACTGAAAATAAATCAAGATAAGACCAACATTATGAGAATTTATGCAGTTGGCAATAATTAAATAATAATAGGAGACATACCTCTACTAGACTTAAAATCTTACATATGTCTGGCCAGTGATACAGACAAAGAAGGATGAACAGAGAATGATACCAAAATAAGGATATCAAAAGCAAGAAGAGCATTTGTTGCATTGGGAAACATATGGAAGTCCACAGAAATTAGGTTAAATACTAAAATAAATATTTTCAATTTTTAAAAGAATGGCAAGAGACAGAACGACTTAGAAAGTGTTTGTTGAAGATCTATGCTGCACAGGGAGCTGAAAGGTAGAAGAAGTTGACTCCATTGGGTGATGAATCATCTATTTTATTTGTAACTTGTGTGTCTGAGTCTACGTCCCGGTGCCTGTTTAGTTTTGAATCAATAAAAACATGTTACCTCTAGTGAGATTGGTACGAGTACGCTCTTCACTATTCTAGCCTAGCAGTTACACAAGCACCGTCACTTCGATGAATGTATTCACAAATGAATGGAACAAATTACCGATATCGCAATAATCTCCCAGGTAGCCAACATTACAATTAAAGCAGCGCCCGTATCGATTCGTACACGAGTCAACCACACATGCTATGTTACATGACGCTGAGCAGTCTGGTCCGTATTGTCCCGTACTGCACCCTGGAGCACATTCGCCAGAATGCAGACTACAGAAGCTAGTTTCAGAACACTGACATTCCAAATCGCACCCCAGTCCATACATTCCATCTGGACACACAGCCTCTGGATGAGAGAGATAATAACATCGGTTAACTTTATCATTATTTGTATAGTTATAGTTTATAAAGGGTGAGATAAAAGGATTTAGTGGACTGACATCAAATCACACAAAATTTATACTTTCCAAGTGATAATTAAAATATAAATTAGGGTACTTTAGTAAACAAAATTTTAAAAAACATATTGCATACACAGAACTACAGATGCTGACGTATGTAAACAAATACAAACTTACCGCCAAAGGTTTCTACCTCACATAGTGTCAATATTCGATCATAATTAGAGCCTGTTTGTCTTCCAGTAATGTTTATCCGGCTAGTCAGATCTTTGGAATGCACTACTATGGGGTAGTAGTCTAGTGGTATGGTCGCATTATCACTCCAGAAAAAGTTCCTAGAGCCACCCGCACTAAAACCTTCTATAGTAAATCCTTGGAGTCTGTGTTTTTCCTCTGAGATTATATATTTATTTGAGAAGATATCATTCAAATATCATTATGTATTTATTAATAATGTACTAATTAGAAATTTGAAACAAATATCAGATGATAAATACAACGAATATATCTATCAAATAGAAAGCTTCTTTAAAAGAAAATGTTCTCACTTATTATATTTGCTATATCAAAGTCAGTCTGATACTTACATCAAATATTAATGTACTATGAGAGGTATCAAATTGTTAGAAAGAGAATACAAAATGTCACCGCACTAGCTCACCACATATTTAGATGTGCGGAGGGGAGGTCATCATTACAGCCCAATCATTACTTTTACCCTAAATCAGTGAATCAGGTTTCAATTCGGTTTTTAAGTTTAGTGTTCTGGAGAGCGGTTGGGAAATGGTTAAACATTACACTCACACTATTACCAAGTCTGGGCGCTACATCTACAGTGATCACGATTCCCACGTGTATCAGAGAACAAACAACGTCATTCAGAATCTACTCACTTCCTTTCATGTACACTAGTCACTGAAGAACAAACAAGAATATGTTTGCGCTTTTTCTCATTTCTGGAGTGTTACAGTTTATTGTATATGGAGGTGTAAGAGAATAATGGTCAGTGTATGCGCCGCAGTGTGTTTCAGTCTATGTCCTTAATACAATCATACCCTACAGTCATATTACGTACAGATGTACAATAATAGCAACAAAACAAAAGGCACTACAGAAAAACCCCCCAAAAATGTTTCAACAGGGCTTTCAACACAGACAATAGCATAAGTCTTTAGGAAATATGAGAAACTTAAACTACATGTGATGCAGGTAAAAGATGTCAGCCATGTTTATTTTTCAATTAAACCCAATATGGTTATGGAATGTTCCGGTATCACTGCAAACGAATTAAAATCCATAATTGCTCAACCGCCCGTGACAGTGGAATCATCCAAATTAATATCTCATCTCCCAAACAAAGAACGGTAACTGTAGTCCCCCATCATAGCAGTCTCTCAGCTCACGCCAAAAAACATAAGGCGAAACCAATACAGAAAGTGAACACTGCCATTCATTCCCCGTCATACGATATTATCATCCATTGTCAGCAATCGGAATATCGAAATAGGATCAAAACGGATAAAAAACACAGCTCACGGTGTGCACAGAGCACTTAACTCAGTAGCTCCGGGCAGCATGACGGAATATGAGGAAACTGCAATAAGGAACATTTTCAGTGCAGCCTTTAACGGTTCCTGCCGCCTATCCCATAATGCCATTATCACCGTACTTTCAATTTACCTACATACAAGTGATGCTTTTTCTGCTCGCCAAATCTCAGAAGTTAGGTTTCTCAGGTTCCCAGGAGAATGACTTTAGAATACTCTCATGACTAAAGTCATCGACAAGCATTTTCCGCAGACCTCGATAATGCGGTAGCTGTTGCGTCAGCGCAGTATGTTTACTTTGTGAGGACAAAGCAGAGACACTCTTGCGTGGGAAAATAATTATGAAAATGTCACACATGTCATGAGAAATGTGAGAGCACCAATACAACAAGGGACCGTAGTTTCAGGCGGTTGTGTGAAAGTTCATTTGGTACTGTTGTAGACAGGTACAGTTCGCTCCGAAATTCGTGCCCACACAGTTTATCAATTATCTCGGAAACATTTTGAATAATTTCAGTAATTCTTTTTCATGAAATCTTATTCTTCCACCGACATTAAGATTCTATAACATTTAAGTACAAAAGTAGTTTGAATTTTGCATAAATCGTTTTTGTTATATAATTTTAGGAACATATCAAACAGTGAGCTCTTAACATTGGAATTTTACTGTTAATTGTACGTTAATTTTCTAACAATGCAAGTCAAAGGCGCATCTGTATCACATTGACAAGGGCACCATTTTTCATTTGATTTTATATCTTCTTCATAGAGATAGGTAAAGTTTGACACAATATCAAACACACATATTCGCCAAATAGCAGGCGTGTCGTCAACAACAATATATGGAACGACAAGAACGTCAAACACACATAGTCAGCAAACAGTAAGTGTGTCATCAACAAAATTGTGCACATATCATACATATGGCATTTCGAATCAGAAGTCTCTAAGAAGTTAGCAACTGTTATCGGTTGGACAAACTGCATTCCATCTCGTTGCCAATATTGTTTCTCTTATCTCAGCACAACAATCGTCCCATTTTCTCCAGTACTCAATGTCTATCGTTGAGAGGGCATCACGCGTCCATTCTTTAACTCTTTCAGTACGGAAGGTTTTTATCAATTTAGCGGTAGAGATTTCAGAGATACAATTGTTCATGTTTTTAAATATGAATCTACATGTTTATATTTATCTAACACATAACATATTATATATGAATTTTTAGATAATTAAAAAAGGAATTATATTTCACCAATACCAAGATAATACAAGACATTAAAATGAATGTGGTTTGATGATAGTTTACACTATTCAAATTGAGAGTGACGCACTGTGCGGCTAAACGTACATTACCGAAAACGGTATGTCGTATGGTGCGTTGAAACACACGGAAAGAGTAAACATCACAAATTTTAAACGTCGTGTTCTGCACAGCAACTTGCCTTTTTACTTTAGCCCACTAGTTAGCCATACTTTGCAACTATTTTATCACTTTGATATAGCTGTGTCTTCTTAGTCTATCTAACAAGTCAACAAGTTGCAACGACGCTTGTTTTAACTGGGTGTTGTGAAAGGAAACATTTTCTTTTCTAAGTTATGTGATGGGTGATTTCATATTTTGTGCTTGACGAATTAGGAACTTTGTCCTCCAGTGCTACCGCATTTTGATAGGTTACACTGTCTGTTACATGGCATGAAGGTCTTTACAGAATAGGGAGTAGAGTGTTTACTATTCAGTTTCAGAAAATTCGTCCATACATTTCAGTGCAGTATTCTCTACCGTCTGAAGACTTTGATTGAAAAATAAGTTGTGCGTCAATAACAAGTCCATTCTCTCTCATGCCAGCATGTACTAATATAATGCGCTGTCCTTTGCTGCTGGGAATGCTTCTTTTATTTTCTTTGTCAACTGATTGCCATTCTTTCTCATATGTATGATGAGCAAAGAGCATTAGTAGATTTTCGAATAGTGAAACCAACGCCTCTTACGATCTTCCAAAGAGTTGTTTTTGATATTTCAATATCACATTCTAATTGCAGTCGAACTTTAAGTTTGCACAGTGTAACAAATTGATTAAAATATTTTCAATATCTCACGTCTAATAACATCTTTGTCAATATCATCAACTTTCAATTTTCCATCTTGCTTGACCTTTGCCTTTGCAGATTCAAAGATCTGTCCTATCCATCGATTGAAAGACTTTCTATCTATACTTAGAGCTGCCCGTGTTCTTGTATCTGGCTTTTTATAACGTAATATAACCAACCCATTTTAGATTCCTAGCAAAGGTGTCTGTACAATAATAAAGTTATCTTTTGCATAGTGATGAATTCACACTTTAAACTCTTCATGATTTTAAAATAAAAGTAGTCACTTCATAATACCGTACAAATTATCACATATAAAAGAACATACATTAATAGTAAATATTTGGTTAAAATACGTCTATTTATGATGAAATCAGAAATGAAAAAAAAAATACCCGCTCAATGGCGCTTCTGACAATTTACAGTTCAGTAGATGCGAGCGGGCAAAGAAGAAATAATGAAAGCCATCAAGCTATTTAAACATGGGAAAGCCCCAGGACCAGATGAAATTCCTTCGAAAGCCATCAACGCAAATATTAACACCTCTACCAAGATGTTACATAATCTATTAGATAAAATTTGGGAGTGGGAAGAAACACATAAAGACTGGAAAGAAGGTTATATGATCAAACTATCAAAGAAAGGAAGTTTACAGGAGTACACACATTATAGGAGAATTATGCAACTATCAGTGCCAGGAAACATATTAAGCAGAATCATTCTGGAGAGACTAAAAGAGGCCATAGAGGAACATTTGAGAGATGAACAAGCAGGTTTTAGGAAGAACATATCATGTGCTGATCAAATAACTACTCCACGTATAATAGTTGAACAAAGTTTAGAACTAAAATCCCCACTTTATATTGGATTCATAGATTACGAAAAGGCATTTGATAATTTAGATAGAGGAATACTTTGGAATTTGCTGTCATGACGGAGTCCCCATAAAGTTTATTAACCTAATAAAAACAATGTATGAAGGAAAGAAATGTAGTGTGGTACATGAAGGACAGCTTACAGAAGCATTCGAAATAAGAACAGGAGTAAGGCAGGGATACCAACTGTCTCCATTTCTCTTTCTACTGGCCATCGATTGAATGTAGTGATCGCGAAACGACAGCTGGATAGGAGGGGAAGAAATATGACTTTTGCTGATGACATTCTGGTATAATGACCGGGAACAGACAAACGTGAAATCACTTCCACGCTGGAAAACAAACTCGATCGCACTTCCTGGTGTGGAGTATCAGGTGTCTTGGTTAATCCTAATAAAGTATCAGTTGAATGGTTGTCCCTTAACAATCATATCGTTAACACGGACACACCGGTGGTACGAATGAGGTAACCAGTGAGAGGTTGATGACGTACCCCGGAGTTAAGTGTGATCGCATCCTGTGTTTTAGGGCTACGTGGACGATGTGATATCAAAACCCCGCAAAGGATTAGCCGCCTTGAAGGTCATGGCAGAAGCCAACATCGAGCAGAGGCTACTTACTCTTCCGTTCCAGGGAGTAGTCCTCGCACCAATCGATTATGCTCTAGCAATTCTTACTGTCAGTTCGGCTCAAATTGATAGGCTGGAGATAATTACAGAATGAAGCTATGCGCATTATTTTCGGGTTTACGAGGGGTACTCCCTGTGTAGCAATGAAGTATCTTCTCAACTTTACAACCCTTGATGACAGGATCAAGATCTGGAGGGTACGAACATTTCTGAGGATAAGTGCAGATAAAGAGCATCCATTGCACCACGAGCTCTACACAGGGGAAAGGTTTCAGGCTAAAAAGAGATTAATCATTGGTGGGCAGGGCAGAAGATGTCATCAAACAGGTCTATAGGTTTACGAATATCAACGCTGGCGAGGAGTTGATACCGGTGCCAACGTCATTCAAGGTTACATTCTCGTGTTTTGTCCCACCTGACATTAAATGGGAAGAAAAGAACTCAGTTGTGGTCAATGCGGAGGTCAACTGTCTCTTCCGGGATAACACCGACGGGAAAGATGCAGTCATTTACACAGACGGATCCGTATTACGACACCAAAAAAGTGCAGAGGCATTTGCAGCACCCTCGGTCGTCAGGCAGAGTAGTCAAAGAAGACATTGGTGCATGCGTTCAGATCACGAGTAGCATGACGATGGAGGTGATGGCCGTGGCCAGGGCATTCGTCTGGTTAGAGTCACACGACTAAACCCACGCCTATATACTATAATTCGTTACGAAATTCGTCCCCGCAGAGTTTATAAATTATCTCAGAAACTACTTGATGAATTTCAGTAATTTTTTTTCATGAAATCTTATTTTTTTCACCGACCTTAAGTTTGATTTTTTTCCAACTATCATGCATTCAGGAAAGATTTTTGTATTTTTGAGGTATATAAAAATATGATTTTCTTGGTTGTCCTAATTTTTTTAAGTTTACAAAACCCACATTTTTTTGTAATAAAATCATCGTTTGAAAAAAACACATTTCACGGGTTCTCCATTCAATAGTAGCACCAGCTCGCATCTAATGAACTGTAAATTATAAGACGCGCCATTGAGAGTTTTTTTCTCCTTTCCAATTTCTTCATACATATGTGTATTTTGACAAAATATTTACTATTAATTTATGTTCCTTAAATGTGATACTTTGTACGCAACTGTGAAGTGGTTACTTGATATTTTTTTAAATCATAAAGAGTTTAAAGTGTAAATACATCTCCATACAAAAGGTGACTGTGTTATTCTACAGGCACAATTGCAAGGAATCTAAACGGGGTCGGTTTTTTTACGATGTCCACACAAAAAAAAAAAAAACAGAAAAAAGAACACGGGCAACTCTAAGTATAGATAGAAAGTCTTTCAATCGACGGATAGCAAATAACTTTGAATCCTGCAGAAGCGACGGTCTAGCAAGGAAGGAAAATAAAAATTGATGATTTTGACAAAGATGTTATTAGACGTGAGATTTTGAAAATATTTGAATAGAATCAACTTGTTACATTCCGCAAACTTAAAGTTCGACTGCAATTAGAATGTGATAGTGAAATCTCAAAAACGACTCCTTGGAAGATCGTAAGAGGCGTTGGTTTCACTTTTCGCAAATCTACTAGTGGTAGAAATATTGTTTGTGAAAAATCACATCTGATTGCTGCCCGAAATAAATACCTGAGGCTGTCAGAAGATCTCAGTCAGGTGTCAATCCACAGAACTGAGAATATTCAAGCTGAGCTGCCTGATGATGAATTCGCTCACCTCAGGGCGCGGAGAGACAGAAGATCAAGCTTCCTCCCGCCTGCAACACAATATTCTGGGAGAAGTTAGACAAGTCGCTAGCAAAAGCCATAGACCACCATCATAAACTTCTGAACGTTTCCCAGAAGATTGAAAGTATTTGCGAAGTAGTCTATTTTTATTGCGTCAAGGAAACTAGGCACGAAGGAAATAAGGACGAGCACAAAACCGTAGAAAAGCAGACAACAAAAACAAATAGAAGAGATCAACAGGCAAACAAAGCATGCCAGGAAACAATTCAGGAGAGCTACAGAAACAGAGAAGGAAGCATTACAACAGGTGTGGCAGCAAATAAAATCCAATCATAAGGCACTGGGTAGAGCAGAAAGGCTTTATCAGAAAGGAAATCAACCAAGAGGGCCAAGTAACTGTTCTTCAAAGACCCGTTCAAGTTTGCGAGGGAGCTGTTTGAACCACAAGATCTGGAACATTAACAGCCAGCAAGGAAGAGCTGGAGGAACATCTGAGAGAGACCTATTCGGACAGCCAGAGAGAGACTATCCGCTTAAGTTGATGACAGGGCTGATGTCGCCGAGCGAAGCTGGCACCCCATTCATTGATAGGTCTCCGACGCTACAAGCAGTTATAGATGTAGTTCACATAGCCCGCAACAACTTCGCCCCAGTTCAAAACGGCATTCCGTACCTGGTTTACAAAAGATGCCCAGAGGTATTGAAGCGACAGCACCGGCTGCCCAGGAGTGCGTGGACAAGGCAGATTGTAAACCAGGAGTGTAGAAAGGCCAATGGCGTGTACATTCCAAAGGATCAGAACTCCAAATGAGATTACGCAGTTCAGACCAATCTCCCAGTTCAGACCAATCTCCCAACTGAATGTGGAAGGTAAAGTATTCATCTCTGTAATGGCAAAGAGACTCACCTCGTACCTCATGGAGAACGGGTACATAGATACTGCCATTCAGAAGGGGGGAGTCCCTGGTGTCCCCGGATGCTTGGAGAACACCACAATGATATGGGAGGTGATACAGATAACAAAGACCGAGAAGCGAGATCTAGACGTCGTATGGTTGGATCTTGCCAACGCATATGGATCAGTCCAACATCAGATGATTTAGCAGGCTCTCCAAATGTACCAGGTACCCCAGAGTGTGACCGCCATGATCAGGCTGTATTTTACCGGCTTCACTGCGCATTTCTCCATATAGGAATAGACGACCGACTGGATAGAATTGCAAGTCAGCATTGTGATGGGTTGTACAATCTCGCCCATACTCTTCGTGATGGCGATGCAAATAATACTGAACGCAGCAGAGGGAGTTGCAAAAGGATCAGACATTGGAGATGGATATCACATGCCACCACGTAGAGTATTTATGGATGACACAACGGTCCTAGTGTCAGAAGAGAGCCACGCCCGCAGTATGCTTGACGCCTGGACGAGCTTATCCTGTGGTGCTGGATGAGCTTCAAACTGAGGAAGACACGAAGTCTCTCCATCAGACAAGGGAAGGCCAAGCAAGTCGCTTTCAGTGTTGCGAACCAGATGATCCCAACCGTCCGCGAGGATGCAATAAGTCTAAGCAAAGTGTATGATGCCTCGTTGAAAGATACGAAAGCAGTCCAGAGAGTAAGAGAGATGGCAGAGCAAGGGCTACATATAATCGACCGGAATAGACTTTTATGAAAGTTTAAAATCGGGTGCCTCCAGATGTTGATACCCACACTTTTATGACCTCTTCTGATATATGAGATCAGCTCAAGTAAGGTGGAAGCAGTGGAGAGCAAGATTATCAAATACAAGCGGAAATGGCTGGGAGTACTACCAGGACTGACAGATGTGGTGCTGTACTGTAAGAAAACGAAGCTGGCCTTCCTATTCAAGTCAGTCCTAGAGGATTATAAAGCAAGCAAGGCCAGACTGGCAGTTGTGCTGCAAAGCTCGTCAGACGGAACCGTCCGAATAGTGAAGACCGGTCGAAAGTCGCAGGCGTGTGCAGCAGTAAAGAAAATACGTGAATGTCTCCAGCTAAAGGAAGTAATGGGCTACACGCAGACCAACAGGCGTGGATTTTGGTCACGGAGACATCCAATGGTGGTCAAAGGCATCAAATATACAACGGAGGGGCATGGTAGTTCGGGAGATCAGAGATGTCGAGGGGAACAACGTGTGCAAAAGGCAGTACAACAGGTGCAGCAAGGCCAATGGACCACGTGTGATACGGTCTTGCAGATAACAATAACATGGAGTGGCATGTGGCACTGCTGCGGCTCAGCTACATAATCAGATCTATGTACGACCTTCTACCATCAGCATGCGACCTTATGAAGTGGGGAAAGACAGATGACAATCGATGTCGTCTTTACAATTAAAGACAGGCGATGGAGCATGTTCTCTCATCATTCAAGACAGCGCTAGGCCAAAGGCGGTACACGTGGCGACACAACAAGGTGCTGCATGAACTGGCTGCCACCGTGGATGGGACGCGGATGAAGGCCAACACTAAAGTTCGACCAGCAACAACGAACTTTTTGAGAGCGGGATAGGCCGTACAAACCAAGCAGAACAACTGGAACGACTCAATGATGCTGGACGTTGCAAATGATTGGAAGATGGCGGTTGACCTCCCAGGGCGAGTGAAGTACCCAGAGTGCATCGATAAATCTAAGATGCGTCCGGACGTTGCACTTTACACGTCAGGTAAGACCCACATCATCTTAATAAAGCTCTCATTGCCATTTGAATCCAGGATAGAGGAAAAGCATATATTTAAATTATTCAAATACAAGGAGTTCGCCACCAAGCTGAGACAGCAGGGACTCCAGAGTGTTTTCTGTGGTGGTTAGTGCCAGAGGACTCACGACCTCATCCCTCCACGACCTCTTAAAGATGCTAGGAATTAAGGTGGGTATGCGGACAAGGACAATGAAGACGACCTCTGAGTCAGCCGAAAGAACGTCGTGCTAGCTATTGCAGAATCGTGACAGACCAACAGTTAATCTTATGTCCAGACGATCGGTCGACCATTTACACCATAACCGCTTATTACTCCCACGTAAGTAAACAGAGTAGCGAGAATGTGCTCGGGAATCCGAGGCTCGGCGATAAGAAGTTGCATCATGGACCGTAGGTGATAAACACCAGACGCCGATAGTTCAACCATAAAATCCCCAATAACCTGAATGCCAGACAAGTAGGCGCTAATCGACCACGTGACTTTCGGATTCCCACGTTAGTCAATGGCGTAATGACAGGTTAATCCTGGATGAGACACGGCATAAGCGAGACAGATTACATCATCGACCGTAGGGGAGCACCACCGGACGTTTTGCACAGTTCAAACAATAAAGTCCCCAATAACCTGACGGCGAGACAGCAAGACGCTAATCTTCACCGTAGACTTACGAATTCCCACGTAAGTGGCGACACCAGGTGGGTGCAAGGAGCCCCCGGGCTGACGGGTCTATGAAAGGACTTTGCTGCAGTGGCCACTTCATTTGACTGAAAAGCACAGCAACTTGCTATGGTAAGCCAAGACAGGTAAGTTAAACTAATTTTGAGTGTTGCGTATTAGGTGTAGTTATTTTGTTCCGGGCATATAGTATATTCCTTAGAGTTAATGCAGTCGGAGGTCGATGCCTGGGAGTTATGACCCAGGGGAGGGGCAACCTATCCTAGAGTGTCACGATGCTAAAGGGCCGAAACAATTGCTCGACGGGGGGGGGGGGGGGGCCTTCTTCAGATGACAAGATTGCCTCATGCTGCAAGCTCTGTACAAATAGTTTCCTACTACTGAGGCAGATCCGTGAAGGACGAATGGAAGGTTACGATATAGTATATTTGGTTGAAACGTGGATCAACGGTCATCATACATATAAGAAAGAATGGCAATCAGTTGACAGAGAAAATAAATGAAGCAGTGAGAACACTCTACTCCTCATTCTGGATAGACCTTCGTGTCTTGAAATGGACAATGCATCCTATGGAATAATGCGGTAGCACTAGACGACACATTTCCTATTTCGCCAAGAACAAAAGATCAAATAATCATATGGCTTGGAAAAGGGCAAATGTTACTTTTCACAACACCCGATTAAAACTAGAGTTGTTGCAACTTGTTAGACAGACTACGAAAACAAAGTTATATCAAACTGAAGAAATAATTGCAAAGTATGACCTCACTTCTCTTCACCTCACACCTGATCATTTGCACCTCACCCACCGAATATAACCTGTGTGGGCTAAGGTCAAAGGGCCAGTTGCTGCACAGAACACGACATTTACAATGTGTAATGTTAAAGAATTGACGCGTGATGCCCTCTCAACGATAGACATTGAATACTGGAGAAAATGTGACGACCATGTGCTCAGAGAAGAACAATACTGGCAACGAGATGGATTTCAGTTTGTCCAACCGATAACAGTTGTTTACCTCGTAGAAACTTCTGATTCGGAATGAGGCTATGACATGTGCGCAAATTTGTTGATGACACTCTTACTGTTTGCTGATTATGTGTGTTTGATGTTTTTGTCGTTCCATATATGTTTTTGACGACACGCCTGCTATTTGGCGAATATGTGTGTTTGATATTTTGTCAAACTTTACCTATCTTTATGACAAATATATAAAAGTATATGAAAAATGTGCCATCATCAATGTGATACGGATACGCCTTTGACTTGCATTGTTAGAAAATAAATTAACGCAATGACCAGTAAAATCTAATATTTAAAACACACGGTTTGATATTTTCCTAAAATTATATAACAAAATACGATTTGTGCAAAATTCCGACTACCTTTCTACTTAAATGTTTATAAAATCTTAAGGTCGGTAAAAAAAATAAGATTTCATGAAAAATAACTTTTGAAGTTCATCAGACAGTTTCCGAGATAATTGATCAACTCTGTGGGCATGGATTTCGGAAGGAATTATGATTCGATGAGGATTCGATGAGAAACGTGGAGGTGAGCTCTGTACGCAGGCAATTGGTAGAATCAATTGCAGAAGTCAAAATACGTAGGGTCACCTTTGTCTACGTCCCTCGACATGCGGGAATACTGGGAAATGGAAGAGCGGACAGGCTGGCTGACTGTGCTGTCGTCGAAGAAGGTCAAACAATGGATCGGGTGGACATCATCAATGCCCTCCGAGATGCGGGAAGGGCAGAGGACTTATATATATATATATAATATATCATGGACCTGATGTCATGGTGTCTGTGAATATTAGAATGCTTCCCTACCTTCAGCAAGTTTCCATTTTCTTTCAAATTATTATACACTGACTTTATCGTACATACAGTTCTTATAATTTCAACTAATAATAGTGTAATTTTTACAGATACTTCACAAAAAAGTTTCTCTTCACATAACATTATCTTCTCTTCTTTCAATTTCTTTTTCTAGTATTATCAGTATTAAATGGCCACTTCGTATGTTACGATTTAGTCGCTGTAAACAGCTTTCCTTAATTATATATATATATATATATATATATATATATATATATATATAATATATATATATATATATATATATATATATATATACAGAAGAACACGATGACAAGTAAGACTGTTAGAGAATATAAATACTTTACCTATTCTGTTGATTATATACATGAAATAAAGCATCATTGGTCTGTTGAATTCTAGCGCCCACCATGCGGGACTTGCATTAATCTCAGTAACCATTGTTTGTGTACAATGACCATCATTAAAGTTCCGGTTACTATAACCATCGACTGCATGTGATGCTTCACCGACCAACATATCAACTGTTCCTGTTGTCGACTGAGTAGCTTCTTGCTTCAGGGCTACATTGAAGCCTGTTTTTTTACATGTCAACTTTAGTTTTGTTTTGTTTTAAATGATTGTCGTGTGCACAAATTATTGTTCAAGAATCACAACTGGTGAAACATATAAGCTCAGATTCATACATGTAATAACATAAAACATATTATAACATGTTGAACCAGTGAGATGGACAGAGACACAAACATTCAAGTAATGAAGCTTTGAGATAGCTGACAATGAACACTGAACTGTCTAACATGGTTCTAACAAGACACAGTGAATATGTTGTGCCATATAGAGACAAACAAACTTAGTGAAAGTGAACGTGGAACATTACAAGGTAAATGAAGCAGAGAAAGGCACGGAATAAAGTAGAACGATAACATCACTAAACGGACAGACAAATGAATGGCTGTTTGCACCATTAAGATATTGACAGGCAAATCAAATGACTGCGTACGTCATAAAGAGATGGACAGGCAAATAAAATGACTGCGTACATCATAAAGAGATGGACAGGCAAATAAAATTACTGCGTAAATCATAAAGAGATGGACAGGCAAATCAATTGACTGCGTACATCATAAAGAGATGGACATGCAAATCAAATGACTGCGTACATCATAAAGAGATGAACAGGCAAACCAATGGCTGCTTGCAACATCAAGGCAAACATAAGATTTTAATGGTGCCCTAGGGTAGCCAACTTTCCACATAGAAAGGACACACGATGATGATCAGTTAAAGGGGCCGAGAATGTGCTAATCAATCTGCTGCCACCATAACACGACATCAGGTTGATTTGCATTTTCTTCTTTTCTGTCTTTCATCCTACCCTATGGGAACCCTCCTTTCGTTCATCCTCATTAGAACCTTTCTAATATTTCACTGGACAGGATGAGCAAAATTTGACACTTTTGACAATTTCTTAAACTCCGGGTATATCAGTGTTTCTAAAACTGTGGTCCGCGGTCCCCAGTCTCAGCGATTACGAAACGTAGTTATTGGGAACCCGTGGTAAAGGAACGTTTGGGAACCGCTGCGGTAGCTATTTCCGGAGCACGTGGGTGATACATGCGCAACCCTACGAGGTTGGGGGTGGGGAAGAGGGTAACAACACTGCATCCGGCTTAATGAGAATAGTAGTGGGTGACATTATAACTATATCCTAGCATACAAGAGCTAAGATACATAGTAGTGGGTGACATTATAACTATATCCTAGCATACAAGAGCAAGATACATAGTAGTGGGTGACATTATGACTATATCCTAGCATACAAGAGCTAAGATACATAGTAGTGGGTGACATTATAACTATATCCTAGCATACAAGAGCTAAGATACATAGTAGTGGATGACATTATAACTATATCCTAGCATACAAGAGCAAGATACATAGTAGTGGGTGACATTATGACTATATCCTAGCATACAAGAGCTAAGATACATAGTAGTGGGTGACATTATAACTATATCTTAGCATACAAGAGCTAGGATACATAGTAGTGGGTGACAATATAACTATATCCTAGCATACAAGAGCTAAGATACATAGTAGTGGGTGACATTATAACTATATCCTAACATACAAAAGCTAAGATACATAGTAGTGTGTGACATTATAACTATATCCTAACATGCAATAGCTAAGATACAAAGTAGTGTGTGACATTATAACTATATCCTAACATACAAGAGCTAAGATACATAGTAGTGGGTGACATTATAACTATATCCTAACATACAAGAGCTAAGATACATGGTAGTGGCTGACATTATAACTATATCCATCCTAACATACAAGAGCTAAGATACTTAGTAGTGGCCTCACAATTATAATTATATCCTAACATACAAGAGCTAAGATGCATAGAAGTGGGTGACATTATAAATATATATCATAACATACAAGAGCTAAGATATATGGTAGTGGGTGACATTATAACTATATCATAGCATACAAGAGCTAATGTACGTAGACCAAGACGGCAGACTGTACATAAGGCTAGATCCCCACAGCACACAAGTCGTTCAGAGGCAGAATCATATACGGTAGTTAACACCGGAAGATATTAATAGATTAGTCGAAAACCTACAGCAAGTAATAGTCGATTAACTGGAGTCCTCATGTGAGGACATCCATCCTTTCACAAAGTGATATAATCTTTTCTCAAGTTGTCGTTAAGATTAGACATTTATCGTAGGAGCTGGAGTGCATCAAAAAATGGAAGCCACTGTACGAACAATTACAATTTCGCTTCCGGCAATCGGCAATGATTGTACCCTGTAGGCCTAGATTAGAATGACCTCCGAGCGTCTAGAAAGGAAAGCACTTAGCCACAAATAAGCCAGAGATTAGATATCGTTAGATATCTCAGGTAGAGGTTCCAATTCACTTTCCGTGTGTGCGACCATTTACAATATTTCGTCCTATTATTACCACACGTTTTATTGTGTATGCGCATTGTCGAGCTAAGTTGAAAGATGCCCTGTTAGATGTAGGGTGAAGCTTGAATTACTCAGTTGATGTTCCGAGCGCCTGTTTTAGTATGATGGCGTATACATCAAATGTATGTTATCGCGGTGGTTATAGATTGGGAAATGACTCAGGGGTTCACAACTGATAGTCTAAAACCTGTGTTTTTATAAATCTACAGCAGAATCCCCTAAGTCCCAGAGCTGCTACATTGAACAAGATGAGACCTCTACTTAACATAACACTAAACCATATGGTCTTTCTCTTCTCTATCCACCTCTCTTATTTATTTCGTGTGTGTACGTGCGCGCGTATACCCTTGTTCACTAGCATCCCCTCATCTTTAAAACTTTAGCCTAATAAACAACGAAGTACAAAACTCAATACACGCACTATTATTCAAATCGTTATGTTATTATTTATTTGCGTGTTTATTATCGTTACTTTCCTTCAACTAAGTGCTCAATAATGTTCTTATATACAACTTTGATAGACGTTATGTACTGACATAAATAACGTAGCGTCATTTGGACATCCAGTATAAGTTTTTATAAATCTTAAAAAATGAACACAAAACCAAACAAAAAATAAATAAATAATGTTAATGTAGAAAATACTTTAGTTCAGTATTTGAAAAAAATAATCAAATCAGCAATGGAGGTGAGCTCATGTTGCCCATGTGATGAAAAGTGACAAATGAAAATAGCAAAGCAAATTCTTCAAGTGAGAAACAATGAACAAACTGAACAGAAATATACGAAGATAAGCAATAAGAGACATGCTGATAAGAGAAACAAGGATCGATTCCAGTGTTGAGCTTGTGAGGCTCGCCAGTAGCAAGAAATTGTGATAAACGATGTGAATACTATGACGACACGGGAACAGTGGCAGACAATTGTGAGCCATATTGATTTTTTAAATTTATTGATGGACTATATGTCGCTCAGGACCCTGAGTGGTTAGTGTGCTCGTTTCCCGATTAGAAGGGTCCTGGTTCGATTCACATAAGTGCCTGATTTTTTTTTTTTTTCGCACCGACAACGCTCCGGGGTTCACCAAGCCTTCATAAATGGGTACCAGACATTTGTCTGGGATTTAAAGGCATGGCGTGATACCGACTAATTCACCAAAAATGTGCCGTGGTCATGGAAAAGAATGGTCACTAACACCATATTCCCCATACGCCCAGTAAAGCATTAAGGGAACTTGTACTTTTTTTATATAGCATTCTATGCTCGAGAGCAACCCGTTAACTAATTAGATGTCACATTCAAACAAGATTACATTAACACTACAAGAGAAACAAAATCCTTGTAAATAAAGCATCATTAAACTATTTTCTAAATGATAAATTTCTGCAAAAATTAGGTTTAGATAGGAGGAAGAGAGCACATAGCCTCATGTGTACACAGAGCGTAACAATACAGTATATGTGGCTTTCATTCTCCACTCGCCACGAAACAGCTCAGAAGATCTCTGACGTGTAGAACAAAATTCGCCTCTACAAATACTTAACTACCAGGGATCACTTTAGAGTCACTAAAAGATGCACGCTGTGCTCATACCACAATGATATATAGATCCCTCATTTGAGAAGCGGACATTATAAAAAAAAAAGGTGGTTAAATCAACCCGTTTTTTTTTTTGTTTTACCGTTGAAGCATTAATAGAATTGTTTAGAGCTTGCGACAGCATAAATGAGACGAGGGTGTTATTAGAAAATGTGAACTTGAGACGACATAGAGAAAGTAACATATTCTGTAAAGTTCTCTGTGATAGCCACTCTATAGAAACCAGTCTTCAGACATACCGTTGCCTGCTGGATAAAGAGAATAATGGACACGTCGTTCACCGGTAGTAATCTATAGGCCTTCAACGTCTCGTAGGGTTATTGTCAGCAGCACGTTCTTGATAGAAATGAGACGTGCAAAACTCGGCTCTATTCCTCTCCACAAGTAGTGATTGCTATTAGAAAATATCTACAACTATTATCGTCTTCCCTCTTTTGTACCTACTGCAACTTTTCTCATATGAAAGCTACTCTGAAGTTTTCTAGCCAGAGGCCAAATTTCTGCGGTAGTCAGTCGGAGCTACTATATGATAACTTGCACCAAATTTCTGCGGTAGTCAGTCGGAGCTACTAAATAATAACTTGCACCAAATTGCTGCGGTATCAGTCGGAGCTACTATATGATAACTTGCACCAAATTTCTGCGGTAGTCACTCGGAGCTACTATATGATAACTTGCACCAAATTTCTGCGGTAGTCACTCGGAGCTACTATATGATAACTTGCACCAAATTCCTGCGGTATCAGTCGGAGCTACTATATGATAACTTGCACCAAATTTCTGCGGTAGTCACTCGGAGCTACTATATGATAACTTGCACCAACTTTCTTCTTGGTCTTTCCCACGTCTACTTACTACCATGGCTCCTATAACGATCTTCCTCATTTGTTTTTGTATGTAATCTATATATGTTATGTCCATATAAGCAATCCAGCACCAGTGACGGATTCAGCAGTTCTTTGTAGATCTGAAGAATAATCTTTGATGTATTAAAGTGATATCTGATGACCTTCTATTTAATCCAACTGATAGAGTCAGTGGAACATTGCCAATAGACCTTTCACTATATTTTCATGTTAGACACGTTTGTTTAATGTTAGTCGCCCTGTGCTTCTAGAACACCAAATGAGTTTAATTATCATAATATATTTACTCAACCAATATAATTCACTTCACACATGTTAACAAATATAATGATAATTATCCTTTCTATTCATGTCATTTTTGCATGCTAATTGTTCAACACAAGGGCAATATGAGCTTACATTCTACTGTACAATCTCAGGACGGCCCATCATTACTACCTTCATTGTGTCTCTTGTTTCTTTCTGTTCTATTATTATTTCTGTCACATATCACCTACATTCATACTGCTCTCTACCAGACGAGAGTGCTACATTTGAACATTTAGCAACGTCACTTGTGAGGCTTTGAGACTATACGATTAGGCCAGGTATAAGGGTTCTCCTCCATGCCGTTCGTTCGTTTATTTTATCGTGGAATGCTCGCTCCCAATGTTTCTTGTCTCCCTTAAGCGTTTTTTTTTTCTCGAGCGTACCTGACCTGTCTAGCAATATTGTATTAACTATTTTTTTTAGACAAATCCATTACAAACAAATCCGTTTAAGTTGTTAGTTTTGGTGCGCACTGTATGCCGAGTACACTGATGGGAATACGGCTTTAAAGAGTGGGTTTATGCAAAAAATCAACGTAGTCTGTACACTACAGCGCATCAGTTAGATTTATATTTATGAAAGAACGATATATGACGACACAGGCATACTTTATGCTATTATTTTATTTTGGCGATGTTTAGAAATCTCACCTAAACTAATAGAGATCGTACAGACATGCTTCGCCATTGGTCCTGCAATCCTTATCTTGTTGATTTGAAAGCTGTTACTGCAGAAGACGTCCACATAATTCTCGTCCAGAAGCTTTTTCTCGTTGTCACATGGCGTATTGACATCGAATATTATAGTAAAGTTGAGATGCGTTTCTGGAATAACATTCAAACAAATAAACAACTAAATTCACATTGCTAAATTACAACATTGGAACATAGTATATATACACATTTTGTTCATTGAGATTATAGTTTGCGTAGCAAATAGCAGAAATATGTCGACTATTGAGATTGTAGTTTGTGTAGCAAATAGCAGAAATATGTCGACTATTGAGATTGTAGTTTGTGTAGCAAATAGCAGAAATATGTCGACTATTGAGATTGTAGTTTGTGTAGCAAATAGCAGGAATATGTCGACTATTGAGATTGTAGTTTGTGTAGCAAATAGCAGAAATATGTCGACTATTGAGATTGTACTTTGTGTAGCAAATAGCAGACATATGTCGATCATTGAGATTATAGTTTGTGTAGCAAATAGCAGATGTATGTCGACTATTGAGATTATAGTTTGTGTAGCAAATAGCAGACATATGTCGACCATTGAGATTATAGTTTGTGTAGCAAATAGCAGACGTATGTCGACTATTGAGATTATATTTTGTGTAGCAAATAGCAGACATATGTCGACTATTGAGATTATAGTTTGTGTAGCAAATAGCAGACATATGTCGACCATTGAGATTATAGTTTGTGTAGCAAATAGCAGACGTATGTCGACTATTGAGATTATAGTTTGTGTAGCAAATAGCAGACATATGTCGACTATTGAGATTATAGTTTGTGTAACAAATAGCATAAATATGTCGACCATTGAGATTGTAGTTTGTGTAGCAAATAGCAGAAATATGTCAACCATTGAGATTGTAGTTTGTGTAACAAATAGCAGAAATATGTTGACCATTGAGATTGTAGTTTGTGTAACAAATAGCAGAAATATGTTGGCCATTGAGATTGTAGTTTGTGTAACAAATAGCAGAAATATGTCGACCATTGAGATTGTAGTTTGTGTAACAAATAGCAGAAATATGTCGACCATTGAGATTGTAGTTTGTGTAACAAATAGTAGAAATATGTTGACCATTGAGATTGTAGTTTGTGTAACAAATAGCAGAAATATGTTGACCACTGAGATCGTAGTTTGTGTAACAAATAGCAGGAATATGTTGACCATTGAGATTGTAGTTTGTGTAACAAATAGCAGAAATATGTCGACCATTGAGATTGTAGTTTGTGTAGCAAATAGCAGACATATGTCGATCATTGAAGTTGTAGTTTGTATAGCAAATACCAGACATATGTTGACTATAATCATGTTCAGAAAAATCAGGACGCTAATATATATTTCTTTCATTATAACATTGAACGTTTTAATAAATTTAATTATTATGTAATGAAATATTAAATTAAATATGTAATGAAGATTGAAAGAACCAAGTATAAGAAAATAATTACTTTTGATTGGATGCTGCCTTAACTAAATTATTTAAATAATTCTTGACAAAATTAAACAGCCTAATAGATTTGTATTCTGGATTGACAAAATTAAACAGCCTTATAGATTTGTATTCTGGATTGACAGAAGAAAGCATAATAAAATACGTTTGCGAAAAAGTTGAAATAGTTATTGTGTCTAAATAGTTTTTGATATAATTAAACTGTCAAATAGATCTGCAATCAAATTTACCAGAATAAATTTGTAGAAAAATAAAGTCTGTTCAACAAGACTGATAGACAGATGTCTAGAATGTTTATTAAACTGTACCGACAATTGCTTTGGACTGACTGTTTTACTTTATATTAAGCATTGAAACGTATGCCTAGACTTATCGGAGAAGACGAGTAACACCCACACACCCACCCACCCACACCCTCCCACACAAACACACACACACACCCACACCCTCCCACACAAACACACACACACACACACACACACACATATATATATATATATATATATATATATATATATAGAGAGAGAGAGAGAGAGAGAGAGAGTGTCGGATAAGATTTTGCTCTGAATACAAAGGAGTAAGTGGAGAAAGTTGAAACTGCACGGTCAAAGTTCCTCCTTTCTACCGTGAGCGATTGAAGAATGTATTTGTTTCTCTAAAAAGCACATGTGTTGTGGTATATTGAGCAAAGCACTCAAGATGAACTGATAAAAGACACTCCAGCGATTTGTAAAGAACTGAAAAGTCAGAGGCCGGGGCTAAGATAAACATTCTTGAAGTTAAATGGATAAAAACCAACAGAAATACTCCGGGTGATGGGACATAACAAAAATCCAAATTTCCAACTAAGAAAAGCTTTAACGATTAGGCGCTAAAACATGTAAGAATAGAAGAAATACAGGAACAATTAAATAGACATAACAACACATATGATTCAATATAATATGGGAATCTATATTTAAAAAATTAAAAATTAACGATATCGCAAAATACTAACATAATATCAATATATTGTTCAGCGGCAGAAAACGGAACCTTGTGTAGAGTTCAAACACCCAACATGTCTAGTGGAATAACTCGACACACAAACAGAGAAACAAACGCAATGTCAAATCAATGAACTAGATGCCATCACTACTATCCTAAAAGGAAGATCGCAATACTGCAAACCGATAATCTGCAACACAGCTTTGTGATACCAATGAAGGCCTGAATGCTAGACTCATGAACAATAAGAAAAATAATCACCACCAAAATGAAATGAGGTAGTTGCACGACATCATGCTACAGCTTATGTACATATTTAGCAATATGCTGATGATCAGGTAGTTGCACGACATCATGCTACAGCTTATGTACATATTTAGCAATATGCTGATGATCAGGTAGTTGCACGACATCATGCTACAGCTTATGTACATATTTAGCAATATGCTGATGATCAGGTAGTTGCACGACATCATGCTACAGCTTATGTACATATTTAGCTATATGCTGATGATGTCACAAATAAATAAGGGAATAAGAATACATTTCATATCAGCCACGTGTTGTTTCGGTGTTTCTTATTTTTTCTCCTCATAGGTAGCTGTGATGCACTTTATTTTTTCCATTCAGGGATTAGGAGACAGATAATAATAAATGAATATTATTATAGAAGGAAACTTCCGAGGCGATAATCAGCGAATCAATTTAAAGGAAGATTGAAATTCTCTGTTCTTTGTTTTTTTTCTGTTGTTGATTATTTGTCATTTTTTTCCGAGTGCTGTAGACATGTCTCTTCCTCTGAATTGATTCATTGTGGGATTAACTCGACTCCAGTACCATCTGCTCATTACTAATTCCCTATAATTTGATCTTCCTTGTCCTTCAATAAACAGTTGTTAATTTTTTTATCTCTCCTACAAACTTTTTGTTAACCGAACAGGAGAAATCTTTCCTGTCCAATGTTGCATTTTTTTATTATTATTTGCTTTTGTTTAAGAGGAGAAACATGTTATATCTGGATGCCAGCATCAGTACGGTCCACAACATTTACTTCATCTGGTCTAGCTTTAACACTGTTGTAGACTTACATTTTGAGTCGCTACAAAGTTGCGTTTGTGACATTACAGAAACCAAAATGTTACATTATGGTGGGGTTGTATATGTAGTTCTGTAATGCATGATCGTTTTCTTTGAATGAATGAACTGGAGTAAATGATAGTTTGATATTTGCTCCTGGTGTTCTTCAACATTAATTACATCTGCAAGTTTTGTCCTCTTTCTTCCTTATTTGTCAAGAGACGCTGATTGACAGAGAATGACTTCATCATTAGCAACAGATACTTTCGCCGTTGCTGATGAATCAAACCAACAACAGTCAGTTTGGTTTTGTTCCCATCTTTTTGCAACATCACATCTTTTATACTAATGTCGATACAAATGCGTCTGTGGTTTGCTTAAGGCAAATAACGTTAGTGATTCTTCGTCTTCCTTTCAGCTCCCTGTGGAGCATAGCTCTTCAAAAACACCTTCTATGCATTTTGTTTTTTTGTCATTCTTTTAAGATCATTCCATGTCTTCCATCTTCATATCTGCTTCCACATACTTTCCGCATAATGAGATTCCGGTAACGCACAGCTTTCTGTCTTCCTGCACAGATGTAATATTTTGGGACTAATATTTTGATTGTCGCTGCGCAAAACACTGCACGTCCAACCTAAATTAGCAGATTTGTTTCCCTGATATAGCACGTCAAAGAATAGAATAATTAGGACAGAAAAATTGCATCTTGTTGTGCTGCCTTTTACTGTGTTCCCTATGGCATATCAAAATACATGTAGAATTAACCAATGGTGTGTAACTACAAAGCTAAATTTCACAATCAATATGAGGGTAAAGGTAAAGGTAAAGTACGAACTTGAACCGACGTCTTAGCTCGCGAGTTTACACACATACGTGCTGCCGCCTATCCAGTATTGTTCGGAGATTTCTGTATAGTGTCGCCTCAAGCATCGAAACTCAGATGCGAAGCAACATTCCTCACCTTCTCAGGGTAATACCCTGGTGCCCATTTCTGCTAGCGGCTGGGTCGACCGTGGGGGTATTTTTTTTTTCCAACCACGAGTACAACTCACACTGCTCCCAGCGGGAATCGAACACGGGTTGTCCGAACGTCGGTAGTCCAGTGGGGTGGTTTTCCCGACTCGGCTACCGAGGCCTACTATGAGGGTTTCCTGCTGTGGTGTGATCTACCTATGTTAATAAGTAAATTATCGAAGTACATATAGAATTAACCAATGTTGTGTAGCTACAAAGCGAAATTTCACAATCAATATGAGGGTTTCCTGCTGTGGTGTGATCTACCTATGTTAATAAGTAAATTATCGAAGTACATATAGAATTAACCAATGTTGTGTAGCTACAAAGCGAAATTTCACAATCAATATGAGGGTTTCCTTCTGTGGTGTGATCTACCTATTTTCATCATCACCATCGAGTGCCTTCTCCGCAACGAAGGTTGGCTACCATGGATCGCCATTCTACTCTGTTTCTTGCTTTGATGGTGCAGGCTGTCATAGATTAACTTGTTCATCTTTTGATGTTACTCGTCCATGTTAGACTTGGTCTGCCTCTGCCTCTTTAACCTTGTATTTTCTCTTCCAATATTACTTTTAGTAGGCTGTTGTGTCTTTTAACATGCCCCAAAAATTTCATTTGTCTTGTCTTAATTGTATTTAGTAGTTTTTTTTTTATTTTCAGTTGGTGTAAAACTTCATCGTTTGTTTTCTTTTCTTTCCATCCAATTCTACTTATTCTTCGATAAATCTACATTTCAAAGGCTTCTATTTTCTGTTCTGTTTTCTTGCCTAATGTCCATGTTACTGCACCATATAGGAATACTGAGAAGATGTAACATTTTGCCATTCTTAGTTTCAGCCCTGCTGATATTGTTTTGTTGTTAGTATATTTTTCATGGCATTAAAATTACTTTTTGCCATATCTATTCTTTTGTTTATTTCAACTTTACATTTTCCATCATTGGTTATAGTATGTCCCAGGTAGTTGTAGCTCTGGACTGTCTCCAGATGTATTCCCTCCACTGTGATATTTAATTGCAGGTCTTGAGAATTTTCAGTGTTTATGATCATAGTTTTGTACACATAGCTGTTAAGAAGTAAATTATTGGAGTGTTCATTAGCCAAACGCAAGTATCACATGCACAAAAGACATCTCAAAATACACAAACCTCGAAGGTAGGGGCGGAAGAAGGGTAACGTAAAAAAAAAAAACCCAGGAAAATAACGATTTTTATTAAGCGCTGCCATTCACGACCGATGCTCACACATGTACTAGGTCGAGAGCAATGTTCTCCAACTTACGCATATTTCTCGGGTATATTCTTATCCACCCAAACGAAAATGGACTTGACAGTAGCACTTCAACTGAATTTGCAGACTTATTTTCGTTGCATGTACTGTGGTTTTGATCACGTAAGTATTTTGCCGTTGCTGTTGCATAGCCCAAACGAGCAAGATCAACTGAAATGAATAGGCGTGTGTTAAGATTTCAGAGGCAAAGGACACGACAGTTTGAAGAATTTTATGGCATCATAACAGTCAGTTTGTTTTGTATATCATTTATAGGATCACTATAAGACAAAACAATACCTAATCGACGGTGTCATTCGTTGTTAAGTCTGTTTGGGGGAAAGCAGTAAAACACAATACTAACAAATGGTAACATACATTTTTAGGAAAGAAAATACACATTAAAAAAAAAATTGGATTAGTGGAACTAGAAACTGTAAAAGGGAATTCTTTGGTAGGATTATGTCAACTGTCTCTAGCTTAGCAAATATGAAAACTTGAACGGTGACGTCACGCTAGTAGAGTTGGCCCAGACACTATCTAAAGCTAACTGGTTGCAAAACACACGGCATGTATACACACAAGACAGTGACTCTACCTGTGACAGAAGTCTCACCAAAAACACTTTAATGTTTACACTTTAATGTTAGCACTTTAATGTTAGTACTTTAATGTTAGCACTTTAATGTTAGTACTTTAATGTTAGCACGATAATGTTAGCACTTTAATGTTAGCACTTTTATGTTAGCACGATAATGTTAGCACTTTAATGTTAGCACTTTAATGTTAATACGTTAATGTTAGCACATTAATGTTAGCACGACAATGTTAGAACTTTAATGTTAGGACGATAATGTTATCACTTTAATGTTAGTACATTATTGTTAGTACTATAATGTTACCACATTAATGTTAGTACTTTAATGTTAGCACGATAATGTTAGCACTTTAATGTTAGCACTTTAATGTTATTACTTTAATGTTAGCACTCTAATGTTAGCACGATAATGTTAGCACTTTAATGTTAGCACGATAATGTTAGTACGTTAATGTTAGCACGATAATGTTAGTACGTTAATGTTAGCACGATAATGTTAGCACTTTAATGTTAGCACGATAATGTTAGCACTTTAAAGTTAGCACGATAATGTTAGCACTTTAATGTTAGCACGATAATGTTAGTACGTTAATGTTAGTACTTTAATGTTAGTACTTTAATGTTAGCACTCTAATGTTAACACTTTAATGTTAGCACATTAATGTTAGTACTTTAATGTTAGCACATTAATGTTAGTACTTTAATGTTAGCACGATAATGTTAGCACTTTAATGTTATTACTTTAATGTTAGCACATTAATGTTAGTACTTTAATGTTAGCACTATAATGTTAGTACTTTAATGTTAGTACTTTAATGTTAGTACTTTAATGTTAGCACTCTAATGTTAGCACATTAATGTTAGTACTTTAATGTTAGCACGATAATGTTAGCACTTTAATGTTAGCACTTTAATGTTATTACTTTAATGTTAGCACTCTAATGTTAGCACATTAATGTTAATACTTTAATGTTAGCACTTTAAAATGTAAGCACTTTAATGTTAGATGTTACATGATCTATTGGATAAAATTTGGGAGAGGGAAGAAATACCTAAAGACTGGAGAGAAGGTTATATGATCAAACTACCACAGAAATGAAGTTTACAGGAGTGCACACATTTTAGGGGAATTATGCTACTATCAGTGCCAGGAAAAATATTAGGCAGAATCATTCTGGAGAGACTAAAGGAGGCTATAGAGAAACACTTGAGAGATGAACAAGCAGGTTTTAGGAAGAACAGATCATGTGCTGATCAAATAACTACTCTACGTATAATAGTTGAACAAAGTTTAGAATTAAAATCCCCACTTTATACTGGATTCATAGATTACGAAAAGGCATTTGATAGTTTAGACAGCAGACTGCTTTGGAATTTGCTGAGTCATTACAGAATCCCCATAAAGTTTTTTAACCTGATACAAACAATGTATGAATAAACGAAATGTAGAGTGGTGCATGAAGGACAGCTTACAGAAGCATTTGAAATTCTCTTTCTACTGGCCATAGATTGGATTATGAAAACGACTCAAAACAACAGAAATGGAATCCAGTGGTCACTGACCAAACAACTTGATGATTTAGACTTTGCTGATGACATACCTCTCCAATCACACAGCCATCAACAGATGCAGGATAAAATGAGTATATTAGATGAGAGATCACAACAGCTGGGACTGAAGATTAATAGAGATAAGACCAACGTTATGAGAATTAATGCAGTTGGCAATAACCAAATAAAACTAGGAGAAATACCTCTACTAGACGTACAATCTTACATATATCTGGGCAGTAATATAGATAAAGAGGAAGGAACAGAAAATGATACCAAAATAAGGATATCAAAAGCAAGAGGAGTTTTCATTGCACTGGGAAACATATGGAAATCCAAAGAAATTAGGTTAAATATAAAAATAAAAATGTTCAACTCAAATGTTAAGTCGGTCCTATTATATGACTGTGAGACATGGAGAATAACAAAATTGACAATCACGAAGGTACATACTTTCATTAATGGATGCTTACGCAGAATAAAATGATGGAAATGGCAGGACAAGGTCACTAATGTGGAATTATGGAAATGTACCGGTCAAATACCAGTGGATAAAGAGATACAGCGTAGACGATGGCGATGGATAGGACACACACTACGGAAGCCAACTGAGAGTATTATACAACATGCCCTTTTTTGGAATCCCCAGGGGAAAAGACAAAGAGGAACACCAAGGAATTCTTGAAGAAGACAGATCGAAGCAGAGATGAAGATGATGGGGAAGACATGGAATGACCTTAAAAGAATTGCAAAAAACAGAACGACTTGGAAAGTGTTTGTTGAAGACCTATGCTCCACTGGGAGCTAAAAGGTAGAAGAAGACTTTAATGTTAGCACTCTAATGTTAGCACTTTAATGTTAGCAATTTATTTTTCTATTATCATGTTCACAATATCAAATTATGATATGTATGACTTACAGGGACTTTCTTATACGAGGTCAGCTTTTGGAGCTATGTTAGTAGGTGGTTTGGTCCCACCTGCAAACATTCTGCAATAATAAACCATTAACACTGACATTCGTCATGTCTGCCCACAACGTTTGTGCAAACATTCTGCAATAATAAGCCATTAACACTGTCATTCGTCATGTTTGCCCACAACGTTTGTGCAAATATTCTGCAATAATAAGCCATTAAGACTGTCATTCGTCATGTCTGCCCACAACGTTTGTGCAAATAATTCTGCAATAATAAGCCATTAACACTGACATTCGTCATGTTTGCCCACAACGTTTGTGCACACATTCTGCAATAATAAGCCATTACCACTGACATTCGTCATGTTTGCCCACAACGTTTGTGCAAACATTCTGCAATTATAAGCCATTAACATTGTCTTTCGTCATGTATGCCCACAACGTTTGTGCAAATAATTCTGCAATAATAAGCCATTAACACTTACATTCGTCATGTATGCCCACAACGTTTGTGCAAACATTCTGCAATAATAAACCATTAACACTGACATTCGTCATGTATGCCCACAACGTTTGTGCAAACATTCTGCAATAATAAGCCATTAACACTGACATTCGTCATGTATGCCCACAACGTTTGTGCAAACATTCTGCAATAATAAACCACAACACTGACATTCGTCATGTCTGCCCACAACGTTTGTTCAAATAATTCTGCAATAATAAGCCATTAACACTGACATTCGTCATGTCTGCCCACAACGTTTGTGCAAATAATTCTGCAATAATAAGCCATTAACACTGACATTCGTCATGTATGCCCACAACGTTTGTGCAAATAATTCTGCAATAATAAGCCATTAACACTGACATTCGTCATGTATGCCCACAACGTTTGTGCAAACATTCTGCAATAATAAGCCATTAACACTGACATTCGTCATGTCTGCCCACAACGTTTGTGCAAACGTTCTGCAATAATAAACCATTAACACTGACATTCGTCATGTATGCCCACAACGTTTGTGCAAATAATTCTGCAATAATAAGCCATTAACACTGACATTCGTCATGTCTGCCCACAACGTTTGTGCAAACATTCTGCAATAATAAACCACAACACTGACATTCGTCATGTATGCCCACAACGTTTGTGCAAATAATTCTGCAATAATAAGCCATTAACACTGACATTCGTCATGTCTGCCCACAACGTTTGTGCAAACATTCTGCAATAATACGACATATACAATGACGTTCTCCCCACAATGCCAGTACGAATATTATTTAATGATACGGCATTTACAATTACGTTCTTTATGTCTACCCACAAAGTTAGTGCAGACATTTTGCAATAATACGACATTTACATTGACGTTATTTATGTTTACCCATACTCTCATCTGTGATTATTATGCAAGATAACGACATTAATGCTAATGTAAAAATATGGCGTGAGGAATGATGTAATTACAATTCTAACCATCACACGAAGGAAACAATACAGAGCTTAGCTTAGGGACGACTCAGAAGAAGCAGTTTTGTAAATAAAACCAAGCATTTTAGCAATCTAACTTATAATCTTCCACAAAAAACTGCGTCATAAACATGTATGTACCACGTGGACAAACACAAAACCTGTGACTAAACATAAAAGACAGATGTGAAATGTATACCGAGGTGTCTAGTCATGTGAATGTTCTTAAAGAGGGTGACCAATCATTGCACTGATTTGTTTATATTGATTTTGATATGTTTTATAACACTTACATGTGACAGAATACCTTTATTTATAATGTCATTTGAATTGCAGACATCTTAATGTCTCTACATTTTTGTGGTTTAAAAAAAGAGAGTAAAAAGTGCTAATTGTGCGAGAGACATAGCATGAGGAAATAAAATAAAGAAAAAAGAATGAAAGAATGAAAGAAAGACGGACGGACGGACATTTTTTTCAAGGTAAATGAAGGCAAAGAAGGAAGGTGGAATGAAGAAATGGAGGAGGGAGGAAGGAGGGAGGAAAGGAAGGAAACTTTAAAAAAGCAATAATATAGGACATTCAATTTTAAAAACGCAGGAACAAGTCTGTATGTTTGTATACACTTATCAGCGTATATTTATGATACAAATCAACATTACGTTGGTTGAAGAATACTACATGGGCTACGGCTTAAATTTCCAAATTACATAAGGTAAAATTGTTCTTTTACCTTTTATATTAAAAGCCACTCGTAATTTTGATGAGCATAAGTGCTTTCGATGTAGCATCACTTCTTGTGTGTGCGAAACTCCATTCCAGTAACACAGTGATATCAGTGTCAGGATAAAGTGATGCTCCAGCTTTGACAATTTGTAATTACATTTTCGTGTCTTCGTAGCTTCAGTTTAAAAACAAGGCAACTGGAAGTCGCGTTTATGTGAAGCTGTCTAGCAAGGAAGAAAGACACTCTAACACTTGGAAACAAAATAAGGGAAACAAAATAGACAACATATATACTTACGAAACTGACATGAGGGACCAAAGTAAGTGGGATTACAATTGCTACTGCACGATCCACTGGGAGTACATGTTGATGAATCGTTACATTTACACTTGTACATGCAGTTATCTCCAAACCAGCCAGAGGTGCAGTCTGTGAGATACATTCATGTTGTTAATTGTGTGTTACAACAGCAAACAATATGTCAGTCACACCTATCTCATGACAGGTTGAACTATTAAAGCAATAAAAGGTGACTCAAATATTTCCTTCCAGTATTCGTTGTCTCTTACTCTAACTTGTGAATTATTGAACACAAGATCTGTTACCTCCCCATTCTTGTTCTATTTCCTCTGCTAGCTCTTTGTATAGTTCTTGACATTATAGATTTGTGCAACTCCTGTGAATTCCGATATTTCGCCAAGCTACCGAGTTAGATGGAAAGGCGATTATCTTGATCCTCAATCTCTTGTTTAATTTTATTTTGGACATTTCCTTTACAATCAAGTATAAAGTACCAACGATTTTTCAAAAGTATATCTATCTGAACTGATTTATTTCCGCTGCAGTTTCATTGCTTAGGCTCCCGTAGATATGATAAGCAGATTCCAGTAAGTGTAACAAAGGAATTGCATCAAACCACTACTAGCTTTTCATCTAGTTCGTCTTATCTGTCTGGGTTGGGTTTAGTTCTTTGTCCTTGTAAAGTTTGCGTGGTAGTTGTAGTCCTTATAACTGACTTAGTCAATGGGATTCTGTAAGCTGGTTCTATCAGATGTGTGTCAATCTATTGTTTCCTGCCTTAATAGTTGTACAGTTGCAAGTGGTTATCTTATTTATATGAAAAGATTATCTGCATTCACAATTAACTTTGATCACTATCTGTGTTTCCATTAATGACACCTGCAAAATGTGGTCAGCAATCTGGTTACTTCAAATACTGACCGTTTTCTCGTGATATCTATTTTAATTCTTGAAAGGGACACAATGAACAATGTAAGTTATGGCAGAGAGCATTGTCGTCTAACTCCCAACCTGGTTCGAAACTACACTTTCAGTCTTCTATTATGCTTCGACTATGCTTATAGCATTATATTCGACTATGCTTATAGTATTATTTTCGACTATGCTTATAGTATTATATTCGACTATGCTTATAGTATAATTTTCGACTATGCTTATAGTATTATATTCGACTATGCTTATAGTATTATTTTTGACTATGCGTATAATTTGTGTTAGTATTCACGATATCATCATCATCAAGTACCGGGCCTACTGTCGTAGGTGACCATGTCTCTCCACAACTTTCGATATCGACAGTTATTTATCATTTCTGTTGTTGACCTTCTGCCAAGCCATTCTTTTATGCTGCTGGTATTTTGCTTCTCTCTTTGCTTCCCTCTATCTCTTCGTCCCTCAATTTTTCCATTTGTTACAACATATTCCAGCTGTTCTCTTCTCATTACATGGCCAAAAAATGATGATTGTTTCTTCCTAATATTGGAAATTTGCTCTCTTTTTTGCTTTGACCTCTTTCAGAACATTTTCATTACTCTTCTTAGCTGTCCATGGTTTTCTCAACATTCTTCTGTAATACCACATTTCAACAGACTCCAGTGATTTTCTTGTCTGTTGTTCAATTGTCGATGATTCACATCCATATGTTAAGACTGCCTCTACATAACATTTAAGAACTCTTTTTCTTGTTTCTATTGTCAAAAATGGATTGCATAGTATCTTCCTTATTTTCTCAAAAGCTACTTTTGCCTGATCCAATCTACATCTCACCTCTTTTGTACATCTTCCGTCTGAGGTTAACAAAGTTCCCAAATATTTTAATTCATTTACCTGTTTTAATATTGTTCCACATGTCTTTATTTTGCACTGAGGTGATGTCTTTTTCTTTGTTGTTACCATTACCTCTGTCTTTTTGCTATTAAGGCTGAGTCTTTATTTTTGCTTTCCTTCACTACAATGTTCAACATTTCTTGTAACTCATGTTCACTCTTAGCGATTAATACTGTATCATCAGCATACCTTAGAATATTTATATTATGACCTCCAATTGTTATTCCAGGCATACCCCTTATGGATCTTAAAATAATCTCACTATAAATATTAAACAAGTCTGGTGACAGCACACAACCTTGTCTAACACCCTGTTTTATTTGTTGAAACATTCCCAATTGGTTTCCAGTTCTTATGGCCGCTGTTTGTTGTCAGTACATGTTCTTTTCAATGACATATATAGCACTGGACACATACCCGAGGATCTACTAAAATCTATCTTTGTAGCCATACCGAAGAAGTTAGGCGCCACTGATTGTGAAGACCATCGCACTGTTAGTCTCATGAGCCATATGACTAAAATATTAATAAGAATAATCATGAGACGTGTAAGGAACAAAATAAAACCAGAAATAAGTGAGGAACAATGTGGATTTGTGGAAGGAAAGGGCACCAATAACGCAATATACATCTTAAGGACATTGATAGAAAGATCTATAGAGGTAAAGAAAGATCTATATATGTGCTTTATAGACTACACGAAAGCATTTGACAAAGTAAAGCATGTGGAAATAATCAATATGCTGGAGAAATTAAACATTGGTGGCAAGGATCTGCGAATCATAAAAAATATGTACTGGTAACAAACAGCAGCTATACGAATTAACAACCAAACAGGACAATTCCAATATATAAAACAAGGAGTCAGACAAGGCTGTGTTCTGTCACCGGACTTGTTTTCACTTTACAGCGAATATACTATGAGATCAATAGTAGACAAAAAAGGAATTGAAGTCAACGGTCACAACATAAATAATTTGCCATATGAGGATGACACAGTCTTAATAGCAGAGACAGAGAACGAACTACAAGAAATGATAGACATAATAGTAGAAGAAAGCAACAAGAAAGGTTTTAGTCTGAATAGTAAGAAAACAGAAGTAATGGTTATATCGAAGAAACAATCATCACCATCATGCAGCATAAAAATAAACGAGACAAATCTAAAACAAGTGCAACGTTTCAAATACTTGAGCACAATAATAACATCAGATGGGAGATGCACCACAGAAATAAAAAGCAGAATAGCTCAGGCCAAAATAGCATTTCAGAAAATGAAAAATATCTTATGCAACAAATCTATGTCAATAAAAATGAGAAAGAGAGTTCATCAATGCTATATAGAACCAATTCTGACCTATGGAAGCGAATCATGGACAGTAGACAAACAAATAAAAAGACGATTAGAGGCCACAGAGATGGGATTTCTCAGAAGAATGTTGAAAGTTCCCTGGACAGATAAAAAGACCAATGAGGAAGTTCTCAAAGAGGCCAACACAAAAAGGGAGCTCTTAAAAAACATCAGAAAGAGGCAATCAACATTTTTTGGGCACATCATGAGAAGAGGAAAGTTGGAATACTTGGTTACAACTGGCAAAATACAAGGAAAGAGAGATCGCGGACGACAAAGAGAGAAAATACTGGATAGCTTGGTGTCATGGCATGGAAAACAGTCAACAAGAGAACTGATACGATGCACTGTAGATAGAAGATTGTGGAGGGACATGATCGCCTACGCCAACCGGCAGGGTACATGATGATGATGACATGTGCTTTATTATTCTTAGATCTTTGCTGTCTATATTTACGATATAGACCGTTTGTAATGTTGAAGTTACCGTTATTAGATAATTAACTATATTTTTGTCAAATACATTTTTAGTTATTAAAAAAAAAAAACATCTTATTTGATGTTGGCGATATTGCTCACAGAAGACTGCAACATTTCAAATTTGTTAATGTGTATTTAGCCTGAATCAAAGCCCATTTGTTTGCAGGGTGGATTAATTTAAATTGTCGTTTCATTCGATTCATTAAAGTTTAAGTGTGCTACTATAATTGATCGACTTATAAGACTTGTATGCAGTTTTAACATAACTATCCAAATCATGATGATTATTGGTGTTTAAGTCTATGTATCCCTGCGTCACCCCTAATTGCCACATCTTGATACACATAATAATCAGTTTGCATGTTAGGGTGTCTCTTCCTGCTTGTGTTGGTTTCGTTTGTATGTTCTCGAACAGATTTCTCATGTTAAATACTTTCGCTGTTGTTTCAACTTGTTTGGGCACTGTATGAAAACTGCCTTGTCTTCTTCAAAGATTAGTGGACATTCCATGCAGCTAAATCGCCTCGAACTTCAGACTTACGTTTCTACGATATTTTCCGTCGCTCTTGACATAACAGCATGATTGTTTGTGCAGCATTTAATATAATAGTTACTTAATGTTTGTCAAATCCATTTCAGGAGACAGATTTTGCCAGTGAAATATTCAATGCAGATAAACTGTCAAGTGTCACGCGAATAACTTTATAGTTTTTTATTATTTTTTTTTTTTTGGTATCTTTTGTAAAAACTAACCTTCTTGAATAAAACTAATATTTTGTACTATTACTGCCTTTTAGTTTGTTCTTTTGTTGGTCGCGTAAATTATTAATTTTATTATCAGAATAATCCGCTCATAGAGCACATTCCTGGATAACAGAGAATTTAAATTGAGGAGAGTGCTGGGAAAGTCTTCTGGGCATCGCGTCATCTGACTCTCAATTATCAACCGTCCAGTTTTGTAAGTTATTTCTTATCATCTAGACCTTATTGGCATGAACCATCGAAGGCAATGACACGACTGGACTGTATATTTCCAGGACGCTCCCTCTACAACTTGACAAGTAATGAATCATTTATATCATCAACTGCTGCGGGGATATGATATTCCGAAAATAATATTTCTGAGATTTCATGGAATAGGAGTCACGCTGTGTGCTGGTAGGTTGGTATGTCCCAGCAGACAAATCAGACGAGGGTATGGACCTGCAGGAAATTTCGACAATGACACTTTATATCACAATTTAGAGGCTACAGAGCATATTTTTCAGTCCACTGTAATTTATAACTTCTGTATATCTTCCAGTGGTATTTGTTAAGCTCGTTTACTGTTCCAACTGCTCTATGTTTCATACGATTGTAAATTTCGAACACAATATCGCTCTTTTCTCTTGCCTTTATCTCTTCGAGACTTTATTTAGTCAACTATCACTTCATCATCGCTGCATGGCGGACTTTTTTACAGGTAACGAAGCAGCCACAAGCTTTCCAACTTGATATAAGAACATAACATACATATCGTTACCGAATAAAAGCTCTGCCTTCTCGAATTGTGTTAATTGAGCAATAGTTTGAGCCCTCGCCGCAGTTCATGTCTCGTCTTCACTATTAGAAGATGCTGCTGGATTATGTCTGTTATTTGAAATTGTGCCATCTATCTCCTGCGATTCCAAATTGACGTTTTGTAAACATAAATGTAAAGTTGATTAAATTCAAAGAAAAACGTACATATAGCAAAACCTACCGTAGTCCATTAAAAATAGAACAATTCCGATTATATAAAATAAAAGGAATGTAGTAGAAGACCTTACACGATAAAAAAAAAAAAAAACAAACATGAGCAGAACACAGCGTGTAAAATAACAAACGTCATCAGCGAAAAGAATCCGAATATATGGCATAAGATAAAGATAAACAGCGGAGCAAACATCACCACCATAGGCAAAGGATAAGATAGAAAAAAGATGTCCAAACCTGCAGAAAAACATTAGATAATATACCAGATAAAATATGCTACCGAACCTCTTCGAGTCTGAAATGAACCTTGACATAGATGCAGTCATTACGACACGAAACACCTGAAGCCGAGAATATTTGTATCTACACCTGTGCTATCAGTGTCAAACACGAATCATAAGCGCAAACGGATTACAACAGAAATGTAATGTCTGAGAAGAGTGGCAGGAATGTCAATAAGAGACATAAGGAAATGGAAGCTCAAGAAAAAGCGTGGGATTTAAGCCAATCTTGCACTATATGCACAGACATGAAATGGTTTGGCCAGCTCTAAATATTGGTTGAAAGTGAATGATCAGGACTTACAAGTAAATAAATAGACATAGACCAAGAAACAGCGGGATGATACCTTGCAACAACACAAACTGACTAAAGTCACAACACAAGCCAGAGTTGGAATCATCCAACTAACTCGACACAGAAGAGGAGAAAAACATGTCACCAAATAACGAGAGAAGGAGTAATGATGATACAATGATGACTAAGCGAGTAAAGAAACGAATAAAAGTAACCTTGCGTTTGACAACCCAGAATCATGATCTAGAATTAAGCAGATTCAGTACCAATACCCGGATAGTTGTAAGTGCTTTTATCAAACATTTGACAGAGGTAACACATCTGGGCAGAAAGGAAGACGTCATTATGAACATTAACTCACAGGTTGCAATGTCTGCAATAGGATTGCTTCATTCTCAGTAAGAAAATAGAGTGTATGAAGATCACATACAGACTCCACATAAAAACAGGTCTAAATCTAAGCAAGAAGCAAGCTGTCTGATGTCATGACGTACAGATGCTGGTTACACATCTCAGCCATTACTCACAATAAAATATATTTAAGAATTAGGGTTTGTAGACAACATGTCCTTTTTAAAAATAGTTTTGACGAATTATATACGTGAACTGCGTATTAAACATTGAAAAACAGTTATAGATATCAGTGTTTCTATACTAGACTTGTATGAAACGTTGATTTAATGTATATAATCGCTGGTAAACAAACAAGTAAACAAACATAAGCGCAAGAAGAGTGTACTTTAACATCCATCGTAGTCTATGTGTTTGTATATATTGGTTGGTGAGATAGACGATAGGGGGAGTAATCAACAGTGTAAAAGCACCTGCATAGGACTCGTGTACGGTGCCAGCAACAAATCAATATTACCTTGACCTTGAAGAGTCTTTTTTTTTGTAACTCATCATGTTCACACTTTGCTCTCAGGCATTATCTTTATTTGGTTACACAGCAAAACAAAATAAATACATAAATAAAAGATCCCAGAAAGAAGTATGACGACTTTAAATACACAACGTGTATACGAAGTGAAACATAAACGATATAGAAAATGTAAAATGTGCAAGGTATATTGTGTTTAAAATATTACTTTGCGCTTTCATTTCCTGAGCTAGGAAAGTAATTAGTAGAAGCGGCACTTTCTTGAAGCAACCCAGCATCTCTGCTCAGCTACTTTTTGACCTAGTAGATGAAACTATAAACACAATTTGTCAATATTATAAACACTAGCTTCTCTTTTTCTTCTTCTCCGTCTTCTTCTCCGTCTTCTTCTTCGTCATCTTCTTCGTCATCTTCTTCTTCTTCTTCTTCTTCTTCTTCTTCTTCTTCTTCTTCTTCTTCTTCTTCTTCTTCTCCTTCACGGCGTTCAACCGTTAAGCAGGCGATGAGTCACTGTGCTGCTAATTTAAGTCAAAGTCCCCATATTTGCACTTTTCTAAAAAGATAAACTGGTTTCCTGTCATGGGTAAATTTAATAAAACAATTGTGACCTGGCAGCGACCATTTTTTACCTACTTTTATAAATTCTAACTGCCAATGATCTTATGCCATATATTCGGATTTTTAATGCGCCAGAGTGCACCCAGGACCTCCTGTTTTATTCGCCGTTTGTCCGAGAGAGTTAGATATCGGATCTGACAACTCATGGATCACGGGAGAGTAAAGTTACGAAGAAAACACCATTTCGTAGTTAAAAAAGCCACCGTCTGTGGCAGGATTCGAACTGGCTACAGTTTTGTCCAGAGGCCCGGCGTCATGCCTCTAGACCGTATATTGCCCCCACCCCAAATAAATATTAGCACCAAAGCTTTCAGTGCATAACGACAGCTGTGTACATTAAATTAAATAAACGCTAAATTGACGTCAAAGTCTTGTTTTATGATAATTGTAAAAAAAATCATATTGCAATAACGTAAAGAAAAACTACATGTGTGTGAAAATGAAGAGTACTCATGTTTTATTTAATGGCATTACTAAACTCATTTGTTAAACATCCACATTTACTATCTGCACATGAAACGATGTTGATAATAAAAATTTAAAAAATTTAAAGGGAATGTGTTTAATGAACTTGCTAAACAGCTCGCAAAGTGGAAATGTGGAATGGTGTGTGTAATAGTAATCTGTGATAGTCATGTCTGTGTTATGTACGTAGATGTTTGATATGTTGGATGGACTGTGTGTTTTTACGTAAACTCATTGATTGACAGGGAACAATTAAAGTGCTACTGATCTTTGAAGAATTTTTAAACCAGCGCATTTTTATATAGAAAACAGCATGCCATACTGCATCGTACTGAAAGTCTATAATCATATATTGTAATAGCATTTTCAATCTTGACAAGTCTAACCACGTCAGAAGTGGAAGTTAATCATAGCATTAAAAAGAAGTGAAAGTAAAGCAGATGGTATGACCAGAACTGACAGCGCTAGTGAGAAAAATGTAAAAGATGGAATCGACATTACAAAAAATAATGACCAGAAGTGACAGAACTGTACCCCATTGAGCTGTGATGTTTTCTATAGTCAAAGTATCGAATAAAATCGTTTGTGTGGACCAAGCGTTCTCAAAATGAGTTAGATCACTTCAAGGAATGCGGACACCCTGCTAACAATGAAGTGGCCAGGAAGTGAATGATGTTGAACACTCTAGCAGACAATAAATACAAACTGGACGGTCACTTTTTTAAAATTGATAAAATGTTGAGATCTTAGACTAATAGATATTATAGTGATTTTAATTTATTCTTGTAAAAATGGTTAATTAATAAAGTTGTGCCGTCACCTTCAATTCTGATCGTGATTTTTTTTTGTGTGCTTACCTAACAATGAAATATAATGTTAATTTAAAAATACATTACCTTAAACAAACACTGTTTATTACAACACTCAAAACGGTATGACAAACTACACAAATATGCAATATTGTTGGCATATATTTTGGTGTATACCTTCAGCAGGTATTTGCGACGTGAACTCTCGTGCAGCACGTTTGGTTACAGACGGGTCACAGCCAAGCTACACTATAACAGATGTGACTAACAGTAAATAATGAAGACCTAGTTCATAACATTGTCTGGTGACGTAATTAACACAAACCCAAAAGCCCAAAGGTCGGCACGCCATATACACTACCGACTGTGTTAGTTTTGACCACATACACACACACATGTGTACACACAGTTTCTCTTATCGTGAAAGTTTTGCTCAATATTGACATGATGTTATCTGCACGCGTCACTGCAGGTTTTCTCCCCTGCTTCCAGGATGCGTTGAGAAAAACTATGGACCAAAATGTGAGTCCATCTGCTCAAAATGGTGCGGTAATGGAACACGTGATCAGACCACCGGTTACTGTCTAGTTTGTGTAAACAATACGAGGGCCTACACTGTGATAAATTTGGTAATTTGTTTAACATGAGATGGATTTAGTTTATCTTATTATCAATACATACATCATTTACGTCAGCACTGAAGGCATTGGAAGACCATTAGCAGGCTGAGATAATTGCACATCGTAGAACTATCGCAGGTTGTTCATGAACAACTCATCGCCTATGATCTTTAGTAACCTTGCAATGCACGTACTGGCATTTGGATTAATGACGAAGTTGCTACACAAGCGTCTAGATTAACAAATATATTGTTGAACAAAACGCTATCTACCACTCTACCGAATTAACTACTTATACCTACCTACCTACCTACCTACCTACCTACCTACCTACCTACCTACCTACCTACCTACCTACCTACCTACCTACCTACCTACCTACCTACCTACCTACCTACCTACCTACCCACCTACCCACCTATCTATCTATTTGCCCATCTACCTATCTACCTACCTACCTGCCTGCTTGCTAGTCTGCCTGCTGGCCTATCTATCTATCTATCTATCTATCTATCTATCTATCTATCTATCTATCTATCTATCTATCTATCTATCTATCTATCTATCTATCTATCTATCTATCTATCTATATATCTATCTATCTATCTATCTATCTATCTATCTATCTATCTATCTATCTATCTATCTATCTATCTATCTATCTATCTATCTATCTATCTGTCTGTCTGTCTGTCTGTCTGTCTGTCTGTCTGTCTGTCTGTCTGTCTGTCTGTCTGTCTGTCTGTCTGTCTGTCTGTCTGTCTGTCTGTCTGTCTGTCTGTCTGTCTATCTATCTATCCATCCATCCATCCATCCATCCATCCATCCATCCATCCATCCATCCATCCATCCATCCATCCATCCATCCATCCATCCATCCATCCATCCATCCATCCATCCATCCATCCATCCATCCATCCATCCATCCATCCATCCATCCATCCATCCATCCATCCATCCATCCATCCATCCATCCATCTATCTATCTATCTATCTATCTATCTATCTATCTATCTATCTATCTATCTATCTATCTATCTATCTATCTATCTATCTATCTATCTATCTATCTATCTATCTATCTATCTATCTGTTTGTCTGTCTGTCTGTCTAATCTAATTTAATGTAATCTAAATCTTAATCTACCCTAATCTAATCTTGTCTGTCTGTTTTCTGTCTGTCTGCCTGCCTCTCTGTCTGCTCGTCCGTCTGTTCGTCTGTCCGTTCGTCTGTCAATTCGTCTGTCTGTATGTCTGCCTGTTTGTCTATCTGTCCGTCCGTTGGTCCGCCTGCCTGCCAGTATGTCAATCTATATAGCTATCTATTTATCTGTCTGACGTCCTGTCTGTCCGTCCATCCTCTCCGCAAGCCCGTCCATCCGTCCGCCCGTCTGTCCGCTCATCTATCTAATGTTCTCACTTCATCCTACTATTAACCCGTAATCTATTAAATCTCTTTAACAAGGTACCAAATATTAGTAGGAAATTAACGAGCCTTCAGAATCATATCCTTTTGATAATGAGCAATTTTGTACCGTTCTATGTTTCAATGAGATAACATTACAACCACATAAAATATTAATAATAATAATAAGAAGAAGAAGAAGAAGAAGAAGAGAAGAAGAAGAATAATAGCAAAAATAATAAAAATGTTACTTTAAAATAAGATTGTTTTTATATTTTATATTGTATTTTGAATTGTTATTATTATTGCTTTTATTGTAATAGCATAATGAAATATTCGTGTTCGCATACGTCTGGCAACAGACGTGTGTCATTTTGAGGAGGAATTTCTCTCATTGTTAATATTGCCAACATTGTAAATGCAGCTTTGACTGTGAAATCAATAATGTATTTCTAAATCGAGGTCCCGACTATTTTTCTTCGTTTCTTCCTTATAACTTTGAATTTATTTATAAGATTTTTTCAAATGTTATCATAATTCTTATCATATATCTTTCTAAGTGCTCGTTCATCTTAAGGATTTGTCAGTTCTTATCTCTAATTATTATCTCAGGGTTAATTTGAAAAAAAAGTATACTTCAATTTTGGTCCATCCACATGCCGCTTTCCATCTATAAACTTATCATTTATTTTGATATTTTTACTGCAGTTGGTTTATCTCCATTTTTTAACATGTCTTTAGTCTTCGATATCACAGTGTTGGCATAATGGATGGAACGTTGCAGGACTTCTCAAATGGTTACTTCTTCCTGTCATTTGAGTGTTTTCTCTTACCTTATATTGGCTGTCCAAGTTTGTGATCTGTATCCTAGACACGCAAGATAGATATGGTATAACCTTTGTTGTAAGTGTTAATTTTATTTTATTGCAAGCCCGTTGTGTTAGCTGGTAGCAAAAGTAAATTACTTGGACGTTTATTTGTGCAAAAATATCCTATCAGGACCAGGTATTAAATTATCAAGCGAGTCTGTCGATATTCTACACATTAAGATACCAGGACTGCAAATAAAAAAAAACGAACTTGAAAGTAGGTGGCCTTAATCAAGAAATATACTCTCTTGGCTCTACATACACCTATGGCTCTTATGCAAAAGAAAACTCTTTCTAAATAAGTTAATCAACACTTCTGGGTACGCTGGGTTATAGTGCAAATGCAGCAGATGATAGGTAGTTTACAACAAAGAACATGGACATTCAGAGCAACCAAATTTGGTTGGAAGAACAAACTGCAACTCCCATAATGTCTACTGTCCTCTAACATCCATCTGTCGCCAACAATTAAGAGAAGCACAACACAAAAGATCTATAATTGCACAAGTTGCAAAGAAGAAGAAGAAGAAGAAAAAAAATAAGAAGCTAGTGTTTATAATATTGACAAATTGTTTGTATAGTTTCATCTACTAGGTCAAAAATTAGCTGACCAGAGATGCTGGGTTGCTTCAAGAAAGTGCCGCTTCTACTAATTACTTTCCAAGCTCAGGAAATCAAAGCGCAAAGTAATATTTTAAACACAATATACCTTGCACATTTTACATTTTCTATATCGTTTATATTGCACAAGTTGTGCAGATGACTTGGTGGTGTAGTGCACAGGAGAGTATGCAACATTGGCCTCCAAATTGTTACAAAGAGCTATGAATGCACTGAATTCATGGAAAAGTAGATGGTGTGTCAGCGTCAATGCAGACGGCTGCAGTGCTGCACTTTTCGCTCTTTCCCCAGGGCAGAAAGCGGGAGCCATCTACGTAGACAGTGGGCCTGTGGGGGAAGACGTGCACGCTACGTGTCTCGGAGTTGCAATTGATAACGGACTATCATGGAAACAGCAGATAAATAAGGCAACCCAAAAAAGCAAGGAGAAAATTGGCTGTTCTAAGAAAGCTGTGTGGAGCTGCGTGGGGTGCGAGTGGGAAAATACTCAGTAAGGTTTACCAACAGAGTATACGCCCACATTTAGAATATGGATCATTTGCATGGTGCTCAGCATCAAACACCACACTGCAAGAACTGGATAGAGTACAAAACCAGGCACTTGGGGTCATCGGGAAGCAGTGGGGTCAACACCAGTGTTGGAGATGGGGAAATTGTGGAGGATACCAGCACTGAGAGAACGGAGGGATATAAAGGTGCTGATACAGGCAGAAAAATTTGCTTGCATGCCGAGACATCCAATGAAGGACCGATTCCAAAATCGTGCATTGGGAGGACTTAAGAGGGGCGGTTTTGTCCGCCGGGCCAAGCGTGTTAGTAGACAGGCACCGGACGTGCCGGGAGCTGTTGGCCCCCTGCTGCCCATGCCGGAACGGACTCCCTGGACAGAGGAATCAGGATTGTCAGTTCAAATACGGACAGAAGTAAAGGGAATGGTTGATAAGGGGGAGCGGAATGGTCTACAGCGAAGGACGATGGCTCTCGGTTTCCTGGGCGAGGAGTGCCCACGGGACCTGTGGATTCGTGTGTATACGGATTGATCGGCGCGGAGTGCGGTGGGGGATGGGGGAGCGGGTGCATATATAGAGTGCCCAAGTGGCACTAAGGATATGAATAAAATGGCGACAGGGAAATGTTGTCACAATTGTGATGCAGAAATGCAAGCAGTGAGGTTGGCAATGGAGAGACTGCTGAACATTAGTCTTAGCCCGCAGCCTGTGGTGTTTTTGACAGATGCGGGATCGGTGCTCCAGGCGCTGCGGTCCAGAGTGTTGCCACATTTGCAGACCTTGTTGACTGAGCTCTGCAAGCACCACAGGGTTGCCCTGCAGTGGATCCCATCTCACTGTGGAATACCGGGAGGTGAGAGGGCGGATCGGTTGGCGGGGGAAGGTTCAGCGGGTGCACAACTAGATACACCGGTTGCGTGCCATCATGGGAAACAGGTGGTCAAATCGGTGAGAGGACCGCGGGCCCCAGGTCGGGATGCCTTTCGTGATATGAATGGATATGAACGGGTTATCATTGTACGCCTCAGAACAGGATGCGATCGACTCCATGGTCACATGTATACAGAATTCAAGATCGGCACCTCAACTACTTGTACATGTGGACAGGCGCCCCAGACTGCTGAACACGTACTTCAAGACTGCACTGAATGTAGTAGAAAATCCAACAGGCCCATAGATACAACACTACAGACAAAACTATATGGGCTACTGCAAGAATTACAAGGGACAGTAACATTTATACAGGAAACGACATTGCAGATATAGACAATACTTCAGGCGAACGAAAGATAGATAGCTAGATAGATGCACACGTTTCTAACACTTAATTTACCAAATCTGAGTTGCGTGAACATACCAGATTTCAGTTAACTCAGTTATCATCATCATTGAGTGCCGTCTCCGCAACGAAGGTTGGCTACCATGGAGCGCCATTTTGCTCTATCTCTTGCTTTGATGGTGCAGGTTGTCATCGGTTGATTTGTCCATCTTTTGATGTTACTCGTCCATGTTAATCTTGGTCTGCCTCTGCCTCTTTTACCTTGTATTTTCCCCTCCAGGATCACTTTCAGTAGGCTGTTGTGTCTTTTAACATGGCCTAAGAATCGCATTTGTCTTGTTCTAATTGTGTTCAGAAGTTCTCTTTTCATTTTTAGTTGTTTTAAGACTTTGTCGTTTGTTTTCTTTTCCTTCCATCCAATTCTACCTATTCTTCTATATATCCACATTTCAAAGGCTTCAATTCTATGTTCTGTTTTCTTGTCTAATGTCCATGTTTCAGCACCATATAGGAATATTGAGAAGATGTAACATTTTGCTATTCTTAGTTTTAGCTCTGGTGTTATTTGTTTTGATGTTAGTATGTCCTTCATGACATTAAAATTACTTTTTGCCATTCCTATTCTTTTGTTTATTTCAGTTGTACATTTTCCATCACTGGTTATAGTATGTCCAAGGTAGTTATAGTTCTGAACTGTCTCAAGGTCTATTCCTTCAATTTTGATATCCACTTGTGGGTTTTGAGTATTTTCTTTGTTTATGATCATAGTTTTAGTCTTTTTGATATTCATATCTAGTCCATATTTTTTGCTTGTCGTGTTTATTTAAATAAGTAATTGTTGTAGGTCTTTAGGATTTTCTGCTAGTAGTACAGTATCGTCAGCATATCTTAGGTTATTGATTATCTTTCCATTAATTTGTAGGCCTGGCATCTCTATGATGTTTTTAAAGATTTGCTCAGTGTATAGATTGAACAAGCTTGGTGATAGGATGCATCCTTGTCTTACTCCTCTTTTTATATCAATGGGTGTAGAGAACTCTTTGTTATATTTTATTATTGCTGTTTGCTCCCAGTATAGATTGCATATTAGTCGTATATCCATGTCATCTAGATGTATCTCTTTTAGGCATTCTATAAGTTGTTTGTGGTGTACTCTTTCAAAAGCTTTGGTGTAGTCTATGAAGCAGGCATATATTGGTTTGTTTACTTCTGTGTATTTTTCGATTAATGTTCTCATGCAGAATATGGCTTCTTTTGTCCCGCTATTTTTCCTAAATCCAAATTGCTGCTCATCTAATTCAGTATTGATTTTATTCTGAATCCTTCCTTGTATAACTTTTAGCAAGATTTTTGTAACATGGCTCATTAGGCTTATTGTTCTAAAGTCACTGCATTCAACTGCACCATTCTTTTTAGGCAATGCAATGAAAGTTGATGTTTTTAGTTCATTTGGTATGTATCCTGTGTGGTATATGTCGTTGCATATGTCTGTAATCACTTCAATGCCAAAATCTTCAAGTGCCTGTATCATCTCTATCTGTATGCTTTCAGGTCCTGCTGCTTTTCCCCTTTTCATTGTTTTTATAGCTTTTTCCACCTCAGATTTTAAGATTTTATAGCCTGATGTACATTTTATAACTGGTTTCTTGTCCCTTTGATCATGAAATAATTCTGTTATATATTCCTGCCATCTATCTATGATATCCTTATTGTCTGTTAGCATTTTTCCTTTTTTGTCTGCAATGCATCCACCTTCTGTGGCTTTTTTATTTTTATTAGTCATTCTCTTTATTTCTGTGTGCATTCCTCTTAGGTCTTTTTTGCTTTCCATAGTTTCTATTTCTCTACATTTTTGGCTGAGCCAGTCTTCTTTTGCCTTTTTGCACATTTTGCGTATCTCATTATCTATTTTATTGTATTGGGCAGTGTTCTTCGCTTGTCTCCTTTCTTCCATTTTTTCTAAGATGGTGTTAGTTATCCATTTTTGTTTTTTGTTCTTTTCTCTTTTGGGTAAGGTGTCGCAGGCTTTTTGTATGCTTTTCTTTATGCATTGCCATTTGGTTGTTACTTTTTCATCAGGATTTTCTCTTCTGTATTGTTCAATTCCTTCTTCTAGCAGCTTCTGGTATGTGTTCTTTACTTGTATTGTATAGGTATCTTTAATATCTTTTTGATTTAAAGCTGTTATGTCGAGTGGGTTTGTTGATGAATCAGATTTTTGCTTGTTTCTCTTTAGTTTGATTTTCATTTTAATCATTACAGGATTGTGATCAGAATTAATATCTGCTCCTGGGTAGGTTTTGGCTTTCTTTACGCTGTTACGGAACCTTTCTTTTATCATTATGCAATCTATTTGATTCCTCTTCCTATATCCAGGGCTTTTCCTTTTCTCTTGCTCAAAGTAGGTGTTACATATTATCAGCCTGTTTTCTTCACAGAATTGTATTAATCTTTCTCCTCTGTCATTTCTTTTTCCTAAACCATGATTTCCTATAATTGTCTTATATCTACCTTGTCCTACTTTAGCGTTCATGTCACCCATTACAATCAAGATGTCTGAAGATTTCACTTGCTTCATAACTTTATTTAGGTCTTCATAGTATGTCTCTATTTGTTCATCTGTGTAGTCTTGAGTAGGTGCATATGTCTGTATTATTGCTATGTCGAATGGTTTTGCTTTCAACTTGAGTAGTATAATCCTATCACTGTATGTCCAGTGGGTACTTATATATTTTTGTAGCTCTCTTTTTATCAGTATTCCTACCCCCCTTTGATGTTCTGTTGTGTTTCCTGAGTATATAAATGTATATTTTTCGTCTTCAATGTACCCACATTCCTTCCATCTAGTCTCTGATATGCCTAAAATATCTATATTTATTCGTTCTGCTTCTTGAATTAGATTTTCCAATTTCCCCTGTTGATATAGAGTCCTAACATTCCAAGTACTTATTTTAAGATCTTTCCTCCGACATAAGTTCGAATTTCTCCGACTCTCCATGGCTTCCTCTGGACTGGTAACTCAGTTAACCTTCAGTTTATATAGAAAAGATGGGTATCCCTTCTATATACAGTGCATTGAACAACCAGCCGTCCAGACCTTAACATAATCTATGTTGATATAATAGAAAAAACAGAATTAGTGTCTTAAATGGTATCGATTTTTCTAAGCTTTATCTTTATCTCATAGAAATGTCTGAGGGAAACACTCCCTGTAGTTTAGAACAACACAATGGTCACTTTAGCGATGTATGAATAGGAACAGATGGCCTTTATAACACTTTGATGTAGTCTACTGTTGAAAACACTTGTGTGATTATCGATGCTTCTAATAGAACAATACCTAACAAAACACAAATAGCAATATTTAAAATTCTGACCATAATAAATATCTAGAGAGGCCAGTTATTGAAAAAAGGGACGCTTCTTTAAAAATAAACTAGTCGCCATAGCTTAAGCGGCTACACTCGTCTGATCGGTCAAGCTGCTGCCTAGTTAAAGAACCTAAAAAGTCAAATGGGTGGACATGAGATCGACATAAAGTTCACCATAAAGTTTGTGCCATGCATCACAACCTACCTGCGGTAAAGAAAAAAAAAACATAGATAATAAAACCCATGAAAAGTGATAACCTGAATCGCAACAAACACCAGAATGAAAGCAGAGATAAACACTGGTAATGAATGTAATTATAAAAATTACCAGGAAGCGATTAGTCAAAGATTTAAAGAACATTCTAAAGAAAATTAGAACGACACCATAGCAAGAGTTTCCTTTTGAGAAAGAAGTTGGCTGAAGCCATTCAATTAAGTGGAACAGCCAGGGAAACATGAAGCAACGAAAGCCTAAAAAAGACACTAGGCCATGATTACAAACACACATGAAATATGTGTCACATACTCTGTAGTGCAATATCAGTCAGCCTCAGCAACAATAGCTGCACAATCTTGCTCTAAAATAGCAATTTACGTCGTGTCAGCAGACAGCAAAATACATGTCTGTTTGTTAGGCTGACAATGGATAATACTTAGAAGATAGTATCCGGTTGTGTGGGACAGGCTACCTTGTGGCTTGTTGCACTGTTAACTGCATCGAGATTATATCAATCGATGACGTAATCAGAATTAGTTTTCTCTTTTCTATTCCCGTTAAGGACTAAGTTTTTTTTTATTTTTAATACTTAACGCTGCCTTGAATGTTGCTGTTGTGTTATTATTTTTTATTCGTGTTCTCCATGTGCTACAATTTGCAGCCAGATTCTTAAAGTTTTGTTCACTGATAGATATTTCACTCAAGCAACATCCGGACACTAAGTTCTTTTTTTTTTATCCTACTATAAACCCGTAATCTAATAATAATCACGATAAAAATATTACTTAAAATAATAATAATAATAATAATAATAATAATAAGAATATCAAAAATAATAAAAATGTTATTTTAAAATAAGAAAGAAAATAAGAAAGGTCTCAGTCTGAATAGTAAGAAAACAGAAGTAATGGTTATATCGAAGAAACAATCACCACCATCATGCAGCATAAAAATAAACGAGATAAATCTAAAACAAGTGCAACGTTTCAAATACTTGGGCACAATAATAACATCAGATGGGAGATGCGCCACAGAAATAAAAAGCAGAATAGCTCAGGCCAAAATAGCATTTCAGAAAATGAAAAATATCTTATGCAAAAAATCTATGCCAATAGAAATGAGAAAGAGAGTTAATTGGTGCTATATAGAACCGATCCTGACCTATGGAAGCGAATTATGGACAGTAGACAAACAAATGAAAAGACGATTAGAGGCCACAGGGGATGGGATTTCACAAAAGAATGTTGAAAGTTCCCTTGACAGCTAAAAAGACCAATGAGGAAGTTCTCAAAGAGGCCAACACAAAAAGGGAGCTGTTAAAAAACATCAGAAAGAAGCAATCAACATTTTTTGGGCACATCATGAGAAGAGGAAAGTTGGAATACTTGGTTATAACTGGCAAAATAAAAGGAAAGAGAGATCGCGGACGACAAAGAGAGAAAATACTGGATAGCTTGGTGTTATGACATGGAAAACAGTCAACAAGAGAACTGATACGATGCACTGTAGAAAGAAGATTGTGGAGGGACATGATCGCCTACGCCAACCGGTATGTCACATGATGATGATGATTTTAAAATAAGATTGTTTTAAATTTTATATTGTATTTTGTATTATTATTATTATTATTATTATTATTATTATTATTATTATTATTATTATAATTATTGCTTTTATTGTAATTCAGTAGAAGAGAGAGACGAGGTCAAGCACCACGAACACATCTTGTTCACTCTGCGGTCTATCTTTACATCGAAGAATGTGTGCTTATATCGCTCGAAAGTATCCCCCACTTGAAAAGGAGGCCCTAAAAGTGTCAGTACAAAGTAACAAAATTACAGTAATTTGACATTATGCGAAAAATGTATATGTCCTACCTGCATGAGGAACATTTTAATAATAATAATTGAAAACTTATTACGAAGAGCTTTGCAGCAGGATGCAATCTGATCACCATAAATACACATCGTCGAGCAAGTGATTCGGTTCTTCAGCTTTTTTGCACTCCACGGCAGGTGAGCCTGCCTGGGTCATGACTTCCAGATTTCCTCTTCCTGCAGTGAACTTCAAGATTCACACATTGTTCTGTAGATGATACCTGAACTTATTCTAACCAACACGTCTGATCGAGTCTACCGGTCGCATCCAGTCTCACACGACTGCTTTAGCTTTAACGTGGTACATTGATGTCTTTTGTAGTGGCAGCAGTCTAAAATGGCTTACTGCTCTGCGTAACGTCCTTATATACTCTTATGGCTGTTTCTTTTCACAGAGCAGCTCTGCACGATGTGGCAGGTCGGTAGTTGATAAGAGGTGATAATATGTCTGTGTGGGAATTCCACTCCCTTATAATTTCTGCATTGCAAACGTGGGGCGTGGATCAGATGCGGTCGATACTTTTACTTCCTATCACCTTTCATCCTCGAATTATATTGGAATAGACTGTCGGTATACTGTAGACTTGAGTGGGAGTAGGAGCGGTTGATTAGTAAATTTAGGTGTATAAATTTCATAATAGACTCACTCTCGGATTATTCTGGATTTGTTTATATGTCTCGACTTTGCCGGAGCCAGCATGATGCTCTTTAGACTAACTCAGCAATAGTCTTTATTGCTCTTCCACGTATTTCCGACCCCACCCCAATTACAAGTCTCTTCAATAGGTCGTAGGGTAATGTGACTATGCGAGGCTTCTTGCATCAAGTTCTCCACAGCTGCCAGCCTGACATGGAATCCCTGCTGTCTCAGTTCAGTGGCGATACCCTTGCATTTCACTAGTTTAAACAGATGCCGTTGTAGTGAAAGATCCTGCAGCGCATGCAGTTAAAAACAGAGTTTCATATTCCTGATGGTGCAAGCAGGCAGCTGCAACACATCCGCCACTATTGTCTTCCCTGCCGCCACCTCCCACAACCGTTAAATTCTGCTATATTACCGAATTCACTTAATGTACGGAGTTTAGTGTGAGGATGTCATTTCTGAACGTATGAAAATGTCAGGCTGTAAATAAAGTAAGTGAAATAAATGGAATGAGGTAAATGAAGTTTTCTAGCTATGTATGATTAGTTGTATTTACTTACATATCTGTGTGTGCGTGTTGTTTGTTTGTTCCTGCTGAAGGCCTATTGAGCCGAAACGTCGTTGAAATCTGTGTCGTCTACTAATCACGTCAAGCATTTACCATACCATTTTTTCTATTTTTTTTTTCAATTTTCCCTCACATTCTGCTTTACTGCAGCTCTGCATTTTTATGCATTCATTTGCATTTCTTTGCCTTAACCCCTGTAAATGAAGCAAAATCATTTCATAGGAAAGTCAGCATGTTCATAATTTATATTTACTGGCACTGGCAACAGCAAAAGCATCCACTTATTGGAGACGCACAATAGTATCAGCAATGGTAGTCAGTGATGGTGTTCAAGAAAAACAAGATTTGTCACCATGTTATTTTGTCCAAGGACCTCTTTTTTTTTCATTTTTGACATTGATATGTTTTGTGTTTGTTTTTGTACCTTCTAGAATTTTCAACTTTTCGAGATTAGGTCAAACTTTTTAATAAATCAATGAACAGCGTAACACGTCCAATTGGAGCATGATTTTACAACTTCTATTAAAGACTGTGTACTTATAAAGATTAGTTTTTTTTAGTTTTATCGTGCTTTTCATTAATTCAACCACAGCCTCATGTCCGTGGTGCAGTATTATCTAGTAGTAATGTCTCAGATTGAATTTTAAAAGTTAACCGTTATTAATTATTTTATTTATGGTTTAGTCTCAGCTGAACAATCACTGCATGTGTCCGTCGATAACCCTACTAAAATAATATGTGTTATTCTTTGAATCTTTATGTCACTGTTTTTGTTGTCAATGATATGCCAATTCAATTGCAAATTAATGACCATTAGCCGTGGATGTTATAGGGTTTAGGTTGGGAGATGAAAGGGGTGTAACTAATATCAGTAGTTTAATAGTAGAGCCATGAAGAGAATAATATCACCTGGATAGTACGCTAAATAGTTATTTAGGTAAACTATGCATACAAAATCATGGACAGGTAAGAAGAGTAATGAAAACCTTTCTGAAAGAGGCCAAAGCAAAAAGAGAGCTAATTTCCAATATTAGAAAGAAACAGCATCATTTTTTGGCCATGTGATGAGAAGAGAAAAGCTGGAGTATATTGTAACAACTGGGAAAATTGAGGGACGAAGGGATAGAAGGAAGCAAAGAGAAAAGATACAGCTTAAGAGAATGGCTTGGCAGAAGGTCAACAACTGAAATGATAAACAACTGTCGCGATCGAAAGTTGTGGAGAGACATGATCACCTACGCCAACAGGTTTGGAATTTGATGATGATGGAAATAAAGTGTGAAATAGGAGAATTTATCATTTTAAAAATCTTGTTTCTATTTTCAAAAATATATTGCACAGTGTCTTCCTAATATTTTTTTGGAAAACTGCTTTTTGCCTGAGCCATCTCAGCCTGTACATCTTCCATCTGAGGTTAACTATTTGATACATACTAATGAGAAAATGAATGTTGACAATCTTTAGACCCTCAACCAGGCAGAAACTCTTCCAATAGTGACAACATGTAGCTTTAATGGGGTTGGCCGTTCCGCTGTTGCTTAGACATGTATATAATAATGTGCTCAGTTAAGAGAAGTAGTGGACGGCGATAATCTTCTTATACTTGACAGTTAAGGAAAAAGGGTTGGATAATCAGCACGTGATCACGGTTAGTGTTTGAGCTAAACCACATGGCTCTTCATATTTCTATGCTATGGAGAGGGTCTCATTAATGATGGGCCCTAATTCTGCAATTAATAATCCTGATAAAGATTCTTAAATATTATGTAAAGCCAGTCTTAACAAATGGATGTGAATTATGGACAATAGGACAACAGACAACAAAATCAGTGGAGGCGGTAGATTTGTGGTTTTACAAAAGAATGTTGAGAATACTATAAACACTAAGAAGCATAATGACAAACATTATGAAAGAGGCCACAGAAAAAGGAGAGCTATTATCCAATATTCGGAAGAAATAATCATCATTTTAGTTGGGCCTTGTAATTAAAGGCACAGTGGGAATATATTGTGACAACTGGCAAAATTGAGGGTCGAAGTACCTCAACATTATATGTTTGTTTTCCCTGTTTAAAAATGGGATTAGTTTTTAAATCTCGTTTATATTTTTGTTTTAGCACCAAGATGATAGTTATTTCCCTTTAAATCTAACTATAATGATTATTGTCAAAGATCATAACAAGTTTACCAATTACTGGACATAGCGGTACACTTAGAATAACATCCCACAAATTACCTTTCTCACAAAAGTCTCCAGTGTATCCAGGATTGCAAGTTACACAGGTACCATATCGGTGTCTACACAAGCCACCCGGACAGATTCTGTTGCAGGGAGTCGAACAGTCAGAACCGTAGAAGCATGGACTGCAGCCTGGAGAGCAAGCGCCAGTGGCCACAAAGCAGACGCTATTGCCACTACAGTTACACTTCTTCTCACACCACAGTCCGTACATATCTTCAGGACATTCAACTTCTGGTAAACGGACAAGCGATGGTTAACACTGACAACCTGCTAGTAGTGGAAGTTTACTAGAGGAGAGCAATGAACAAAGTAAAACACAAGCTGATGTACAGGACAGGCGCCAGAGCAGCACACCGAAAGTATTGTTGCAAGAAGTACAAGTTTAATATAGATTAACGTGTTTAAACAAACCAAATGTTTAACATATCAGATTTGACAAATAAATATAATCAGAGCTCAGCAGTGCATCAAACACTGAGACAATTTATTCTTGTTTACTGAATTACTGACAGTTACCGTCATGAGAGAAGACAACCATCACTTTAGTCAAACAATTGTTTTTTACAAGATTGATACGGTTCCTTATGTTTTTGGAACACTGCACATCTAGGGTGTCAGGTAGCATGTTCATTACAGAACGTTGCAGTCACCACAGCCCGTCTGAAGGAATTTCAGTCTCTAGCCAGATATCGCATTTCTTCTATTGCTATGTTCAAGCTCTCATTGATGTCCTGAAACTACTATTTTCGTGGTATCCTTTGACGTGTCGCCCAGAAACCATGCATTCCATTATTATTCTTCCCAGCCTGCTGCATCTTTTGACGTGACCATATTATTTTAATTTTATATATAGAATGGTATTTATAAGCATGTTCTTTTTATGTTTAAATCCTTTAATATATCTTCATTGATATTTTTCATTATCCAAAGTATCTTAAGGTAGCATTTTGTTTCAAATGTGTCAGTTTTCTTCCTTCATGTCTGCGACATTGTCCATGATTCACTATGCTGCTATCGGGAAGATACATGTCTTCAGTAATTTTAATGTTACTGCCTTTCTGATAATATGCCACATGCTCTTCATGGCGTTTAATTGTTGTGTTACTATTGTTAATATTCTTTGGATCTCTTTCTGATGGTCTCCATCGTCGATTACTATGAATCTCAGATATTACTAGTTTCAATTACTTCAATTTCAAGTACTTCACAGTTGAAGATTTTGGGTTGGCTTTTTTTCCATCACTGGGCATTATCTTCGTTTTCTGTTTGTTTAGATAGAGGTTTTACACGTCACTGTGTTTTTAACACACTCTATTATATCTTTTAATCCTTTTGATCTATTTGATAGGAGGACTGTGTCAACATATTTGAGATCTGGAATTATGAAACTATTTATCGAGAAAATGTCGAAATTCACAAATCTGTCATCGTGTCAGACCCTCTTATAATTTTCCTGAACATTGAGTTGAACAAATGTGGATAGAGTAAGCATCCTTGTACCAGATCTTGGGTTTTAGAGACTAAAATTGTACAAGGAGAGTGTGAGTTAAAAGGTTTAAGTTTTTAAGTTAAAATGTGTCAGTAAGTACGTTATTGATGATGATGATGATGATAATGATTATTATGATGTTCATGATGATAATAAGTAAAAAGTCAAGTACCCCCGTCACGCCAAGTGGCGTATAGGGAATATGGTGTTAGTGACTATAATTTTTACAGACCTTCGGCACATGATTTTTGGGGTAATGTGGTCGGTATTACGCCCGTACCGCTATACTTTCCCAGAAAAATCCGGTACCCATTTAAGGCTGGGTAAACCCGATGCTGTTGGTTGGGATCGAACCCTATCTCTTGTTTTTTGTAGTCCAGTTCACTAACCACTTTCTTATGATGGTATGTACCCGGTGTATCTAGTTGTGTGCCTGTTGAACTTTCCTTTGCCAACTGATCTGCTTTCTCATTTCCTGGTATTCCACAGCGAGATGGGATCTACTGCAGGGCAACCCTGTGGTGCTTGCAGAGTTCAGTCAATAAGGTCTGCAGATGTGGCAATTTTCTGGATTGTAGTGCCTGGAGTACTGATCTTGCATCTGTCAAAAACACTACAGGCTTTGGGCTAAGATTACTGTTCAGCTGTTTTTCTATTGCCAACTTTATTGCTTGTATTTCTGCATCATAAATGTGACAATATTTCCCTGTTGCTATTTTATTCATATCCCTAGTGTTATTTGGGTACTCTATATAAGCACCTGCTCCCCCATTCTTTACTGCATTCTGTGCTGATCCATCTGTGTACACACGAATCCATAAGTCTTATGGGTATCGCGGCTCCTTGATGATGATAATGATGATGATTATTATGATGTTGATGATGATGATTACGATGATAAGATTCATCGTGATTTTTTTTCCAAAATATGTACTTTATTTGGATTTAAATTAATGAATTATTTCCTGAGTAAATTTTAATCTTGTTCTAAATTATCTCGGAACTGATCTTTGCAGGTAGATTAATTATCATCGACTTTCTGAAATCAATATTATTATTTAATTAAGATATGTATACATGCACATGCTATAGTCCGTTTATAAAGTCGTAAACACAATATCCTTACATTTTATTTTTCGAAACTATTTGATGAATTTCAATGATTTTTACAAGCAACTTTGCATTTTCATCGTCCATGGGATTTTATAAAGTCCAATGATAGTTTTGATTATCCACAAATTAAAAAAAAATACATATAAATTATAGAAAATTACAGAAAGAGTGCCCTAAACATTAGATTTTAGCAGTAATTTTACTAATTTTCTTTTTTTTTTTACAGCGAATCAGAGGCATATTTTTTTCCATAATAGATTAATAAAGGCGTAATTTATCAATTTTACGTAGGATTTTTACCTCGTCAACATTGAGATAGGTAAGTATGGGAGAAACACTGGGGAACAATTATCTGCTATTTATAGAAGGTCAAGGGCTAGCAGTGAATTGTCACCAACAAAAATGTACATATGGTATAGGTACCTCATTCCGAATCTGACGACTCGAAGAGGTTGAAATTGTTATCGGTTGGACAAACTACAACTCGTCTCGTAGCCAGCAATCCGCTTCTTCCCTGAGAACATGCTCTACGGCACTCAGTGTCTGTCTTTGAGAGGACATTACATGTGAAGTCCTTAACATCACACATTTTAAATGTGATGTTCTGTACAGTCATTAGACCTTTGACTATATCCCAACACAAGCTCGATCGGCAAATGTATTTTTGTTTCGTTCGCCAGCTTTCACCTCTGGCGAAGTCCCTAATGACTAGGAACTGAATTTTGCGCTTTAATCCATTTTTCCCTGGCAGCCGTGTGCACAGGGGTCCCACGCCGCATAGGCAAATAACTCCGTCTTCGGAGCTACTCATATTTTTTTGTCAATGAGTAATTGACGTTTCAAGCCGGTTCTCCCTGCTGAAACCAGGGATGGTTGCCGCAGAGAGAAATTATAAAGAAAAATCACAACTGGTTCAACCGGGATTTGAACTCACAACGTCTCTGTCTCAAGGCCGGTGTCTTGCTCGAGACCAACAAGTCCCTGACCGGCAGATATGAATGGTAAGGTTAGAGGTGAATGGAAGTATGGACATGGTCTACATTTATTTTGTCAATCTGTTAATCTGTCGCACAAGAAGCAACTACTCTAGTTTCAACCAGGTGTCGTAAAAAAAGACATTTTCCTTTCTAAGTCACGTAATAATAGCATCCTTTGTGCTTGAGGAAAACTAGTCATCCCTAACAGAACAGATAGATCTATCTGTTCTGAGGCGTATAATATGACGTCATGGGACGCACCAAAATGGCAGCTTATTTATATTCGAGCTATGGATTAAGCAATGTTTACTTTGAATACCACGATATATGTTATTGCAGCGAGTTGGCAGATTTTGAAAATGTATTCAGGGGTTTGAACATAAATGTTTGTTCACAGTTCGTTAATCTTCGCTGTAATTAAAGTCGTTAATTTGATGGCTTAGTTTGTGACATTGGTAGCTAAGGACCTAACTTGTGCAAACGGATGGCATTGGCAAGGATCATTTTGAATCTATGAAGTGGGCTCATTTTGTGTTTAACTCAAAAGCATATGTGCTTTTTAACCAAAGAACTTTTTTTTTGGGACTCAATGAAGATATCCGCGATGGAAGAATAAATTGTACTATTAATCCCATAAATGATTCGCTTCCAGAGGTTTATGATGTAAACAAAGCAGTTTTGTCATTGCAAGTGAATAATGTCCACACCTATAATTGGTCAGGATTGGGTAGCAGCAGCAGTTTTATAGCGAACACAGAAAACATCACAGGATTGTGCTGTTCTGAAACAGCTATGCCATGCTACCCTAGAATTGCCTTTAATGGGATTACTGTGACCACAAACCACTCTCCATGTGTGTGCCACGTATTTACACCCCTGAAATAAATTCTGAATATAACAACATCATGTGCCGTCTGTAATATTAATGACCACATACCAGGAGCCTCCACTATGATTGATATAACTGTTGCACCAAGCACTTCACCAGCAAAGCCATATCTATGGAATGTTCATCTGACATTGTTCTTGAATGATGTCCAACTTAATGAGACATCAGAATCGTGTGGCGGCAGCTACAAGAAGGGAGCGGAGAACATCATCAATTGTGTTTTTACTAACTACAGGTCATGTGGCTTCTGTTGGATTGGAAATGATAACTTACCACCACTGTGTGTCTATATGTTTGGAATTGGAGTCATCAATGATGGCCTAACATCATAAAGTGCTACGACGATCATCATTTTCGGGAGGGCATAAACTCCCATGGTATATGGTGGATAGGCGGCAGGAACCATTGAAGGCTATGTCTGAAAAGTGTTCCTTCTTGCAGTTTCCTCATATTCCATGTCCGGCTTGTTGCAGGAGCTACTGAGTTAAGTGCTCTGTGCACACCGTGAGCTGTGGTCTCATCCTTTTTGATCCTGCTTCGATATCCCGCTTGTTTACGATGAATGATGATATCGTATGACGGGGAACAGTTGGCTGTGTTCACTTTCTGTGCGGTTTCGCCTTATGTCTTTTGGCGTGTGCTGAGACTGCTACGATGGGGACTACAGTTACCTTTCTTTGTTTGGGTGATGAGTGAGTAATTCGGATGATTCCACTGGCACGGGCGGTTGAGCAATTATGGATTTTAATTCGTTTGCTGTGAGACCGAGGCCTTCCATAGCCAATAACAATAACAATAGTCATCCCACAAAACAGCATTATAGTCGGGTGTATTATCGTCTACCAGACAAGTTGGTCTATCCAGAGTGGGAAGTAGGGTGTTCTTTACACATTTCATGAAATGTATCCATTCATTTCAGTTCGGTAGTTTCTTCTCTCTGTAAACTTTGTTTGGCAGATAAGCTGTACGTTATTGACAAGCCCATTCTCACATCTGCTAGTAAAATGAGTTATCGTTTGTTGCTGAAAATTCTCATGTTATTTTCTCTGTCAACTGATTGCCATTCTTTCTCATCTAATTATTGAGTTATTTTACGGTTATCATCATTACACTCCTAACATGTCCATAGGTGTTCAGATTCCCTCCTCAGTAAGTCCCGCAGTGTCCAGCAACTAACGACTCCAGTTCTGTGTTGGTTGATAAGTTCTCTTATACCATTACCTGCCCCATCCATTGGTTGACCGTCATCAACGACAGCGCAGCGGCCAATTCTCCGCTCTTTCATTTCCCCGTACTCCCGCATGTCAGGGACGTAGAGGTGACTACGCATTTTTGACTTCTATAATGACTCTATCCATTACCTTCGTACAGTGCCCACCATCACTTTTATTATCATGCTCATCGAATCACTTTTTATAAAGATATGAATGTAGTTTTGTGACTCTAACCAGATAGATCTATCTTTCGTTCGCCAGAAGTATTGTCTATATCTGCAATGTCGTTTCCTGTATACATGTTACTGTCTTTTGTAATTCTTGCAGTGGCCCATATAGTTTTGTCTGTAGTGTTGTATCTATGGGCCAATGGAGTTTCTTTATTCTACTATATTCAGTGCAATCTTGAAGTATGTGTTCAGCAGCCTGGGGCGCCTGTCTACATGTACAAGTAGTTGATGTGCCGATCTTGAATTTTGTATACATGTGACTATGGAGTCGATTGTGTCCTGTTCTGAGGCGTATAATACTAACCTGGTCATGTCTATTCATATTATGAAAGGCATCCTGATTTTGGGGCTTCTGGTCCTCTGATTGATTTGAATATCTGTTTCGTATGATGGTATTTAACCGGTGTATCTAGTTGTGTGCCTGTTGAACTTTCCTTTACCAACTGGTCTGCTTTCTCATTTCCTGGTATTCCACAGTGAGATGGGATCTACTGCAGGGCAACACTGTGGTGCTTGCAGAGTTCAGTCAGTAAGGTCTGCAGATGTGGCAATTTTCTGGATTGTAGTGCCTGGAGTACTGATCTTGCATCTGTCAAAAACACTACAGGCTGTGGGCTAAGATTACTGTTCAGCTGTTTTTTCTATTGCCAACTTTATTGCTTGTATTTCTGCATCATAAATGTGACAATATTTCCCTGTTGCTATTTTATTCATATCTCTAGTGTTATTTTGGTACTCTATATATGCACCTGCTCCCCCATTCTTTACTGCATTCTGTGCTGATCCATCTGTGTACACACGAATCCATAGGTCTAGTGGGTATTCTTCATCCAGGAAACTGAGAGTTATTGTTTTTCGCTGTATACTAGTCTATTCTTCTTTGCCAACTATTCCTTTTACTTCTATCCGTTTTTGTATTGATAATCCTGATTCCTCTGTCCAGTGAGTCTGTTCTGGTATGGGCAGTAGGGGGTTAACAACTCTTGGCATGTCTAGTGTTTGTCTACTAATACGCTTGGCTTGGTGGATAAAACTGCTTCTCTTAAGTCGCCCCAATGCAAGATTTTGGAATCGGTCCTTCATTGGATGTCTCGGCATGCATGCAAATTTTTGTGCTTGTATTAGCACCTTTGTGTCCCTCCGTTCTCTCAGTGCTGGTATCCTCCACAATTTCTCCATCTCCAATATTGGTGTTGATTTCATTGATCATGTGATGACCCTAAGTGCCTGGTTTTATACTTTATCCAGTTCTTGCAGTGTGGTGTTTGATGCTGAGCACCATGCGGATGATCCATATTCTAACTGTGGGCGTATACTCTGTTAGTAAACTTTACGGAGTATTTTTCCACTCGCACCCCATGTGGTTCCACACAGCTTTCTTAGAATAGCCAATTCCGTCCATGCTTTTTGGGTTGCCTTATTTATCTGCTGTTTCCAAGATAGTTTGTTATCAAACGTAACTCCGAGATATGTAGCTTGTATGTCTTCTTTCACAGGCCCATTGTTTATGTAGATGGCTCCTGCTTTTTGTTTTGGGGAGAGAGTGAAAAGTGTAGTACTGCATATGTCTGTATTGATGTTGATACACCATCTATTTGTCCATGAATTCAGTGCATCCATAGCTCTTTGTAGCAATTTGGAGGCCACAGTTGTATATTACTATGTGCACCACATCACCAAGTCATCTGCATACATTGCCACTTTGATGCCATGTGGTAGTTCAGTAATTAGGTCATTGATGTAGATCAGAACCAGTGTTGGAGATAGTACCCCTCCATGTGGAACGCCCTGGCGCAGTAAGACCTTCTGACTCTAATCAGATGATTGCCCTGGTCACTGCCATCACATCCATCGTCATGCTACTCGTGGCCATAACATGTGCACCACTGTCTTCTTTGACTATTCTGTCTGCCGAGCATGCTGTAAATGCCCATGCACTCCTGTGGTGTCGTATTACAGATCCGTCTATATAGATAACCGCATCTTCCTTATCTGTACTATTCCAAATGAGACGTTGACCTCCGCGAGTTCTGTTCCCTACATTTCCTGTCGAATATGACAATACACGAGCGTGTGCCCCTGAATTACGTAGGCACACTTATTCACTCCACGCCAACGTAGATATTAGTAGGCATACAGACCTTCTTGATGACATCTTTTGCTCTGCCCACTAATGATTTGCTTCTTTTGGGCCTGACACCCTCCCCTGTGTTGAACTCGTTGTGCAATGGTATCAAATGCATTTATGCAAATGTATTTATCCTGCATGGTATATGTTTTTGCATATATCTGTGATCACCTCAATGCCAAAATCTCTAGTTCCTTTATCATCTCTATCTGTATGCTGTCAGGTCCTGCAGTTTTTCCCTATTTGAGTTAGCTTTGTATAGCTTTTTCCACTTCCAATTCTAAGATGTTATATGGAGTCTTGACAGACGGTTGTTAGCAAGCAATCCTGATAAGTCAGTGTTTTGGTGAAGCATCAGTGACTAATACTGGATGCTACTTTACTGAATATCTTCTCTTGTGGCTGAATCTGCCAATCCTGAACAGACAGATCCATCCACAGAACGAACAAAGTGTATTTGCGGTACCTGGCCTTGTCTCTTTTCTCCTGCGCCTTTTGTCTACTAAATTTGATTTCAGCACTATCTCGAAAGTTGCTGTGTCATTTTTTTAAATTTTTGCTCTCCATGTGCTACGATCTGCAGCCACATTTTCCCAGTTTCCTTCACTTAAAGAAAATTCCTTCAAGGAAGCCCTGCAAACATCCTTATATCTCAGCACTAGTCTAACTTTTGGTCTCTTTCCGTCCTTAAAATGGCCATACAATATTTCTTTGGGAATACGATTGTTTGCCATTCTTCTTACACGGCCCAGCCACCTTATTCTACGAATCCTAAGTTTTGCCATAATCGATGGGAGTTTGGCTCGTTGTAAGACATTAGAGTTAGTTACTTTGTCTTACCATTTGATATTTATAAACTTACGATGGCAATGTACATGGAAGTTATTTAACCTTTTCTCCTGCCCTGCATATGTAGTCCAAGTTTCTGATCCGTATAGAAGTTTACTAAGTACACAACTTTGGTAAATTTGAATCTTAGTTCTGATGGTTAAATTGGAGTTGGCCCATGCTCTATCTTTAAGTTTACCAAATATGGAAGCAGCCTTTCCGATTCGGGAATTTATTTCTTATTCATTGGAGACATTGGATTGACCATAGAACCGAGATAGGTAAACTTTATTCACAGGTTCAACGGATATGTTATTTAATGATATAGCTGCGGGGCTGGCTACATCTCGTTGAATCACCACTGTCTTCTGGATAATTATTGATAGGGAGAATCATTCGCATGATCTAGCGAGATTGTCAATCATTGACTGCAGGACGGATTCATCGTGAGTAATCAGTGCTGCATCATCAGCAAATAGAAGCTCCTTGATTAGGGTCTCAGTTGCTTTTAATTTTGAACTGAGACGTGCAAGATTGAATAAGGAGCTGTCAGATCTTGTACGGATGTAATGTCTCCAGAGACGGTTTCAAACGCATTGTGTGGAAGAGCAACGAAACATATGCCGAATATAATAGGGGCAGGGAACAATGTTTGCCTCCACAGTTCATCTCAAAGGGCTGGGAAGATCTACCGTCGAAATGGATGATTACAGACATAGAGTTGTGAAACGACTTGATAAACTTAAGTAATGTAAGAGGGCAACCAACATTTTCCAACACCAAGTATAGACCTGCTCCTACACTGTGTCAAACGCCTTTGTGAGATCAGTATTTTTCTTGCAACTGGCGGAGAGTAAAAATCATATCCGTGGTTGACCGTCCAGCTCTAAACCCACACTGGGACTCAGGTAAGACGCGTTCCGCCAATTGATGTAGGCATGTTAAAACAATTGTAGCGAATGCCTTTCTAGATATACTCAGGAGGGATACACCCCTATAATTGTTGCAAACGCTCTTGTCTCCCTTATTTTTATATAACGTTACAATCTTGGCATCTTTCATTGCAGCTCAATGTCGATGAGGGCTGTTTTCCTTATGTTTTCTACATTCGTGGGGTTGGTATTATCTAATCCAAGACACATGGTTCTAGCGTTCCCAGTGCCAAGTATGAGAGATTGTGTCTCTCCTTCTGCTGTGTCCTAACGAGGATGGAACTGACATTTCAGCTTGCTTGCTATGCCTGTGCCAACAATATTGAGATAATGCTTTCCCCAAAACGCACTACCCCCCCCCCCCCAATTCTCATCTCCTCTTTGAAGCGTTCCGAAGGTCCTTGATAATAATAATATGATATTATAGCCTGAGATACAACATAATTGGTTACTTGTCCATTTCGTCATAAAATAAGTGTGTTATAACATATATATTATGATATATAATGAAATCATCTATTGATTGTAACTCTGTTATCTGATACCATTTTTCATTTTTATTGTGTGCAGTACGTAATCTTTCTTGGCTTTCTAAAATATTTACTGGTCATTCTCTTTATTTATGTGTGTATCCCTCTTAAATGTGATTAATTTTCCATAATTTATGTTTCTAGACAACTTTGGGTGAACCAGTCTTCTCTTGTCTTTTTGCCCATTTTGTGTATTTCATTATCTATCTTGCTGTATAGGGTAGTGTTCATCGCTTGTCTTTTTTCTTCCATTTTTCAAGATGTCGTCAGTTATCCATTTTTGTCTTTATTTATTTTCCTTTTTGGGTAAGATGTCACAAGTTACTTGTGTGGTTTTCTTTATGCATTGCCATTTGGGTGTCACTTTTTCATGTGGATTTTCTCTTCCGTACTGTCCAGCAGTGGCGTATTCTCTATGTTACCGTATCTACCGCCGCTAGCCTGAACATATTAACGAAATACAAAACAAAATCATAATTTATTATATATTTTGCATAATTATATTACACATTTTCGAATATTCTATTACACATTTCGTAGGCCAATATGCTTTATTTGCTTTGGTTTGCATTTATTAAAGCAAGGTTTTCCTCTGGCCACTAAAACGTTTCTGAATGAAACCGACTCTACTCTAATATAGTACATAGATACCGCTAGTAACTAGCGGTACATTTCTCATCTCTAGCCAGTAGTAAATAAACGACCTTGACATTCAAAAAAGCGAGTCAAAAGAATACGGGAGGAAGCTACCTCTACATTAATACGGTTTCATGGGTTATTTTTAGCTCTAGCCAATTAGAACAATTAGAAACATTAAAAAGTGAAAGTGAAACTATGTCTTTTTACCGGAACTTCCTTAACTAATTATAACTACGTTATCTGCCATTAAAAAAAGGCACCTAGGCATCTAAACTGTCAAGAAACAGTAGCTACTAGCTATCGGTTTATAAACAAAAATTGAGAAGTTTTTATTTTTACCGTACGCGAATGTAGTGTATTATCAAATAGTTTTATATTAAATTCCTTTGGGCATACATAATATTGTTGAACTTTAAGTTTTAAATTATGTTGATGTATATAAATTTATAGCTTATTCTTTTATAACTTCATAACGAACTGTTATTGTTTCTTGTTCATTACTGCCGACGATATGATGACAGAGCAAGCATCTACACATAACACAGAGATCTCAATAAACTCTAGTGATAAACTTAGAAACCAATTCAACTTTACTTTGATTGACAAACTCATCGAGACATTTTCGTGCCAAACAAGACGTATAGAATTTACATATACAAAAGTAAGTAATTTAAAATGTAGTGTTATCATTAGCAAATATTACTTCATGTTAGCCTACTGAATATAATGTATGTGTTTATTTCTTATGTCAGCGGTAGCCCAGACCCCAAAACCAGTAGACGCCACTGCTGTCCATTCCCTTCTTCTAGCAGCTTCTGATATATGTTATTTACCTGTATTGCACCTTTAGTACATTTAACATCTTTTTTAGAAGTATATTTAACATCTTCTTGATTTAAAGCTGTTGTGTCCAGTGGTATTGTTGATGATTTACTATTTTGTATGTTTTCCTTTCAGTTTTACTTTCATTTCAATCATTACAGGATTGTGATCTGAGTTAATATCTGCTCCTGCATAGCTTTTGGCTTTCTTGACGCTGTTACTGAACTTATTTTGTTATAATTATGTAATTTTTAAATCCTCTTCTTATCTGCAGGGCCTTTCCATGTGTATAGTTTCCTTTTATCTTGCTGATAGTAGGAGTTACAAATTATAAGCCTGCTTTCTTCACAAAATTGTATTAATCTTTCTCCTTTTTCATTTCTTTTTCCTAAAGCATGATTTCCTGTAACGGTCTTATGTCTACATTTTCCTACTTTAGTATTCACATCACCTATTACAAACACGATGCGCGAAGATTTCACTTCCTTCAGAGCTTTATTTAGATCTTCCTAGTATGCCTCTATTTGTTCGTCTGTATAGTCTTGTGAAGATGCGTGTGTTTGTATTATTGCGATGTCGAACAGTTTAGCTTTCATTTGAATAGTACAATCCTTTCATTATATGTCCAGTAAAAGTACGCAAAGAGCCCCGTCCCGCTAAGTGGCGTATATGGAATATGGTGTTAGTGACCATACATTTTACAGACCTTCCGCACATGATTTTTGGGTAATGTGGTCGGTATTACGCCGGTGCCACTTTACTTTCCCAGAAAAAAAATCCGGTACCCAATTAAGGCTGGGTGAACCCGAAAGCCGTCGGTCGAACCCTACCTCTTGTCCTTTGTAGTCTAGCTCACTAACAACTGAGCTATCGCAGCTCCCTATGTCTCATGTCTATCATGTCCAGTGTGCACTTATATATTGTGTAGCTCTCTTTTTGCTGGTATTCCCACACCTCTCAATGTTGTGTTGTGTTGCCTGAATATATGTATATATATATATATATATATATATATATATATATATATATATATACATATATGCACATATATATTTCGTCCTGTATGTATCCACATTCTTTTCATATTGATTCTGATATGTCTAAAATATTTTTGATTAATCGTTCTGTTTCTAAAATAAGATTGTCCAATTTTCCTTCTTGGTAAAGCGTCATAATATTCCGTGTAGATATTCGTAGATCTTTCTTTCACACAAGTAATAATTTCTCAAATACTTTCTTTGGATATGGTATACGTGATGAGGCTGCAATCTCTTTGACCGTGGTCAGCCATATTCGTCTTTAGTGCCTTGAAAGTGCTTCTTATGTTCGACACACTTTGTTATTTTCACTTTCTGAGCCGTTGATCAATTCTGATTCTTCCGCTCCATCTACCGTCACCAACTTAGTACATTCGTGAGGGTCATTCCTAGTAGGTGCCATTGTTGTCAAAATAGATGTTAGCTGTCGAACCGCGTACATACGTTGGCCTGTCGATGGCAAGGAAACACGTGGGCACAATAAAAATTAATAACATTCAACTGAAATATCCCTAAAGTTCACAGTCCATCTGCTCTTCAGAAGTAAACATAACTACAACGGGGGAAAGTAGCACCGTGTGAACGTAGTAGCATGTAAATATAAATTTTAAAAGAACATATAATTTCAAGTAAAAATAATTATATTCAGCAATACTCTGTGCCAGCCACTTTATCGTTGGCAAATATAAGTTGTCAAAATGTTCCAATCCGGATAATAGTAATTATAATAAATAACAATAAATAACAGTAAATAACAATAAATAACAATAAATAACAATAAATAACAATAAATAACAATAAATAACAATAAATAACAGAGTGTTACATTTCACGAGACTAGTTTCTCATCTATACAATATACTTGACAGTCTAATCTTACACTAAACATCTCCCCCCCCCCTCTCTTTTTCTCTCTCAGTCTTTTTTTATCCCTTTGTCTGTCTATTCGTTTTACTGCGTTGTATATTTGTTGTTCTCCCAGAAGTATTACCTGAGAACCAATGATGTTATCTGAAATGTTGAGGTCCTGCTTCTTGAAGTGAAATAAGTCTTCTAATAAATACATTTAATAATTGTGTGCAGGTCATGGCCAAAGATATTTGTCTTGAACTGCTAATCTACCCACAAGCCAACCTACTGGAGACAATTTCTCATTTTTTTTTTGCATAATGTATACATTCTATGACGTAGGCATTCATTAAGAAGACACTATAGAGCTATTTAGACACTATATCACCGCCGAAAACAACGTCACCTGTGCGGCTGGTTATTGCGGCCGGACCACCTCAGCAAAGCTAAACTATAAAGTGTCATTTTTAATATACACGACAGTACATGGCCATCTACAGCCCTAGACGCTCATAGTGAAGCCACCCTACAGTCGCTAATCAACAACCTGGACAAAGCATGCGAGCTTTTTCACTGTCAATCAATATTCAGAAGACAGTAATACTAAATCAAGGTAACATAAAACCTCTATTTATTACTCTAAAAGACTGCCCACTAGAATCAGTACAGAAATTTACATATCTTGGATCCACAATTACTCAAACCATCTCTCTTGATGAAGAAATAAACTGTCGAATTGGTAAGGCAGCTACGACCTTCGGCAAACTCACAGAAAGGGCATGGAACAACACGAAACTAACTCGAAAGACTAAACTCTTAATACTGAAGGGAGGTCAAAAAGTAATGCACACCAATTTTTTTCTCGGCTAATAATAAAGATAGGAATATGAAATTTTGCACACTTGGAATATGACATGTTCCAATTATGTGCACCAAATTGCACAGCATTCTGATAAATATTACGCAATCTATGAACCGTTAAAATGGAGCTTGTCAACAATGTCCGTTACAAACAGCGAATTGTCATAGAATTTCTGGTTGCGGAAAAAGAAACTGTGGCAAACATTCATAAACGACTGTGTGCAGTGTACAAATTTTCTGCAGTCGATAGGAGCACAGTTAGTCGCTGGGTTCAGAGAATTAAAGCTGCAGAAAGTGTACGAGTGGAGCTGCATGATTTACCGCGTTCTGGACGTGTTGCCTCGGCTACCAGCACAGACATGTTAAACCGGGCTGATGCCATTATTCGTAAGGATAGGCGTATCACTAGTCAGCAATTGGCATTGCAGCTTACAGTCAGCAAGGGAAGTGCAATCGCAATTTTTAAAACTCTCGGAAATTCAAAGATTTGCGCTCGATGGGTTCCTCGGTGCCTAACAAATGATCACAGAGTTCAAAGGAAAACATTCTGTTCTGAATTGTTGGAGCGTTTCGTTGTTGAAGGAGAAATGTTTTTGTCAAAAATTGTTACCGGTGACGAAACGTGGGCACATTATTATGAGCCTGAAACAAAAATGCAGTCAATGGAATGGCATCATCCGCAGTCACCAAAAAGAAAAAAATTCAAAACATCTCCATCAGCCGGAAAGGTGATGATCACTGTCTTCTGGGACATTGATGGTGTGATTCTTGTTGATGTAATTACAAGAGGTGAGACAATCAACTCGACAGCTTACATCAATACACTGACAAAACTCAAAAATCGGTTCCACAGAGTTCGGCCTAATAAACCATCTGCAGATTTGTTGCTTTAACATGACAATGCACGCCCTCACACAAGTCTGGTAACACGGGAAGCAATAAACAAATTTTGTTGGACTGTACTGCCCATTCCTCCTTACAGCCCTGATCTGGCTCCCTCAGATTTCCATCTGTTTGGACCACTCAAAAAATTCCTGCGTGGGACACACTTTGACAATGATGAGGATGTGATCCGTGCAGTTAAAAAATGGCTACGCGAGCAGGACAAAACTTGGTACAAACGAGGCATTCATGACCTAGTTTCGCGTTGGCGTAAGGCAATACGCTTGGACGGAGATTATGTTGAAAAATAGGTAGTGTAAAGGGGATGTTCAGCTACAATCTGTGAAAATTTCACACATTTTGCCCGAATAGTTTCCGAGAAAAAAATTGGTGTGCATTACTTTTTGACCTCCCTATCAAACGTGTGGGCTTAGCACACTACTATATGGATCCGAAACCTGGACAACATACTCAAACCAGGAAAAAAGACTAAATGTCTTCCACATGCGTTGTCTCCGCAAAATAATCAACTTAACTGTCCTGCAACGTGCTAAGACACCAACAATCATCTCTGTGCTCAGATGTCGACGACTAAGATGGCTGGGGCATGTCAAACGAATGGAAGAAAAGCGCATACCTAGGCAAGTACTATATGGTGAACTAATACACGGAAAAAGACAAATCGGCAGACCTAAACTACGATATAGAGATATATGTAAATCATCTCTGAGTGACTTCTCCATCTGTGAAAACGACTGGCAACATCTGGCAGGTGATCGCACATCATGGAGAGCATGTATAAGGAACGGTATAACAACGTTTGAGACTGTGCTAGGACAAGACTTGGAACAGAAAAGACTCATGAAAAAGGATGGTAAACCCTGTGGACCAGCGAGCCTGACTTGTTCATTATGTGACCGCGTGTGTTTGTCAAACATTGGTAGAATTAGCCACGAGAGAAGCTGTTCGGCAAAAACAATACCTAAAAAAATACGCAATAGCCTCCACTAGACCGTCTGACAAGACGAAAAGGGCCACACACATGCCCATCAGTCCTGAAGCTGAATTATCTCGACCTGCCCACCAACCGGAAGCCTATATATAACCAAACACACCGAGGCTAAAGCGGAAAAAGCACATGCACGCACCGTAAAAGATGACTTTGGCGAGCACACATTATAGAATGTATTTACAAATGTATTTTATTCTGCGTCTGCGCAGGCATATTTATAGTGTCGAAGCATAGTTCGAAAAATTTAAGGTTCGAGCTCTGGAAATGTCGAATTTAGGGTCAGTCGAAGTATGCGACTGGAGATAAACACAAATACAAAATATTCAACATATTAAATAATAGGCGGTTCCGCGATCTGCAGAGAACATGTCAAATAAACATAAAAGAATATGAAAAAGCTAAACTAATATAAAGGCAAGACCAATTTCGACGTTTCGGCAAAAGACGTCATCAGGTAAAACAAGAAAACTATTCAATTTAAACAAAGAAAAACCAGGCCAGGAAAATCAACGCTGATCTAAAAAATTGGCTGAAAGAAATGGTGTCCAGGATTTACGTTGAGGTGGTTATAAGATTAAATGGCAATAGGAGAGGTAGGAGAGGTTGGACAGAAAGCAGTCAAACATTGAAAATTAAGGAAGTGGGTCCTATTAGGAAGAAGGAATGGATGTGTCATGTAGTGTATGATCAAAACGAGGAAAAGAGGAAAAGAGAGAGAAGTTAGGAGGGGCGGGGTGGAGGGCAGGAGGAGTAATAAAAGATAACACAGGGAGGAATAGGAATAAGACACATGAAAGAAAAGAAGAGGAGAACCGTTTTTAAAGAAAAGAGTGAATAGAATTCAAAACTCTCTGGTGGTGGCTTCACAGTAGATTTAAATTTAGCTTGACTAAGTTCATGATTATTTAGTTGCCTCCTTTTACCGCTTTTAATGTTATTGCCACTTGTACATGGTCGCTAATCCGCTCATTGTCTGGTTTTCACAGGTATCAATCAGTGTATTTCTCAATCTATTGTTGATCAGTATGTAGTAAATTCAATGACAAATGTTAAATTACGGGTGTTTCTACGCCCAAAGACGCTTTGGGAGTTCTTCAACGATGAATTTCTTATCAGAATGTTGTGCGTTCTTGTCCATTAAATCAAATTATCACCTCCAACATTTCATTTTCCTAGATCACAACGACCAACCACATTTTCATTGTTTTTAATTTCCTACTTATTACAATAAACCTTCCTAGAACTATAGCACTCTCGTGTGGTTTGTATGGTCTAAGAGCCATATAGAGCTCATTGTTAAATGTATCAACTGATCGTCTGTGCTGCTTGATTTTGACTCATAATATTCGACGTTATATTCATTTTAACTAATTGAACTCGGTTATAATAATGTTATGAAGTCTTGCAATGTTTTTGCACGTAATGCATCTAAGACAATATATATTCCTCCTTCGTTTCTAATGTATACAGAATCTAATGGCGTCATCGCAGTCTGGACATTCCCATATCCGTTCTGGCACACGTTACAGCAAACAAGGAATTGTTCGTCTACTGATTGTTCCTGTCATGCATTGATTCTTTACCGCTGCGGATACTTTTCCTGCTTTCGTCCTTCCTGACACCATGTTCCCACATTCTTTTGACATGTGAATTATACAGAGCTTCCTTGTAGCCATCCTGTGTGTTGCCATCCTGTGAGAGGTGTTCTTTTTAAAGATCTCACATTTTCCACTTTTAAGGTTTCCTAGGGTAATGACAGTCCCTGTCAATCTGTTGGCTATGACCTTCCCACGAATTACCATGTGCTTAGGACATGTTATCTAAGTTAGACTATTAACAGAAGACACGTGAAGTACGTGCATCCACTCTCTACCAGTATGTTCTTGTCATTGCGGCGAATCATATTTGTGAGTCACTCAAGATAACCGCATTTGTTTATGGTCTCTTAATCAATAATCTCATAGCTTACGTCATTGCCTCACAATCTCCAAGGGTGTGCTGGATGTAGCAAGCCTTGTAGTCTCCTGTACCTTTCTCTAACAACTTTTCTTCAGAATACACAGCAAAACACAAGAGCTCCACAAAGCCCTTGTGACTGAGCCACCAGGTAGATAATTTGGTTCTTAGAAACAATAAGTGCCAGTGTGTCCCCGCGGAATAAATCAACTGTTCTCTTTTGTTAAGTTGATTGAGCCTGACAAATGTCAAGGTTCTCAGTTTGAGAGATAACGTCAAAGACCTGATATAGACGCCAACATTCCAGATATATTTCAAGACTCAGTTCAATAGGCCAACTATTTTTGTGTGAATTTGTGCTCAGAGTTTGTGCAGAGAACTTATGCAAAGAGATAGATAGGAGTGTGGTTTGATGGGAGCCTAATGATTAACAGTCATGTAGACCATATAGTATTTAAAACCAGAACGGGACTATCTGCAAAAAGGGCGTCATGGCATCAGCACAATTTCAGGAACGTTATCTTGTTATTTTGTACCAAAGACTGGTTCTGATATTGATTGTATATTGACTGTGATTGAGTATTTTAGTGATCCTGACTCTCAGCAATACGCAAATAGAACAACTGGAAAGGATGAAAAATGAGGCAATGAGCATCATCTTTGGGTTGTCAAATATTGACGAAGGTAAGGCGATACGTTACCTCCTCGAGTTTCTTATCATGCAAATAGAATAAAACTGCCGAGCACGTAGCTACCTTGGAAAAAGTGTAGTCCCGCACCATACGATCTATTTATGAGTACAAGTGGCAGCAGGTTAAAAAGAGGAAATGTTGTTTGGGGCAGGCTGTGGATATTTTTCGGCATTTGTGTTCAATCGTGGACATAGAACCGGGGGAGAATGGATACGAGTGTCGTCAACGTATAGTACGACTTTTCTCGTAGTCAATATACTGAACAGAACATGTACAGAACAAATCCACTTGGTCGTCGAGGCAGAAGTGCAGGCCTAGATTCTTGAGAACTCTTTTGAGAGTGACACAGCCATTTACACACACGGATCTGTTCTTCGGCAAACACCGAGCTCCTGGGCATTCACGGTTCATGTTGGAGGCAGAACTGTGAAGGAAGAAAGTGGTGCGATCGCGTTGTCACTAGGTAATTAGATCATGAAACTGAAGTCTGCTACAAAACCACTAGCATGGCCTGTGACTCCAGAATACATGTATGTGTTGTAACAGTAAGCTAGTGAAAGCAGCAGGCAGGCTGACTTGGTTGTTACCCGCTTCGCAGTAGACTATAGCAGTAACAAATGCTAGCGACCAGCCTATACACAAGGCCGGTCACAGAACAGGGAGTTCGGCAGACGCTCGCAACTTAGTGTCGCCCGCTTCCCAAGAGGGGCGTCAACAATAACACGAATAAGTTCGGCAGATGCTCGCAACTTAGTGTCGCCCGCTTCCCAAGAGGGGCGTCAACAATAACACGAATAAGTTCGGCAGATGCTCGCAACTTAGTGTCGCCCGCTTCCCAAGAGGGGCGTCAACAATAACACGAATAAGTTCGGGAGATGCTCGCAACTTAGTGTCGCCCGCTTCCCAAGAGGGGCGTCAACAATAACACGAATAAGTTCGGCAGACACTCGCGGTGGAGAGAGTATATAAACTTCAGCACGAGAAGGTTTGATATAGACAGTGATAGTTAGCGACAGTGATAGTTAGAGACAGTGATAGTTAGCGACAGTGATAGTTAGAGACAGTGATAGTTAGAGACAGTGATAGTTAGCGACAGTGATAGTTAGAGACAGTGATAGTTAGCGACAGTGATAGTTAGCGACAGTGATAGTTAGCGACAGTGATAGTTAGAGACAGTGATAGTTAGCGACAGTGATAGTTAGAGACAGTGATAGTTAGAGACAGTGATAGTTAGCGACAGTGATAGTTAGCGACAGTGATAGTTAGAGACAGTGATAGTTAGAGATAGTGATAGTTAGAGACAGTGATAGTTAGAGACAGTGATAGTTAGCGACAGTGATAGTTAGCGACAGTGATAGTTAGAGACAGTGATAGTTAGAGACAGTGATAGCTATAGACAGTGATAGATATAGACAGTGACAGTTAGAGACAGTGATAGTCATAGACAGAGATAGGGATAGAGAAGATCAGTTAGAACGGAGAATTAGATACTCAAGGTTAGAACACACAGAACAAGTAGAAGTTTAGATTAAGAAGTGAAACCTGTTTAGTTAAGAAGATTAGGAAGCGCCAAGTTATAGTTCAAGTCAGTTTAGAAGTTGTTATTGATAGAGACTTGATAGAGAGTATGATGAACTTTATATGAACATTAGTGTTGAGAAATTGTTATTAAAGTTTTCAAGAATTGTGTTTCAAATTTCATCAAGTAAGTTGAATAATGTTGTATTAAAATGTGCACTTGGAACGGACCATAGACACCGGCGGTTGCCTCGGGAAGTTCCGAATTAATGAACATTAATTTTAGATAAGTGCATTCACCACGACAGATCATTGAGCCATAAGAAATCAATAAACTGATTATCATTAATTATATTGATCAAGAGTCTGTCATGATTAACGTTGTAATCAATGTAACGTGATGTGATTCCAACAAATCTACACGTCAGTAACCTCAGAAAAAAATCAAGATAAGAAATATACTATTACATGTGTTTCCACAGTGACTCAATCAGTATGCCCAGAAAGGGCTCAGAAGGGCTTTGTGGGTAAGGTGTTTGGGAAGTCTATTCTAACATGGGTCTGACAATTTGGTGGGTTGTCAAGTGGGTTATCAAGTGGGTGGCAATTTTCGTGTCAGGGCACCGGGGTGTCAGAGGTAATGAGCGTGATGACAACGTGATGACGGCCTGTGGAAGGGAGCTGAAAATCATCATCATCATCATCATCTAGCAAAAAGACAGAGGTAATGGTAACAACAAAGAAAAAGACATCACCTCAGTGCAAAATAAAGACAAGTGGAACAATATTAAAACAGGTAAATGAATTAAAATATTTGGTAAGTAACTTTGTTAACCTCAGACGGAAGATGTACAAAAGAAGTGAGATAAAGGATGACTCAGGCAAAAGTAGCTTTACAAAAAAATGAGGAAAATACTATGCAATCCATTTTTGACAATAGAAACAAGAAAAAGAGTTCTGAAATGTTATGTAGAGCCAGTCTTGACATATGGATGCTAATCATGGACAATAGGACAACAGACACGAAAATCACTGGAGTCTGTAGAAATGTGGTTTTACAGAAGAATGTTGAAAATACCATGGACAGCTAAGAAGAGTAATGAAGATGTTCTGAGAGAGGTCAAAGCAAAAAGAGAGCTAATTTCCAATATCAGTAAGAGATAATCATCATTTTTGGCCATGTAATGAGAAGAGAACAACTGGTATATATTGTAACAAGTGGAAAAATTGAAGGACGAAGAGATAGAGGGAATCAAAGAGAAAAAATAACAGACAGCTTAAGAGAGTGGCTTGGCAGAATGTCAACAACAGAAATGATAAATAGATGCCGAGATCGAATGCTGTGGAGATACTTGATCACCTACGCTAGTAGGCCCGTTACTTGATGATGATGATGTCCTTGGATTTGGTGTTCTCGTAATGTTTAGTGAAGGCTCGTTGTGCTGTGTATTGTTCTTTTGCTATAACACATGACAAAACCATCTTAACTGTTGTTTCTTTACATATTCTATTGAGGGAGTTATTTCTACCTTTTTTCTCAATCATTCATTTCTGATCTTATCTCTCATGCTGTTTCCTATCATTCGTCTAACACATTTTTTATCTCGGTGGTGGTTATTTTTTAAAATTATTTTTCTTATATCAAAGGTAAAGGACTAGTATTGGTAGCACCACGTTGAAATGAAGACTGTATTGCAGTGTCTGCTTTACCTCTGGAGGTATTTCCTAGGTGGACAATAATGGTGTTAATTGTCAGATGATTTCACAAACTTTGTTGTAATTTGAATCTATTTCTACTGTTTGTTAATTGTTGCGAGAATTTGTTGTCATTAAATATTGTGTTGCTTTGTAGCGTGACCGATGAGATACTCAAAGGAGATCTGGATTCTATCACAAAAAGAATCATGAACATGTTGCATGCAGGTTCACCAAGGTCAAGCAGACTGATAATAATATGGCAGGGCCATTGAAGATAAGAATTTAGTGAGTGGGCCAGATTTCAATAATCTGGAGCAAAGCGAAGGAACACAACTCTTTCTCCATTTCTGGTGGATTTGTAGCAGAGCCATCCGTGTATATGTGATAACGGGAGTCATGTGGATATTTGTCGTCTATGTGTTTTTCTGTTATGTGCCTTCTTTATCTGTCTATGTCTGCGCCTATTATCAATATTCTTATCATGTCTCCTTCAGGTCTGATATTTCCCGTGGGGATTCACACAAGATGGGCATATGAGTTGTGCCATTATTAATGACAGTACTGGATCGCTACTTGTCAATTCTTCGGAGACTGCAATAAAGTTAAAGCTCGTCAAGATATGTTTGGGTTTTGTTAAAATAGGAAGTGTGTGGTCTTTTACATTCAAATATGCAGAAAGTGTGTTTCTTGACAGGCTAACATTTGTGTATGTAGTTTTTCCTGTTATTCCATAAATACCAGCAGCCAGGTTTTCGTCCATCTTTCTAGTTTAACTGGTGCATTTTGCATTCTAGAGCTATCCAACGACAGCTATTCTTCTCATGCTCATGTCGTCAAGTCGTCTGCGTACATTGCAGTGTGTTATAGTTCGTTCACAATATCGTGCCCACAGAGTTTATTAATTATCTCGGAACCTGTTTGATGAATTTCTGTAATTCTTTTTCGTGAAATATTATTTTTTCACCGACCTTAAGTCTGATTTTTTGCCCCACTGTCGTGCATTTGGGAAAGATTTTTGCTTATTTGAATATAAAAGAAATATGATTTTCTTGCTTGTCCTAAAATTTATGAATTTACAATACCCACATTTGTTGTAATCAACTCACCATTTAAAAAGGCACATTTCACATGCTCTCCACACATTCTTAGCACTGTTTCGCACTCGTAACTTGTAAGACGGACGCCACTCCGTGGTTTTTGCCAGAGGCAAAATACCTGAGGCAGATCCGTGAGCGTCGACGTGGGTAAATGCTCATCATACATATGAGAAAGAATGGCAAGCAGCTGACAGAGAAAATAAAAGAAGTATTCCCAGCAGCAAAGGACAGCGCAATATAATGGTACATGCTGGCAGTAGAGAGAATGGTCTTGTTAATGACACACAACTTAATTTTCAATCAAAGTCTACAGACAATAGGGACTACCACGCTGAAATGAATGGAAGAATTTTCAGAGACTGGATAGTGAACACTCTAGCCCCCAATCTGGATAGGCCTTCATGTCTTATAATGGACAATGCATCCTATCATAATGCGGTAGCACTAGAGGACAAAGTTCATAATTCGTCAAGCACAAAAAATCAAATCATCACGTGGCTTAGAAAAGAAAATGTTTCCTTTTAAAACACCCAGTTAAAACCAGAGTTCTTGCAACTTGTTAGACAAACTAAGAATACAAAGTTATATCAAATAAAAATAATTGCAAAGTATGGCCACACATCTCTTCGCCTCCCACCTTATCATTCGCACCTCAACCCAATAGAACTTGTGTGGGCTAAAGTCAAAGGGCAAGTTGCTGCGCAGAACACGGCGTTTAAATGTGTGGTGTTAAAGAATTGACGCCTGATGCCCTCTCAACGATTGACATTGAGTACTGGAGAAAATATGTCGATAATGTGTTCAGAGAAGAGGAACAATAATGGTAACGAGATGGATTGCAGTTTGTCCAAGTGATAACAGTTGTTAACCTCTTAGAGACTCAGATTCGGAATGACATATGTATGACATGTGCATAATTTTGTTGATGACACTCTTACTATTTGCTGACTATGTGTTTGCCTATCCGTGTTGCCGCATCTCTTTTAAAAGTCAACACACCTACTGATGACATAAATTAATGATAACGTTGTTAGTGACGAGGCATGCTTCCCACTGGACGCGGATCAAAGTCGGCGTTGATGCTGGTCACCTGCTGCACTGACTGTCGGCCTCCTCCCTGACAGCCTTGCTGGAAGGATGGACTCGTGATTTGCATCACTGCCTGACTGCTTCTTACTGGATGGAACAGCAGCTCCCAAATGCCCAGGAAACTAATGCTGAGCCTCCCATTGTGATCTCCGTCTAGTGGTACTTCGCGCTTTTTCACTGATGGACTACCATGCAGACGTTCAGACCCCAGACTTCTCCGCAACCCTAATTGTTCGTTCTTCACCATAACGATCATACCCGCAAACACTGACAAAATGACTGACCAAAAGTGTTCGCTCATAAAATAGGACTGAGTTTATTCACAGTTCATCTGATCAGTAACACCACAAAGTAGACAAAACCAGCGACGTACTCAGCCCTCGGCTGCTCACACATAATTAACATGGAATTTTCAGCTCTTCCACTAAAGGTGAAACAGTTAGCGATCTCCTTGCTCACACATAATAATTATGAAATCTACTCAGCTTTCCAACTAAAACTGAATCTTTTAGTGAGCTCCTTGCTCGTCCATGGTCACATTAAGACCTCACTTGTCCAACTAACACTAATAAATGGCTGAACTCTGACTTACAAGCCTACCGTATAAGTAAAACTCTCCACCTAACCCTGTGATTCGACTATATCTTTCACCTTCAGCCAATCCTCAACCTTCCTACATCCTCTTCCCCTCTAACTGAACCCTCTCAAAATCCCGAGAATTCGTTATTCTAAATGAACTGATTCCCTCACTCACTCCCTGAGAAATGTCCACGTTTTCCTGACTCACTCACTCATGTTATTGTTACACATTCTCACCCTCCCACTGTTACACTTGCCCTTTTTATCCATTTTAGTCATTTATCTATCCTAACGACTAAAGCGCACCAATAAACCACTCCACCCTCACACTCCTACTTAATCTACCCTCCATTCGTGTCCTTACTACTTCAGTTTTGTGAAATATCCCTATGTTCTACTTATCCCATTACTACTGCTCTCCCAGCTCCATCACGAAACCCCATTATGTACTACTCTTCTCTTCTATGTTAAATTAGCCTCTCTTCCTCACCTTATACTTTTTACTTATCAGCCCTTATCGTAAGCCTCCTCCACAATTTCTGATAGAGCCCATACATAACTCCTGCAGGTTGCTCCCTTTGTTCTACTGTTTCTCTTCCCCAACTACCCCTTATTCTTACGTCCCATAACTCTCGTCTTTTTCCTAGAACTCTTCTATTTCGTTACTCTCCTCCCCATCCATTCCATCATTTTGATCCTCTCTGTATCTTTTTTCCTCAGGCGATTCTCACGACGACCATCTTCCTTGCCTTTTCCTTGATATTCTCTACAATAACTTTCCTGTTATCGTTGCTGTGTTCCCTTCCGTTGTAATTTCTGATTCGTTCCCTGGCTGTTCCTGTTGCGTTCTTCGTTTTCTGCGTTCTAATCTGATTCGTCTCTCTGGTAACGGCATATCTTCCTCCTCCAATGACGTATTTCTTTCTCTTCGTACCCTCCGATCTTGTCTTTGTTTATATTTACTCATATTTCTCTATATATCTTGCACTTCCGGTGTCATGGCGGCTTCGTTTAGTCGATTTTTAAAATTCGGCAATTGCTGATATAGTTAAATGATTTACGCGACAGTCTAGTTGCGAAATTATGTGTTGCTATTCTCCCGTGTGGTGTATGTTTTATTTCTGACGTGTGGATGGACTGTGATTACCGATATTTAAGTGGAATATGATTTATTCTTCTTTGTGTCGTGTGTTCGCGGTTCGATAGGCAAGCACATGGTTCGACAAAATGTCGCCGGCAAACCGGGTATGTTCAACCCGTATGTGAAAAGTCTGTGACGGTGGATGGAGGCGGAGGAATCAAGAATGATCAACGGCCCAGAAAGCGAAAACAGCAAAGTGTGTGGTACACAAGAGGTATGTTCAGAACACGAAAGACGAACATGGCTGACCACCGTGAAAGAGATTGGAGCCTCATCACGTACTAGTCGAGAGGAAGCCATGGAGAGTCGGAGAAATTCGAACTTATGTCGGAGGAAAGATCTTAAAATAAGTACTTGGAATGTTAGGACTCTATATCAAGAAGGGAAATTGGAAAATCTGATTCAAGAAGCAGAACGAATAAATATAGATATTTTAGGCATATCGGAGACTAGATGGAAAGAATGTGGGTACATTGAAGACGAAAAATATACATTTATATACTCAGAAAACACAACAGAACATCAAAGCGGGGTAGGAATACTGATAAAAAGAGAGCTGCAAAAATATATAAGTACCCACTGGACATACAGTGATAGGATTATACTACTCAAGTTGAAAGTAAAACCATTCGACATGGCAATAATACAAACATATGCACCTACTCAAGACTACACAGATGAACAAATAGAGGCATACTATGAAGACCTAAATAAAGTTATGAAGCAAGTGAAATCTTCAGACATCTTGATTGTAATGGGTGACATGAACGCTAAAGTAGGAAAAGGTAGATATAAGACAATTATAGGAAATCATGGTTTAGGAAAAAGAAATGACAGAGGAGAAAGATTAATACAATTTTGTAAAGAAAACAGGCTGATAATATGTAACACCTACTTTGAGCAAGAGAAAAGGAAACTATACACATGGAAAAGCCCTGGAGATAGGAAGAGGAATCAAACAGATTACATAATGATAAAAGAAAGGTTCCGTCTCAGCGTAAAGAAAGCCAAAACCTACCCAGGAGCAGATATTAATTCTGATCACAATCCTGTAATGATTAAAATGAAAATCAAACTAAAGAGAAACAAGCAAAAATCTAATTCATCAACAAATCCACTCGATATAACAGCTTTAAATAAAAAATATATTAAAGATACCTATACAATACAAGTAAAGAACACATACCAGAAGCTGCTAGAGGAAGGAATTGAACAATACAGAAGAGAAAATCCTGATTAAAAAGTAACAACCAAATGGCAATGCATAAAGAAAAGCATACAAAAAGCCTGCGACACCTTACCCAAAAGAGAAAAGAACAAAAAACAAAAATGGATAACTAACACCATCTTAGAAAAAAATGGAAGAAAGGAGACAAGCGAAGAACACTGCCCAATACAATAAAATAGATAATGAGATACGCAAAATGTGCAAAAAGGCAAAAGAAGACTGGCTGAGCCCAAAATGTATAGAAATAGAAACAATGGAAAGCAAACAAGACCTATAGTTTGTTTCAGATTGTTTGCCTCCCTAATTCCAGTAATATCTCGAAAACCGTCTGATAGAATACCATGTTTTTTTGCATGCGACCTTAGATTTTCAATGACGTAACGAATTTATCATTTAAATTATCGTATGTGTTACCGTTTCCTCAAAGCGGCAACTTCCTTTGATCTCCTTCATATTTGTATTTATTTTGACACAAAAAACAGAATGTACGGTAAATGAAGATCTTTTACACTTTTTAGAGGAAAAGGCGTAACTTTTATTTTTATATAAGGGACATTATTACTTTATAATAAGAGAGTAAGTAAGTAAGTGTTCCTGTCATGCCTGAAGGTGTATAGGGGAATAAACCGCCACAATTGCACTTTTTCACAACATGCTACCCATTTGGATTGGGCTCTTTTAATTATACAACTAATATTGAATCAAATCAAAATAGGCCGAACATTCACCGAATAGAAATTATTTATTTTAAGAACACAGAATACATCGTCAACTCACTAAAAAAAACAGTTCCTGAAGTGGTCCGTATCCAGAGTTTCCAACTCCAACAAAGTCACTTCAGTAAGTTCAAACAAATGAGTTTTATTCAGAATCTGCCGAATCTAATAGACGTATTACCATTTTTGGTTGAATAACCCACAGACCATCGTTTCTCCAATACTTATCTTCCTCAACCATAACATGGTCTTCACAACTAGCCCAATAATCTTTGTCTATGTTTGAAATAGCAACATTGGTAAGCTCTTTAACATCAGATAATTTGAAAGTTTTATTTTCGGATGCTACTTGCCCTTTGATCTTTGCCCAAACTAATTCAATAGGATTTAGGTGTGAGTGATATGGAGGCAGCCTCAAACATCTATGACCATGTTCTTCAATTAATTTATCTATTTGAAATATCTTTGGCCTTTGTATCTGTTTTACAAGTGAAAGTAATTCAGGCTTGAGATACATATCGTTAAATGGTATTTGTTCCCTTGTCAGCCATGTCTTTATTTCAGCTTTAGTGCTTGATGATGTTGGAACTTTATCTTCTTGTGCCACTTTGTTATGGTAAGATGCATTATCCATGATCAAACAAGATGGTCGATCTAATAAAGGCAAAAGAGTGTCTTTAATCCAATCTCTGAACATATGACTGTTCATCTCTGAATGATAATCCTGGTTATCAGTTGACTTTGCAATAAAAACAAGTTCAGCATTCTCCACCAGGCCATTATTTTTGCTCCCAGCATGTGCCACTATAAGGCGCTTTCCTTTGCTGCTAGGTACATACCTTTTAATAGTCCCATCTAATGACTGCCATTCTTTTTCATTTGTGTGGTGGGCATTAATCCATGTTTCGTCCAAGTACACAATGTCATAATCTTCATTACGCATTTGTCTAACTTCACGTAAATATTTGCTTCTTGCAGCTACTAAATGAGGTTTCTCGCAAATGATGTTTCTTCCACAAGAATATTTTCTAAAAGTGAAGCCTAAACTCCGCACACTTCTCCATAGTGTAGTTTTTGATACATCAATACTGGTGTTCTTTTTAAGCCAAATCTTAAGTTTCCTTATGGTAACTTCTTCCCCTAAGTCAAACATTTTACAAATCTCTCTGCGGACAAGTTCTCTGTCAAAACTGTCTAACAAATGTTTTCTTCCTCGACTTCTTTCTTTCCTTGAACATTCACATTGAACATTTTTCACTGATCTATGAAATGACCGTTTACTTAAACCTAACACGTGCATCGTTCTCTTTTCAGGATTTGATATGCTGTGATATAGACTCCCTCGTTTTGCCTCTCTACAAAAATATAAATATAATTTCTTTGTAATATTTTGTTCAGTAACAAATTTCAACTTTAAACTCATTGTTAAGGGCACAACTCACAAAACACGCCTATGTAAATAATTTGATTTTGTATTTTTGGTGACGTTATACTAATGACGTGATACAAAAAGTTGACAATTTTAATCCAGTAAGTGCAAAACCAGAATTGCGCACCGAATATAAGAGAAATTTGCTACACATATGTGCAAATATTGACAAAAATCTGACATTTGCAATTCAATAGTGTAAACCGGTGCCTTTACCCACCAACATATAAAGGAAATTCCCAAATGAAGATGTTTAAATCATTCTTGAAGTGATATGGAAGGGGTAAATACTCTTAAATTTTGATTCAAATGTGCCCAAGTTTAATCATACTTTTATCCTCCTGGTAAGCAAGCGCACAAGAAAAACCAGCAGTTTGTTTGCAATGAATTTATTTTTTCTATTACGTTATGAGATTCAGTAGGTTACATGCAAAATATCAGCACTGTAGCACAAATGGTTGCTGAGCTGTGGTTTTTTGAAGTGAGGCAAAAAAACTGAAGCGAACTATAGTAGGAATGCACACAGAAATAAAGAGAATGACTAATAAAAATAAAAAAGCCACAGAAGGTAGATGCATTGCAGACAACAAATGAAAAATGCTAACAGACAATAAGGATATCATATACAGGATGCAGGAATATATAACAGAACTATTTCATGATCAAAGGGACAAGAAACCAGTTATAAAATGTACATCAGGCTATAAAATCTTAAAATCTGAGGTGGAAAAAAGCAATAAAAACAATGAAAAGGGGAAAAGCAGCAGGACCTGAAAGCATACAGATAGAGATTATACAGGCACTTGAAGATTTTGGCATTGAAGTGATTACAGACATATGCAACGACATATACCACACAGGATACATACCAAATGAACTAAAAACATCAACTTACATTGCATTGCCTAAAAAGAATGGTGCAGTTGAATGCAGTGACTTTAGAACAATGAGCCATGTTACAAAAATCTTGCTAAAAGTTATACAAGGAAGGATTCAGAATAAAATCAATACTGAATTAGACGAGAGCAATTTGGATTTAGGAAAAATAGCGGGACAAAAGAAGCCATATTCTGCATGAGAACATTAATCGAAAAATACACAGAAGTAAACAAACCAATATATGCCTGCTTCATAGACTACACCAAAGCTTTTGATAGAGTATACCACAAACAACTTATAGAATGCCTAAAAGAGATACATCTAGATGACATGGATATACGACTAATATGCAATCTATACTGGGAGCAAACAGCAATAATAAAATATAACATTTAGTTCTCTACACCCATTGATATAAAAAGAGGAGTAAGACAAGGATGCATCCTATCACCAAGCTTGTTCAATCTATACACTGAGCAAATCTTTAAAAACATCATAGAGATGCCAGGCCTACACATTAATGGAAAGATAATCAATAACCTAAGATATGCTGACGATACTGTACTACTAGCAGAAAATCCTAAAGACCTACAACAATTACTTAATGAAATAAACACGACAAGCAAAAAATATGGACTAGATATGAATATCAAAAAGACTAAAACTATGATCATAAACAAAGAAAATACTCAAAACCCACAAGTGGATATCAAAATTGAAGGAATAGACCTTGAGACAGTTCAGAACTATAACTACCTTGGACATACTATAACCAGTGATGGAAAAGGCACAACTGAAATAAACAAAAGAATAGGAATGGCAAAACGTAATTTTAATGTCATGAAGGACATACTAACATCAAAACAAATAACACCAGAGCTAAAACTAAGAATAGCAAAATGTTACATCTTCTCAATATTCCTATATGGTGCTGAAACATGGACATTAAACAAGAAAACAGAACAGAGAATTGAAGCCTTGGAAATGTGGATATATAGAAGAATAGGTAGAATTGGATGGAAGGAAAAGAAAACAAACGATGAAGTTTTAAAACAACTAAACATGAAAAGAGAACTTCTGAACACAATTAGAACAATACAAATGCGATTCTTGGGCCATGTTAAAAGACACAACAGCCTACTGAAAGTAATCTTGGAGGGGAAAATACAAGGTAAAAGAGGCATAGGCAGACCCAGATTACCATGGACGAGTAACATCAAAAGATGGACAAATCAACCGATGACAACCTGCACCATCAAAGCAAGAGATAGAGTAGAATGGCGCTCCATGGTAGCCAACCTTCGTTGCGGAGACGGCACTCAATGATGATGATGATGATTTCTATATGGTGCTTCGTCTTCTGTCGTGTTGCCTGTGTCGGTGCCGTATTCCCTTTGCTGTTCTTCGATTTCTTCCCTATTTTGTTCATTTCGTTCTTCCCCTGTTGTCGTAATCCCTCTATCTGCATTTGTGCCCCACATATGGACCTCTACATTTCCTGTTTGTCCTGTTGATGATTTTTTTCTTGCCCGTCGTACATCTTCATTGTGGCATACCTACTTGTCTAACTTCCCTAACCACAGCGCTTCGTCCTTTCTTATCTTTCGCCTATTTAGCCTTATATCCTTGCTTCCATAAATGTGCTTAATGGCATAATTCGCGTCACATGTTTTCCGCAATATGATATATCCCTCCTTCCATTTGGGACTTATTTTGGATGTTCCTGTACGATTCTTACAAAACACCCTATCTCCCACTTTATAGTCAACCTTTTCCTTGTCATTCTCTCTCCGCCTATTCTTCTTTTCCGCCCTCTTTAAATTCCTCCACACCATCCTCTGTGTATTATACATCTGTTAAATAATGATTTCATGCACCTCCTCCCGTAAATACTTTCTCCTCGGTTGTAATAAATTATCTAATGGTAACATTGGGTGTCTTCCTTCCATATAAAAAAAAAAAATATGGTGAAAATTGTGTACTCTCGTTTTTATTGACTCAGATCGTCGCAGGCGCCTGATTCAACTTCACATCCTATTCCGTCTCCTGTCCCCTTGTCAACTTTAAAATGATAGCATTCATTGTAAGGTGTCTGTCATCTATTCAATTCGCTTGTAGATGATATACCGACGTTCGTATATGTTTAATATTCAGCTTTCTTTGAAATCTTCTTGAATTTTTCGCTTGTGAGTTCCCCTTCATTATCGTTTAATATACTTTGTGGGCAACTATACCTCGGAATAAACTCATTCAGTAGGATATCAATGACCATATACGTTGCTTTGTTTGGAAATGGTATACTCTCAGGCCACCTACTGTAGCAATATGTTATGTGTAGGATATATCTATTAACTGATATCGTGGTAGGGTATGGACCTGTTATGTCGGTACTGATCTTTTGCACTGCGAAGTACTGTTTTTCCATACTCATCATCGGTCCTGATTTTTCCCTCAAATTCCTTGTTTTAAATATTCTAGATAACTTTGTATGCTTCTCTACCGCCCTATATAGGTGGGGCCAATAGTACTTTATTCTAATTGAATCTAACACGCTGTCTCTTCCCACGTGTCCAATTTGTTCATGATACACGCTTAATACTTTTTTATTGTGTTGTTGTGATACATAAACTTTAGGGTGTGTCTTTTCCTTGTCTCCTATACACGTCAGCACCCCATCATACATAATCAAACAGATTACATAATGATAAAAGAAAGGTTCCGTCTCAGCGTAAAGAAAGCCAAAACCTACCCAGGAGCAGATATTAATTCTGATCACAATCCTGTAATGATTAAAATGAAAATCTTAGGTAGATCGATATGAAATTTGCCCCACCTTTCTGTTTTTCCTTTCCCTAAATCATCCATTATTTTCTTCAACTCCTTATCCTTCTGCTGTTCCTCTTTTGTTATTGCTATTCCTTTTTCATCTTCACTCTCCCCTTGCCTACTCTCGCTATCTTCCGCGACTATCCTGTTTTGTCGTATTCGGTTGGTATTTATGATATTGAATTGATACGTCCTCTAATCTACATCCGTGCACGAGTTTGTTTGTTCTTTTCCTGTTCCCGCTTCATTTGGCAACTTAGACAGCCAATCGGCACACATGTTTTTCGCACCTTCTATGCATTCTATTTCCGCCCCACTGTTCTGTAATGTTAAGGACCACATATCTATTTCCCTATATTAATCGGTGCTTCTAATATTGCTTTCAATGGTTTGTGATCCGTTTTTATGATAAATGTATTCTTATCTATGTAAAAATGTAATTTTTGAATCGCATAATATATTGCATACGCTTCCTTCTCTATTGTGGGCCATCTTGTGTGTGCTCTACTGAGTTTGTGTGATATAAAGTAAATAGGTCATTCTTTGTATAATGATTTCCCCTGATACTCCGTTGACCTCCGTCTGCTCATTTGCTAAACATGCTTATATAGCCGTAACTGATGCGTCCGTATATCATCCTCCCCTCCTTATTCGGGTGTGCTAGCATGTGTGTTACTGTTAACCACTCTTAAAGTGTCTCGAACACTTCTTTACACTTTGGTGACCACTGAAATTTAATAAATTTCTTTGTCAACGTGGTTAGTGGTTCCGCGATAGACGCAAACCCCGGTATAAACCTACGATAATATCCACATATACGCAAAAAAAAAACTCCTCATTTCTCTCACTTTCGTTGGCGGTACTATTTCTCTGATGGCTTGTACCTTATCCTTATCCGGGAAGATCCCTTTACTATTTACTATGAACCCTAAATACTGTACCTCTTGCCTCAGAAACTGCCACTTATTCAACTTCAACTTGATGTTATGTTGTCTTAATCTGTCAAATACTTGCCGAATATGTTGTAGATGTTGTTCCCTTCGTCCCTTTCGTAAAAATAATAATATTGTAGACATACGGCTGTAAAAATGTATATAGTCCTTGCAACACCTGATTTATCAGGTCCATATATGTTGCCGGGGAGTCCTTTAACGTAAATGGCATTACGTCCCATGTGAAGGTTATATATGTGTATTAAAAGCTAATTTCCTGCTTGGTGGTATCCTTTACCTTAATTGTCCAACAGCCCGAATACAATCGATAGTACTAAAATGATCTGTCCCTTGAAACAAAGCCATATCATCGACCCTCGGGATCTGGTAGCTAATATCCTTGGTGACTTTGTTCAGTGCTCGATAATCACAACAAAATCTTTTTGATCCATCTTTTTTTTTTTTTTTGCACTATCACTACTGGTGATGACCACTGTGAGGTTGTCTTTGAAATTATCCCTGCTCGTAACATCTCTTCTATCGCTTTTTCCACCACCTCCCTATTTATCAGCATCATCCTGTACGACCTTATATTGGTTGGTTCTACGTTACCTGTGTCTATCTATAATTTCACTGTTTGTGTCCTCCCTAATTCGAAATCCGTTAATGCGAACATGTCATGATTCTCTGTTATCAACTTCTGTATTGCTTTCTTATTTTCCTGATTTGTCTGTATCTTTTGTAACAATTCCTCGTTCCTTTCTGCTGATAGTTTTATTGGCCTTCCCCTCTCGTTCTGGCCAACCCCCTTATTTGTTTCTTTATTCTCCTGACCGCCTCTACCTTGGTTTCTCCTCTTGTCTGTTCTCCATCCTGTGCGAAAAATGCATCTCTGCTCTATATTTCCTCTCTCTCCATTATCCTGTATCTTCCACCGACCTGGCGTCTTCTCTCTTGTTTTCCCCCATGTATACGTCGCTATCATCCTTCTTGGACGTGGTATCCGTATTCGTGTTATTACTTTGATTTCTTTATTATCACCGTTCTTCCTGAATTATTTATGAGCATAACTGGAAAAACGTTGTTGCTCCCTATTCTGACAATGACATCTATTACTTTTATATTTGGCTCCTCCATTATGTCGGCCTTGGCTCTTGTCGTCTCTACCGTTGTACCTGCTTTTACGTAATCGTTCTTTCTCATTTTTGCAAGTGTGATATGCACCCTATGAGGATTCAGAATTTGCCCTTGCCAGCGTAACTATATGTCTGTCATCTTCCATTTGTACTTCCGTATTTCCTATTTTTAATCTCTGCTATTACAGATTTTACACAGAATTTACTATTACTCTATTCCTATTCATCCAGTCTCTCCCCAACATCATCATTCTATGCATTCCGTTTACTACCATAAACACTTGTCTCGTTGTCTATTTCCCTATTTTAAATTCTAACATCGTTTTTCTACCACCTCTAACAATTTCCCACTTATGGACTCTAGGCCATTGTTTGTTCTATATAACTTCCCTCTCCCTCTTACGGACCTGTAAGCACTCTCCTTCATAACACTGACACTTGCTCCTTTCGCTATTATTACCCTAAAACTTTTATTCTCGACCTGTACTATACACGATCATGGGTATTCCCTTCTTCCATACATCCCGAACTGATCAGGCATTATCATATATGTGCTCAAAACCGCCTGTCTTTATGAACACTCTTGGAGTTTCCCGCCATTTGATATCTTCCTCTATTTCCATGTGGGTAATTTCCTGCCCGACACTGCCTCGCTATGTGTCCCATTCGACTGCACCCATAGCATCTCCTTGTTTCTTGGATAAATGTAAAGGTAAAGGTAAAGTGCGAGACTTGAACCGGCGTCTTAGCACGCGAGTTTACACCCATATGTGCTCGGCCGCCTATCCAGATATTTTCGGAGATTTCTGTATAGTGTCGCTTCAAGCATCTTAACTCAGATGCGAGGCGACAGTCCCCACCTTCCCAGGGTAATACCCTGGTACCCATTTCTGCCAACGGCTGGGTCGACCGTGGGTGTATTTTTTTCCAACAAAGAGTACAATTCACACTTATTAGTTATTATTATATTGTTATTGGTTATGGAAGGCCTCGGTATCACTGCAAACGAATCAAAATCCATAATTGCTCAACCGCCCGTGCCAGCGGAATCATCCACATTAATATCTCATCTCCCAAACAAAGAAAGGTAACTGTAGTCCCCACCGTGGCAATCTCAGCACACGCCAAAAGACATCAGACGAAACCGCGCAGAAAGTGAACCCAGCCAACTGTTCCCTGTCATACGATATCATGATTCATCGTAAACAATTGGAATATCGAAACATGATCAAAACAGATGACACACAGCTCACGGTGGGCATAGCGCACTCAACTCAGTAGCTCCTGCAATTCACACTGTTTCTTGGATATCATGACCATTTCTCTATAGTTATGTTTATTACCTCTTTGCCTCATATGGTCTATCTCCATTGGCTTTTCCTGTCTACCTTGCCTATATACCTCTTCTCTATCCTGCTGCTGGTCTTCCTCAAATCTTTTGCTATAGCTTGTTTCATAAGTCGTGCCCAACTTTAAAAATCAATATCTTTTAAACCGCTTTTTGTAATTTTTTTCAAAATTTGCATGTATAGTTATAATGATTAGAACCCAACAGGGAATTAATTTCATTAAAAACAAACATTTGGTTATTATTACTGCTTATTTGATTTATATAAATTTATAACGACCCATTGATGTAGTCAAAACTTAGTGTTTACAGTATTTAAGTTAAAAATAGCGTTTACAAATTCATACACGCTCAAATTTACGATTTTGCACGCTTTCCGCGTGAGTTCTCTGACAAAATTAGACACTTGTAGTAAACACGAGACATTGTGTGTTCCATTTCCGTTAATTCAGCGGCGTAACGTGGAACAATAACATTTATCATGAGTCTTAAAATGAAATTCTGCAGTTTACAAAACATCGCAATAAAAATGTATGACTATTTTTGCAAAGAGGCCAAACGAGGAAGATTATTTCATTCTTTAGAAAACCCAGAGAATAGGACAAGACACATTTTGGATTTATCTAAACGGTCATTTAATCGCTGGATTCAAACACGTGACCGTCAGTGTTCCAAATATACAAAATCACAAGGAAGAGCAAAAATGTTGGATAATTTCGACAGTGAACTTATTAGAAGTGAAATTCGCAAAATGTTGGGTATGAATGAAACTGTTACAATAAGAAAATTAAAAGTATCGCTGAAAAAGAACAACAGTATTGAAATATCAAAGTCTACATTATGGAGGAATGTGAGAGCTGCAGGCTTTACATTCAGAAAGTATTCCAATGGACGAAACATCATCTGTGAGAAGCCACATATAGTAGTCATGAGAAGCAAGTACTTACATGAAGTAAAAGAGGTGCGCAAGCAAGGTTATGATATTGTGTACTTGGATGAAACATGGATCAATGCTCACCACACTAACCAAAGGGAATGGCAGTCATCAGATGGAAAGATTAAGAGATTAATACCTAGCAGCAAAGGACAGCGCTTGATAATTGCTCATGCAGGTAGTCGACAACATGGACTAATACAGAATGCAGAGCTCATTTTTCTTTCAAAATCCATAGACAATCGGGATTATCACTCTGAGATGAATGGTCACATATTTAGACATTGGATTGAAAATTCTGTTCTCCCAGCACTAGATCGACCATCTTGCCTAATAATGGACAATGCAGCGTACCACAACATTGTTGCACTTGAAGATAAAGTCCCGACGTCATCCAGTACAAAAGATGCTATTAAGATATGGCTCACAAAGGAGCACATACAATTTAATAACATGTACTTAAAACCTGAATTACTATCTCTAGTAAAGCAAAAACAGAGGACAAAGATTTTTCAAATAGATAAGATTATCCAAGAGCACGGTCATATAAGTTTGAGGCTGCCACCTTACCATGCTCATTTAAATCCAATAGAACTAATCTGGGCAAAATTAAAAGGACAAGTGGCAGATGAAAATACAACAGTCAAAATATGCGATGTAAAGACTCTTGCTAATCTCGCTTTATTAAATATAGACAAAGATTATTGGGCTAAATGTGAAGACCACGTCTTAAAACAGGAAGAGGAATATTGGAAAAATGATGGTTTGTGGAATGTTCAACCCCAAACAGTTATTAATCTTTTAGACTCGTCTGATTCAGAATGAAAGTATATAGCCCCCACAATGTTTGCCCCTATATTACCTTAAATTAGTTCAACAAACGGTCCTTTTCAGGACCACACAACTATGAAAATTGGACATACAGGTATACCTTGATATTATTATCGTCCGTCCTCGAACTGAGCAGACAATAATTCTCCTGGTGTTTTGTTTTATCCAGTTATTTCCCCATTACGGCCACGCCTTTACCTAGTGAAAATTAATCGTAGACCAGCAACTACGGTAATTTCTATTCTTTAGGGCTTCACAATTTACAATTTTGACAAACATCAAAGAAATATCGCCGCTTTAAGAAAACTGCAGCTGCAAGATATTTGTTAAATATACATTTAAAGGGTCTTTTGCATTCTAATAACATTTGGAAAATTTCAAAAGTATTTAACAAACGGTTAGAGAGTAATAGCGTTTTGAAGTTGCGCAAATGTTTTGAAACGAGCTATAATACTCTCCTTCTCTATAGCCGCACTTATAACTTATGACAACGTTGTTGGTGCTCTCTTCACCAATTGCAACTTCAAACCTCTATTTCTCAAACCAGCTATAAATGTTGCAACCAACAACTTATTCACCTGCTCAGTATCTATTCCATGTCCATATCTTGTTCCGCCTCCTCTAGCACCTTTTCTCCATATTCTTGCACTGACTCACTCTTCTGTTGCTGCATCGACTTTAATTTCATAATCGCATGCTGTGCTTCTTCTTATTTGGCATATCTCTTTGCCAAATATGCTCTAAACTCTTACCATGTTTCTTCTTTAACTTCTTCTATACTTTGTCTAATGCAGTTTGCTACAGCCCCCTGACTCGTTAATAATGCTATGTCATCCCATTCTGATTGTGCCAATTTTCTACTCTTACGCCAATACTGTATGGCATTTACCCATTCGTTAAAGTTATCTACTCCCCCTGCTAATACCTGAATCTTCTTTGTTACTTCTTGCATTTGTAAACTACTCCCTAGTTTTTCTATAGTCTCCCCCATCTTCTGCATGGCTTGCCACATATACACCTCCTGACTCACTCCTTCCATTTCTTCTGTCGTCCTTACTCGTTGTCAGTAACACAAACACTCCCTTCTTACCCTATTGATAAATTCCTAATTGCATACAACATAATTTATATCTGACATTTGATTAACATTTCTAAATTTAGTCCCTATAAATTATGCATGTGACTCCTGTTGTAACCAACCACTCCCACTCTGTTATTACAACAAGTAATATTTCATCATATACAATCCACACAAAACAAATGTATAGTTAAACATGTTTTAATAATTCTTGAATTCAACACACTTAATCATGTTCCTAAACTTATTGTCACAAGTTATCATTTTCGTGGTATCACCACCATGTGTGTCCCGTCTGTTACAATCCTACTTTACTAATTCGCTGTTATTTCTTATCTATCAATCTCCACCTTTCCTTTATTTACTCTTTTCCTACTCCACTAGCTCTACTTTTACTGATACGCCTTTGGCTTGCATTGTTAGAAAATTAACATAATTTACAGTAAAATTTAATGTTTAGAGCACATGGTTTGATATTTTCCTAAAATTATACAACAAAAATCGATTTTTACCAAATTCAGACTACCTTTGTGCTTAAATGTTACAAAATCTTAAGGTCGGTGAAAAAATAGGATTTCATGAAAACGAATGCCAGAAATTCATCAAACAGTTTCCGAGATAATTCATCAACTCTGTGAGCACGAATTTGTGAACGAACTATATGTGGAATGTCCTTTACGATGTCATGTATGAAGATTTTAAAAAGCGTTGTCAGACACCTGGTTCAATTTTGGTTTTCTTACATAGTTATCTTTATACTTGTATTCTGGCCGTTCTGTCTTGCAGGTATTGAGATAACCAGTTTTATAAACGACCTCGGATACCAAGTCGGATAAGCTTGTTCTTTAATCCTTTTCTCAAACCCTATCAAGAGCCTTCTCCATTTTGACCCACACTGTTATTGTGCGTTTCTTTTCTTGTAGAGCATCCTCAATTTCATTTGCTATGTAGGTAATAAGGTCTTCAGTTGACATATGTTGACAGAAACCACTTTGTTGTAGCATAATTTGTTGTCTCCAAATGTCACATGAGTCTTCTGTTGACCAGCCTTTCCATGAGATTGCTTAGACAGCTCAGTAAGCTAATTGGTCTGTAGCTGTTTGTGTCCAGTGGGTCTTTTACACGTTAAATGGACACCATACTAACTTCTTTCTAAGTTTCCGGCATTCGTCATCTCTTCTAGCTGGCATTTGTTATCCGTAGGAGCTGACCCTTGGCTTTCTGTTCCAGTTTTGTGAACTCGTTGGTGATTCCATCAAATCCAAGGGAACTCTTGAGTTGAATTTCAATCCTTTGAGTGCTACATCTAGTTCTGTCTGTGCAAAGATTAAAGGTAAATGTTTTGCTTATGATGAAAGCAAAGAAATGTATAAAAGTGCGTACCTGCAGTAAAGCTAGTTGTATAGAGAAAAAAAAATATATATATATAAACGGTATGATTAAAGATTTTCTCAATAAGTGGGCGATACAAATTAGAATAACGTTTCGGTTCAATATGCCTGCAGTTGGAACAAACATACAACACACACATAGATCTGTATTTAAAACAGAATAAAAAATAAAAAATTTTAAGGAAGACCTTTTATTCTTATTTTTATTTTTCATTCTAGTTCGAAATTATTATTATTATTATGTATTATTTGTGTTTAAATACATATCATTGTGTGTGTTGTATGTTTGATCCTACTGATGTCCTACTGAGAAGAAACGTTCTAATTTGTGTCGTCCACTTATTACGTAAAGCTTTAAGCATACCGTTTCTTTTTCTATTATATTTATATATATATTATTTTTCATTTATCCATGTTACCACGTCTCGTTTTTCATTTCTAGCAGCCATCTGTTGATCTTTTAGAATGCTTATTCTTACTTATGTTTTTGTAAGTTTCTATCAGTATTTTTGTTATCCTTTCACCTGTGTTGATATTCTGATCATGTGCTAATGTTTAATGTAGGCTGGCTGTTGTTTTCATCGCTTTGAGCTTTCGTAAGTTTGCACAATTTGTGTCAGTTTTCATCTAGTTTGAGGCTATCGGTTTTGGATTTCCAACTATGTCTTCCTGATATCTTTTTTCTCTTGTGTATATGGCATAGGGTGAACTGGACTACAAAGGACAAAAGGTAGGATTCGATCCCAATCGACGGCTTCCGGGTCCACCCAGCCGTAAATGGGTACCGGATATTTTTTCTGGTAAAATAAAGTAGCACTAGCGTAATACTGACCACATCACACCAAAAATCATGCGCTGAAGGTCTGTAAAATGTATGGTCACTAACTTCATATTCCCTATACACCACTTGGCGTGATCGGGGTTCTTTACTTTTTTTTTTATTAGCAGTGGCTGCTTTATAGGCTATGTTGTTCTCAGTGCTTTATGATGTTTCAGCTAGTTCTCTGGGATAGTTCAGTTCCTTCTCTAGTCTTTGTATTTCCGTGCTCCAGTATGGTTGTAGTTCCTTTTTTCCCCTATAGGAATGGATTCTTTAGTAGTTCTCCGGTTTGCATTTATTAACTCATTTTATTTACTTTCTTTTGATTAGTGTTGACATATTCAATATAGGCATCTATGAGCTTGGCACACTTTTCTCAGACTGCTCTCTTGTATTTCCAACGGGGAAATTATATTTGCGTATCCTGTTTGTGAGCATGATCCACTTTGTTGGGTATGTCTCCTGTTTGTGAACAATATCTACTTTGTTAGATATATCTCCTGTTTAAAACTTGAAACTTTATTTTCAACGAAATATAAGATAAAGAAAAAATCGAAACATCTAATAAGAAGCAAGGTTGAAGAAATCTTACGTTAATCACTGTGTCCAAACAAAGTAAACCATTATCTCAAGCGTAATGAAGTAGATTATGTCCAACATCACTCGCATTACCTTCAACATTTAGTATTCTCCAGATACCTCTTAATTTCGTAATCTACTTTCAGAGCATTCAGTGAGTTCAAAGAGTAATATATTATATCTTGGAAACTGGACGGATAATTATGTATTAGTATCATATACACAATATTTTAACTCTAAAAATAATTTCTTGAGGCTCGAAAAGCAAGAAATTACAAGGAAATCCAGACAGACTGAATCAAACTAATAGTTGCATGAACCTTCATGCCAGTCTCTGTAAACGTTTTGAAGGTGTGCTAAACAGCATTGGCTAGACAAAGCCCTAGTGGGAAATGGTTTGTTTGGTTTGAACACCTTCCTCATCAAAACAACCTTGTTATTAGGAATCTCAGCTTTATCCACTGGTATCTCCATATTGATGTCTAAACATTCCTATATATTTATGAATTATTTTTTAAAAAATGGTAATAATAAAACAACTCAGAGAAATATCTATGACATAATACCCCCTGCTGCTTAATTTTTTTTTTCTGCTGACGGTTTTTTTAAAAGTTGTGTAATTTGTTTATCATGAACGGACGATCCTGGTTTTCCAAGATGGCGGTGTGTTTTAATTTCACTTGTGGGACACAAGTGACTAACAATTGTTTCTAACGGAATTATATGAATTCAAAAGTCATGTTAAATGTTTTATTCAAAAAGTATAACAATATTGTTAAAATGTAATGATCTAAAAAGTTATAATTAGATAGTAAAAAAGATTGCACGTGACACCTTGCGATCAAGCACATGAGGTAAACACCTCCCCCCCCCCACACACACACACATACACATATACGTTTTAAAATTAAGACTCAACTTACGACAGACTTTGCAGATGGATAAGGGACAAAAATGTTATACTTAGAGAAACTACAGAATATCTAGATAGACAACAGATATAAAGTGGTAACCATCAACATATAGAATAGAGAACAAAGAAGTAGAAATTATAGAAGAAATGACAATGAGGAAAGTCAAAATACTAGGATCAGCATCCACCAGAGAAAACGGACAAGTAAAGAAAAAAAACAGATGAAATACACGATAATATTCTCAAGAGTCGACATCATAAAAAGTGCAAAACATGGAGTGGGTTTTATCAGTGACTCAAAATACGCAAAGAATATATATCTATCTATTGTCCTTTCGAGCCGAAGACGGCACATAGGGCAGAACCACAATCTCAAAAACAGAAACCTTGCATGCCAAAATGGTACATATTGCAGAGATCACTGCTCTAAAATCTGTGGCACTGTTTCCATAACAATACTTTTTACAATGACAGCTTGTCAAGTCATCGATCAACTTCCTTAGTCGCCTCTTACAACATGCCTGGAAGGTCACAGTGTCACTATTCTTTACCTCCCTCATAATGAGGCCCCCGGTAACACACGGGAAGGAAAGAATATACTAGAAAAAAAAAATTACTTCTCAAAATAATCACAACCAGAGAAATGATAAAAAATGGCCGAAAAATAACTTACATACGTAGGGAGGTCAAAAAGTAATGCACACCAATTTTTTTCTCGGCTAATAATAAAGATAGGAATATGAAATTTTGCACACTTGGAATATGACATGTTCCAATTATGTGCACCAAATTGCACAGCATTCTGAAAAATATTACGCAATCTATGAACCGTTAAAATGGAGCTTGTCAACAATGTCCGTTACAAACAGCGAATTGTCATAGAATTTCTGGTTGCGGAAAAAGAAACTGTGGCAAACATTCATAAACGACTGTGTGCAGTGTACAAATGTTCTGCAGTCGATAGGAGCACAGTTAGTCGCTGGGTTCAGAGAATTAAAGCTGCAGAAAGTGTACGAGTGAAGCTGCATGATTTACCGCGTTCTGGACGTGTTGCCTCGGCTACCAGCACAGACATGTTAAACCGGGCTGATGCCATTATTCGTAAGGATAGGCGTATCACTAGTCAGCAATTGGCATTGCAGCTTACAGTCAGCAAGGGAAGTGCAATCGCAATTTTTAAAACTCTCGGATATTCAAAGATTTGCGCTCGTTGGGTTCCTCGGTGCCTAACAAATGATCACAGAGTTCAAAGGAAAACATTCTGTTCTGAATTGTTGGAGCGTTTCGGTGTTGAAGGAGAAATGTTTTTGTCAAAAATTGTTACCGGTGACGAAACGTGGGCACATTATTATGAGCCTGAAACAAAAATGCAGTCAATGGAATGGCATCATCCGCAGTCACCAAAAAGAAAAAAAATTCAAAACATCTCCATCAGCCGGAAAGGTGATGATCACTGTCTTCTGGGACATTGATGGTGTGATTCTTGTTGATGTAATGACAAGAGGTGAGACAATCAACTCGACAGCTTACATCAATACACTGACAAAACTCAAAAATCGGTTCCACAGAGTTCGGCCTAATAAGCCATCTGCAGATTTGTTGCTTCAACATGACAATGCATGCCCTCACACAAGTCTGGTAACACGGGAAGCAATCAACAAATTTGGTTGGACTGTACTGCCCCATCCTCCTTACAGCCCTGATCTGGCTCCCTCAGATTTCCATCTGTTTGGACCACTCAAAAAATTCCTGCGTGGGAAACACTTTGACAATGATGAGGATGTGATCCGTGCAGTTAAAAAATGGCTACGCGAGCAGGACAAAACTTGGTACAAACGAGGCATTCATGACCTAGTTTCGCGTTGGCGTAAGGCCATACGCTTGGACGGAGATTATGTTGAAAAATAGCTCCAAATACTGCTCTCCTTCCAAGTACGTCTGCTCTCTTCAGCGGTCCATCTCCAAATACTGCTCTCACTCCCAGTACGTCTGCTCTCTTCAGCGGTCCATCTCCAAGTAACTACTCTCACTCCCAGTACGTCTGCTCTCTTCAGCGGTCCATCTCCAAGTAACTACTCTCACTCCCAGTACGTCTGCTCTCTTCAGCGGTCCATCTCCAAGTAACTACTCTCACTCCCAGTACGTCTGCTCTCTTCAGCGGTCCATCTCCAAGTAACTACTCTCACTCCCAGTACGTCTGCTCTCTTCAGCGGTCCATCTCCAAGTACTGCTCTCACTCCCAGTACGTCTGCTCTCTTCAGCGGTCCATCTCCAAGTACTGCTCTCACTCCCAGTACGTCTGCTCTCTTCAGCGGTCCATCTCCAAGTAACTACTCTCACTCCCAGTACGTCTGCTCTCTTCAGCGGTCCATCTCCAAGTACTGCTCTCACTCCCAGTACGTCTGCTCTCTTCAGCGGTCCATCTCCAAGTAACTAGTCTTCGTTGGCCCCCTTGCAACCGTATCTCCCCGCTACGTCATACCTCTTTCTTTACGTCATTTTCTTGTCCTTATATGTATGTGCTTAATTTATATTTCCACATTCTTCATCTCTTGGTGTGTACTTCCCTTCACACCATTCCCCGCTATTATATACCCTTAGCTATACTTTCTCTGCTATACAAGGACATTACAGTGAATAAAGAAGTAAGGGCAAATATAAAATAGATAAAATAGCATGCGTGGCCACGATTAGAACTGCTGAAAATATGGAGAGAAAAAAACATAAAATGATATTACATAGCGAAACGTGATGAAAGATAAGACAAACTACGACAATTTTGGCGAAAACCTTTCTTCAGGTAAACAAATTACTTGTTGTATCTGAAGAAAGAAACCGAAACGTCGTAGTGTGTCTCGTCTCTCTATAGATTTAGCTGCTTAATACCATTATATGTTTGTTTTTCTTGTTTTAAAGAGGAATGCATACATTTTGAATTTTCTATTCTACCTTTCATTTTAGCAGTAAGATGATAGTTATTTCCCTTTAAATCTAACTATAATGATTATTGTCAAAGATCATAACAACTTTACCAATTACTGGACATAGCGGTACACTTAGAATAACAGCCCACAAATTACCTTTCTCACAAAAGTCTCCAGTGTATCCAGGATTGCAAGTTACACAGGTACCATATCGGTGTCTACACAAGCCACCCGGGCAGATTCTGTTGCAGGGAGTCGAACAGTCAGAACCGTAGAAGCCTGGACTACAGCCTGGAGAGCATAGGCCAGTGGCCACAAAGCAGACGCTATTGCCAGTACAATTACACGTCTTCTCACACCACAGTCCGTACATATCTTCAGGACATTCAACTTCTGGTAAACGGACACAGCGATGGTTAACATTGACAACCTGCTAGTAGTGGAAGTTTACTAGAGGAGAGCAATGAACAAAGTAAAACACAAGCTGATGTACAGGACAGGCGCCAGAGCAGCACACCGAAATTATTGTTGCAAGAAGTACAAGTGTAATATAGATTAACGTGTTTACACAAAACCAAATGTTTAACATATCAGATTTGACAAATAAATATAATCAGAGCTCAGCAGTGCATCAAACACTGAGACAATTTATTCTTGTTTCCTGAATTACTGACAGTTACCGTCATGAAGAAGACAACCATCACTTTAGTCAAACATTTGTTTTTAAAAAAAAATATTGCGGTTCCTTATGTTTTTGGAACACTGCACATCTAGGGTGTCAGGTAGCATGTCATTTACAGAACTTTGCAGTCATCACAGCCCGTCTGAAAGAATTTCTGTCTCTAGCCAGATATAGCATTTCTTCTATTGTTATGTTCAAGGTCTCATTGATGTCCTGAAACCACCTTCTTCGGGGCATCCACTGACGCGTCGCCCAGAAACCATGCATTTCATTATTATTCTTTCCATCCTGCTGTATCCTTTGTGTTCAGCCAATTGCGATCATTCTGAGCATAACCTTTTGAGTCACCGAAGAAAGACACAAGACACATGTGTATAAATCTGTGTCTCAAGCCATGGTAATAGTGGCAGCTGCAATTTCTGAGGCCAAACTAATTATAGTCTATGCCAATGGACCAATGTTGTCTATCACAGTTCTACCTCCAACGTGAGTCGTGAAAGCTCACGAGCCCCGTATATGCCGAAAGACAGACCCATCTGTGTAAATGACTACCTCACTCTCAGAAGAGTTCTTGACAATCATTTTCTTGCATTTCTGACTAAAATTCCAAGGGGTTTAGTTGTCTACATTCTCTGTCCCAGTATGATGATCACAGAAATAGACGTATCCCACTCTAATGGTTCTTATACACATTCCTACCCGGATTCTATGTCCTAGAATGAGCACACCTGCTGAACAATATTAAGTTTATCCCATCCATGATTTTTCTTATTTTTAACCTGCAGCTTTTTATAGCCATAAATATGGGGTATACTGGATTATGTAGATCTGGACCGATTGAAAGGTAGGCACGAGATCGGAAATGTATTATTCTTTCTGCCATGATGGGAAAATCGAGGAGGTAACTCATTAGCCTATACTCAGTAACTTTTGTACACCTGAGACCGGTGTGCAATGCCTCATTTCGTATCCTTTCCAGTCGTTCCATTGGCATATTGCTGTGAGCCGGGACCGTCTGTGTTTGCTCCACAGACATGACTAGCCTGTGACAAAATGACAGTGATCGATTTATTGTGCTGCCATGCCCCTCATTGCAGATACACCTTTTCTGGCTATCTCTCGGCTCGGTCAATGACAGTAACGCTTCGTACACATCCAGCAACTAAATTACCAGTACTGGTATGGCCAAGACTAATGAGAGCAACATTTAAAACAACAAAAAACAAAATAAAATTACACATTATCTAATGTTATGCACCAAACAATGATACGGATGGTTTAGTTAAAGATGAATTCTATAAACAGTTAAAATGTAAGATGGATAAAAGACGAGCCAAGGAAAAATATTAAGCATAATTATTCTGGAGAAATTAAATAGGCCATAGAGAAACATTTGAGAGATGAACAAGCAGGTTTTAGGAAGAACAGATTATGTGCTGATCAAATAACTACTATACCAATAATAGTTGAACAAAGTTTAGAACTACAGTCCCCACTATATATTGGATTCATAGATTACGAAAAGGCATTTATTAGTTTAGATAGAGGGATGTTTTGGAAGTTGCTGAGTCATTAAGGAATCCCCATAACTTGTATTAACCTGATAAAAACAATGTATGAAGGAATGAAATGTATTGTGGTGCATGAAAGGCAGCTTACAGAAGTATTTGAAATAAGAACAGGAGTAGAGCAATGATATCATCGTTTTCTCTTTATACTAGCCATAGATTGTATTATAGGAATAAATCAAAACAACAGAAATGGAATACAGTGGTCACTGACCAAGCAACTTAATGATTTAGACTTTGCTTATGACATATCTCTCATATCACACAGCCATCAACAGATGCAGGATATTGAGTTATTTGCGGGTCATCATCATTGCACTCCAAACATCTCCATATGAGCTCAGATCCCCTCCTTAGCAAGTCCCGCAGTGTCCATCGACTGACAACTCCAGTTCTATGTTGGTTGATAAGTCTTCTTACACGGCCACTAAGTTTCTCATTTCTGGCCGTGCCCATCTTAACTCCCATTTCCATCATCCAAAGAAGTGACGTGGACCTGTGTTTGTCGAAGTCCTGTGCTCTTCCCACATCTCGGAGGGTATTGGTGATGTCCGCCCGATCCATTGTTGCCCGTCCTCAACGACAGCGCAGCTAGCTAACCTGTCCGCTCTTTCATTTCCCCGTACTCCCGCATGTCGAAGAACATAGACAAATGTGACCTTACGTATTTTGGACTTCTGCAATGACTCTACCCATTGCATGCGTACAGAGCCTGCCTCCACTCTTTTCATCATGCTCATCGAATCATTCAGTATACATGCGTGGGTGTAGTCTTGTGACTCTGACCATTTGAATGCCTTGGTTTCTGCCATCACCTCAATTGTCATGCTACTCGTGGTCATGACGTATGCACCACTGTCTTCTTTGACTATTCTGCCTGCCGAGCGTGCTGTAAGTGCCCATGCACTTCTTTGGTGTCGTCTTACAGATCCGTCTGTATAGATGACTGCATATTTCTCATCGGTGTTATCGCAGATGAGACCCTTGACCTCAGCATTAACCACGACCGGGTTCTGTTCCCTACTTTTCCTGTCGAGTGTGACAATACACAAGAAAGTCTCCTGGAATGAAATGCAAGATACAATGAGCATACTTGATGAGAGATCACAACAGCTAGGACTGAAAATTAATAGAGATAAGACCAACATTATAAGAATTAATGCAGTTGTCAATAACAAAATAAAATTAGGAGAAATACCTCTACAAGACGTACAATCGTACATATATCTGGGCAGTAATATAGATAAAGAAGGAAGGAACAGAAAATGATACCAAAATAAGGATATCAAAGGCAAGAGGAGCTTTTGTTGCAGTGGGAAACATATGGAAATCCAAAGAAATTAGGTTAAATACTAAAATAACAGTTTTCAACTCTAATGTTAAGTTTATTATATGGCTGCAAAACATCGAGAACAATAAAATTGACAATCATGAAGACACAGACTTTCATTAATGAATGAATTGCGGGATAAAAGGATGGAAATGGCAGGACAAAATCACTGACATATAATTATGGAAATGTACCAGTCATATACCAGTGAATAAAGAGATACAGCGAATACGATGGCGCTGGATCGGACACACACTGCAGATGCCAACTAAGAGTATTACACAACAGGCCCGTCTTTGGAATCACTGGGGAAAAGACAAACAGGAAGACCAAGAAATTCTTGGAGAAGACAGACAGAAGCAGAGATGAAGATTATGGGGAAAACATTGAATGATCTTAAAAGAATGGCAAGAAACAGAAAGGCTTGGAAAGTGTTTGTTGAAGACCTATGCTCAACAGGGAGCTGACAGGTAGAAGAACAACTCATTGGGTTATACTAAGTAACTTTTGTACACCCGAGACCGGTGTGCAATTGCCTCATTTCGTATCCTTTCCAGTCGTTCCATTGGCATATTGCTGTGAGTCGGGATCGTCTGTGTTTGCTCCACAGACATGACTAGCCTGTGACAAAATGACGGTGATCGATTTATTCTGCTGCCATGTCCCTCATTGCAGATACACCTTTTCTGGCTATCTCTCGGCTCGGTCAATGACAGTAACGCTTCGTACACATCCAGCAACTAAATACCAGTACTGGATGGCCGGATATAAAATGTAGACATAATCGAAAGCAATCAAGTTTTGTCGAGAATTGTCGGTGATTGCCATGGTAGTCAGTGGTTCATTCTGAACTAGACATTAACCGAAGTAGAGGATTATCAGAGTAGCGAGGTGTGGGCTTTAACTAGATTACAAGTGGAGGAGTTTTACTAGTCAAGGTGTGTTTTCGTATAAGTGAACAAAAATAAACTGGTTTTGGAAGACCTGAATTACTAGAGAACCAAAACTGAAACGGGGACAACTAGAATATATCACAACTAGAAAACTTGAACTAATCAGAAAAGGAAGGGAAATAGAGAAATGAGAAATAGTTCAACAGATCAATATAATAGCATGTTAAAAACAAACAATAACTGAATTACTACAACTATAGATTAGTAGCAGGTGTGTTTAGATTCATAACCTGCGTCAGTAAGTACGTTATTAATGATGATAATGATGATGATGATTATGATGCTTAAGATGTTGATGTTCATGATGTTTATTATGATGTTGATGAAGATGATAATGATGATGATGTTAATGATGATTACAATGATAAGCTTCATCTTGAGAAAACTTTTCCAAACATATGTAACAAAAATCGTACAAAAGCCTTTTTCTTTAATTTAAATTAATGTATTATTTGCTGAGTCAATTTCAGTCTTGTTCTGAATTATCTCGCAGCTAAACTTTGCAGGTTAATTAATTATCACCGGCCTTCTAAAGTCAATATTATTACTTAACAGCGAATCTTAGAGCGTAGTTCATTTCTATAATAAAGTAATAAAAGCGTAATAATCAAATATGATTTTTACCTCGTCAACATAGAGACAGGTAAGTATGGGAGAAACACTGGGGAACAATAATTGTATAGAAGGTCAAGGGATAGCAGTGAATTGTCACCAACAAAAAATGTACATATGGTATAGGTACATCATTCCGAATCTGACGACTCGAAGAGGTTGACATTGTTATCGGTTGGACAAACTACAACTCCTTTCGTAACCAGCAATCCGCTTCTTCCCTGAGAACATGCTCTACGGCACTCAGTGTCTGTCTTTGAGAGGACATTACATGTGAAGTCCTTAACATCACACATTTTAAATGTGATGTTCTGTGCAGTCATTAGACCTTTGACTATATCGCAACACAAGCTCGACCGGCAGGTATATTTTTTTTCTTTTTTTTGCGTTCGCCAGCTTTCACCTCTGGCGAAGTCCCTAATAACTAGGAACTGAATTTTGCGCTTTAATCCATTTTTCCCTGGCAGCCGTGTGCACAGGGGTCCCACGCCGCAGAGGCAAATAACTTCGTCTTCGGAGGTACTCATATTTTTTTGTCAATGAGTAATTGACGTTTCAAGCCGGTTCTCCCTGCTGAAACCAGGGATGGTTGCCGCAGAGAGAAATTATAAATAACAATCCCAACTGGTTCAGCCGGGATTTGAACTCACAACGTCTCTGTCTCAAGGCCGGTGTCTTGCTCGAGACCAACAAGTCCCTGACCGGCAGATATGAATGGTAAGGTTAGAGGTGAATGGAAGTATGGACATGGTCTACATTTATTTTGTCAATCTGTTAATCTGTCGCACAAGGAGCAACTACTCTAGTTTCAACCAGGTGTCGTGTAAGAAGACATTTTTCTTTCTAAGTCACGTAATAATTGCATCCTTTGTGCTTGAGGAAAACTACTCATCCCACAAAACAACATTATAGTCGGGTGTATTATCGTCTACCAGACAAGTTGGTCTATCCAGAGCGGGAAGTAGGGTGTTCTTTACACATTTCATGAAATGTATCCAATCATTTCAGTTCGGTAGTTTCTTCTCTCTGTAAACTTTGTTTGGCAGATAAGCTGTACGTTATTGACAAGTCCATTCTCACATCTGCTAGTAAAATGAGTTATCGTTTGTTGCTGAAAATGTTCATGTTATTTTCTCTGTCAACTGATTGCCATTCTTTCTCATCTAATTATTGAGTTATTTGCCGGTTATCATCAATGCACTCCTAACATGTCCATAGGTGTTCAGATTCCCTCCTCAGTAAGTCCTGCAGTGTCCAACGACTAACGACTCCAGTTCTGTGTTGGTTGATAAGTTCTCTTATATCATTAACAGCCCCATTCATTGGATGACGTTCATCAACAACAGCGCAGCTGGCCAATTCTCAGCTCTTTCATTTCCCCGTACTCCCGCATGTCAGGGACGTAGAGGTGACTCTACGCATTTTTGACTTCTATAATGACTCTATCCATTACCTTCGTACAGAGCCCACCATCACTTTTCTTATCATGCTCATCAAATCACTTTTTATAAAGATATGAATGTAGTCTTGTGACTCTAACCAGATATATCTGTTTTTCGTTCGCCAGAAGTATTGTCTATATCTGCAATGTCGTTTCCTGTCTTTTCTCCTGTCGTTTCGTCTTTTGTAATTCTTGCAGTGGCCCATATAGTTTTGTCTGTAGTGTTGTATCTATGGGCCAATGGAGTTTCTTTATTCTACTATATTCAGTGCAATCTTGAAGTATGTGTTCAGCAGCCTGGGGCGCCTGTCCACATGTACAAGTAGTTGATGTGCCGATCTTGAATTTTGTATACATGTGACTATGGAGTCGATTGTGTCCTGTTCTGAGGCGTATAATGCTAACTTGTTAATGTCTATTCATATTATGAAAGGCATCCTGATTTTGGGCTTCTGGTCCTCTGATTGATTTGAATATCTGTTTCTTATGATGGTATTTAACTGGTGTATCTAGTTGTGTGCCTGTTGAACTATCCTTTGCCAACTGGTCTGCTTTCTCATTTCCTGGTATTCCACAGTGAGATGGAATCTACTGCAGGGCAACACTGTGGTGCTTGCAGAGTTCAGTCACTAAGGTCTGCAGATGTGGCAATTTTCTGGATTGTAGTGCCTGGAGTACTGATCTTGCATCAGTCAAAAACACTACAGGCTGTGGGCTAAGATTACTGTTCAGCTATTTTTTTTTCTATTGCTAACTTTATTGCTTGTATTTCTGCATCATAAATGTGACAATATTTCCCTGTTGCTATTTTATTCATATCCCTAGTGTTATTTGGGTACTCTATGTATGCACCTGCTCCCCCATTCTTTACTGCATTCTGTGCTGATCCATCTGTGTACACACGAATCCATAGGTCTTGTGGGTATTCTTCATCCAGGAAACTGAGAGTCATTGTTTTTCGCTGTAGACTATTTTGTTCTTCTTTGCCAACTATTCCTTTTACTTCTATCCGTTTTTGTATTGATAATCCTGAATACTCTGTCCAGTTAGTCTGTTCTGGTATGGGCAGTAGGGGGTTAACAACTCTTGGTATGTCTGGTGTTTATCTGCTAATACGCTTGGCTTGGTGCATACAACTGCTTCTCTTAAGTCGTCCCAATGCAAGATTTTGGAATCGGTCCTTCATTGGAAGTCTCGGCATGCATGCACATTTTTCTGCCTGTATTAGCACCTTTTGGCCCTCCGTTCTCTCAGTGCTGGTATCCTCCACAATTTCTCCATCTCCAATATTGGTGTTGATTTCATTGCTCCTGTGAAGACTCTAAGTGCCTGGTTTTGTACTTTATCCAGTTCTTGCAATGTGGTGTTTGATGCTGAGCACCATGCGAATGATCCATATTCTAAATGTGGGCGTATACTCTGTTGGTAAACTTTACGGAGTATTTTTCCACTCGCACCCCATGTGGTTCCACACCGCTTTCTTAGAATAGCCAATTCCTTCCTTGCTTTTTGGGTTGCCTTATTTATCTGCTGTTTCCAAGATAGTTTGTTATCAAACGTAACTTCGAGATATGTAGCTTTTATGTCTTCTTTCACAGGCTCATTGTTTATGTAGATGGCTCCTGCTTTTTGTTTTGGGGAGAGTGTGAAAAGTGTAGTACTGCATTTGTCTGTATTGATGTTGATACACCATCTATTTGTCCATGAATTCAGTGCATCCATAGCTCTTTGTAGCAATTTGGAGGCCACAGTTGTATACTACTCTGTGCACCACATCACCAAGTCATCTGCATACATTGCCACTTTGATGACATGTGGTAGTTCAGTAATTAGGTCATTGATGTAGATCAGAAAAAGTGTTGGAGATAGAACCCCTCCATGTGGAAAGCCCTGGCGCAGTAAGACCTTCTGACTCTAATCAGATGAATGCCCTGGTCACTGCCATCACATCCATCGTCATGCTACTCGTGGCCATAACATGTGCACCACTGTCTTCTTTGACTATTCTGTCTGCCGAGCATGCTGTAAATGCCCATGCACTCCTGTGGTGTCGTATTACAGATCGGTCTATATAGATAACCGCATCTTCCTTATCTGTACTATTCCAAATGAGACGTTGACCTCCGCGAGTTCTGTTCCCTACATTTCTTGTCGAATATGACAATACACGAGCGTGTGCCCCTGAATTACGTAAGCACACTTATTCACTCCACGCCAACGTATATATTAGTAGGCATACAGACCTTCTTGATGACATCTTTTGCTCTGCCCACTAATGATTTGCCTCTTTGGGGCCTGACACCCTCCCCTGTGTTGAACTCGTTGTGCAATGGATGCTCTTTATCTACGCTTATCTTCAATTAGCTCGTGCTCTCCGGGTCTTGATCTTGCCAACCATAGTTCGAAATTCAAGAAGATACCTCATTGCTATACAAGCAGTGTTCCTAGTACACCCTAGTATAATAATGCTCATGTCTTCATTCTGTGTTCTCTCCAGTCTGTCAATTTGCGTCGAACTGACAGTAAGAATTGGAGGAAAAATTAAAAAAATAGAAAAAAATGGTATGTAAGAAGCTTTATGTGATAAGTGGACGACACAGACTAAATGACGTTTCGGCCCAATAGGCCTTCATCAGGAACAAACAAAATAAACACACACACAAAACTAACAACTAAACAACCAAAACCAAAACAATCGAAATGTGTTTAAGAAAACAAAATTATCTATCCTGTGTGTAAACAGAGGTCAAAACAAAAGGAAATAGCAACCAAGTGCGGCTGTCATGAATGTACAGAAACGTGCAGAAATGTGCGCAAATGTATACATAACCTGAGGAGTTCACACTGGGGTCAGTGTGCAAACACAAAGGAGAAAGAATAGAATAGTAGACTAACAGGTGCTCAAAAGGCGGTAAGAGAGAGATTTCTGAGAGTGGGGTACAATAAAAACAAATGAGGTGTAAGGAGCGCAGAAAAAAAGGTATAGAGGAGAATACCGAAGTGTCTCATAAGGGACTAGAGGAGAAGAACTATAGATAGCATGGCATAGTAAGTAGACCAAAGAACCCAAATATGTGCAGTAGAGAAGGCTATGCAAAAGGGAAGGAGCAACCAAAAGGAAACTATGTGTATACGTGTGATACATTCATACCTCTTGGGGTCAGCGAACCATACTGGACAATGAGGCTATTTTCCAAAGTATAGCGGCTGCGGTCGCCAGAGTGACAAAGGACAATACCAGTGACACGGATGTCGTCTTTGCCCTTGTGATCAGGGGAGTTGAAGTGGGAAGACAGCGGGGTACCAGTATTCTGTTGGACATCACGTAGATGTTCACAAAATCCGCTAATCTTCTCCCAGACTCACCCATATAGGTCATGTGGCATCGTTGGCATATGATGGCATAAATGATGTTGCGGGACACACATGTGAAGCTATGCTTGATCTCGAACCGTCCATTAGGGAACAAGACCGAGTCAGTAGGGAGCACATCGGCACAGGTGATACAGTTACGACCACAAGGGGCCGTACCGAAGTGTTGAGGGTGGGAGCGAGGGAGATGGCTCCTAACCAAAATATCTCTCAGATTCCTGTCGAGCTTAAAAGCGATCATCGGGGGATCACTAAAAAGTAGATGGGTAGTGGGATCAGAGAGGAGAATGGAACGGTAGCGGTTGAGTATCCTCACATTCAGTAAGAATTGCCAGGTTAAACTCGATTCGTGCGTGGACCAGTCCCTGATACAGAAGGGTAAGTAGTCTCTGCTCGATGTTGCCTGGATTTTCCACAACTGTTTTTTTTAAAATTAAAAATAATTTGTAGGAACTTACAGAAAGAATTCCATAAACATTAGATTTTAGCAGTAGATTGTTGTTGTTCTTGTTGTTTTAACGGCGACTCAGATGCGTAGTTCATTTCCATAAAAATGTAATAAAAGCGCAATATTCAAATATGATTTCCACCTCGATAACATAGAGGTAGGTAAGTATGGGAGAAACACTGGGGAACAATAATCTGCTAGTGTGAGAAGGTCAAGTGCTAGCACGGAATTGTCACACAAAAAAGTGTACATATGGTATAAGTACATCATTCCGAATCTGACGACTCGAAGAGGTTGAAATTGTTATCGGTTGGACAAACTACAACTCATCTCGTAGCCAGCAATCCGCTTCTTCCCTGAGAACGTGCTCTACGGCACTCAGTGTCTGTCTTTGAGAGGGCACTACATGTTAAGTCCTTAACATCACACTTTTTAAACGTGATATTCTATGCAGTCATTAGACCTTTGACTGTAGTCAGCACACGCTCGACCGGCAGGTATGAATGGAAAGGTGAGAGGTGAATGGAAGTAGGGGCATAGTCCACATTTATTTTTTCAATCTGATAATTTGTCACACAAGCTGCAACTACTCTAGTTTCAACCAGGTATCATGAAAGAAGACATTTTCCTTTCTAAGTCACGTAATAATTGCATCCTTTACGCTTGGGGAAAACTAGTCATCCCACAAAAGAACATTATAATAGGTGTATTATGGTCTATCAGGCAGGCGGGAAGTAGGGTGTTCTTTCTAACCGATCCCTGAAATGTGTCCTTTCGATGTGGAAGTCTCCTCTCTCCGCAAAGGTTGCTTGGAAAATAAGCTGTAAATTATTGACACGCCCATTCTCTTCTCTGCTGTCAGCATCTAGTATAATGCGTTGTCCATTGTTGCTGAAAATTCCTTAATGAACCAGCAATAGAAATTAACAAAGAGGCTAGAACCGTATAAGTAGAAGGAAAACCCAATGTTCTTTGCTCTTGATTTTAGAGTTTTTCGGCCCTCTACTGGCGGCCAGACAAATATCGACGTAGACATTATGACAAGAAAGACTTAGAATACCTAAACAAGTTGTGGAAAGAGAATTAGTAATCTGTTACAGATCAGAAGTGTAAGAGACATAGAAAGTATCAGCAGCTGAAGTTGAAGTGATATGACACAAAAGAAAACTTATAGAACTAGCCACTATCGTGAGGAGAGAATTTTTAACGATCGGTGGTGCTAACGATGAAGATGAAAACAATGAAATATTTAAAGAAAAGAAACAAAGTGGTATGATAACAGCTTTACGTAGGTGAGAAACAAAGCAAAAGTAGAACGAAATTTCGGCCAAAAAGCGTTCAGCAAGAACAACAAACAGCAACACAAAAATATATAAGGATATACACATGTCTAAATACATGGCGATAAAACGCTCGACTCTAAAAAAAAATTAAATTAAGTCACATCCCTGAAGTATAGAGCTTGGTTAGCCACAGAACTCAGTCAGACAATGACTGGATTCAAATTGATTTGTCCGACCATTAGGGCGGGACCAAGGGGTGAAAAAAACAGAAAGAAGAGAAAGGGTTCTAAAAATATATGCAAGTGGGTTCAAAATCCCAGCCTGTGCTAGTACTGGAAACGTTTGAATGAGTTGATTCCCAATAAGTAAAAGAGTGAATATATAAATCGGTGTATAACTATAACTATGGGTGTGCACACCGAAAAAAGATGTGTACGAAACACATGCGTACGTACCCGCATTTACACATGCAGACAAATAAATACATACATATAGGTACAAGTGCGCATGAGGATAAGAAATGTGTAGCAGGTATCCTACATGTATGAGAGCAATATGTGCATGTCTTGTGGGTACAGCGAAACCAACAGGACTATAAGGCGCGATTCTCAAGGGCGAACCGGCTACGATTGCTGGAGTGGCATGAGACAATGCCAGTGACATGTATTTCCTGTTTACCACTGTGGTGCATGGAATTTAAGTGGGACGGCACCGGACTGCCTGCCTTCTGCTCAACATCACAGAGATGCTCACAAAATCAGGCGCCTAACGTCGTCTAGACTCATCTACATACGTCACATGGTAATGCTGACATATTATGGGGTCAATGATATACCTTGATAATCATGTAAATCCATCTTTGCTCTCTTATCGTCCATTGAGGAATTGGACGGAATCGGTACAGAGTACATGGTCGCAAGTGTTGCAGACTCGTCCACATAGAATGGTGCCTCGGTGTTTGTGGTTTGAGCGTGGGAGCCGACTCCTGACATGAATGTCTCTCCTGTTCTGAAATGTATTCGGGTTCTAGGATACTAGGGGAGAATGGAGCGATGCCGGTTAAGGATCTTCACCGCAGCCAAACTGTAAGGCTGGTAAGTGATAGTGAATATAGTAAAATCGGATGACCGGCGGGTTGATGGGGTGAGTGTCACCGGAAAAGAAATACCAATAGCTCGTTGGAAGGCACATTAGAAACCCAATTCAGGTTAGAGACGAGGCATGAAGAAACTTAACATCAGATGGACCTGTTGGAAGAAAAAATCTTTATCATCCTGGCAGATACGACGAAGATCGTAACAAATAAGAAAATGGAATATAACCGTTACAGGGAAATGGATGAGACGAGGTGTAGAGAAGATATCAGTGGGCGTCTGTGGGTTTATAGAATACGGAAGCGTTGAAGCTGGAGTTACCCAGAGAGACGATCAGATCAAGATTGGTGACGTTCGAAGTGAAGATACTTGATGTGATCTTGATGGATGTTGCCAATGTAGTCGATGAAGCTGGAGATGTCATCTTTCGGCAAGTTAGTCAGTTCAATACCGTCATCGACATACTGAATTAATTTAAGGGGAAGGTACCCACGGTACAGGTTAAGAATTTGATGTTCAAGGTAACCCATGAACAGGCAAGCGTAACTAGGAGCCATCTTGGATTCCATAGCTACACCACTGACCTGGTCATAGAAGTGACCACTGAATTCGAAAATATTAAGATTGAGAACATGTTTGGTGAGGCGGAGGAGAGTGGAAGTATTGGTTGTTTTTTTGGCCGAGAAAAAAAACTGAAGAGCTTTTAGGCGATTAGCATGAAGGATTGAGGTATAAAGAGAACATACATCGAGGACGAAAAGTCGATACGTGAGATCTGTGGCAAGAGAAGGAGAAGAAAAAAAAAAGTAATTACATGTCCTTGAAATAAGTGGGAAGAGATGTGACTATGGCTTGGGTATCTGTTACTTTTGGCAACTACATGGCGAAACAATGGGGCGTCCGAGACTATTGGAATGACGTATATAGGTGAATCTGGACGATATCTAGGTGGCAGCTTTTGTGTGCATCACCGTAATGTTTGGCAGAATCCTGGCCGTCCGGTGTCGTGCCACATCAATTACCCTCGACCCAGTGGTAAAACTGACATGCAAGTCACTGCACTGTCTCATGTCACCCCAGCAATAATAACCGGTTCGCCCTTGAGAATCGTCTCAAATTCCAGTTGGGTTTGCCGTCTTCAAAGGCATGAACAAATCGTTCTCATACACATAAGATACCTGCTACACATTTCTTATCCTCATGCGGACTATAGCTCGTTTCAAAACATATGCCCAACTTCAAAACGTTATTACTCTCTAACCGTTTGCTACTTTTGAAATTTTCCAAATGTTATTAGAATGCAAAAGACCCTTTAAATGTATATTTAACAAATATCTTGCAGCTGCAGTTTTCTTAAAGCGGCGATATTTCTTTGATGTTTGTCAAAATTGTAAATTGTGAAGCCCTAAAGAATAGAAATTACCGTAGTTGCTGGTCTACGATTAATTTTCACTAGGTAAAGGCGTGGCCGTAATGGGGAAATAACTGGATAAAACAAAACACCAGGATAATTATTGTCTGCTCAGTTCGAGGACGGACGATAATATCAAGGTATACCTGTATGTCCAATTTTCATAGTTGTGTGGTCCTGAAAAGGACCGTTTGTTGAACTAATTTAAGGTAATATAGGGGCCAACATTGTGGGGGCTATATACTTTCATTCTGAATCAGACGAGTCTAAAAGATTAATAACTGTTTGGGGTTGAACATTCCACAAACCATCATTTTTCCAATATTCCTCTTCCTGTTTTAAGACGTGGTCTTCACATTTAGCCCAATAATCTTTGTCTATATTTAATAAAGCGAGATTAGCAAGAGTCTTTACATCGCATATTTTGAATGTTGTATTTTCATCTGCCACTTGTCCTTTTAATTTTGCCCAGATTAGTTCTATTGGATTTAAATGAGCATGGTAAGGTGGCAGCCTCAAACTTATATGACCGTGCTCTTGGATAATCTTATCTATTTGAAAAATCTTTGTCCTCTGTTTTTGCTTTACTAGAGATAGTAATTCCGGTTTTAAGTACATGTTATTAAATTGTATGTGCTCCTTTGTGAGCCATATCTTAATAGCATCTTTTGTACTGGATGACGTCGGGACTTTATCTTCAAGTGCAACAATGTTGTGGTACGCTGCATTGTCCATTATTAGGCAAGATGGTCGTTCTAGTGATGGGAGAACAGAATTTTCAATCCAATGTCTAAATATGTGACCATTCATCTCAGAGTGATAATCCCGATTGTCTATGGATTTTGAAAGAAAAATGAGCTCTGCATTCTGAATTAGTCCATGTTGTCGACTACCTGCATGAGCAATTATCAAGCGCTGTCCTTTGCTGCTAGGTATTAATCTCTTAATCTTTCCATCTGATGACTGCCATTCCCTTTTGTTAGTGTGGTGAGCATTGATCCATGTTTCATCCAAGTACACAATATCATAACCTTGCTTGCGCACCTATTTTACTTCACGTAAGTACTTGCTTCTCATGACTACTATATGTGGCTTCTCACAGATGATGTTTCTTCCATTGGAATACTTTCTGAATGTAAAGCCTGCAGCTCTCACATTCCTCCATAATGTAGACTTTGATATTTCAATACTGGTGTTCTTTTCAGCGATACTTTTAATTTTCTTATTGTAACAGTTTCATTCATACCCAACATTTTGCGAATTTCACTTCTAATAAGTTCACTGTCGAAATTATCCAACATTTTTGCTCTTCCTTGTGATTTTGTATATTTGGAACATTGACGGTCACGTGCTTGAATCCAGCGATTAAATGACCGTTTAGATAAATCCAAAATGTGTCTTGTCCTATTCTCAGGGTTTTCTAAAGATTGAAATAATCTTCCTCGTTTAGCCTCTTTGCAAAAATAGTCATACATTTTTATTGCGATGTTTTGAAAACTGCAGAATTTCATTTTAAGACTCATGATAAATGTTAGCGTTCCACGTATACACCTATGAATGAACGGAAATGGAACACACAATGTCTCGTGTTTACTACAAGTGTCTAATTGTGTCAGAAAACTCACGTTTAAAGCGTGCAAAATCGTAAATTTGACCGTCTATAGATTTGTAATCGCTATTTTTAACTTAAATACTGTAAACACTAAGTTTTGACTACATCAATGGGTCGTTATAAATTTATATAAATCAAATAAGCAAAAATAATAACCAAATGTTTGTTTTTAATGAAATTAATTCCCTGTTGGGTTCTAATCATTATAACTTTACATGCACATTTTGAAAAAATTACAAAAAGCGGTTTAAAAGATATTGATTTTAAAAGTTGGGCACGACTTATGAAACAAGCTATAGTACTTATATATGTATATATATTTGTCGTCATGTGTAAATGCGGGTACGTACGTATGTGTTTCGTACACATCTTTTTTTATGTGCACATCAATAGTTGCAGATATACACAGATGTATATGTTCACTTTTTCTACGTGGATTTGCTTTTTGGGAATCAACTCATAAAAACATTTCTAGTAATAGCAAAGGCTTGAATTTTGTACACACTTGCATATATTTTTTAGAATCCTTCCTTCCTTACTATTTTTTCACACATTAGTGTCCGCCCTAGTGGCCGGACATATCAATTTCAATCCAGTCGTTGCCTGACTAAGCTTTGTGGCTGACCAAGCTCTGGACATCAGGGAAGTGACATATTTTCCTTGTTTTCTAACATATAATCGCCATGTTGAACAATTGAAGCTTTTGAAATGTGGATTTATAGAAGCATAGGTAGAATTGGATGGAAAGAAAAGATAACAAACGATGAAGTTTTAAATCAACTGAAAATAAAAAGAGAACTACTAAATACAATTAAGACAAGACACATGAAATTGTTGGTGCATGTAAAAAGACACAGCAGCCTTCTAAAAGTAATATATATTTGAAGGGAAAATACAAGGTAAAAGAGGCAGAGGCAGACCAAGAATAACACGGACGAGTAACATCAAAAGATGGACAAGTCAATCTATGACAGCCTGCACCATCAAAGCAAGAAACAGAGTAAAATGGCGATCCATGGTAGCCATCCTTCGTTGCGGAGAAGGCACTTCTCGATGATTATGAATCGCTATGTAGTTAGCTTTCTGTGTATATCCTTATATATTTGTGTGTTGTTTTTGTTTGTTGGTCCTGTTGAAAGTCTTTTGGCCGGAATTTCGTTCTACTATTGTTTTGTTTCTCACCCACGTAAAGCTTTTACCATACCACTTTTTCTGTTTTTTTCCCTCTAAATTTTCACTACTATCATCAGCTTTCAACAGCTTTGCATGTCTATGCATCAGTATGCATCTTTGTCTTTACCCATTTACCGATCGCCTAAAACCCTCTCCAAGTAAACAAATAATAGACAAGGGCAGACGCGGACAAACTATAACCTAGATAAAGAATAATAGCAGTCTTCGCCATTTGTTATACAAACCTCGAGTTATGAGTTGGTCAGTTGATTTTATTCCAACGGAAGAATCATACCTGTTTGTGTCCACTAAGAAACACAGCATGAGAGAGTATAAAATAAATCCACAGGGCCTAGACTGAGAAAACCTGTACGCTGCCATGAAGTTTGAAGATACTTCACGTGGCCAACACCTGAATTCGAAGGTTGAGTTACCTTCACACGCTTGCACTTCGGTCACGACCTTCAGGCAGGAAATAGGTGCGGCTTTTCACAAACATTATTCCTGACGTCAGCAGATTTTCGATAAGTAAAACTATGCTTCATACAAATTTTCAATGCGTAGTTTTTGAGATTTCAATGTTACATTATGATTGTGGTCGAACTTTCAGTTGACGGATATTAAAAATGTGATCGCCCAGAAACATTTTCAAAGTCTCACATCTACTAACATCGTTGTTAAAATCATCCACTTTCCTTTTCTTGCCTTGATTGGCCGTAACCTTTAGATATTCCATGTTTTATCCTATCCATCGAAGGAAAGTTGTTTTATTTACACCCAGCGCCTGTTGTGTTCACTTATATGGTTCATTGATGTCGTGATATAATCTACCCCTTTTAGATTTCTTACATAAATGCCTGTACAATATTGCAGTTACCTGTAGTTCTAGTTATGAATGTCATCTCTAAATGTCTTATGGTTTACGTATTCATGTAGCTACTTTACATTAATAACGTTCGTTTGACGCCAAACACTTCAAAATCGTTCACATAAAGACGCATATGCAAATTTTTAAAATGACAAATACGTTTGCGATGGCACGGTAATTACGCTATTATGGAATGGTACATATTGATTTGTAAAACTAAAGATTTCTTCCTGACATTTAACCTGTACATTGAAAATGGTGAGCTCTATAATTGAACGGAACAGTTGAATAATCTGTATCACTTAAAATCGCCTGTTCCTGCAGCCACATGCATTTTTTTAAGTAAGAAAAAACCGAGTGAAAGGACAATAAATATATTACAATGGTCGGAGTGATCATCAACACTGAACATACAAAGATTCAATGCATTCTCTCATAAATTTACGAAGTTATGACGGACTAGAGATTACATATCGACTTACCGCCAAAAACTTCAACCTCACATAAAGTGATTACTCGATGTATATCAGTAAGTGAACTCCGTGTGGTGATTTTTATCGACTTAGTAGTTTTTTTAGTGGTTATCGGTACATTGTAAAAAATTGTTTCGACTTTTTCAGGGTCTACCCAGTAAAAATTCCTGACGCTGCTTTTGGAAAATGTTTCCATCCTCATTCCTATCAATCGGTGCCGAAAACCTGACATTAGACATACATTTTACTGAATAGAACATTATATAAATAGAACTATTATTACATTTATACTAATTACAGTATTTACGTACGTAGTTAATTTCAGTCCAAGTACATACATGGAAACTAATGGCAGATATAATGTTTAGAATGGTTAATGATTATACACTTGTAATCTCAGTACACAAATTACTCATGCACAAATATATTTACAACTAAATAAACACAGTGAGGAAAAATAAATTTGGAAATCAATCACTGGACAAAGTTTTCGAGAACAGTCATCGTCAAGTATAATGACTGATGTCTTAGTTGATCATTCTCACTTGACAATGCAGTTATTAAGTCAACTCTTGTCAACAGGCGCCTTGCCAAAATCATGACTCACTCTCCTTTGTTTATTGACAAGGAATATTTTTGGTTCGAGAGATGATTTTTTAACAATTCAGGGAAGAGGAGAAAAGACCTCCAGAAATAATGAAAGAAAGGCAAGCATCAACTCATCATTATCATCATCGAGTGCCGTCTCCGCAACAAAGGCTGGCTACCATGGATCGCCATTCTACTTTGTTTCTTGATTTGATGATGCTGGTTGTCATAGATTTACTTATTCATCTTTTGATGTTACTGGTCCATGTTAGTCTTGGTCTGCCTCTGCCACTTTTACCTTGTATGTTCCCTTCCAATATTACTTTTAGTAGGCTGTTGTGTCTGTTAACGTGCCCCAAAAATTTCATTTGTCTTATCTTAATTGTATTTAGTAGTTCACTTTTTATTTTTCGTTGTTTTAAAACTTCATCGTTTGTTTTCTTTTCTTTCCATCCAATTCTACCTATTCTTCTATAAATCCACATTTCAAAGGCTTCAATTTCAATTTTCTGTTCTGTTTTCTTGTCTAATGTCCATGTTTCTGCACATTACAGGAATGCTGAGAAGATGTAACATTTTGCTATTCTTACTTTCAGCGCTACTGTTATTTGTTTTATTGTTAATATATTTTTCATGCCACAATTTTAAAAATTCGAATTTAAAAAGCTGAATTATAAAAACGACTACACGTAGCCGCCATGACACTGGAAGTTCACTTGGTGAAATAAAACAACGTCTAGAACAAAATACCAATATTGAAGTATGAGATATGGAGCACTAAATGTTGAAAAATTGATTGTTCGATAATTTTTGACTTTCATAATTTAAAACTTTTAGAAGAGCGTAAAAATGTGTAACATACACATGTATTATATTATGTATAATATAAATATATAACATATACAATATATAAAGACACTATAAAATATATTTTGTATAATGTAAATATAAAACATATTAAAATTCCCCAAAGGTCACGATGGACACCAATGGACACATCAGTGGAAAAAAAGTAGTTATGGGAGGTAAATTGTTGAGATATATATTACAAAATAGCCATGACTCATAACTGACCGATTTATTTGTTAAATTTGCATTTTAATCCGTTTTACTTTTTTTTAGGCTACGGAATGGTATCAGAATGGTTGCTGAGTTGTATGGGTGGCTTGGTGGGGGTTGTAAAAGGTGAATGCCGAACCACAGTTGACCGGTGTATGTTTTCAAAAGTGTGCTTTAATAATTATTGGGAGGTTTTTACGGTCGTGGTGCGATATGTATGGCCCGGGGTGGTACAGATTGATCAATGATAAATATAATAAAAAAAGGCCAAAACATAGTTGAACGATTTGTTTTATAAATTTGTATTTTACTGGGTCTTCATGGCTTCATAGGGTGGCGGAGCGATATCTGTGGCATGGCGGAGGTGGTGGTTATAGAGTGCCCGATAAATAGATAAGAAGAACATGGCTGACTTATGGGACTGATTTTAAAAATAAAATTGTATTTCAATTAATCTTTTAACGGAATCTTCGTGATTTTAGGCACAGTGAGACTGTGAGTGGATAGTGAGTTTTGTTAAAGATATATAATAAACAAAGCTTATCAATAAATGTAAGAACCAAAGTTGACTGATTTAGTGTATATTAATGGAATTTGATGGGAGTTGCCTGATTTTGGATAGATGAAATCGTGGACCATGGAAGATTGTAATGGATTCTTAGTAAATTCTACACGGGGCGGTAAAGAAAATGACCCAATGCTGACCGGTGGAAAAAAATGGTGGCGTGGATGGAGTCGAATTGTAAAGTGTGGAATATCGCCCTGTCACAAAGGGTGTTGTATGGATATATAGATATATATGAAAAGTGATCGAAGTGTTGGTAGCCCTGTCGCAAAAAGTGTTACTGGGCATATCTAGAAAAATATGAAAATTGATCTGAAGGTTGTCGTTCTTGCCGCAAAAGCTGCATATAGCGAGATAAAGAGAGAATATGAGAAGTTGTCAAAGATCACTGTGTCTAATAAATGTAGTTCTCAGTCTACGCATTTTAGTGGATTTTAAGGAAATGGAATCTTATCGGAAGGATGGTCTTGTTGTAAGGGTTAACTTGTACTTAAATGGATTCTAAGTGCTATTTTAGGTGCGGACTGTGAAGCAGTGGGTAGGTGTAGTGAAGATACAGAAGATATAATTAGAACAATATTAAGCCAAAACAAAATAAAACATTGAAAAAGATAGAGAAGGGGTGAGGTATTGTTATTGATTCGCTGCATGTATTCCGCAAAGACATTTAGAAAATCATTATTTTTTCCGTTGATTATATAGCATATATAGAAACATATGAAAAGTCGAGTTTTTTTTAGGAATAAGGAAAGGGGGGGGGGGAATAGACTGTCTTCAATTTAGATTTGCCTACCGCAATTGTTTATATAGGAAAATATTGATAAATAAATACAAAAACTGGTGAGAGATGGCCGTATCTAATAAATGTAGGTGTCATTATGGGCAGATCTGTTTATGTGGATAATGGATAACTGCTTCATTATGGTCGTGCGTATGGCGTTTGATTGGATAAATGATGTGTATGTGATAATAGTAGACAGTTGATGAGTGGGGGTTGGAGGTTTTCAGGTTAGATTTAACTGGAACAAAGATTTTATACAGCAAAAAATGCTACCCCAAAGGTTTATATACGATAAAAATAGGAAAAAATCGACATACTTTCGGAAGAGATAGCTAAAAAATATATTAGGCTAGGCATATACTTTAGCATGGTGAAATAGACCTGTTGATGTTATAAAAGAATATAGCTTAAATATTTGTTCCATATAATCGCATGATTGCGTTGATTCGCGCGCAATTGCAAACATATACCTAACGTGATATATACGAGTATTAGTACGATGAGTGATAGTACGATGTATTACACTGTGGTGAAATGTGAATGGGTGTGACATTATCCCTTTCTGAGATAGCATGATGGCGTATCAGGAACCTACAACAATTGCTTAATGTGATAAACATAACAAGCAAAAAATATGGTCTAGAAATGAATATCAAAAAGACTAAAACTATGATCATAAACAAAGAAAATTCTCAAGACCTACAATTAAATATCACAGTTGAGGGAATACATCTGGAGACAGTCCAGAGCTACAACTACCTGGGACATACTATAACCAATGTTGGAAAATGTAAAATTGAAATAAACAAAAGAATAGGTATGGCAAAATGTAATTGCAATGCCATGAAAAATATACTAACAACAAAACAAATATCAACAGGGCTGAAACTAAGAATGGCAAAATGTTACATCTTCGCAATATACCTGTATGGTGCAGAAACATGGACATTAGACAAGAAAACAAAACAGAAAATTGAAGCCTTTGAAATGTGGATTTATAGAAGAATAGGTAGAATTGGATGGAAACAAAAGATAACAAACGATGAAGTTTTAAAACAACTGAAAATAAAAAGAGAACTACTAAATACAATTAAGACAAGACAAATTAAATGTTTGGGGCATGTTAAAAGACACACCAGCCTACTAACAGTAATATTGGAAGGAAAAATACAAGGTAAAAGAGGCAGAGGCAGACCAAGACTAACATGGGTGAGTAACATCAAAAGACGGACAAGTCAATCTATGACAGCCTGCACCATCAAAGCAAGAAACAGAGTAGAATGGCGATCCATGGTAGCCAACCTTCGTTGCGGAGAAGGCATTCAATGATGATGATGATGATGGTTCTTTTAAACGTCCGTCTATGTTGCTATCACTCATTTTTCTCTTTTTTTACTTCTTCTCTTTCTGTTTAAATTATATATATATATAAAACGGCTATAAATGAAGTAATGCGTGCTATGCAACAAAGAAGATAGCATCTGATATTACTAAGAAACTTTTCTTGACCAATAACACAGTGCAACGGAGAATTAATGATATGACTATGATGTTCAACATTTATTATGCGAGTGTTTGAAAACAACAAAGTTCTCTGTGCAGCTTTGATGAGTCAACTTTGCCAGTAAATGAAGCCTTACTTTTAGCTTGCGTGCAATTCATAAAAGAAGGATAAGTTTGACAAGGGTTATTATGTGCTAACATGTTTCTAACTGATAAAAAAGGGGCAAGCGATATTTCATGTTTTATTCCAAAGAAAAAGAAATCCTCATGAGTAAGATATTGTCCGTCGAAAATGGCGGTGCTCTGGCTATGGTGGGGCGCTATTAGGGTTTTCTTCGTCCTTAAATAAATCTTATCCAGAAGTATAAGCTGTGCACTTTGTCATTCATCGTCAACGTTTAGTTGTCAAAAATTTGAGTGAACATTTGCACGGTCATTATTTTGTGACACTAAAGCAAACAACAAAAACAGAAGTAACTCATCATAAAAAGAAGCCTGAACAACTTTATATTGACAATGATGAAGAATTCAAAGGCTGGAAGCTTAATACGGAAGTTCGTTTGTTACCAAAAGGTGCTTGTTTGAATCAATTTTGTAAACTCTCTGACTACATTTAATAGAAAATGAAGATGTTGCTTTATGGGCCTACTTGATTGATTCCAAAACTGACATTGTTTATTTGACAGACTTATTTCATGAATTTAATGAAACACATCTACAGCTCCAAAGTTATGAGCTAAATTTATTGAAAACCACAACTGTTATTTGCACGTTTGTTGCTAAACTGATTCTACGCAAACATAAGTTAGGACGAGACGAATTCAGTCAGTTTCCAAATTTATCTGCCGTGGAAAAACATGATGAAGATGTACTTATGTCAGCACTTGGAGGCTTTCAATTCGGACTTCAATCAACCATTTGAAGATATTCTTACACTGAATATACCACCTTGGATTGTGAACATTTTTCAAGCGCAAATGTAGAAGCATCGATAATATTATAAGATGAACTGATTGAAGTAACAGCAAATGAAGAATTGACATGTTACATTTAAAGACGGTTACCAACAATTCTGTCTACACAAGCAGATACCGAAACGTTATATTGAATTGTGGACAGTAGTACACACGTTGTTGGTTGCATTTCTTTCATCGATTTTGCGAACGTGGACAACAGTGGAGTTATAAATCTGTTAACTAAAAATAGAAACTGAGAATAGCTAATAGTGGTTATTTAAGATAGCTGCTGACAAAACTAAAACTAGAACCAAACATAAACAAATTGATTGCAGCGCACCAAGATCATCTTTCTCATGAAGACAGACATTTTTTAATTCGTTTTTTTAATGTTAATCTCTATAATTATAAAAATATGTTGTAAAGTTATAAATCAGTCAATGTAAATGTTACAGTTTGTTGATTTTAATCTATATTTTAATTAAAATATTCATACTTCACTTTGTCTTTTTTATAGCATCACATTTATTTACACTGTTGTGGAAGGTGTGGGTACAAATATAGATACATAATAGAACCACAAATTTGTCACTAGAATTTCTTCTTTGTTGGCTTAAAGAAGGTAGATGTCGAGGATGGCGATAAACAGATTGTATCCTGAAAAGAGGGCGATGAGCCAAACATATTTTGGGCACGACAGCTACAGTTCAAATGTTGGAACGGAAATTACCTGCATCACAAAGAAATTACGGGTGAATGGAACATACATTATCTGGGAGAGTTAATAGCCAGGAGATTTAAGATCGGAGACGTGAATGAGAGAAATTGTAGGCAAGTTAGAGAGAGAATAGTAAATGGTAACCAAAAGTAGATATCTGTTAAGGTAAAGTTAAAGTAAGAGACTTAAAGCGACATTATAACAAGCGAGCTTTCACCCATAGGTGTTCGGCCGCCTATCCAGAAGTGTTCGGATACTTCTTGATAGTGTCCCTTCAAGCATCGGATCTCACGATGCAAATCGGCATTTATCACCCCTTCTCAGAGTACTACCCTGGTAAATATTTCTGCCCAAAGCAGGGACGGCCGTGGGGTATTTTTTTTCCAATCACGAGTACAGCTCACACTGCTCCCAGCGGGAGTCCAAAACAGGTTGTCGGAAGGTCGGTAGCCCAGTCGAGTGGTTTTCCCAACTAGGTTTACTCAATATATGATAATGAATCAACAAAATAGCGTTGAGTTATTAGTGTAGATGAAGCAATAATGTGAAGTATAAACAGCTAAGCAGCAAGCAACGACGTGTGAGACTCAGGATTTTTATTTCACTCCCGATAGAAAAAAAATTCCTTTCTGTCTACCGCGGGTTTTGAACACCAGATATTTAACCTGCGAAACACTAGTTTTAGCCACAAGGCCACGCGCACCTTCCATTATATGAATAAATGATATACGAACTGTGATGTGTGATTAACATGGTAAGTATATGATTTTAGTTTGTTTTTGCATTTTAATAAACGAAAAAATTGTCCATTAAATGTATTACTTCATTCATACTATTTTATACTAGCAAACTGCTTTAATTCTTGTCGACTCTTGATCTGGAATCAAGTAATTATGTTGCATTGTCATGAACAACATTGTTTAGATGCTCATGCTGTGAGAGGTTGGCGATGATCCTACACGCCAGTAACGACATTTACATTAATACAATCCTCGTGGGTCGTAGGCAACCTCAACAGATATTTGATAACTGAAGCTATAAGTACTAAAGGGAGGTCAAAAAGTAATGCACACCAATTTTTTTCTCGGCTAATAATAAAGATAGGAATATGAAATTTTGCACACTTGGAATATTACATGTTCCAATTATGTGCACCAAATTGCACAGCATTCTGATAAATATTACGCAATCTATGAACCGTTAAAATGGAGCTTGTCAACAATGTCCGTTACAAACAGCGAATTGTCATAGAATTTCTGGTTGCGGAAAAAGAAACTGTGGCAAACATTCATAAACGACTGTGTGCAGTGTACAAATGTTCTGCAGTCGATAGGAGCACAGTTAGTCGCTGGGTTCAGAGAATTAAAGCTGCAGAAAGTGTACGAGTGGAGCTGCATGATTTACCGCGTTCTGGACGTGTTGCCTCGGCTACCAGCACAGACATGTTAAACCGGGCTGATGCCATTATTCGTAAGGATAGGCGTATCACTAGTCAGCAATTGGCATTGCAGCTTACAGTCAGCAAGGGAAGTGCAATCGCAATTTTTAAAACTCTCGGATATTCAAAGATTTGCGCTCGATGGGTTCCTCGGTGCCTAACAAATGATCACAGAGTTCAAAGGAAAACATTATGTTCTGAATTGTTGGAGCGTTTCGGTGTTGAAGGAGAAATGTTTTTGTCAAAAATTGTTACCGGTGACGAAACGTGGGCACATTATTATGAGCCTGAAACAAAAATGCAGTCAATGGAATGGCATCATCCGCAGTCACCAAAAAGAAAAAAATTCAAAACATCTCCATCAGCCGGAAAGGTGTTGATCACTGTCTTCTGGGACATTGATGGTGTGATTCTTGTTGATGTAATGACAAGAGGTGAGACAATCAACTCGACAGCTTACATCTATACACTGACAAAACTCAAAAATCGGTTCCACAGAGTTCGGCCTAATAAGCCATCTGCAGATTTGTTGCTTCAACATGACAATGCACGCCCTCACACAAGTCTGGTAACACGGGAAGCAATCAACAAATTTGGTTGGACTGTACTGCCCCATCCTCCTTACAGCCCTGATCTGGCTCCCTCAGATTTCCATCTGTTTGGACCACTCAAAAAATTCCTGCGTGGGACACACTTTGACAATGATGAGGATGTGATCCGTGCAGTTAAAAAATGGCTACGCTAGCAGGACAAAAACTTGGTACAAACGAGGCATTCATGACCTAGTTTCGCGTTGGCGTAAGGCAATACGCTTTGACGGAGATTATGTTGAAAAATAGGTAGTGTAAAGGAGATGTTCAGCTACAATCTGTGAAAATTTCACACATTTTGCCCGAATAGTTTCCGAGAAAAAAATTGGTGTGCATTACTTTTTGACCTCCCTACTACGTAACTAACTCACAACCTCCATCTGGGACACTGAAACCATTTGTTGCAGGTGGGATCACCTGTCAGATTTTTCTTTCATGTTTAATATGGGAACCCATCATTCATTGGAGTATTCAGACATTGCAACCTTCCGACTCGTTCAATTATTGCTGGTGAGAACTTTCAAATTATTTTACAACCCTCCACTTGGTGCGAGTGCTATCAGCAAGTTTCACCCTTCACTCGATGATCCCCCTTCATTGATGATGTGAGGATCTTATTATCCCCCTTCAGCTTTAAATAGATCAAGCTCTTATTTGCTATCAATTTAATTTAATATGACAATTTACTTTATGTCTTAGAACATTTTATCATTAATCTTTAGGGCAGTGTAAGTAAGAAAACTGCTTTATATCGACGCTTATCTAGACTGGTAATCTGTGTTTGATATTTAGATTTTTATTTTCCAGCATTTTCATTAAACAATAATCTAATATTTTACGATGTCAGTGTCCTTACTTTCAACATATCTTGAGATCGATGTCTACAATACAATAACAAAAAATAAATACATAGAAAAGAATACAATCTTACTATCTCTGTTGAGTACATGAACTAAAATGGGTATCACTGGTGTTTCAAAAGTTAGAGCCCACCAATGAATAGGATCCGGGTTCGTATGTGAACAAGAACCACCGTGTAAACTGATTTTATTTTTGCCGTCAACAGCATTTTTTGCTGCACTGTATTGAGGCTCTTGTTTATAGAGGGATGATTGAGTGGCGTTCTGTTTCAGAGCTACATTTCGACCTGTTGGTGAACATTTTAATGTATTCATTAATTTACTTATAGATTATTTACAAGTTAATTTTATTACAACATTTTTACATTTACAACAAGCCACATCTAGCAATGAGAAAAGTCTAATTTAATTGGAGAAGAAAGGTTAAAGTGGGAATTAATTAGATCAACAAGACATGGGACAATCAAACTAAACGGTCTGAACTGTGTTTATTGAAGATCTATGATGCACAGTGATTTGAAAATAAAATTAGAGGATGTTATGCAGTTTATATATTATAAACCTACGGCACCATAAACGAAATCATCATCACGGAGTGCCGTCTCCACCTCATTTACCTTCTATTTCCCCCGCCAAAATTGCTTTCTGTCTGCTATTGTGTCTTTTAACATGTCCCAAAAATGTCATTTGTCTTGTTTGTATTATGTTTAGTAGTTGTCTTTTCATTTTTAGTTCTCTTAAGATTTCATTGTTTGTTTTATTTTCTTACCATCAAATTCTTCATATACTTCTATATATCCACATTTCAGAGGCTTCAATTTTCTGTTCTGTTTTTTCTTACCTAATTCCCATGGTTTGGCACAACACAGGAATTTTGAGAAGATATAACATTTTGCTATTCTTAGGTTTAGCGCTGTGTTATTTGTTTTGATGTTAGTTTATTATTAATGGAATTAAAAGTACTTTCTGTCATTCCTATTCTTTTGTTTCTTATTAAGGTTTTTTTTCCGCATCACTGGTTATAGTATGTCCAAGGTACTTGTAGTTCTGAACTGTCTCCAGGTCTATTCATTCAACTTTGGTTTCCACCTGTAGGTTCTGAGTATTACCTTTGTTTATTTTCATAGTTTTAGTATCTTCTATATTCATATAACCCATATTTGTTTGCTTGTCTTTTTTATTTTATTAGATAATTATTGTAGAACGTTAGGATTTTCTGCTTGACTTACAGTATCAGCAGGATATCTTAGGTTATTGATTATCTTTACATTAATGTCTAAGCCTAACATCTTTGTGATTTAAAGATTTGCTCAGTTTATAGATTGAAAAAAAAGCTTGGTGATAGGATGCGTGTCTTACTCCTCTTTTCATATCAATGGGTGTAGAGTTCTCTTTCTTATATTAATTTATTGCTGTTTGCTCCATATAAATTAAACATTAGTCGTATTTTTCTGTCACCAGGTTGTATGTCTTTTTGGCAGTTTATAAGTTGTTTATGGTGTATTCTATCAAAACGTTTGCGTAGTCTATGATGCAGACATGTATTGCTTTATTTACTTTTGTGTACTTTTAGATTAATATCCTCATGCATAATATGGCTTCTTTTGTCACACTGCCTTTTCGTAAATCCAAATGGTTTTATACTAATTCAATATTTTTTTCAATATATTAAATTTATTATTTTCTCTATATTATTATAAATATATTTGATTTGTATATATATATATATATATATATATATATATAATATATATATATATAATATATATATATATATATATATATATATATATATATAATATTTATTTTATACCTTGTATGTCATAAGAGGCGACTAAGGAGGTTGATCGATGGCTTGACAAGCTGTCATTGTAAAAAGTATTGTTATGGAAACCGCCATATATTTTAGAGCAGTGATCTCTGCAATATGTGCCACTTTGGCACGCAAGGTTTCTGTTTTTGAGATTGTGGTTCTGCCATATGTGCCGTCTTTGGCTCGAAAGGACATTAGATAGATAGATAACTTTTGTAATATTTATGTTACATGTCTCATAGGTAACCATTTTATTTGTTGTTTCCTTATATATTCTATGGCGGGGGCTATTCGTAGCTTTGTTCTCAGTTCTTCATTTCTGATCTTATCTCTCAGACTGTTTCATGTCATTCGTCTAACACATTTCATCTCTGAAGAAGTAATTGTTCTTATTGTTCTTGCATCTAGGGTCAAGGTCAGGCATTTGTAGCACAACGCTGGGATGAAGATTGTATTGTATAGTGCTCGTTTTGCCTCCAGAGGTATTTCCTTGTTGGACAATAGGGGTAATAGCTGACCAATGATTTGACAAGTTTTGTTGCATCTTGATTTTATCTCTCCTCTTTGTGTATTGTCGTTTATCACTAAACTTCCTAGGTATTTGAAAACCTCTACTTGTTTTAGTTGCCTGCTTTCTATAGTTATGTTGATGTTGTGTTTATTTTTGGCGATATTCATGACTTCTGTTTTGTTTATGTTGATTTTCATGTTGTATTTTGTGCCCGAGGTGTTGAGTTTGTAAAGTGTTCTTGTGATCACTTCAATGTTAAAATATTCTAGTGCCTTTATCATCGCTTTATATATATATATATATATATATATATATATATATATATATATATATATTGTCAGGTCCTGTTGCTTTTCCCTTTTTTATTGTTTTTTTTTAAATAGATTTTTCCACTTTCGATTTTTTAAATAGATTTTTTTAATAATTGCTTTCTTGTCCCTTTCGTCAATATATAATTATATATTCCTTTCATCTATTAATTATGTCTTTTTTGCTTGTTAACATTCTTCAATTTTTATTTTGCTACATCCACTTTCTGTGACTTTTTTTTACCAGTCATTCTCTTTATTTCTGTGTACATCCTACTTAAATCTTGTGTATTTTCAGTTCGGTAAAAAAGAAGCTCGTAAATATCGTACAACAACATTATAATATAATGGTATTTATTTGGAATGAATGAAAAAGCACTTCAGATTTCATTAAACTGTGTAAAAGTAAGAGAAGACAGCAACAGCGTAGCCATATAAATAGAAGAATCATGAGCATACTTCATACACAATTAATTGATAAAATAATGATGATATGTTGCATAACCGACTATTTCTTAGAGGACTCTTCTATTCGGAGAAATGTTATTTGTTATGTGTCTCCGATACAAGAATCACGGCTTGCTTATATGTTCAATAGGGGGTCATTTGGAATCATAATTGTTGTCTAAAGAAAATCTCTTCTTATGCAGGTCAATAAAATAAATGATAAAATTAATTTCTTCTTATTCTAATCAAATAGCCTTTATATGAATATTTTCTTTTAAAGCCATGTCTTTTTGAGTTTCGTGATTCTTATCACGGTGTATCGCCTTTTATGATATGACAGAGAGCACCTGCCTATTATCGTTGTGTCCATCAGACTTTGGTTGTTCTTCCACTTGAGCAGTTATTTGTTGCTGACTTTGCTACTGGAAAGTGGAAAACAACATTGTTAAATGTTAAAATATCGGAGGTTAACCAATACAGTAAACAAAATTGATCTCTCATCTGAATCATATACCCCACACTGTCCACACAGTGCATGGTTTATCGTTGCAACTGTTTTACGCCTCCACATTAATTGTTTGACTTTATTTTCATCACACCACTAGCAGTCATGGTGGCTAGTTTATACTTGACAACTATAGCCCATTGTGTATCAGATAATAAATGTTAAGAAAAACAAAACCTAAAATTAAAGCTATATTTGTTTTGCTGTTTTACTTTCATAAATATAAAAAAAATCTTACCAGCGGAAACGTAGATTGAACAGACATGAGGTGCTATTGGCCCGCTAAACACAGCCCTGTGAAGTTCAAGATAATTCTCACAGGTGATATCGACAAAATTACCGGACGGAAACTTTCGTTCGTTCATGCATGTTACATTGTTGTTTAATGTTGTGGTAAAGTTGAGAAGATATTCTGGAATATAACACGACGAACATAAATTGCAAAGTTGGAATTGTTAACTTAAATTGAGTCACATTGAACCAATAAATGTATAGAAGTATAGCTATTATATAAGAAGTCATAATCGAAAACAAATATGTGTTAATAATTGTGAGTACATAATAATTATGTTAAAATTGTAAACAATTGTATTCTGAAGATCAGCACTACCTTATTGGGAATTTTTGAACCTATTTGATTATCTTATAAAACGTGATGTCTCTTCCATTACAAATTTATCATTCATCGCTGGTATTCATTCTATTATGGTTTGTGACTGAGAACTTTTGTAAAAGATATAATGAAAAAAAAAAACTTTAGAAATGGGCTCATGTATGATCTAGATAAGTCTGCAGAATAAACATGTATTACTGGAGGGAGATGCGGTAAAACGTCTTTCATGAGCAGAAGAAACTTGCCAGTACTGTTAGGCATCTCGTCTAGGAGAAGACACATTTTAAATTCAAACTTCCTATGTCTTGCATCTATAATCAAACATTGGAAAGGCTTTGGGAGTAAACAAAGAGACCGAATCAGTAAACCAAATCTGAAGGCAGACACTAGTCGGTGTTTTTCTTGCACTCTATGCGAGGTAGCTAGCCCCATACAATATCGATTTAGTCGCTCACGTCGAGCCACAAACTGTTAAGAGCAGAAACCAACTGCATGGGCGAAAACGATCCTCCATATTTCTGTGTCCATGTTGGAGATGACATTTCAGCACAGTTCCACAACGCCGATACAACACAGGAAGCAACAGTAACCGGTTATAAACACATATTAGCTCAAGCAACGCAGACGTGGCGCCAAAGGTTGCTTCCCATGATTCATTAAGTTGGTTCAAACTATTTCTATTCAATATTAAAGGTCACAGAACACGTCTATAGACAAAGTTATCGCTACACTTCTAATAACACAGAGATAATCATAACGGTTGTCTTGGTTGTCATAAATCAACCTTGCTCAAACTACCAGGTTGATGATCCACGTCAATGTTAACGAGCATGTACACACTATTTCGGGCTCTCTTTTCTTTGTCTTATTTTTTCATTTCCTTTTTTTTTCGAATTGTTATACAAAAAATAGTTAACGGTTTCCCTTACCTTATCTTTCACTTCTCGTCTGAGGATTCCGAATGTCTATAGAATTCCTTCCATTTTTTTTTTTTGTCAAGGACATTCTATTATTTTCGTTGGTGTGTGTCGTTGGAAATTGTGTTGATTGTCTTCAGCTGTTTCTGTCTTCTTATGTGGCCGACACATTTATTTTATATTAACATTATATATTATACTGACAGCGTGTTCTCTCACTGTCTATCTATTTGTAACAAATGGATTTGTCTCTCAAGCTATCTACCATTATGTCTAACGCGTTTCATTTCTGTGGAATTTACAAGATGGCGTAAATGAAATACTGGGACTGAGAATTCGCATTCTTGAATGGAGAGTAGTTATTACACACGATGGTATAATAATGACCTCGCTTGCATGCGTAAATAGCGTAATGAAAATGTGCATGCTGTGTTTAGGCGAAGTGATGGAAACATGTTTAATACATATTTAAACAAGTGATACTCAACGAAATTGTCTTTTAATTTTGGAAATAGGCAATGGAGTGATTTACTTGGTTTAAGACAAGGGGTGGGGGGGGGGGGAGAGAGGGTACACCACTTTATATGATGATGATGAACCAGTGTCAAGTTCAACAAAAGAAGTGGTTGAGAGAGTGTATCGCATTATCCACACACAATTGCCGTGAAATAATTCATAAAATCAGCGCGCTAGTGAAAATCACACGGAAATTGTCAAATAATGTTAACTGTGGACTGATTGGTCTCGAGGCAAGACTCCTTGAGACAGAGAGGTTGTGGGTTCAAATTCCGGCTGCACTTGTTGGAATTTTTATTTAAAATTTCTCTCTGCGGCAACCACCACTGGTCTCAGCAACGAGGCCCGGCCTGAAATGTAAATTACTCATAGACGAAAAAAAATATGAGTAGCTCCAGAGACGGAGTTATCTGCTTGTGCGGCGAGGGATCCTGTGCACACGGCTGCCAGGTAAAAACGGATTAACACACGCAGTTCAGTATCTAGTCTCTAGAGACTTCGTCAGAGGTAACAGCTGTTCACAAAAAAAGAAAATGAATGTTAACAGAGGGTTTCATGTGGGGCATCGCATCCACATTGCTCTCCACATTTCTAAGAGTCGGCTAAAAACAATAACAACATAACATTAGCTCAAATCTGAGAGAGCGGTTTGTGATTGAACTCAACTTTATTTCAAGTTCCATTACGGGTAACTAGACGTAGGTGTACATAAGTGTCACAGTTACCAAAAGACAATCCAGCTAATGGAAAATCTGCAATCACCTCGACCAAATAATTCATGACTAGCCAAAATCAACACAATGTGCTATTGTATATGGAAATTGTACGTCTGAATCAATTAGATAATTTTGTTCTCCTTCGTCGAATTTTTGAGACGTGTACTGAGAATGAGAGAAAAAAGCGACCAGACAAATGGAAGAACAAAACACGGCTTCTCACACAGAACAAAGAACTAATTTAGCCAACCCCCCCCCCCTTTCCGCCCCCTATTTTTTTCTCTCCAATGGAACTCCGAGGGACTCCAATGGAAAACCCTCGTTCGGTAGACGACATCATTTGCTACAGGTGATACCCGATCGTCATTAAGCTACTGTAAGCAAAATAAATATAACACAGACTCTAAAGATAGGTACTTGGAATATGAGAACACGCATGCAGAAGGGTAAACTGGAAAACATCAAACAAGAATTGAAAAGAATGGGTTTACATTTACTGGGACTTTGTGAAATGAGATACACCGGCTTATGGGAGATATATTTTTGATGAACATAAAATAATCTATTCTGGAGGTACTGAACACCGAAGAGGAGTAGGTATCATCTTATATACAGAAATAGTAAGAACAGTGAAAGCCCTTTACCCATTACATGACAGAGTCCTTTTAGTGAAATTGAATGGAATGCCAGTAGACATAAATCAATAACAAGTTTATGCACCAACAGCATACAGTCTAGAGGAAACAATTGATAAATTTTACGACGAGTTAAATAAGGCACTTCGGGAATGCAAACCACATGAAAACACCATAGTTCTAGGGGATTTTAACGCAAACGTAGGAAAGGAAAGAGATGAGGAAGTAGTTAGTCAGAATACATAAAAATCTTTATAATGATGAACGAATAGAAGTAAATATTAAGGATGATGGAGAAGGACCAGAAATACTCAAAGAAGAAGTGGAAGACGCCTTGCGCAATATGAAAGCTGGAAAGGCTCCTGGACCAGATAATATAACTAAAGAAGAGATTGAAGCCATGAGTGATTTTAGAATGGAAATAATAACAAAAATAATGAAAGATATCTACACTACCAAAGAAATCTGGTGCGATTGAATGCGATGATCATCGCACAATAAGTTTTATGAGTCACATGACTAAGATATTGCTACGAATCATCATGCGAAGAGTGCGAAAAAAAATCAGTTCAGAAATTAGTAATGACAGTGTGGGTTTGTTAGAGGTAAAGGAACGAACAATGTCATATGTACTGGCAAGAAACAGCGGCCATAAGAACTGGAAACCAATTGGGAATGTTTCAACAAATAAAATAGGGTGTTAAGCAAGGTTTTGTGCTGTCACCATTTTTGTTTAATATTTATAGTGAGATTATTTTAAGATCTATAAGGGACATGCCTGGAATAACAATTGGAGGTCATCATTTAAATAATCTAAGTTATGCTGATGGTGCAGTCTTAATCTCTAAGATAAGAGTGAAAATGAGTTACAAGAAATGTTAGACATTGTAGTGAAAGAAAGCAAAAATAAAGGACTCAGCCTTAATAGCAGAAATGGCAAGAACACAGAAAAAGGCATCGCCTCCGTGCAAAATAAAGACAAGTGGAACCATTTTAAAATAGGTAAATGAATTGAACTATTTGGGAACTTATTTACTCGCAGACGGAAGGTGTACAAAATTAAAATGACCATAATTTTGAAACCCTAATCCGGGACTGATTAATTTGACATAAATTAGCCATCAATAAAATGCTACTTTCCCCGTATTTTTCAAGTGTTTAATACACATATTTTAAAACTAATTAAAACACCTAACAATATAGGCTTACAAAGCGTTATCAGTAGTTACTGAATTAAACATTATTGAGTTTCAGTTTCAGTATTCAACTTTGAAAACTGGGAACGCATTTTACTGTTTGAATTTCGCCAAATGAACTGTTCAACTTTTTAAGCATTTTCTACACAACAACGGAATAATGTTTATCTTTAAGTCGAAGAGACGTTTACCATATGGGCAAAATTGGTAAAAGTTTGTGTCACTAATGTATTTTAACAAATCCGGGACAAATGCTAAAATGGCCAAAATCGGTACACATTCGGGACAGCAACAAATCCGGGACAAAGATTGAAAAAATAGTAAAATAACTGGGACTGTCCCGTAAAAAATTGGACGTGTGTTCACCATATCAAAACAGGAGAGGTTCAGAATGGCTCAGGCAAAAGCAGCTTTCCAAAAAATGAGGAAGATACTATGCAATCCATTTTTGACAATAGAAACAATAAAAATATATCTAAATTGTTATGTAGAGTCAGTCTTAACATATGGATGTGAATCATGAACAATAGGAAAACACCCAAGAAAATCACTGGAGTCTGTAGAAATGTGGTTTTTCAGAAGAATGTTGAGAATGCCATGGACAGCTTAAAAGAATAATGAAAACGTTCTGAAAGAGGCCAAAGAAAAAAGAGAGCTATAGTTCGTTTCAAATCATGTGCCCAACTTTTAAAATCGATATCTTTTTAACCACTTTTTGGAACTTGTTCAAAATTGGCATGTAAAGTTATAATGATTAGAACCCAACAGGCAATTAATGTCATAAAAAAAATCATTTGGTTATTATTGTTGCTTATTTGATTTATATACATTTATAACGACCCATTGATGTAGTCAAAACTTAATGTTTACAGTATTTTAAGTTAAAAATAGCGAGTACAAATCCATACACGGTCAAATTGACGTATTTGCACGCTTTCGCCGTGGGTTTTCTGACACAATTAGACACTTATAAAAAACACGAGACATTGTGTGTCCCATTTCCGTTCATTCAGAGGCGTAGACGTGGAACGACAACATTTATCATGAGTCTTAAAATGAAATTCTGCAGTTTACAAAAACATCGCAATAAAAATGTATGGCTATTTTTGCAAAGAGGCTCAACGAGGAAGATTATTTCATTCTCTAGAAAACCCTGAGAATAGGACAAGACACATTTTGGATTTATCTAAACGGTCATTTAATCGCTGGATTCAAGCACGTGACCGTCAATGTTCAAAATATACAAAATCACAAGGAAGAGCAAAATTGTTGGATAATTTCGACAGTGAATTTATTAGAAGTGAAATTCACAAAATGTTGGGTATGAATGAAACTGTTACAATAAGAAAATTAAAAGTATCGCTGCAAAAGAACAACAGTATTGAAATATCAAAGTCTACATTATGGAGGAATGTTAGAGCTGCAGGCTTTACATTCAGAAAGTTTTCCAATGGACGAAACATCATCTGTGAGAGGCCACATATAGTAGTCATGAGAAGCAAGTACTTACGTGAAGTAAAAGAGGTGCGCAAGCAAGGTTATGATATTGAGTACTTGGATGAAACATGGATCAATGCTCACCACACTAACCAAATGGAATGGCAGTCATCAGATGGAAAAATTAAGAGATTAATACCTAGCAGCAAAGGACAGCGCTTGATAATTGCTCATGCAGGTAGTCGACAACATGGACTATAGTTCGTTTCAAATCATGTGCCCAACTTCAAAACGCTATTACTCTGTAACCATTTGTTAAAAACTGTTGAAATTTTCCAAATGTTATTAGAATGCAAAAGACCCTTTAAATGTATATTTAACAAATATCTTGCAGCTGCAGTTTTCTTAAAGCGGCAAATTTCTTTGATGTTTGTCAAAATTGTAAATTGTGATCCCCTAAAGAATAGAAATTACCGTAGTTGCTGGTCTGTGATTAATTTTCACTAGGTAAAGGCGTGGCCGTAATGGGTAAATAACTGGATAAGACAAAACACCAGGAGAATTATTGTCTTCTCAGTTCGAGGACGGACGATAATATCAAGGTATACCTGTATGTCCAATTTTCATAGTTGTGTGGTCCTGAAAAGGACCGTTTGTTGAACTAATTTAAGGTAATATAGGGGCCAACATTGTGGGGGCTATATACTTTCATTCTGAATCAGACGAGTCTAAAAGATTAATAACTGTTTGGGGTTGAACATTCCACAAACCATCATTTTTCCAATATTCCTCTTCCTGTTTTAAGACGTGGTCTTCACATTTAGCCCAATAATCTTTGTCTATATTTAATAAAGCGAGATTAGCAAGAGTCTTTACATCACATATTTTGAATGCTGTATTTTCAGCTGCCACTTGTCCTTTTAATTTTGCCCAGATTAGTTCTATTGGATTTAAATGAGCATGGGAAGGTGGCAGCCTCAAACTTATATGACCGTGCTCTTGGATAATCTTATCTATTTGAAAAATCTTTGTCCTTTTTTTTTGCTTTACTAGAGATAGTAATTCAGGTTTTAAGTACATGTTATTAAATTGTATGTGCTCCTTTGTGAGCCATATCTTAATAGCATCTTTTGTACTGGATGACGTCGGGACTTTATTTTCAAGTGCAACAATGTTGTGGTACGCTGCATTGTCCATTATTAGGCAAGATGGTCGATCTAGTGATGGGAGAACAGAATTTTCAATCCAATGTCTAAATATGTGACCATTCATCTCAGAGTGATAATCCCGATTGTCTATGGATTTTGAAAGAAAAATGAGCTCTGCATTGTGTATTAGTCCATGTTGTCGACTACCTGCATGAGCAATTATCAAGCGCTGTCCTTTGCTGCTAGGTATTAATCTCTTAATCTTTCCATCTGATGACTGCCATTCCCTTTGGTTAGTGTGGTGAGAATTGATCCATGTTTCATCCAAGTATACAATATCATAACCTTGCTTGCGCACCTCTTTTACTTCACGTAAGTACTTGCTTCTCATGACTACTATATGTGGTTTCTCACAGATGATGTTTCGTCCATTGGAATACTTTCTGAATGTAAAGCCTGCAGCTCTCACATTCCTCCATAATGTAGACTTTGATATTTCAATACTGTTGTTCTTTTTCAGCGATACTTTTAATTTTCTTATTGTAACAGTTTCATTCATACCCAACATTTTGTGAATTTCACTTCTAATAAGTTCACTGTCGAAATTATCCAACAATTTTGCTTTTCCTTGTGATTTTGTATATTTTGAACATTGACGGTCACGTGCTTGAATCCAGCGATTAAATGACCGTTTAGATAAATCCAAAATGTGTCTTGTCCTATTCTCAGGGTTTTCTAAAGAATGAAATAATCTTCCTCGTTGAGCCTCTTTGCAAAAATAGTCATACATTTTTATTGCGATGTTTTGTAAACTGCAGAATTTCATTTTAAGACTCATGATAAATGTTGTCGTTCCACGTCTACGCCGCTGAATGAACGGAAATGGGACACACAATGTCTCGTGTTTTTTATAAGTGTCTAATTGTGTCAGAAAACCCACGGCGAAAGCATGCAAATACGTCAATTTGACAGTGTATGGATTTGTACTCGCTATTTTTAACTTAAAATACTGTAAACATTAAGTTTTGACTACATCAATGGGTCGTTATAAATTTATAAAAATCAAATAAGCAACAAAAATAACCGATTGTTTTTTTTTTAATGAAATTAATTGCCTGTTGAGTTCTAATCATTATAACTTTACATGCCAATTTTGAACAAGTTCCAAAAAGTGGTTAAAAAGATATCGATTTTAAAAGTTGGGCACACGATTTGAAACGAACTATAATACAGAATGCAGAGCTCATTTTTCTTTCAAAATCCATAGACAATCGGGATTATCACTCTGAGATGAATGGTCACATATTTAGACATTGGATTGAAAATTCTGTTCTCCCATCACTAGATCGACCATCTTGCCTAATAATGGACAATGCAGCGTACCACAACATTGTTGCACTTGAAGATAAAGTCCCGACGTCATCCAGTACAAAAGATGCTAATAAGATATGGCTCACAAAGGAGCACATACAATTTAATAACATGTACTTAAAACCTGAATTACTATCTCTAGTAATGCAAAAACAAAGGACAAAGATTTTTCAAATAGATAAGATTATCCAAGAGCACGGTCATATAAGTTTGAGGCTACCACCTTACCATGCTCATTTAAATCCAATAGAACTAATCTGGGCAAAATTAAAAGAACAAGTGGCAGATGAAAATACAACATTCAAAATATGCGATGTAAAGACTCTTGCTAATCTCGCTTTATTAAATATAGACAAAGATTATTGGGCTAAATGTGAAGACCACGTCTTAAAACAGGAAGAGGAATATTGGAAAAATGATGGTTTGTGGAATGATCAACCCCAAATAGTTATTAATCTTTTAGACTCGTCTGATTCAGAATGAAAGTATATAGCCCCCACAATGTTGGCCCCTATATTACATTAGTTTCCGGTTGTTTCCAAAATGGAGGAATTATTTTTCTCCGGCTTGGTATAGAACCGTTGATCAGAGGTTTAACAAGCCGCTATCGTAAAAACGATGTTGTTAATGAAACGTAGACCTGATACAGAATGTGTAAATTAGCAGTAGATAGTAGTGATAGTTTTTTCGGCCCTAAAACAACAACAAAAATAGGATTCTGGAATGTGCGAACAATGGCCGCTCCGACGAAACATGCACAGGTCGCGAGCGAGATGGACAGATACGATCTAGATATTTTAGGATTAAGCGAAATGCGCTGGCCTGGAACAGGTAGGAGATCTATTGATAATAAAATAGTAGTTTTTTCTGGAAGGGAAGATGGAAAACACCGTGAAGGAGTAGGCATAATGATGACAGACAAAGCTGCAAGAAGTTTATTAGAATGGGAACCGGTAAATAGCCGTCTGATACGAACACGATACAAAACAAAACATGGAAGACTTTCAATTATTCAATGTTATGCGCCTACTAACGAAGCTGATGATGAAGTTAAGGATGATTTTTATAACCAACTGCAACAACTTATAAACAAAATACCAAAACACGATCTTTTAATTGTAATGGGAGACTTCAACGCCAAAGTAGGACAAGATAACGCAGGAGTGGAACATGTGATGGGGAGAGAAGGCTGTAATACAACAAGTCAGAATGGAGAAAGATTAATAGAATTATGTTTAATAGAAAATTTAGTTATAGGTGGGACATTATTTCCACATAAAAATATCCACAAAACAACATGGATATCTCCTGATGATAGAACATCAAATCAAATTGACCACCTATGTATTAAACAACAATTCAGATCATCATTAATAGATGTAAGAGCATACAGAGGTGCTGATGTTAATAGTGACCACAACCTGTGCATTGGGAAAATAAGATTAAAATTTAGAAACCAACAGAAGAGGTCAATTACACATAAAATTGATAGTCATAAACTGAAAGATGAAGCAATAAAGGAAAAGTTTAACATAGAGCTAAGTAATTGTTATTCAGCACTTGGTGAAATAGACTTAGATATCAATGAAATGTGGGACTCACAGAGCAAAATACTAATGACAGCAGCAGAAGCAAGTGCTGGACTGAAGAAAATGGAAAAACGAGCTTGGATCTCAGACACCACATGGAAATACATCAAAGAAAGAAGAGAAGCGAAGAGAGCCATGACTAATGTAAAGACAGATCTTGGAAAGGTTCTGGCAAAAGCAACATACAAAGAATTAGACAACAAAGTGAAAAGTTCGGCAAGAAGAGATACAAGAGCTTATATAGACAACTTGGCAGAGAAAGCAGAGACAGCTGCAATTACAGGAGACAGCAGAACTCTTTATACTGTACAAAAGATGCTGACAAACACCTATACATCCAGTGGAACACCAATTCTAGACAAATCTGGATTAATGCTAACAACAAGCGCAGACATAAAAGCCCGTTGGGCGGAACACTTCAAAGAAATTCTTAACCGTCCACTACCTCACAGTTTAATAGATTTTGAAGCTGAAACACCAGCAGCAGAATTAGATGTAAATTTAGATGACTTCACCTTGAGTGAAATAGAAACCACCTTAAAGCTAATGACCAATAACAAGGCTGCTGGAGAGGATAAGTTAACAGCTGAGATCCTCAAGGCAATTGATAGCCATAATTTAATACATCTCCAAAAAATGTTCAACATCATTTGGAAAACAGAGAAGACGCCTCATAAATGGAAAAAAGGAATCATTGTTAAGATCCCAAAAAAGGGCAATCTTAGAGATTGTAACAATTGGAGAGGCGTGACACTTTTGTCAGTTGCCTCAAAATTATTCTGTAAAATCATCCTAAATAGAATAAAGGATTCAATAGATACAGTAATGCGTGAAGAACAGGCTGGGTTTAGAAAAGGGAGAAGCTGTCTTGACCACATTTTCACTCTACGACTTATATTGGAGGAACACATTGAAAAGCAAAAACCTTTTGTACTTAACTTCATCGACTTCAAAAAAGCATTTGATAGTATTCATAGAGATTCTTTGTGGAAAATTCTGAAGCAATATGGCTTACCATCAAAAATCATAAATATTATCAAAGACATGTATGATGGTTACACATGTGCAGTTCGAACAGAGGAAGGACTGAACGAATGTTTCCCAATAGAAACTGGGGTTAAACAAGGATGTATTTTATCGCCCTTGTTATTTGGAATTGTTATGGACTTCATAATGAAGAAATGCTGCACTGGTAATAAAGGCATCGAATGGATACAAGGAGACCATTTGGAGGACCTGGACTTTGCTGATGACATAGTTCTCATCAGCAATCAGATAAAAACGATGCAGGAAAACACAAATGAACTATCATCAATAGCCAGCAAAATTGGGCTTGAGGTCAATCATGAAAAGACTAAAGTCATGAAAAGTTTAATTCCAACAAGTGACAAAATATACATGGAAAACAAACCAGTAGAAGAGATCGATCACTTCATCTATCTTGGAAGTCACATTGATCGAGAAGGGGATACGAGCAAAGAAATTAGAATCAGACTGGCTAAAGCAGCAATGTCTTTCAGAAGCCTTGAAAAGTTGTGGAAATCAAAACTCATTAGCACAAACACAAAACTTAGGCTATTCAAATCAAATGTACTATCAACCCTTACGTATGCGTGTGAAAGCTGGAAAACAACAAGAGATATAGAAACAAAGTTGAACGCATTCGAAAATAAATGTCTAAGGAAAATACTTGGTATAGAATGGAACGAATTCAAAACAAACGAGGAAATTAGAGAAATCGCCAATCAACCACTAATATCTTCAGTAATAAAGAAAAGACGATGGTCATACGTTGGACATGTGATGAGAAGAGATAATAATCGAATAGCAAAGCAAGCCCTCATATGGGAAACAACAGGTAAAAGAAAAAGAGGAAGACCCAGGGAGACACTGAGAAGAACATTGATGAGAGAGGCAAGAGCAGCAGGAATCGGCTCCCTCAATGAGATAGAACTGCTTGCACAGAACAGAGACAGATGGCGAGATTTGATAAAATATCTTTAAAAGAAAACTGCTAGAACAAAAATTCATATAGGAGAAGGTGTATCTTGGTCTACGCCCTATGGGCCGGTTACGGCTCGAAAGGTCAATAGATATTACATTAAATTAGTTCAACAAACGGTCCTTTTCAGGACCACACAACTATGAACATTGGACATACAGGTATACCTTGATATTATCGTCCGTCCTCGAACTGAGAAGACAATAATTCTCCTGGTGTTTTTCCTTATTCAGTTATTTCCCCATTACGGCCACGCCTTTACCTAGTGAAAATTAATCATAGACCAGCAACTACGGTAATTTCTATTCTTTAAGGGTTCACAATTTACAATTTTGACAAACATCAAAGAAATTCGCCGCTTTAAGAAAACTGCAGCTGCAAGATATTTGTTAAATATATATTTAAAGGGTCTTTTGCATTCTAATAACATTTGGAAAATTTCAACAGTTTTTAACAAATGGTTAAAGAGTAATAGCGTTTTGAAGTTGGGCACATGATTTGAAACGAACGATAATTTCCAATCTTATGAAGAAACAATTATTATTTTTTTACCATGTAATTAGAAGAGAACAGCTGGGATATATGATAACATACAGAGGGAAGCAAAGATAAAAGATACCAGACATCTTAAGAGAATGTCTTGGCAGAAAGTCAACAACAGAAATGAGAAATAACTGTCGATATCGAAAGTTGTGGAGAGACAAGATCACTTACATCAGCAGGCTTGGTACTTGATGATGATCATGATGATGATGATGATGATGATGATGATGATGATGATGATGAATATGGCTGCGGTACCTCTCCTTCCCTATTCACCAGACATCTTGCTTCTCTTTTCTGGACTCCACAACTTATATCAAGCTAAATAGACGACGATTTCAGTCAGTGAAAGAAATTCAAACAGAATCGTCGATCGATCCTCAACAGTCTGATTAAAAGAACATTCGAGAAATGCTTCCTAAAGTGACAGCTTACTTGGCATTGTCGTCGACACTCTGAAGGGTGCTACTTTGACGATGATGGCGGTATCTAAAGTGCACGATATTTCATTTTTTTTTTTTAAATAGTCCTCAATCTGGAATCCTTGACAACACCTCGTATCTGATTGATTTTTGTTTCTAGAAGTTGGTGTGAAGGTTTAACACTAACAACGTTAGATTAGGATGAGGATGGTGTTGAAGAGCTCTGGTTTTGATTATATACAATGTCTTTGTTGGTCACAACTAGTGCAGTATGTCAAAGATTCTGCCGTACTTTAGTGATTGTTGAGTCATTTGCTTCTGTTTGTTGTGGCCTAGCTGTTGACATTGAGACCGGTTAGCGCCTACTAATGGACTTAAAAGAAGACACAATAGCCCAACGTTGAAGTATATTACAACCAGTAATAAAATACACATCATAATACTTATTTTATGAAGCTGCTAATGATTGACATTTAGAAATTCAAACACAATATCCAACATAGGCGTCCACGAACGACTTACTATTATCATTTACTTCTATTCTGAAAAACATGTACGTGACTTTCTCGCTGAATGGCGCCTCAACTGAGGTTGCAGATGGATCAGTGTTGCATGTGGCGATATTGTTGTCTTTTAAATATTGTGGTACGGAAGTTGCAAAGGGAGGTCTCAAAATGTTTCCTGAAATAACGTGATATATGTCAACATTAGAGAGATAAAAGATATAATACTTGAGTGACGTATATAAATTGAAAATAAATATTCACAAATGCATATCACGTTCGTATGTTTTAGGCGTTTCTCTTCCATTCTGCTTCAACTTTAAAGAAATCGACATCGGCCTTGTGGAGCTAGGCTTACTTTGTAACGAAACTTGGCTTATTCGTGTAACTCAAATGTGTTTACGTATATAAGTTAACTAAGCTTACGTCGTAACTAACCTGTACCTGTGTAACTCAAATAGTTTACTATGTAAACTCAGCTATACGTGTTCTACCTAACTGGACATATTAGTGTAGCTCAACCCACTTTACTCTATAAGGAAATAACTCTAGGGGCAAAACGGGCACTGTACAATACACATTTAGACCTAATCTTCATCCCAATGTTGCGCTAGCAATGCCACTCTTGGACCGTATGTGACAGATCCATCAGAAAAAAATTCTCTGCTGTGATTAAATGTGTCAGTCAAGTGACAGGAAACAGCCTGAGAAACAAGACCAGAAATTAAGAACTGAGAAAAAAGCTGGGAATTTCCTCCCACTATATAATATATAAAGAAACAACAGATAAAATGGCTTGGCCACGTAACAAGGCTCAGTCAAAACACAACAAAACGTGCCCTCAATAACCGTTGTGATTCTAGACCCAATGGTTGACCACGAAAGTGATGGATCGATGGAATATTAGAAGCACTAGGAAACATAACAGTTGAAAATGCAAATATAAGAGCAAAAGACAGCAAATTATATTTCCCCTCGACGCTGAAAGGCAAATGAGGAAGGAAAGAAGAAGAAGAAGAATCCAATTTACACGTGTGGAACAGTTATGCTTCCTTGTGTAACTCAACTAGGCTTAATCGTGTTGCAACCGAGCATTCAGTTCTAGCTCAATTGTATCACTCAGTCGGATTTACCTGAGCACCTGGAGTGGTCTTAGTCATTAGCTCAAATGTGCTTACATTTACATCTCAACAATATAACTTACAGTTTAAAACTATATCGGGCTTGCTCATGTAGCTCAAACTGGCGTGTGGATGAAGCTGACTGGTTTATGTGATCACATTCACATGTTTATGTATCTGTTCTGAATTGTATGGTTTAACCGTCATTGACTATAAAGGAGTCCAGTTGAAGAGTGAACTTTGATGCAGTAAAGTAAAGTAAAGAGCCCCGTAAAGCCAAGTGGCATACAGAGCAAATGGTGTTAGTGACCATCATTTTTACATATCATTGGCGCATGATTTTAGTGTAATGTGGTAGGTATTACGCCCATGCCGCTTTACTTTCCCAAGAAACAATAAATCCGGTACCCGTTTAATGCTAGGTGAACCAGGAATCCGTCGATAAAGATCGATCTCGACCTCTTGTCCTTTATACTCAAAGTCACTAACCACTGAGCTATCGCGGCTTCCCGAACTTTGATGTGCATGAACCGTAATTCCAAATATGACCACCGTTTTAGTCATGAGGCTCTAGTATGTCATCTTGCTCTGTTCATTCTTGACAAACAATAAATTGCGATAAATATGTCATTTCATCTTCGGTGACACGACAGGACCAAAAAATCAAGATTTCGACCATTAATGGTTTCAGCTAGAACAGACAGGCAGAAAACAGAAGAAAAATATACATTTTAAAAATTGCAAATGTACAACTGATTTAACGTCATTAAATGCACACAAAATGAGACGCCATATGTCACCCAATAATATAAAATAATAGCAGTTCCAAAAATTAGATTAATAAAAGAGAAAATAAAATGTTGAAAATGGTATGTAATCTCTTTTGTGAATAAAATCGCTGACTAATTTCAAGTATATCAATCACATCTAAATGTGATCATGCTTGGTTTAAAATGTTTCTGCCATTGTCCTCTAAATAGGTTTTCTAAGAGGGGGTGGGGGGGGGGTGGGGAGGGGGGGGGGGGGGGTTTCAACGATTCTTCATATAGCAAAGGTAAGAATCAGACAGTGAAGAAGATGGAATAAGATCAGCTTGAGCAAAGACATTAATTATGAAGCTGAATATCCAGATACAAGTGCGGTCATGACAATGATATATTAATGGATGGTTGTGTTATAGAAACACTCAGCCAAAGTAATCTAATGTTGCTTGTATCTTATTTAAACATGTCTTTTTATTTAAATGTGGTAAATTTGGGGACTGATTAATTTTGGCTCTCCAATGCAATTGTCTACACTAAAGTCAATCTGATGTTCTACTTAACAAATTTGCGCCTCTAATGCGGATTCGTACCATATTCCCCTTTGACAAGTCAAGTGTTGTGAAACTAAATGCGACCTTCACCAGTGTTGAATTGAAATACGGTTTACGTCAACACATTGAGTGCTGTTCAATGGCCGTCGTTGGATTTGTTTGACGCCAATTACTTACAAGTTACAACTCATTAATATGGTCTGCTCTGCCAAGTCAACAGAAGGTTTCTTTTTAGGGATTTTGCAACATTGTTTCGTGCGTTGCTGGCTGCATTCACTAGAGTAATCGTGAATTTATGGGCGCATCCATTGTTGTGTGTGGTACTTCATTATAATGGCTGATCGTATATCAATAAACCGGCCGCACGCTAATAATGAAAGGCGAAATAAAGGAGTTTTGTACATGACAATGCAGCCCCTGTGTGACTCCCGGAGTTTCATTTTATTCAGGAGGGATGTTGTCTAGATTCAAGAGGGCTACTGTGAGATTGAGGGTAGACGTGTGAACTAGTTTATCATTTCACAGCTTTGCATGATCTTGCCTTCTGTTGTTCGATGTGCGACGGGGATAATCCGACGACTAACTGTGTTTCCTATGTTCGCATTTGAAATCAAAAATGATCTCCTAGCATCATCAAGCGCTATACATTTTTTTAAAATATGGAGATCATCATTTGCAGGAGGACGTGAACTTCCGCTCAATATGGTGAATAGGCGGCAGGAACCGTTAAAGGCTGTCTGAAAAGTGTTCCTTGTTTCAGTTTCCTCATATTCCAAGTCCGGCTTGTGGCAGGAGCTACTGAGTTAAGTGCTTTGTGCACACCGTGAGCTGTGCGCTTCATCCGTTTTGATCGTGTTTCGATATTCCGATTGTTTACAATGAATCAAGATATCGTATGACGGAACAGATGGTTGTGTTCACTTTCTGTGAGGTTTCGCCTCATGTATTTTGGCGTGTCTTGGGACTTCTATGATGGGGACTACGGCTACCTTCTTTGTTTGGAAGTTAAGATAGTAATTCTGATGACTCCACTGGCATGGGCGGTAGAGTAATTATGGATTTTAATTCGTTTGCAGTGATAACGCGGTTTTCCATAACCATATGTGTGTATTCGGTTTTGTGATTAATTAAATGCGTCCTGGACACTGCTGCCGTTGACTATTTGTTTTCCAGTGTTAAGATTTGTAGGCATGAAGATTTAGGGTAAGAGTCTACACTAAAAAAAAAGAGGGTGGGGGGAGGTAACGGTTGTAGAATGAAGGAAACAAGGAATAATTAGGCCACATTTCAAGGATACCTCGTACAAATCATGTCCAGGAAATCCGGCGAATACGGTCGAAGCCAAGTGTGTAGGTTTCAGATAGAGAGAAGCTCGTCACACATCGGAAGGCACGCTCGCATTTGAGAGTTAGACAGAAGGACTGGCGAGATGTTATTACCACCTGATTTGCTGGTAACACCTAAATCGATTTAGTAATAGAAGTAAAAAAAAAAGTAAAGTACCCCCGTCACGCCAAGTGGCGTATAGGGAAATATGGTGTTAGTGACCCTATATTTTACAGACCTTCAGCACATGATTTTTGGGGTAATGTGGTCAGTATTACGCTCGTGCTGCTTTACTTTCCCAGAAAAAAATCCGGTACCCATTTAAGGCTGGGTGAACCCGGAAGCCGTCGGTTGGGATCGAACCCTAACCCTTGTCCGTGGTAGTCCAGTTCACTAACCACTGAGCTATCGCGGCTACCTTATTTAGTAATAGAGATTCAAGTATATTGTAGCAGCAATTCAAGTTCCATTTAATTGTTCAAATCAAAACAACTTAATAATGCAGAGTTTATTGATCTGTCTCGGACAGTCTTTAAACATTAAATGTTTGTCTCTTTGTAAAACATTAGAGTTAGAAAGAAAGCTGAATAGCGGCTATAAGCACTGTAAATCAATTGGGAATATGTCAAAAAATGAAACAAGGTGTAAGGCACGGTGTGCTGTTATCAGATTTATTTCATATATATGGTGAGATTATTTTACGATCGATAAGGGGTATGTCTGGAATAACAATCGAAGTTCCTACCATAATCGAAGGTATGCTCTGTTGATACAGTCTGAAAAAAAGGAAATTTACAGACACATCGCATGAATCATGAGTAAAACAGGTCGCTGAATTACAAATCATTGTGACAGGTTTAATGTTAGATAAAAGACGTACGTCAGATGTGAGGTGCAGATTACCGAAGTCAAAGATTTTATTATGGAAAAGGGAAGGCAGTAGGAGAAAATGAAATCAGTACAGACGCATCTTCCTACTTAACAATATGTGCTATTTTCTTTGAAACAACTAACAGAAGAAAAAGCCATCGAATAAAATTAAAGAAAATACATGGCATATGTAGATCAAGAGAAAGTTTACAATCGAATACAACGTGTACCTTGCTACTTACAGTGTTAACCAATATTTGATCAACGTGTACAAACGCCAATATAAAAATAGCAGCAGCAAAGTAAGAACAGCAGATTATATTGGCCCCTTCGAAATAAAAACAGAAGTATAACAAAAATGCGTACTATTCCTATGATTGTTTATCAAATACATGGACTGCAACTACAAACTGACAAACCCACACAAAAGAGACGAAATCAACGAGCTTCCTTTCTAAAACGATCAAGCATTGATATACGCGAAAACAGAAGACATGCAAGAAAACACAGACAAACTTGACAAAGTCGGGAAACAACTTAATATGAAAATGAACATGAACAAAACATAAATAATGATGACATCAACAGAAACACAAGACACTAACATAACGATAGATGGCAATATCCCAAAACAACTGAAGGAATTCAAATACTTAGGCATCAACCTAACATATAATAACAAGCAAGCAACAAAAATTATTGATTAAACAAAAGAGCATAATGGAACGATGGACAGAATACATTAAAGATCTTTATAATGATGAACGAACAGAAATAAATATTAAGGATAATGGGGAAGGACCAGATATACCCAAAGAAGAAGTGAAAGATGATTTGCGCAGTATGAAAGCAGGTAAAGCTCCTGGACCAGATAATATAACTAAAGAAAAGATTGAACCCATGGGTGATTTTGAAATAGAGATAATAACAAAAAATATTGAATGATATCTACAACAGCAGATATATACCAAAAAGACTTGCTAAAATAACTATTCACATCTCTACTAAATAAATCTAACGATATAACAAAGTCAGTCAAGTTATCAGAGAGATCTTACCAATACTATCGAACAAAGAAGAAACACTAGAAGCAAAGCAAACTATTTATAAGACTATCTTTATCCAGAAGCTGTGTTTCCTTGCCAGACATGGATCTTATATTCTAGAACTATTAGAAAAATAACCACCACAGAAATGAAAGGTTCCTGACGTATGGCAGGAAATATCATGAGAGATAAAATAATATAAGAAATAAAGAGTTACGAAAACGACTAGAAACAGAAAAAAGCTATCGATTAGATAAAACGACAACTATTCAAGTAGTTTAGGCATGTGATAAAATATTTTTAAAAACTAATTATAATTGTTATTGTTATTGGCTATGGAAGGCCTCGGTCTCACAGCAAACGAATTAAAATCCATAATTGCTCAACCGCCCGTGCCAGTGGAATCATCCGAATTACTAACTCATCTCCCAAACAAAGAAAGGTAACTGTAGTCCCCATCGTAGCAGTCTCAGCACACGCCAAAAGACATAAGGCGAAACCGCGCAGAAAGTGAACACAGCCAACTGTTCCCTGTCATACGATATCATCATTCATCGTAAACAAGCGGGATATCGAAGCAGGATCAAAACGGATGAGACACACAGCTCACGGTGTGCACAGAGCACTTAACTCAGTAGCTCCTGCAACAAGCCGGACTTGGAATATGAGGAAACTGCAAGAAGGAACACTTTTCAGACATAGCCTTCAATGGTTCCTGCCGCCTATCCACCATATACCATGGGAGTTTACGTCCTCCCGAAAATGATGATCGTCGTAGCACTTTATGATGTTAGGTCATCATTGATGACTCCAATTCCAAACATATAGACACACAGTGGTGGTAAGTTATCCTTTCCAATCCAACAGAAGCCACATGACCTGTAGTTAGTAAAAACACAATTGATGATGTTCTCCGCTCCCTTCTTGTAGCTGCCGTCACACGATTCTGATGTCTCATTAACTTGGGCATCATTCAAAAACAATGTCAGATGAACATTCCATAGATATGGCTTTGCTGATGAAGTGTTTGTTGCAACAGTTGTATCAATCATAGTGGAGGCTCCTGGTATGTGGTCATTAATATCATAGACGGCACATGATGTTGTTATATTCAGAATTTTTTTCAGGGGTGTAAATACGTGGCACACACATGGAGAGTGGTTTGTGGTCACAGTAATCCCATTAAAGGCAATTCTAGGGTAGCATGGCATAGCTGTTTCAGAACAGCACAATCCTGTGATGTTTTCTGTGTTCGCTATAAAACTGCTGCTGCTACCCAATCCTGACCAATTATAGGTGTGGACATTATTCACTTGCAATGACAATACTGCTTTGTTTACATCATAAACCTCTGGAAGCGAATCATTTATGGGACAAATAGTACAATTTATTGTTCCATCGGGGATATCTTCATTGAGTCCCAAAAAAAAAAAAAATTCTTTGGTTAAAAAAGCACATATGCTTTTGAGTTAAACACAAAATGAGCCCACTTCATAGATTCAAAATGGTCATTGCCAATGCCATCCGTTTGCACAAGTTAGGTCCTTAGCCACCAAGGTCACAATCGTCCGAAACAAATTAACGACTTTATCTACAGCGAAGGTTAACGAACTGTGAACAAACATTTATGTTCAAACCCCTGAATACATTTTCAAAAATCTGCCAACTCGCAGCAATAACATTTATCGTAGTATTCAAAGTAAACATTGCTTAGTCCATAGCTCGAATATAAATAAGCTGCCATTTTGGTGCGTCCCATGACGTCATCCTAATTATAATACAAGGAGTTACCAACAAACGATTCGAAAACACCAGACCAAGAGGTCAAAAGAAAAAAAAAAAGTTCTTCAATGTTCTGTAGATCCAGTCTGTGTGATGTTTGAAAGTGAAAACTGAACAATCGGGCAACAGAAAATAACATCTTTGAGGTACATAAATGTGATGCTATAAAAGAATAGTGCGAATAATATGGACAGAAAAATAGAGTAGATAGAGCTTTATAAAAATGATTCAAGTAATAGAAACAAAAACATGACGTAACAATAAGTCTTTCTAGCCACGTAATGAGACGAAAAACGTGAATATATTGTTGCAGAGAAATGATAGAAGACGAGATAGAGGGGAAGGAGAATGGATACAAGATAATTTAACAGAATTGACACATTAATGTAGGAACACATGTGATCATCTAGGACAGTGGTGGCCAACTTGAGGTTGCCCGAGGGCCGGATTAAAGCCAAGGCCAAGACCCGCGGGCCACACTTAAGAATATCGTCAAAAATGACAGTAGGGACCTATGCGATATAGTAATATATAAATAATGCTTGCACTTTGACTACATATTTGATTTGTAACAAATCCATTAATTATTCATTTTAAAATTACCTTTAATGTCTCAGTGCGACGATTGTGACTTGTCACAGCTTTCCACCAGAGATTTGAAGTCCACTTCCATTTTTGACGTGGCGATTCGGAGAGTATGGGACAATGTCGAATCGGTCATTCTGTTCCTGGTCTTAGATTTAATTAACTTCATGGAAGAGAATGTTGTCTCGCAGAGATATGTGCTGCCGAATATAGAGCACATCTTTAGTGCCCATTTTCTCAGACACGGGTAACGTTCATTTGGTAGCAATTTCCAGAAGTCAGCTCCTAATGCCTTTACAGTACTGAGGAAGGGGTCACACTGAAGGTCACACAACTCTAGTTGAAGATCTGATGGCTGGCACTCCACTGTGCACTTAATTGGGTTATTAAAAAGTTCCGTTTGCGGACGAAACATTTCAAAATCTTGAAATCGTCGATCAAATTCACAAATCAAATGTTCAATGTCAGCTGCGTACTTACTGAAGTTTGCACTTTCTATCTCTGACAACAACTGCTTACAACTTGAAAAATGGAACAGATCATTTTTTTGCAAAGAAAGTCTAAATAGATTCAGCTTCTTTTTAAAACCATCAACATATCCCATCAATTGAAAAATGGTTTGCGTTTCCCCTTGTAGCTGCAAATTCAATATGTTCAAATGTTGTGTGATGTCTGTGAGATATGCCAGATTATGAAGGAAATTAATGTCTTTGAGTGCATGTTGAAGATCAATGGAGCATGGTAAGTTCTCTCGCAGGAAGTCATAAATGTCATTCTTCAGTTCAAAAAATATTATTAAACATTTCCCTCGACTAAGCCATCTTACTTCTGTATAAAGCAGGAGATCACCGTAGCTAGAATCTACTTCCTCTAAAAATGATAAAAACTTCCTGTGATTTAAAGACTGGTGTCCTCCTCTTATCAAATTTGTTATTTTCACAACAGTAGCCATGGTGTCTTTTAGATTTATGGACTTTGCACAAAGGGCCTCTTGATGAATTATGCAATGCAATGTAGGTACGTTAATTTTGTTTTGCTTTAGAAGTCCAACAAAACCAGTATTTGAACCAATAAAAGCTTTGCAACCATCAGTACACACTGCAGACAACTTTCCAAAACCACCTACTTCATCTACGGCACTATGAACTGCAGAAAATATGTCTGTCCCTCTACAAGTGTCATGCAAAGAGCAAACTTTCAACAATTCTTCAATAACAGTAAAATCCTCCTGGATAACTTTAACAAAAATAAGAAGCTGGCAAGTGTCAGTGATGTCAGTACTTTCATCAATCGCGAGCGAAAAATATGAGCAGTTTTCAATACAAGATTTTAAACTTTGAGACAGTTGCAGACTGATGTCTTCTGTTCTTCTGGCTACAGTTTGTTTTGAAAGAGGCACAGATTCAAATTCTTTGGCTATTTTTTCTTGACCGAATGCCTTTGCCATTTGAATCGCACATTTCTTCACAAAATTTCCGTCAGTAAAGGGTTTTTTAGATTTTGCAAGCTCATAGGTAACTGTATATGATGCAATGATCGATGACTCTTTAATTTTATTGCCCTTTGTATACATACTTTGCTGTTGATTCAACTTTGTCTTCAGCTGTTCAACCAAAAGCTTCCTAGCTTCAATGCTATGTTTCTCATACATGTTTTGATGATGTGTGGCATAGTGCCGTTTTAAATTATATTCCTTCAAAACGGCTAACACTTGAACGCAAATTAAGCACTGAGGTTTACTATCCTTATTGAAGATGAACAAATAATCTAATTCCCATTCAGGTTTAAATATGCGATTTTCACAATCAACTTTTCTACGTTTTAACATGATTTAATACAAAATCTCACATCAAAGTTAAAAGTCACAGAATGTTGGCCCACTATCGAAAATAAGTCCAGATTTGACAGTTATACACAGACTTGTGTTTGACAATGAAATCAAAAGGTTGTGACCAAATAAACACGTTGCAGTCATTTTATGGACAAGACAAGACGATGGGATCAAAGGGAATGAAGGCGAACAGTGAAACATTTTGAATGTAACTTCAAAGACAGAATTAGAGCTACGAAGTCCCCTCACCCCTGTCCCTCCCAACCTCATTAACCCCTTACCGCGAAATGAAAGAGCCACCACAAGTCCAGACGACAAATGTTGAGCCAAAGATCTGACGCTATCACCGCACTGACAATAAAGCAACTTTGCGGTACCAACTCGAAGCAAAGACTTTGAATATTGTCGGCACCATTAGTTGTGCAGTGTGTGTGTGTGTGTGTGTGTGTGTGTGTGTGTGTGTATGTGTGTGTGTGTGTGTGTGTGCGTGTGCGTGTGCGTGTGCGTGTGCGTGTGCGTGTGTTATTTGAAATTATGTTGCCAATCTAGCTGTTGCGAGAAATTGACAGAGATTTTCAAATTGTGTATTCTTGAACGATAGAAGAGTTAACTCCGACACGGATTAAAACCAGGAGAAATCCGCAATTAGGGGTAAAAAATGAAGTAAGTCCGTGGAGCTTCGCGGGCCAAGAAAACTAGGCTGGCGTGCCGGATCCGGCCCGCGGGCCGCCATTTGGCCACCCCTGATCTAGGATATCAGGCATGGCGCCAGATGGTACACACTCGCACAGATCGCCAATAGAGAATCAACAGTTGTAGAGTGACTAAAGTCTTGGATAAATTTGGATGCTTTTAAAGGCCTTGATTGTCTGTTACTTTGTCAAGGTGTCTCATTGCATCATCATCATCGAGTGCCTTCTCCGCAACGAAGGTTGGCTACCATGGATCGCCATTCTACTCTGTTTCTTGCTTTGATGGTGCAGACTGTCATAGATTGACTTGTCCATCTTTTGATGTTACTCACCCATGTTAGTCTTGGTCTGCCTCTTTTACCTTGTAGTTTCCCTTCCAATATTACTTTTACTTGGATGTTGTGTCTTTTACATGCCCCAAAAATTGCATTTGTCTTGTCTTAATTGTATTTAGTAGTTCTCTTTTTATTTGCAGTTGTTTTAAAACGTCATCGCTTGTTATCTTTTCTTTCCATCGAATTCTACCTATTCTTCTATAAATCCACATTTCAAAGGCTTCAATTTTCTTTTCTATTTTCTTGTCTAATGTCCGTGTTTCTGCACCATACAGGAATATTGAGAAGATGTAACATTTTGCCATTCTTAGTTTCAGACCTGTTGATATTTGTTTTGTTGTTAGTATATTTTTCATGGCATTTACATTACTTTTTGCCATACCTATACTTTTGTTTATTTCAATTTTACATTTTCCATCATTAGTTATAGTATGGCCAAGGTAATTGTAGCTCTGGACTGTCTCCAGATGTATTCCCTCAACTGTGATATTTAATTGTAGGTATTGAGAATTTCCTTTGTTTATGATCATAGTTTTAGTCTTTTTGATATTCATTTCTAGTCCATATTTTTTGCTTCTTATGTTTATCACATTAAGCAATTTTTGTTTGTTTTTAGGATTTTCTGCTAGTAGAACAGTATCATCAGCATATCTTAGGTTATTGATTATCTTCCCATTAATGTTTAGGCCTGGCATCTCTGATATGTTTCTAAACAATTGCTCAGTGTTTAGATTGAACAAGCTTGGTGATTTGATGCATCCTTGTCTTACTCCTCTTTTATGTCCATGGGTGTAGAGTTATCCTTGTTATATCTTATTATTGCTGCTTGCTCCCTGTACAAATTACATATTAGTCGTATGTCTGTGTCGTCTTGATTTATATCCTTTAGGCAGACTATAAATTGGTTATGGTGTATTCTATCGAAAGCTTTGGTGTAGTCTATAAAGCAGGCATATATTGGTTTATTTACTTCTGTGTACTTTTCAATCAATGTTCTCATGCTAAATATGGCTTCTTTTGTCCCACTGTTTTTCCTGAATCCAAATTGTTGCGCATCTAATTCAGTATTGATTTTATTCTGAATCCTTCCCTGTATAACTTTTAGTAAAATTTTTGTTACCTGGCTCATTAGGCTTATTGTTTTGAAGCCATTGCATTCAACTGCACCATTCTTTTTAGGCAATGCAATGAAAGTTGATGTTTTTAAATCGTTTGGTATGTATCCTGTATGGTATATGTCATTGCATATGTCTGTGATCACTTCGATTCAAAACTCTTCTAGAGCCTGTATCATCTCTATCTGTATATTGTCAGGTCCTGCTGCCTTTCCCTGTTTCATTGTTTTTATAGCTTATTCTACTTCAGATTTCAGGATTTTATAGTTGTATGTACATTTTATGAATGGCTTTTTGTCCCTTTCATCATGAAATAATTATGTTATATATTCTTGCCATCTATCTATTATATCGTTGTTGTCTGTTAGTATTCTTCCCTCTTTGTTTGCAATAAATCCGTTTTCTGCAGTTTTTTTGTGTCTTTATTAGTCATTCTCTTTATTTCTGTGTGCATCTCTCTTAAGTTTTGTTTACTTTCCATAGTTTCGACTTCTAGGCATCTTTGGTTGAACCAGTCTTCTTTTGCCTTTTTGCACATTCTCCGTATTTCATTGTCTATATCCATGTATCTGGCCGTGTTGTTCGCTTGTCTTCTTTCTTCCATTTTTTTATAAGATTTTGTCAGTTATCCATTTTTGTTTTTTGTTACTTTCCTTTTTGGGCAAGGTGTTGCAGGATTCTTGCATGCTGTTTTTTATGCATTGCCATTTTGTTGTGACTTTTTTCTCAGGATTTTCTCTTCTGTACTGCTCAATCCCCTCTTCTAGCAACTTCTGATATGTGTTCTTTACTTGTACAGTATAAGTCTCTTTTACATCTTTCTGGTTTAACGCTGTTATATCTATTGGTGTTGCTGAATTAGTTTTTTGTTTGTTTCTCTTTAATTTGATTTTCATTTTTATCATTACAGGATTGTGGTCTGAATTAATATCTGCTCCTGGGTAGGTTTTGGCTTTCTTGACCCTGTTCCTGAATCTGTCTTTTATCATTATGTAATCTATTTGATTCCTCTTCCTGTCTCCAGGTCTTTTCCATGTGTATAATTTCTCTTTCTCTTGAACAAAGAAGGTGTTGCATATTATCAGTCTGTTTTCTTCACAAAATTGTATTAATCTTTCTCCTCTGTTATTCCTTTTTCCTAGACCATGATTTCCTATAATGGTCTTATATTTACCTTTTCCTACTTTAGCGTTCATATCACCCATTATAATCAAGATGTCTGATGTTTTCACTTGCTTCATAACTGTGTTTAGATCATCTTAGTATGCCTCTATTTGTTCGTCTGTATAGTCTTGAGTAGGTGCGTGTGTCTGTATTATTGCTATGTCGAATGGTTTTGCCTTCATTTTTAATAGTGTAATCCTATCATTGTATGTCCAGTGGGTATTTATATATTTTTGTAGCTCTCGTTTTATTAGAATGCCTACTCCTCTTTGATGTTCTTTTGTGTTACCTGAGTATAAAAATGTTTATTTATCGTCTTGTATGTGTCCACTTTCCTTCCATCTTGTTTCTGATATGCCTAAGATATCTATGTTTAATCGCTCTGCTTCTACCATTAGATTTTCTAATTTACCTTGTTGGTATAAGGTCCTAACATTCCATGTAGCTATTTTTAATTCGTTCTTAAAATAGTTAGAATTTCTCTCCATGGCTTTCTTTGGAGTGTTACGTGATGAGTCTCCAATCTCTTTCACGGTGGTCTGCCATATTCGGCTGATTTCAAGTAATCATTAACTACGCCAATTGTTTTTTGTGAATAATGATTCAAGTAGTTAGCAATGCCCACAAATCCCTAGAGTAAATGCAAGTAGCACATTGTTATACGGGGGAGGAACATAAAATGTTCGGAGAGGAATAATAGCAAAGAAAAATGGAATGAAATAAACAGTAATTCATCACTTCTCAAATTCAATAAAATTGTGATATAATAAAAGAGATATCTATCCGCGAATTTATATTACTACAAAAGACTCAAAACAGAATGACAGTAGTTTATTTTTGTAAACAGATTCTGTTTAGTCAGAAACAGTTAGTGTTTGTTAAAAAAGGAGCAGACCAATAGTCCAGATAGGAAAGTCTTATCTGTAAGTGTCCTAAGCATAAGCTGCTGAACCTTGAGTAAAACAGTTTTAAAAAAAGACCTCTTGAGCCCTTTTCCAAAATGGCGCCATGTTTGAAAACATGAGACAACTGGTTGTTCCACTTGATGAGAGGAAAGCAACAAAGTCAGACTCAGAGTTTACATAGATTGCAAAGTTAAAATGTTTATACTTACAATACTGGCACGAGGGGCCGAAGTATAACAAAGCACAACCAGTAGGGCATAATCCATAGGAATCGCAAGTTGTCCCATCTTTACACTGACACTTGTACATGCAATTCCTTCCAAACCATCCAGTGGTACAGCCTGAGAGGTATTTTCACTTGATTAATAACAAAGCAAATACAATGTCTGTTATAATCAACGTCTGGTCTTGTCAACAGTCGCAGGCAGCTGTCTGTACACCTTCCTTTACATTAGCTACGTATTACCCTAAGATTTTGCCTCTCATTATTTCTGTTCAGTCATAATGTCCCATTTAATTGTTTTACAAAAGTTTCTAGTTTAAATCAACGATACTGTACTTTTGAAAAAGGAAGAAATTCAGATGCTATATCGGGGAATATAATTTGAAATTCACATAATCTCTCATGACAAACACACAAACAAGAACAGAAAAATACGTCCAATAAAGAAGGAGCACTGAAAACAAGAAATCTAGGTGGACATGCAAGATGGGTGATAAACATCTTATAAAAGAACTCAATTACAAATAACAAAATGTTTCTTTCTATAAAATTATGCAGAGATTGAGACAAATCGTCTCAAAGTAACTGTAACCAAAGGAATAGAGAAAAAAAACCGGAAGTAAATCGTTGGTGGTAGCAGCGTTGATGCTAATATATTTTTACTGTTCATGTATTGGTTGTAATTATTGAACTTGTTAATTTCTCATAAAATCGGTAGAGTAAACGTCTATGAATGGAGTAGGAGTGTAAAGTTGTTGAATGTTGTAAACCTAACAGACTGTAATCGGAGAAATTAAAGTACTACTTGCTCTATTCCTAGGACAAACTTTTGAGGATCAAGATACAGAGCCAAACCAGTACATGAGACTTGAAGTTAAGAAACAACAAGTTGACAATATTGGGTGTAGATGCGGTATATGTCAACTCTCGACTTTTAGATTTGTATAATGGAAGTATTGAGATCGACAGAAAAAGAGAAATAGGGGGTGGGTGGGGAGGGAGAGAGAGAGAGAGAGAAAGAAAAGTGTCAAATAAAGTTATAAAAGAACAGTCGATTTTTTAAAGGATTCGGACAACAGCTTACTTTGTAAAGTATTTAAAGGTTCTTAAGTTTCCAAATATAATTAACGCTAGCAATTATACTATATTCAATAGTTAGTTAACCATAATGCAACAAATATGCTTTCTATCAACTAATCTCTATTTGACTGTTGTCGATTGTGTGATGAGTCGGCAACTAATAAATCAACATTGTTCTCAGTGATGAAAGAAGTTTAAAATATTTAAATTAAATCGTTTCTGTCTAGTTTATTTTAGTTTAGTCAATACATAACATCATTTCACATCGAACAACTCCATAGTGCTCAGAGCACCTTCCAGAAATTTAACTACATGTTTCAAATTGTAACACTTTCAACAGATTTTATTCATTCATTGGGAGCCGTTTCCACATTGAAGGTTGGCCACCATGGAGCGTGATGTTACTGTCTCTTATCATGATGGGGCATTTTGTCACATATTCACCTGTCCACCTTTTGATGCTGTCAAGTTGCTGGATTTAGTCTTAGTCGGTCCCTGTCTCGTCTACCTGGTAACATTCACTACCATGATGACTTTTAGAAAAGTATTGTCTCTTCACATGTCCAATTTCAGTTGTCTTTTTCTAATTGTGTTATGTCCTTCATTTTCAGCTGATTATGATGTTCCTTTTTGTTTATTTTCTTTTCCTTCCACCCAATTATCCACATTTCAAAAGCTTAAAATTTAAGCTGAAGATCTGTAAAAATTACTAATTGAAATAAACATGATAAGCAAAAATACGGATTAGGTATGATTAAGATTGAAACTAAATTAAGACTAAAATTATGATCATAGACAAAGATAATATTCAAAACCTAGAGTTGGATATCAAAATAAAGGAAACCACCAGGAGAGAGTTCAGAGCTACACCTATGATGGACATTCTATAACCAGTGTTTACAAATGTAAAACTGAAGTAAACAAAAGAATATGAATGGAAAAAAACCCTATTTTAATGCCATGAAAAGTATACTAACATCAAAACAAATAAAATAGTGCGTGAGGTGGAACATGCCAATAATTGCAGTGCTGCGGTAAAGATGGTAGCTCGGAGCCAGTAGTTGGGGGGGGGGGGGGGGGCGCATACACTTCGACAAGGCTTGTGACAGCTTTACAAAAAAGGAAAACAAAATAAAACTGATGTTTCGACCTACATGCGGTCTTCTCGCCGCACCAACAAACAATGCAACATATATAAATTCTACTACATCTAGAATGAGAGGGATATGTATGTCAGAGAGAAAGAAACAGAGGGATAAGAAATGAAATGGTGAAACCAGAGAGAGAGAGAGAGAGAGAGAGAGAGAGAGAGAGACGTGCTACATAGTGGAGGAAAAATAGATAATGCGTGAAAATCTGTAAGCTGAAAAAAAGTGAAAGTGAAACCATTTTTGGCACGATCCAACAGCTCCCAGCAAAAATGATGGTCAAATGAAAATGAAAGTTTGCTGGGAAATCAGTCGCGTGATTGAATGGGAGCAAATGAGATGGTAAGATAGTGGAATTAGGTATGAAGCAGTCAAGTGTGACACCGGTCATGACTAGAAATATATATATATATATATATATATATATATATATATATATATATATATTATATATAAATATATACAGGGTGTTTTTAAAGTCGCAGTGCAGTGAATATTTCTAATATTCAGTAAATGACGTAATCATCATCTACGTACCACAATTTTGTAAACCACATTTATGAACAAACCACTGCTTCCTTTAAGGTTTTATTTACGTAAAGGACGGGCACTACGCTACATTCACTGTCTCATTGCTTGAAGGAAATGGTGTTGACGATTGAAAACAGGGTATTTCTGGTTGAGCATGTCTTTCGTAATGGCGGTAAATATACGGATGAGGTCATTAGACAATTCGTGAGGAAATTTCCAGACTCACAAGTCCCTCACCGAAATTCTGTTACAAAATTGATCAAAAAGTTTCGTGAAACCGGTAGTGTGGTAGATGCATACCGATCTGGAAGACCTTCAATTTCACAAGACCAAATTATGGAACTCAAAGACAGAATTACAATGAGTCCAAATGCATCTTTAAACCACTTGTCTCAACAGGTGCAAATATCTAAGAGTTCTGTTCACAAGGTTTTAAGAAGTGAACTACACTATCGTCCGTACAAATTAACTGAAGTGTCTCAACTCCAAGAAAGAGATTATGAATCCCGTTTAAACTACTGCATGTGGTTTCAGAATTTTATTTATGAACATGGCGCTGCCATCCTTGACGTCACTTTTTTCGTTGATGAGGCCTGGTTTCATTTATCCGGTTATGTGAACAGTCAGAACAATCGGCTGTGGAGCAGTGAAAACCCCATGAATTTCATCAAGTGCCGCTTTACGATCAAAAGTCGGAGTGTGGTGCGCTATAAGTCGTATGCGGATAATAGGACCTATATTTTTTAATGAAACAATAAATGCAGAACGTTACCGTACTTTAATTCTGGAACCGTTCATAGCACACCTTACAGAACGGGAAATTATGGAATCATGGTTTCAGCAGGATGGGGCAACAACACACACAGCCACAACAACACTCAATTATTTAGAAAGCATATTTGCAAATCGCATTATTTCACGTGGAATCTGGCCTGCTCGTTCACCAGATCTAACACCCCCAGATTATTATCTGTGGGGGGCATTGAAGGGGAAAGTTTATTAAAATAATCCGCAGACAATTAATGACCTAAAGACTGAAATAGTAGACAAGATTAAACAAATATCACCAGACATTATTCTGAAGGTTTTCGCAGATATGGAAAGACGAATCACGACATCTCTTGAGGCCCGTGGTGGACATTTTCAACATATGCTTTAGGCACAACTTTATTGTGTTAATACCAACATTACCCATTATAAGCTCGCCGATAGCAGTCAAGTATATTTGAATAATACCATTTATTTTACAATTTGTGTGACGCATTAGTTAACCGCATTTCTGGTGACGTTTTTCTTCCGAGAGTAGAAATTCACTGCACTGCAACTTTAAAAACACCCTGTATATATATATATATATATATATATATATATATATATATATATATATATATATACATATATGGAGTGTGAAAGCAAGTAAACCAACTGGGCATTCCTTAGAAAACATAGTTTAAAGTGAGATGTAAAAGGGGAATTATCAAGATATGTGGTACAGTCCCAGAAACTCGCCTGAGAGGATCACGTCAGGTGGTGAAAGGGCGGGGGAGGGAAATAAAACAAGAGCAGATGAGGAATAAAGGGAGAGAAGATAATGGTAAATTTAGGAGAGATAGAAGTGAAAGAAGAAAATGAGGGGGAAGAGAATAGGGGAAGAGAAAGGCGTAACCGTGAGATGCATTGATGCTCCTTCGGGTGAGGCAACCCATACGGACGATCAGATGATTCTCTACAGTGGATCGGCTGCGACTGTCAGGAAAACATGCCACCAGGACATTCAACTTACCCTGATGATTGAATTGGGAAGATAGTGGGTTGCCTTTCTTCAGTACATTCAGGATTGACAACTCCCTGCTAGCTCGCCCAGTATAATCCTATTCGATCATGGCTTAGGCAGATACTCTTTCCACATGCTGCCCTAGAAACACAAACACGACTCACCCGGACAACCTATTGTCTATTCCACCTCATGTTCCATAATATACATTTTTGACTTACTTGAAAGTGTCTTTCAATCCATAAATTGGGATAGAGTTCTAATGGAGCAAGTAGTTGGGTGTGGTATACACTGCAAGGTATGGTGAGAGCTTTAAAAAAAATGGAACACAAGAAAATACTGACATTTCGGCCTGCAGCCTTCTTCAGAATATGGGGAAAACGACAACAAACGGTGAGGCACAAATAACCATAGCTACATGTCTGATTATAAGGTTAGGGAGAGGTGGACAGGAGGTGAGAGATGAAGAAGAGATGTGTTAAATGTGAGAAGATAGGTGAAGTGTAGAGATATACAATCGTAAGTATAGATCAATGAAGAAGAGCAGAAAACTAAACAATGAAAATTATGTTATGCATCTATAAACAAAATATATGGAAAATGACATATCTGGAGTGACTGTGCTGTCGCGCTTGGGGAATTCATCCAAATTAAAGATCCGGACAAGCTACATGGAGAAACAGTCACGTGGTATAACTTAGCGCAAGCAAGCAACACTGAAGGAAGATAACCGAAGTGGAGATAACTAGCGAAGTTTAGGAAATAAGGTCAGGGGAGCAGCTGTAGACAAATAGCTACTGAGCACCAGAGAAATGGTGAACCAGAAAGCAATATGGTGAACTGGGTGGGAGAGATGATAAAGAAAGGTAATATACTAAAAATGGATATCCTAGAAGTTGATGAATAGGGAATGTTATTACATAGAAAAAAAGGGGGGGGGGCATTAAAAGTATAGTGAGGGAGAAGTGGTAAACTCGAAGTTGGGAGAGTAAAGAAATTGTGCCCCGGAAGTGGAGATCATCATGTGCCATACCGGTTGGCGTTGGCGATCATGACCTTCCACAATCTTCTATCTACAGTGCATCGTATCAGTTCTGTTGTTGACTGTTTTCCATGCCATGACACCAAGCTATCCAGTATTTTCTCTCTTTGTCGTCCGCGATCTCTCTTTCCTTTTATTTTGCCAGTTGTAACCAAGTATTCCAACTTTCCTCTTCTCATGATGTGCCCATAAAATGTTGATTGCTTCTTCTGATTTTTTTTTTTAAGAGCTCCCTTTTTGTGTTGGCCTCTTTGAGAATTTCCTCATTGGTCTTTTTAGCTGTCCAGGGAACTTTCAACATTCTTCTGAGAAATCCCATCTCTGTGGCCTCTAATCGTCTTTTCATTTGTTTGTCTACTGTTCATGATTCGCTTCCATAGGTCAGAATTGGTTCTATATAGCACCGATGAACTCTCTTTCTCATTTTTATTGACATAGATTTTTTGCATAAGATATTTTTCATTTTCTGAAATGCTATTTTGGCCTGAGCTATTATGCTTTTTATTTCTGTAGTGCATCTCCCATCTGATGTTATTTTTGCGCCCTAGTATTTGAAACGTTGTACTTGTTTCAGATTTGTCTCGTTTATTTGTATGCTGCATGATAGTGATGATTGTTTCTTCGATATAACCATTACTTCTGTTTTCTTACTATTCAGACTGAGACCCTTCTTGTTGCTTTCTTCTACTATTATGTCTATCATTTCTTGTAGTTCGTTCTCTGTCTCTGCTATTAAGACTGTGTCATCTGCATATCGCAAATTATTTATGTTGTGACCGTTGACTTCAATTCCTTTTTTGTCTACTATTGATCTCATAATATATTCGCTGTAAAGTGAAAACAAATCCGGTTGCAGAACACAGCCTTGTCTGACTCCTTGTTTTATGAATTGGAATTGTCCTGTTTGGTTGTTAATTCGTATAGCTGGGGTTTGTTGACAGTACATGTTTTTTATGATTCGCAGATCCTTGCCATCAATGTTTAATTTCTCCAGCATACGAAGTGGAGATAAAGAGAGGATAAAAAAACAGGTATACTAGATGTGGCTAAATGGAGAAGTGGTGGACAGAAGTACATCGATAGAGAGAGGGCCGGTAGGAAATTAAGTATTAGAGAAGAGGTGCGCTAGAAGTTAGTACATAGGGTCTGCTCTCACCCCCTCTACTCATCCCCATCGGGCAGAGTAGTGCTCGCCCTAACCCACCACCTTCACTACTACGCCGTGATTAGGTCATTCAACTTCACCGCTACCTCTTCATTTTCCAATTTGACTCCACTACCCGTCTGCTCTTTCCCGACCCCCCATTAGTGGTTTTTAAGCGTGACCGGAACATTTTTGACTTTCTTGTTAGGGGCCGCCTTCCTGCTTCCCACCTTAGCCATCATGGTAATATCCGCTGCAACCGCAGTGTATGTAATACTTGCAATCACGTTCGCCATACTTATATTGTTCTCTTACCCAATGATCCTTTCGAGATCAGAAAGGGATTAACTTGCACATCGCGCAACATCATTTATGCCATCATTTGCAAGAGATGCAGGTTGACCTACATTGGCGAATCTGGCGCTGTCGCAGTAATTGGTGCGGTGATCATCTATGTGACATCATCCGTGAAGCAGGCACCCCCATAGCAGCCCACTTTAACTCTAGAGGCCATCGTGGTAAGGCTGATGTCCTGGTCACCGGCATGTTGGCATGCTTCTCTGACAGCCGCAGTCGATCCACTCTACAGAATCGCCTGATCGGCCTCCTGGGTTGCCTCACGCCTCGTGGCATCAATGTATCCCTGTCCCTCTGAAGATCCTCTTCCTCTCACTCCCTCCTCCCACCTCTGTACTCCACTAGCTATTACACATGTTTTGTTTTTTTCTACTCGTAGTCTACCCCTTCTCTCTCTATCCACTTACAGTAACCGTTTCTCTTGTCTTATTCATCTAGTACACCATCTCTCTACTGACTACCTTCTAGTTCACCACGTCCCTATTACAATATCTACTCCTAGTATACTACTTCTCTATGTTGGCTGCACCATTTCTCCGCTCACTTCTATATATCTACGTCTAACACACCAATTCTCTGTTAATATTCTTCTAGTCCACCCCTTCTCTTTCTAAACATTTTTAGTAACAACTTCGCTATGTCTATCCATCTAATACTCCACTTGTCCCAATATCCACTTTGAATCCTCTTCTAGTACTCCACCTGTCTAGTCATCAGCAACTTAAACACAACCTCTCTGCGTATCCACTTCAGTTTCACCATTTTACTACTCTTATACCTCTCTATGTACTAATTTCTAGCGCATCATTTCTCTATTACTTAACTTCCTTAGACCCCCTCTCTATCGATCTACTTCTGGCCCTCCACCTCTCCATTTAGCAAAAAAACTAGTATACCTGTTTTTTCCCTCTATTTATCTCCACTTCCCGTGCACAATTTCTTTATTCTCCCAATTTCGAGAATACCACTTCTCCTTCACTATACGTTTAAAGGCCCCCCTCCCCCTTCTATGTATCTACTCCTCTGCTCATCCACTTCTAGTATCCACTTCAACATTCTTAGTATATTACCTCTCTTTATCATCTACCAGTTCACCACATTGCTTTCTGGTTCACCATTTCTCTCGTGCTCAGTAGCTACTTGTCTATAGCTCACTTAATCTTATCTCCTAAACTTCGCTAGTTATCTCCACCTGGGTTATCTTCCCTCAGTGTTCCAGTCCCTTGATTAGGCCACTTTTTTGTTTGTTTGCTCCGGACATGTCTTCCTCGGGCTAGTGTGTTGTACTACTGGTTACGAACCTCTCTATGAGTCTCGTCTCGTCCCTCTGTTCTTCTCTTACCCTCTTATCACCTACTGAACCCGGGCCCTGTTCTTGTTGTTTGGCAAATTGTACGACCTCAGGTCTGCGTCTCGCCTGACTGCGCTGAGACATATCACGTGACTGTTTCTACAAGTGGCTTGTCCGGGCCTACTAATTTGGATGGATTCCCCCACTCAGGACAGCACAGTCACTTCAGCTAAGTCATTTTCAATAAATTTGTATGGATATATAATGTACTTTTCACTCTTTAGTTTTCAACACTTAATCAGTTATCTATACTTAAGATGTTATATCTCTACACTGTAACTATCCTCTAACATGTGACACATCTCTTCTTCATCCCACCATCATATCTCTCATCTCTCTGTCCACCACCCCTAACTTTATCATCCGACATGTAGCTATAGGTATTTGTGCCTCACCGTTTGTTGTCGTTGTACCCGTATTCTGTAGAAGGCCGCAGGCCTAAACTTCAGTACTTCGTTGTGTCCTGTTTTGTAAAGGTGTCACCATACCTTGGAGTGTATACCACACACCACTACTGGCTCCCTGATACCAGCTTTACCACAGGACTGCAAGTAGTTGCATGTTCCCCTTTCTCCCCTCCCCAAAGAGTTCTAATGTTAGATGTACACATTTTAAAGTTGTCATATATTCATTTAAGATGTTTCAAATTGCTTTCTTTGGCTAGCCAGTGTTATTTTCAGTTTGTCCTTGTTTAGAGTTTCTGAGAGATTTTAAAATAACTTTCAGACATCTTTGAGTATCATAATGTTGTCGTTGGCTGTGGACTAGATCTGAAAGATCAATCAAGCTGATTCGTTGATAACTTCACTTTCAGCTACAAAGATTTGGTGGTTTTGTTCCTGTTTCTAAAATTTTAATTTAAATATACCACTTTTGCCATTATAAAATACTGCCAGTACATTTTAAATGTTTTCTAATCGTATTCATCAAATGAATACCCTTGTCCAATATTAGTCTAATGTAAATGATGATTATCATGTCTGTTGTAATTCTTCAAAGGTTTCTGATGGCATATGTTATTTATTACCTTAATGTGTTATTCACCATGTGACCAAGGTGAGCTTATGTTAAGCTCTCTTGCTAATTGCAATTTTGAGACCTTTGGGAAAAATGCTGATTATTTATTTATTTTTTTTATTTAACATTTGTTATAGCTTGCATTTGTTGTTTCTACAGAGATTCATATTTTGTGAATTGTGAGAGAGCTTTATATATTCTTCTCTCACATAAAGAGAGTGAAGGCCAGTGAAACTCTCCATTGTTATTATAGGGGTGGATGTTAATACTCTTTTCATTACTTTCGCTTCTTTATTATGATTTATGATCTACATTTAGAAAATTAGATTTTGCTGACGTACACCATTATGAGATCCCATAGACAAGATCTGTCCTAGTGTAGCTGGTGTATTGATGAACTATTTCCTTCCCAGTGTGTGTTTTATTATTTTGTTCTTTCATTAGAAATGGACGTATGAGGCCATTGTTTTGATCTTTCCTTATTCGATACTTCCATATAGTTTGTTGAAGAAAAGGGGGTGGGATAGGGGTGGAAATATAACAGCAAAGAACAGCTGACCTTCAAAAGTTTTTTCTGCTTCCCTATGGGCCTTCTTCGCATCGAGGTGAACTAAGTACTTAACATCAGGGGATGGTTTATTGATTTCTTGATTTAGATACTTAACCATTCTGTATAAAGGGGACCCATATTTCTTGAAGAGTAAATGTTCCAGCTTACAAACGTAGAATACAACACTTTTTGCAACTCCCTACCTTGGGGTTAGCAATACAGATTTTGGGAACCACTGCGCTAGAATCTAAATTTCGTGGTCAATTCTACTTTTGCTATTTAGAATGGTATTTAAAAAGAGAAGAACAATTTCCCTACCAAGAAATAACACAGCCTTGTCAAGGTTTAGCAGGGCGTTTCGACGCTGCTAAGATATGTATTAAGTAAGTATAATAATAATAATAATAACACTAAGTTTTATTTAAAGTATGTAAATGACCTTACTCTAATAGTGTAGTGTTGATAATAAGAAACTTGCTGCCAGAATCTTTATGTTAGATACGCTCCGTGTTTATGAAGAACAAGCAGAAACAATATGTTACGACTAAAACATGTATAAACTAGAAATCATATCATACTTTCAGGAGCCACATCCGGCGTCACGAGACTAATTAACAGAAGCGTCACTGGCTGTAAGAAACACATCCTTGCTCTGCAACATTTCGATCTATAAGAGGAAAGCACATGTACAGATTCACTAAATTTTAAGTACATTATCTTTCTCCCCCTCTCCCCTTCTCTCACTTTTTTAAGGGAAGGACGTATATATAATTTATGATCAGCATCATCATGTACCGTACCAGTTGGCGTTGGCGATCATGTCATACCACAATATACTATCCACAGAGCATCGTATGAGTTCTGTTGTTGACTGTTTTCCATGTCATGACACCAAGCTATCCAATATTTTCTCTCTTTATCGTCCGCGCTCTCTCTTTCCTTTTATTTTGCCAGTTGTAACCAAGTATTCCAACTTTCCTTTTCTCATTATGTGCCCATAAAATGTTGATTGCTTCTTTGTGATGTTATTTAAAAGTTCCCTTTTTGTGGTGGCCTCTTTGAGAACTTTCTCATTGGTCTTTTTAGCTATCCAGGGAACTTTCAACATTCTTCTAAGAAATCCCATCTCTGTGGCTTCAAATCGTCTTTTCATTTGTTTGTCTGCTGTCCATGATTCGCTTCCATAGTTCAGAATTGGTTCTATATAGCACCGATGAACTCTCTTTCTCATTTTTATTGACATAGATTTGTTGCATAAGATATTTTTCATTTTCTGAAATGCTATTTTGGCCTGAGCTATTCTGCTTTTTATTTCTGTGTTGCATCTTCCATCTGATGTTATTATTGTGCCCAAGTATTTCAAACTTTGCACTTGTTTCAGATTTGTCTTGTTTATTGTTATGCTGCATGATGGTGATGATTGTTTCTTCGATATAACCATTACTTCTGTTTTCTTACTATTCAGACTGAGACCTTTCGTGTTGCTTTCTTTTACAATTATGTCTATCATTTGGTGTAGCCCATTCTCTGTCTCTGCTATTAAGACTGTGTCATCCGCAAATCGCAAATTATTTATGTTGTGACCGTTGACTTCAATTCCTTTTGTGTCTACTATTGCTCTCAGAATATGTTCGCTGTAAAGTGAAAATAAATCCGGCGACAGAACACAGCCTTGTCTAACTCCTTGTTTTATCAACTGAAATTGTCCTGTTTGGTTGTTAATTCGTATATCTGCTGTTTGTTGTCAGTACATGTTTTTTTATTATTCGCAGATCCTTGCCATCAATGTTTAATTTCTCCAGCATATTTATTATTTCCACGTGCTTTACTTTGTCAAATGCTTTCGTGTAGTCTATAAAGCACATATATAGATCTTTCTTTTCGTCTAGAGATGTTTCTTTCAATGTTCTTAAGATGTTTATTGCATTATTGGTGCCCTTTCCTTCCACAAATCCACATGGTTCCTCACTTAATTTCTGGATTTATTTTGTTCCTTATACGTTTCATGATGATTCTTAGTAATATTTTAGTCATATGGCTCATGACGCCATAATTTATTATACTTCCTTTTATTAGACAATCAACTTTTGTGGTCCATTAATCGGCCCTCCAGAAGCAGATCACTAATCCTGTGATCAAATAGTGTTTTATCTCCGGCAACGCAAATAGACATCATTGCCCTTACAAAACTCATTAAGTGTAATGGTTTAAGTTTAGTTACGAGAACCTGTCTCTTTGAGTCGCCCAGAGATGGGATAGTAGTTGAAACTGTTATATTGTTAGAAGCGTCACTGAATCGGCCAATGCATGTCAGCTATTCCTGAAGAATTATACCAGTTTTATTAATAATTGTCTTCGTTGTCCTGCCTCTACCTCCTTTAGACGTCAGCAATAATAAACTCGAAGAGAACGTTCGTCAGCTCACTCTGATGACATCATCTTACAGCTTTCCCTGTATAGTACCGGTGTTGACCATGAGAGTTTCTCAGTCCATCATATATTGCTATAATTTGTAGTAAATGTTGAACAGTCATTGTTCCTGTGCCAGTCATCAGTGGTTCTAATCAATTCAGTATTAAAAATATAACACGTTGGTCTTGTGTGGCCTATTCGAAGTATGTATAAATAAGTTGCGTATTCCTTTTCTGTTTAATAAAAAATATTAGTCATTGTGTTGTCCTTAGTCACATTTAATGCAGCTGACATTGTTGGCTTCCAAAGAAAACACCCGTGCCAACATTCTAAAATAAATATGTTGATTTCCACTCTTGACAAATTGCCAGTTGAAAATATCAAGAAAGGTATAAATACATTTTAAAATCTGCGCAATAAATAGGATATGATACATCAACTTACCTATACGTTGTTGTGTGATAAGAAAGTACATATCAGTTTATATTTTATATCACTTACTTTAATCAACTACTGGAATCGCGTTATGTTGCAACCTGTTGAGTAAAATCGTTTCTTGAGCCACACTATCTAAGAACGCGGTATCCTACAAACGAGGATGCCTTTTTTTTTGCTTTGAACACAGAACTGTAGAAAAGAAACGACCATCGTTATCATCGACTTTTGCCATTTATGCTAGCAACGGTAGTAATGTGAAATGCGTCAGCGTCCAATGATAACCATGTGACGTTTCAGTGTACAAATCTAGCAGCAGAGTCTAGTCCTAACAAACTAATTACTTCCAGAGTATGTGCATTGATGACGTAATGAAGAAACGTTGTGAGTTCTTTCGCCGCCGTGAGTCACTTTTCGTTTTAAATCACGTGTCCAACTTCAAAACGCTATTGCTCAGTAACCGTTTGTTTAAAACTTGCTGAAATTTTCCAAATGTTATTAGAATGCAAAAGACCCTTTAAATGTATATTTAACAAATATCTTGCAGCTGCAGTTTTCTTAAAGCGGCGAATTTATTTGATGTTTGTCAAAATAGTAAATTGTGAACCCCTAAATAATAGAAATTACCGTAGTTGCTGGTCTATGATTAATTTTCACTAGGTAAAGGCGTGGCCGTAATGGGGAAATAACTGAATAAGGAAAAACACCAGGAGAATTATTGTCTTTTCAGTTCGAGGACGGACGATAATATCAAGGTATACCTGTATGTCCAATTTTCATAGTTGTGTGGTCCTGAAAAGGACCGTTTATTGAACTAATTTAAGGTAATATAGAGGCCAACATTGTGGGGGCTATATACTTTCATTCTGAATCAGACGAGTCTAAAAGATTAATAACTGTTTGGGGTTGAACATTCCACAAACCATCATTTTTCCAATATTCCTCTTCCTGTTTTAAGACGTGGTCTTCACATTTAGCGCAATAATCTTTGTCTATATCTAATAAAACGAGATTAGCAGGAGTCTTTACATCGCATATTTTGAATGTTGTATTTTCATCTGCCATTTGTCCTTTTAATTTTGCCCAGATTAGTTCTATTGGATTTAAATGAGCAAGTAAGGTGGCAGCCTCAAACTTATACGACCGTGCTCTTGGATAATCTTATCTATTTGAAAAATCTGTGTCCTTTGTTTTTGCTTTACTAGAGATAGTAATTCAGGTTTTAAGTACATGTTATTAAATTGTATGTGCTTCTTTGTGAGCCATATCTTAATAGCATCTTTTGTACTGGATGACGTCGGGACTTTATCTTCAAGTGCAACAATGTTGTGGTACGCTGCATTGTCCATTATTAGGCAAGATGGTCGATCTAGTGATGGGAGAACAGAATTTTCAATCCAATGTCTAAATATGTGACCATTCATCTCAGAGTGATAATCCCGATTGTCTATGGATTTTGAAAGAAAAATGAGCTCTGCATTCTGTATTAGTCCATGTTGTCGACTACCTGCATGAGCAATTATCAAGCGCTGTCCTTTGCTGCTAGGTATTAATCTCTTAATCTTTCCATCTGATGACTGCCATTCCCTTTGGTTAGTGTGGTGAGCATTGATCCATGTTTCATCCAAGTACACAATATCATAACCTTGCTTGCGCACCTCTTTTACTTCACGTAAGTACTTGCTTCTCATGACTACTATATGTGGCTTCTCACAGATGATGTTTCGTCCATTGGAATACTTTCTGAATGTAAAGCCTGCAGCTCTCACATTCCTCCATAATGTAGACTTTGATATTTCAATACTGTTGTTCTTTTTCAGCGAAACTTTTAATTTTCTCATTGTAACAGTTTCATTCATACCCAACATTTTGCGAATTTCACTTCTAATAAGTTCACTGTCGAAATTATCCAACATTTTTGCTCTTCCTTGTGATTTTGTATATTTGGAACATTGACGGTCACGTGCTTGAATCCAGCGATTAAATGACCGTTTAGATAAATCCAAAATGTGTCTTGTCCTATTCTCAGGGTTTTCTAAAGAATGAAATAATCTTCCTCGTTTAGCCTCTTTGCAAAAATAGTATTACATTTTTATTGCGATGTTTTATAAACTGCAGAATTTCATTTTAAGACTCATGATACTTCGTTTTTTTCTATTGTTGTTTGTCTGTCAATTTTTCCGAGTGCTAACACATACTTCTTTGTTCTATTATTCCTTATTATCGCCTCGGAAGTTCCCCATATAATAATATTTATGTATTATTATTTGTACCCAGTATATAACCACTGGGAACTACTATTCGTGCTGTTTCGTCCTATAAATGTTTGTCTACAACACAAGTATTCAGCCCTACTGGGAGATACTTGCATTAATAGGAAAGTACAAATATACAATTTATTTCCTGTCTGTGATCGTTACACTATGCTATAGTCATTGAGAACGTCATCGTGTAAGACACTGGTACAATAGCCAATTTTTTAGTTGGCTGCGTGGCAGTGTGCCAAGCGTTCGGCTTCTCGTGGCAAGGCGCGGTGCCACTGAGTACGGGTTCGATCCCACTTCGGACCATATATTGTTCTTCGTTTTTTTCTATTGTTGTTTGTCTGTCAATTTTTCCGAGTGCTAACACATACTTCTTTGTTCTATTATTCCCTATTATCGCCTCAGAAGTTCCCCATATAATAATATTTATGTATTATTATTTGTACCTGATAAATATTAACGTTCCACGTCTACACCTATGAATGAACGGAAATGGAACACACAATTTATCGTGTGTTTTACAAGTGTCTAATTGTGTCACAAATACCACGTGAAAGCGTGCAAATACGCCAATTGTATCGTGTATGGATTTTTACTCGCTATTTTTAACTTAAAATACTGTAAACATTAAGTTTTGACTACATCAATCGGTCGTTATCAATTTATATAAATCAAATAAGCAACAATAATAACAAATTGGTTTTTTTAAATGAAATTAATTCCCTGTTGGGTTCTAATCATTATAACTTTACATGCAAATGTTGAACAACTTACAACAAGCGGTTAAAAAGCTATAGATTTTAAAAGTGGGGCACGAGTTATGAAACAAGCTATAGTTATTGAGTTATTTTACTTGCAGGTCATCATCATTGCACATATATGCTCAGATCCCATCCTCAGCAAGTCTCGCAGTGTCCAGCGACTGACGACTCAAGTTCTGTGTTGGTTGATTAGTCTTCTTACACGCCCACTAAGTTTCTCGTTTCTGGCTGTGCTCATCTTAACTCCCATTTCTTTCATCCGAAGGAGTAACGTGGATTCATGGTTGTCGAAGTCCTGTGTTCTTCTCACTTCCCGGAGGGCATTGATAATGTACGACCGATCCATTCGTTAACTGTCCTCAACAACAGCGCAGCTAGCCAACCTGTCCTCTCTTTCATTTCACTGTTTTCCCGCATGTCCTAGAACATAGACAAAGGTGACATTACGTATTTTTGAATTCTGCAACGACTCTAACCATTGCATATACACTGCCCGCCTCCACTTTTCATCCTCATCGAATCACCCAGTATACAGGAGTGGGTGTAGTCTTGTGACTCTAACCAGTTGAATGCCTTGGTCACTTCTATCACCTCCATCGTCATACTACTCGTGGTCATAACGTTTGCACCATTGTCCACATTGACTATCCTGCCAACGGAGCGTGCTGTAAATGTCCATGCACTCCTTTGGTGTCGTATTACAGAACATTCTAAATAGAAGACTGCATCTTTCTCATAGGTGTTATCCCTGATGAGACCGTTGACCTCTGCATTGACTACGATTGAGTTCTGTTCCCTACATTTCCTGTCGAGTGTGAAAATACACGGTAATGTCTCCCTGAATGAAGTAGACACCGGTATCCACTCCTCCACAGCGTTGATTTTGGTAAGCCCACAGACCTGTTTGATGACATCTTCTGCTCTGCCCACCCATGAATTGCCTCATTTTATACTAACATCCTTCCCTGTGTTGAGCTCATGGTGCAACGGGTTCTCTTTATCTGCACTTATCATCAGGTAAGCTCGTGCCCACGAGATCCTGAACCTGTCATCCATGGTTAGAAGGTCAAGAAGATAACTCATTGCTACACAGGGAGTGTCACTAATACACACCTACAATATTGCTAGAAGCTTCATTCATTACGCTAATGCGAGAAGATTCATTCTGTATTTTCTCCAGCTTGTCAGCTTGCGTCTTACTGACAATAATCACTCCCAGGGCATACTCGATTGGTACGAGGTCTAGTCCCTGGAACAGAAGGGTAAGTAGCCTCTGCTCGATGTTGGCAGCTGCCATGACCTTCAAGGCGGCTAATTCTTTGCGGGATTCAGGTCCAGATATTAATAGTATATTGACTGTGAATGAATATTTTAGTGATCCTGACTCCCAGCAACACGCAAATGGAACAACTGGAAAGGATGAACAATGAGGCAATGAACATCATCTTTGGGTTGTCAAATATTGACGAAGGTAGGGCGATACGTTACCTCCTCGAGTTTCTTGTCATGCAGATAGAATAAGACTGCCGAGCTCGTAGCTACCTTGGAAAAAGTGTAGTCCCGCACCATACCATCAATTTATGAGTACAAATGGCAGCAGGTTAAAAAGAGGAAAATGTTGTTTGGGGCAGGTTGTGGCTACTGTTCGGCGTGTGTGTCCAATAATACCGGGGAAGAATGGGTACGAGTGTCGTCAACGTGTAGTACGTCCTTTCTCGTAGTCAACATAAAAAAAAAAGTAAAGTACCCCCGTCACGCCAAGTGGCGTATAGGGAATATGGTGTTAGTGACCATAAATTTTAAAGACCTTCGGCACATGATTTTTGAGGTAATTTGGTCGGTATTACGCCCGTGCCGATTTACTTTCCCAGAAAAAAATCCGGTACCCATTTAAGGCTGGGTGAAACCGGAGCCGTCTGTTGAAATCGAACCCTACCTCTTGTCCTATGTAGTCCAGTTCATTAACCACTGAGCTACCGCAGCTCCCTTTGTAGTCAACATACTGAACAGAAAATGTATGGAACAAATCCTCTTGGCCGTCGAGGCAGAAATGAAGGCCTAGATTCTTGAGAACTCTTTTGAGAGTGACACAGCCACTTACACACACGGATCTGTTCTTCGGCAAACACCGAGCTCTTGGGCCTTCACGGTTCATGTTGGAGGCAGAACTGTGAAGGAAGAAAGTGTTGCGATCGCGTTGTCTACAGGTAATTAGATCATGAAAATGAAATCTGCTACAAAACCACTAGCATGGCCTGTGACTCCAGAATTATACATTTGTGTGTTTCCACAGTGACTCAATCAGTATGCTCAGAAAGGGTTCAGAAGGAGTCCTGGCTGAGCTTGTGGGAGGTCTATTCTAACATTGGGCTGACAATTTGGTGGGTTGGCAAGTGGGTTGGCAATTTTCGTGTCAGGGCACTCGTGTGTGAGAGGTATAGAACGTGATGACAACGTGATGACGGCCTGTCGACTAAACAAAACAAAAACTAAACTAAATTCAAATAGATTAAACTAAACTAACTCATTTCTTTGTTGAGACCAAAATATGGATATTTATGTTCAGAGAATACAAGACAGCAAGGTAAGAAGGGAACTGAACATATTTTTAGTAAAGAAACTTGTAAGAGGAAAAACGCCAAATGAATGTTTCCTTTGAACGAAGCTGTGACACTTAGAAAATAGAAGACTAGGCTCAGAACCAATAACGGAATTCTTCTTCTTCCCTTGTTCGTTTGACTTTCAGCATCGAGGGGAGATATAATTTGCGCTCATTTTCTCTTCTATTGGCCTCGCCTGTTGTTATGTTTCTTAGTGTTTCTAATATTCCGTGAGTCCATCTGTTTTCGTTGTCTGTTCTTGGATTTGGTGTTCTCGTAATGTTTAGTGAAAGCTCGTTATGTTTTGATCTTTTGCTATAACACATGACAAAACCATTTTAACTGGTGTTTCTTTACATATTCTATTGAGGGAATTATTTCTACCTTTTTTCTCAGTCATTCATTTCTGATCTTATATCTCATGCTGTTTCCTATCATTCCTCTAACACATTTTTATCTCGGTGGTGTTTATTTTTAATAACATTATTAATCTTATATCAAAGGTAAAAGACTGGTATTGGTAGCACCACGTTGAAATGAGCCACGTTGAAATGATTGTATTGCAGTGCCCGTTTTGCCTCTAGAGGTATTTCCTAGGTGGACATTAATGGTGTTAATTTATCAGGTGATTTCACAAGCTTTGTTGTAACTTGAGTCAATTTCTGCTGTTTGTTAATTGTTGCGAGAATTTGTTGTCATGAAATATTGTGTTGCTTTGTAGCGTGAACGATGAAATACTCAAAGCAGATTTGGATTCTATTACAAAAAGAATCATGAAAATGTTGCATGCAGGTTCATCAAGGTCAAGTAGACTGATAATAATATGGCAGGGCCATTAAAGAGAAGAATTTAGTGAGTGGGCCAGATTTGAATAATCAGGAGCAAAGCGAAGGAACACAACTCTTTCTCCATTTCTGGTGGTTTTTGTAGCAGGGCCATCCGTGTATATGTGATACCAGGAGTCATGTGGATATTTGTCGTCTATGTGTTTTTCTGCTATGTGCCTTCTTTATCTGTCTATGTCTGGGCGCCTATTATCAATATTTTTATCATGTCTCCTTCAGGTCTGATATTTTGTATTTCCCATGGGATTCACACAAGATGGACATGTGAGTTGTGCCATTATTAATGACAGTACTGGATCGCTACCTATCAATTCTTCGGAGACTGCAATGAAGTTACTGCTCGTCAAGATATGTTTGGGTTTTGATAAAATAGGAAGTGTATGTACTTTTTTATTCAAATATGCAGAGAACGAATGTGTTTCTTGACAGGCTAAAATTTGTGTATGTAGGTTTTCTTTTTGTCCATTAATGACTAGCAGCCAGGTGTTCTTTCATATTTCTAGTTTTACTGGTGCATTTTGCATTCTAGAGCTACCCTATTCTTCTCGTGCCCATGTCGCTAGGTCGTCTGCGTCCTTTGCAGAGTGGGTTCCATAGTTCGTTCACAAATTCGTGCCCACAGAGTTTATTAATTATCTCGGAACCTGTTTGATGAATTTCTGTAATTCTTTTTCGTGAAACCTTATTTTTTCACTGACTTTAAATTTGATTTTTTTTCTCACTGTCCTGCATTTAGGAAAGATTTTTGCTTATTTGAATATATAAAAATATTTTTTCTTTGCTTGTCCTAAATTTTATGATTATACAATACCCACATTTGTTGTAATCAACTCACCATTTAAAAAGGCACATTTCCTATGCTCTCCACACAATCTTAGCACCGTTTCTCACTCGTAACTTGTAAGACGGCGCCACTCCGTGGTTTTTGCCCGAGGCAAATATCTGAGGCAGATCCATGAGCGTCGTCGTAGGTAAATACTCATCATACTTATGAGAAAGAATGGTAAGCAGCTGACAGAGAAAAAAAATAAGCATTCCCAGCAGCCTAGGACAGCACATTATAATGGTACATGCTGGCAGTAGAGAGAATGGTCTTGTTAATGACACACTACTTATTGTTCAATCAAAGTCCAATCCCCATTCTGGATAGGCCTTCATGTCTTGTAATAGCCAATACATCCTATCATAATGCGGTAGCACTGGAGGACAAAGTTTCTAACTCGTCGAGCACAAAAGATCAAATGATCACGAAAAAAAATGTTTCCTTTCAAAACTTCCAATTAAAACCAGAGTTGTTGCAACTTGTTAAACAAACTAAGAAGACAAAGTTATATCAAATAGATCAAATAATTGCAAAGTATTGCCACACATCTCTTCGCCTCCCACCTTATCATTCGCATCTCAACCCAATAGAACTTGTGTGGGTTAAAGTCTAAGGGCAAATTGCTGCGTAGAACACGACGTTTAAAATGTGTGGTGATAAAGAATTGATGCCTGATGCCCTCACAACGATTGACACTGAGTACTGAAGAAAATGTATCGATAATGTGCTCAGAGAAGAGGAACAATGCTGGCAACGAGATGGATTGCAGTTTGTCCAACCGATAACAAATGTTAACCTCTTAGAGACTTCTGATTCGGAATAACATATGTATGACATGTGCACAATTGTGTTGATGACACTCTTACTATTTACTGACTATGTGTGTTTGCCTATCCGTGTTGCCAAATCTCTTTTAATAGTCAACACACCAACTGATGACATAAATTAATGATAATGTTGTTAGTGACGAGGCATGCTTCCCACTGGACACGGATCAAAGTCGGCGTTGATGCTGGTCACCTGCTGCACTGACTGTCGGCCTCCTCCCTGACAGCCTTGCTGGAAGGATGGACTCGTGATTTGCGTCACTGCCTGACTGCTTCTTACTGAATGGAACAGCAGCTCCCAACTGACCAGGAGACTAATGCTGAGCTTCCCCTTGTGATCTCTGTATAGTGGTACTTCGCGCTGTTTCACTGATGGACTGCCATGCAGACGTTCAGACCTCAGACTTCTCCGCAACTCTGCTGTTCGTTCTTCCCCATAACGATCATACCCACAAAAACTGAAAGATGACTGACCAAAAGTGTTCGCTCATAAAATAGGACTGAGTTTATTCACAGTTCATCTGATCAGTAACACCACAAAGTAGACAAAACCAGCGACGTACTCAGCCCTCGGCTGCTCACACATAATTAACATGGAATTTTCAGCTCTTCCACTAAAGCTAAAACAGTTAGCGATCTCCTTGCTCACACATAATGAATATGAAAACTACTCAGCTTTCCAACTAAAACTAAATCTTTTAGCGAGCTCCTTGCTCGTCCATCCTCACATTAAGACCTTACTTGTCCAACCAACACTAATCTATGGCTGAACTCTGGCTCACTCATAATTAACATGAAAATATTAAGCTCTTCCACTCAAACTGAAACAGTTAACGATCTCCTCGCTCATACATAATGGATATTACAAAGCTGAATTAGTTAGCGAGCTCCTTGCTCGTACATCCTCACCTTAAAACTTCAACTGTCCAACTAACACTAATAAATGGCTGAACTCTGGCTTACAAGCCTACCGTATAAGTAAAACTCTCCACCTAACCCTGTGATTCGACTATATCTTTCACCTTCAGCCAATCCTCGACCCTCTTACGTCCTCTTCCCCTCTAACTGAACCCTCTCAAAATCCCGAGAATTCGTTATTCTAAATGAACTGATTCCCTCACTCACTCCCTGAGAAATGTCCACGTTTTCCTGACTCACTAACTCATGTTATTGTTACACATTCTCACCCTCCCACTGTTACACTTGCCCCCAATCCATTTTAGTCGTTTATCTATCATAATGACTAAAGCGCACCATTAAACGACTCCACCCTCACACTCCTACTTAATCTACCCTCCATTCGTGTCCTTACTACTTCAGTTTTGTGAAATATCCCTATGTTCTACTTATCCCATTACTACTGCTCTCCCATCTCCATCACGAAACCCCATTATGTACTACTCTTCTCTTCTATGTTAAATTAGCCTCTCTTCCTCACCTTATACTTTTTACTTATCAGCCCTTATCGTAAGCCTCCTCCACAATTTCTGATAGAGCCCATACATAACTCCTGCAGGTTGCTCCCTTTGTTCTACTGTTTCCCTTCCTCATCTCCCTTATTCTTACGTCCCATAACCCTCGTCCTTTTCCTCGTATTCCTCTGTTTCGTCACTCTCCTCCCTATCCATTCCCTCATTTTGTTTCTCTCTGTATATTTTTTCCTCAGGCGATTCTCCCGACGACCATCTTCCTTGTCTTTTCCTTGATATTCTCTTCCCAATACTCTCCTGTTTCCGTGTTCCCTTCTGTTAAAATTTATGATTCTTCCCTGGCTGTTCCTGTTGCGTTCTTTGTTTTATGCGTTCTAATCTGACTTGTCTCTCTGGTAACGGCATATCTTCCTCCTCCGATGACGTATTTCTTTCTCTTCGTACCTCTGATCTTGTCTTTGTTGATATTGACTCCTTGTATTTTTTAATGGAGCACCGTCTTCTGTCGTGTTACCTGCGTTAGCGCCGTATTCCCTTTGCTGTTCTTCGATTTCTTCCCTATTTTGTTCATTTCGTTCTTCCCCTGTTGTCGTATTCCCTCTATCTGCACTTGTGCCTCACATATGGTCCTCTTCATTTCCTGTTTGTCTTGTTGATTTTTTTTTTTTCTGCCCGTCGTATACCTTCATTGTGGCATACCTACTTGTCTATCTTCCCTCTCTGACCACAGCGCTTCGTCCTTTCTTATCTTTCGTCTATTTGGCCTTATATCCTTGCTTCCATAAATGTGCTTAATGACATAATTCGCGTCATCTGTTTTCCGCAATATCATATATCCCTCCTTCCATTTGGGACTTAATTTGGATATTCCTGTACGGTTCTTTTAAAATACCTTATCTCTCACTTTATAGTCAACCCTTTCCTTGTCATTGTTTATCCGCCTATTCTTTTTTCCTCCCTATTTAAATTTATCCACACCATCCTGTGCATCATGCATCTGTTGAATAATGATTTCATGCAACTCCTCCCGTAAATACTTTCTCCTCGTTTGTAATAATTTAGCTAATGGTAACATTGGGTGTCTTCCATATAATACAAAAATATGGTGAAAATTGTGTACTCTTTGTTTTTATTGACTGATCGCTGCCAACGCCTGATTTAACTTCACATCCTATTCCGTCCCCTGTCCCCTTGTCATCTTGGAAAAGATATCATTCAATGTTCGTTCGGTGTTGTCTCTCATTTATTCCATTCGCTTGTAGATGATATACCGACGTTCGTATATGTTTAATGTTCAGCTTTTCTCTCTGCGATCAAGATTCAATCAGAGTAGGATTCCAGACTTTCACATGAAGTCAGCTGTCAGGTTAAGTGTGTTGATCGCCCCCACAGACAGAACATCACAATTAGAATCTGCCAGATCCACTCTGATTCAACAGCCGTTAAAACGTTGCACTGTGTTCTGCGCCAGTGGCCCAGTGCCACACATCCTATTTTTAATCGGTGCTTCTAATATTGCTTTCAATGGCTTGTGATCCGTTCTTATGATACTTTATTCCCATATATGTAGAAATGCAATTTTTAGAATCGCATAATGTATTGCATACGCCTCCTTCTCTATTGTGGGCCATCTTGTGTGTGTTATACTGAGTTTGTGTGATATAAAGTAAATAGGCCATTCTTGTATAGTGATTTTCCCTGATACTCCGTTGACCTCCGTTTGCTCATTTGCTAAATATGCTCCTATCGCCGTATCTGATGCATCCGTATACAATATCATCCTCCTCTCCTTATTCGGGTGTGCTAGTCTGGATATTACTGTTAACCCCTTTTTAAGTATCTCGAACACTTCTTGACACCTTGGTGACCACTGAAACTTAATACATTTCCTTGTCATCGTGGTTAGTGGTTCCGCGATAGCCGCAAACCCCGGTATAAACCTAAGATAGTATAAAAAAAACTCCTCACATCCCTCACTTTCGTTGGAGGTACAATTTCCTTCATGGCCTGTACCTTATCTTTATCTGGTAGGATCCCCTTACAATTTACTGTGAAATCTAAATACTTTAATTCTTGCCTCAGAAACTGACACTTATTGAACTTCAACTTGATGTTATGTTGCCTCAATCTGTCAAATACTTGCCGAATATGTTGTAGATGCTGCTCCTTCGTCACTTTCGTAAAAATAATAATATCGTCGGTATACGGCTGTGATAATGTGTCTAGTCTTTGTAACACCTGATTCGTCAGGTCTATATATGTTGCGGAGGAGCCCTTCAACCCAAATGGCATTACGTTCCATGTGAAGGTACCTATATGTGTATTACACGCTAGTTTCTGCTTGGTGGGATCCTTTAACATTAATGTCCAATAGTCCGATTACAATTGACCGTACTAAAATGATCTGTCCCTTGAAACAAAGCCATAATATCATCGACCCTCGCATCTGGTAGCTAATATCCTTGGTGACTTTGTTCAGTGCTCGATAATCACAACAAAATATCTTTTGATCTATATTTTTTTTGCACTATCACTACTGGTGATGACCATTGTGAGGTTGTCTTTTAAATTACCCCTCTCGTAACATCTCTTCTATCGCTTTTTCCACCACCTCCCTATTTATCAGCATCATCCTGTACGACCTTATATTGGTTGGTTCTACGTTACCTGTGTCTGTCTATAATTTCACTATTTGTGTCCTCCCTAATTCGAAATCCGTCAATGCGAACATGTCATGATTCTCTGTTATCAACTTCTGTATTGCTTTCTTATTTTCCTGTTTTTTCTGTATCTTTTGTAACAACTACTCTTTTCTTTCTGCTGATAGTTTTATTTGCCTTCCCCTTTCGTTCTGGCCAACCCCCTTATTTGTTTCTTTATTCGCCTGACCGCCTCTACCTTGGTTTCTCCTCTTGTCTGTTCTCCATCCTGTGCGAAAAATGCATCTCTGCTCTATATTTCCTCTCTCTCCATTATCCTTATCTTCCACCGACCTGGCGTCTTCTCTCTTGTTTTCCCCCATGTATACGTCGCTATCATCCTTCTTGGACATGGTATCCGTATTCGTGTTATTACTTTGATTTCTTTATTATCACCGTTCTTCCTGAATTATTTATGAGCATAACTGGAAAAACGTTGTTGCTCCCTATTCTGACAATGACATCTATTACTTTTATATTTGGCTCCTCCATTATGTCGGCCTTGGCTCTTGTCGTCTCTACCGTTGTCCCTGCTTTTACGTAATCGTTGTTTCTCATTTTTGCAAGTGTGATATGCACCCTATTGGGTTTCAGAATCACATCGTCTTTTGTCCTTGCCAATGTAACTATATGTATGTCATCTTTCAATTGTACTTCCGTATTTCCTATTTTTAATCTCTGCGTCTTATAGTTTACTATTACCCTATTACTATTCACCCAGTCTCACCCCAACACCATCATTCTATTCATTCCTTTTACTACCATAAACACTTGTCTCGTTGTGAATATCCCTATTGTAAATTCTAACATTGTTTGTCCTACCACCTCTAGCAATTGCCCACTTATGGATTCTAGGCAATTGTTTGTTCTATATAACTTTCCTTTCCATCTTACGGACCTGTAAGCACTCTCCCTAATAACACTGACACTTGCTCTTTTGTCTATTATTGCCCTAAAACTTTTATTCTCGACCTGTACTACACACGAACATGGGTATTCCCTTCTTCCATACATCCCGAACTGATAAGGTATTATCCTATCTGTGCTCAAAACCGCCTGTCTTTTTGAACACTCCTAGAGTTTCCCGCCATTTGATATCTTCCTCTATTTTCTTGTGGGTAATTTCCTGCCCGACACTGCCTCGTCATGTGTCCCATTCGACTGCACCTATAGCATCTCCTTGTTTCTTTGATGCCATGTACCACTTCTCTATAGTTATGTTTATTACCTCTTTGCCTCATATGGTCTATCTCCATTGGCTTTTCCTGTCTACCTTGCCTATATACCTCTTCTCTACCCTGCTGCTGGTCTTCCTCATATCTTTTACTAATACTCTCTTTCTCTATGGCTGAACTTATAACTTGTGACAACGTTGTTGGTGCTCTCCTCGCCAATTACAACTTCAAACCTTTATTCCTCAAACCAGATATAAATGTTGCGACCAACAACTTATTCACCTGTTCATTATCTATTCCCTGTCCTAATCATTGTTCTGCCACCTCTAACACCTTTTCTCCATATTCTTGTACTGACTCACTCTTCTGTTGCCGTATCGACTTTAATTTCATAATCGTATGCTGTGCGTCTTTATATTTGGCATATCTCTTTGCCAAATATGCTCTAAACTCTTACCATGTTTCTTCTTTAACTTCTTCTATCCTTCGTCTAATGCAGTTTGCTACAGCCCCCTGACTCGTTAATAATGTTATGTCCTTCTATTCTGATGGTGTGTCAATTGTCTACTCTTACCCCAATACTGTATGACATTTGCCCATTCGTTAAGTTTATCTACTTCCCCTGGAAATACATGAATCCTCCTTGTTACTTCCTGCATTTGTAAACTACTCCCTAGTTTTTCTATAGCCTTCTCAATCTTATGCATGGCTTGCCACATATACACCTCCTGACTCACTCCTTCCATTTCTTCTGTCGTCCTTACTCGTTGTCAGTAACACACGTACTCCCTTCTTACCCTATTGGTATATTCCCCAATGCATACAACATAATTTATATCTGACACTTGATTAAAGTTCCTAAATTTAGTCCCTATAAATTATGCATGTGACTCCTGGTGTAACCAACCACTCCCACTCTGTTATTACAACCTTAATAATATTTCATCGTAAACAATCCACATAAAACAAATGCATATTTAAATATATTATCATCATTCTTGAATTATTGTCACAAATTATCATTCTGTGGTATCACCACCATGTGTGTACCGTCTGTTACAATCCTACTTTGCTAATTCGCTTTTTTCACTCTTATATGCCAATCTCTACCCTTCTCTTATTCACTGCCTTCCTACTTCACTAGCTCTACGGTTACGGATACGTCTTTGGCTTGCATTGTTAGAAAATTAACATAATTTTCTGTAAAATCTAATGTTTAGAGCACGCTGTTTGATATTTTCCTAAAACTATATAACAAAAATCGATGTGTGCAAAATTCAGACTACTTTTGTACTTAAATGTTACAAAATACGAAGGTCGAAAATACGAAATTGATCAAACAGTTTCCGAGATAATTTATCAACTCTGTGGGCACGACTTTGTGAACGAACTATATGTGGAATGTCCTTTACGATGTCATGTATGAAGATTTTAAAAAGCGTTGTGAGATACCTAGTTCAATTTTGGTTTTCTTACATAGTTATCTTTGTACTTATACTCTGGCCGTTCTATCTTGTAGGTATTGAGAATTCCAGTTTAATAAACGGCCTCGGATACCAAGTATGATAAACTTGTTCTTTAATCCTTTTCTCCAAATCTTATCAAAAGCCTTCTCCATTTCGACCCACACTGTTATTGTGCGTTTCTTTTCTTGCAGAGCATCCTCAATTTCATTTTGCTATGTAGGTAATAAGGACTTCAGTTGATATATGCTGACAGAAACCACTTTTTTGCAGCATAATTTGTTGTCTCCAAATGCCACATGAGTGTTCTATTGTCCAGCCTTTCCATGAGTTTGATCAGACTGCTCAGTAAGCTAATTGATCTGTAGCTGGTTCTGTCCAGTATGTCTTTAACACGTTTGAGGATGGGAACCATACTAGCTTCTTTCCAAGTTTCCAGCATTAGTCCTCTCTTCCAGCTGGCATTTGTTATCCGTAGGAGCTGACTCTTGGCTTTCTGTCCCAGTTTTATGAACTCGTTGGTGATTCCTTCAAATCCAAGGGAACTCTTGAGTTTCAATCCTTTGAGTGCTACATCTAGTTCTGTCTGTGCAAAGATGATCATCTGGTGTTCTTCTGGTACTAAAGGCATATGTTTTGGGTAGGATCAAAGCAAAGAAATGCATACTAGTGCGTTTCTGCAGTAAAGCTAGTTGTATGGCGAAATTAAAAAAAAAGTATATATGTATAAACGGTATGATTAACGAATATAATTTTTGAATAACGTTTTGGTTCAATAGGCCTTCAGTAGGAACAAACATACAACACACACATAGATATGTATTTAAAACAAGAAAGAATAAATAATACAAATATTTTAAGGAAGACCTTTTACTCTTATTTTTATTTCTCATTCTAGTTCGAAATTATTATTCTTTTTAAATTATGCATTATTTGTGTTTAAATACATATCATTGTCTGTGTTGTATGTTTGATCCTACTGAAGTCCTACTGAGAAGAAACGTTCTAATTTGTGTCGTCCACTTATTACGTAAAGCTTTAAGCATACCGTTTCTTTTTCTATTATATTTATATATATATTTTATTTTTCATTTATCCATGTTACCACGTCTCGTTTTTCATTTCTAGCAGCCATCTGTTGATCTTTTAGAATGCTTATTCTTACTTATGTTTTGTAAGTTTCTATCAGTATTTTTGTTATCCTTTCACCTGTGTTGATATTCTGATGTGTGCTAATGTTTAATATAGGCCCTGTTTTTATCTAGGATGAGGCTCTCGGTTTTGGCTTTCCAACTGTGTCTTCCTGATATCTTTTTTCTCTTGTGTATTTGGCAGAGGGTGAACTGGACTACAAAGGACAGGAGGTAGGTTTCATCCCAACCGACGGCTTCCGGGTTCACCCAGCCTTAAATGGGTACCGGATTTTTTTCTGGGAAAGTAAAGCGGCACGGGCGTAACACCGACCACATTACCTCAAAAATAATAGACTGAAAGTTTGTAAAATGTATGGCCACTTACATCATATTCCCTATACACCATTTGGCTGACGGGGGCTCTTTACTTTTTTTAAATTGGCAGGGCCTGCTTTATAGGCTATGTTGTTCTCAGTGCTTTGTGATGTTTCAGCTAGTTCTCTGGGAAAATCCTCTAGTCTTTGTATTTCTGTGCTCCAGTATGATTTGTAGTTTCTTCTTGCCCCTATAGGAATAGATTCTTTAGCAGTTCTCAAGTTTGCATTTGTTAACTCATCCTTTTATTTACTTTCTTTTGATTGGTGTTGATGGGTGCAGTGTAGGTATCTATGAGTTTTGCACACTTTTCTCAGACGGTTCTCTTGTATTTCAACGGGAAAATGGTATATGCGTCTCCTGTTTGTGAGCAAGATGCACTTTGTTGGATATGTCTCCTGTTTGTGAGCAAGATACACTTTGTTGGATATGTCTCCTGTTTGTGAGCAAGATGCACTTTGTTGGATATGTCTCCTGTTTGTGAGCAAGATCCACTTTGTTGGATATGTCTCCTGTTTGTGAGCAAGATCCACTTTGTTGAATATGTCTCCTGTTTGTGAGCAAGATCCACTTTGTTGAATATGTCTCCTGTTTGTGAGCAAGATCCACTTTGTTGGATATGTCTCCTGTTTGTGAGCAAGATCCACTTTGTTGGATATGTCTCCTGTTTGTGAGCAAGATCCACTTTGTTGGATATGTCTCCTGTTTGTGAGCAAGATCCATTTTGTTGGATATGTATCCTGTTTGTGAGCAAGACCCACATTGTTGGATATGTATCCTGTTTGTGAGCAAGATCCACATTGTTAGATATGTATCCTGTTTGTGAGCAAGATCCACATTGTTGGATATGTCTCCTGTTTGTGAGCAAGATCCACATTGTTGGATATGTCTCCTGTTTGTGAGCAAGATCCACATTGTTGGATATGTCTCTAGTTGCGAATGCTAGGTCTGGAGTTGATATGTTTTCCATCTTCTTTAGTAGAAGGCTGGGGGTGTCCTCTCTAGAATTTATGAGGAACAAGTTCAAGGTCGCACTATATATGATGTCAGCCTGATCCCGACAGGTCAGGTACGGGAAGTATCATCTCTAAATATATTTCAGTAAACAAGAAACTTGATAATTTGCTTACAAACACAGATTCACCCATTTCTCGACAAAATAAATAGTTCAGTGACACACGTCAGAAGAGAAGAAACTTTATTTTCAATTAAATGTAAGATAAAGAAAAAATCGTAACATTTAACAAGAGGCAAGGTTGAATAAATCTTACGTTAATCACTGTGTTCAAACAATGTAAACCATTATCTCCAGCGTAAGGAAGTAGATTATGTCCAACATCACTCGCATTACCTTCAACATTTAGTATTCTCCAGTAACCTCTTAATTTCCTAATATGCCTTCTGAGCATTCAGAAAGTTCAAAGAGTAACATATTATATCTAGGAAACTGGAAGGCTAATTATGTATTAATATCGTATACATTTTGAGGCTCGAGGAGCAAGAAATTACAAGGCAATCCAGACAGGCTGGGTCAAACTAATGGTTGTATGAACCTTGATGCCAGTCTCTGTAAACGTTTGAAGGTGTGCTACACAGCACTGGCTAGACAAAGCCCTAGTGGGGAATGTTCGGTTTGAACACCTTCCTCATCAAAACTACCTTGTTATTTGGAATCTCAGCTTTATTTTATGGTATCTCCATATTGATTACTAAGCATTATTAATATGAATATGGCCCTTTTCGTCTTGTCAGACGGTCTAGTGGAGGCTATTGTGTATTTTTTTTTGAGTTTTTGTTTTTGTCGAACAGCTTCTCTCGTGGCTAATTCTACCAATGTTTGACAAACACACGCGGTCACAGAATGAACAAGTCAGGCTCACTGATCCACAAGGGGTTACCATCCTCTTTAATGAGTCTTTTCTCTTTTAGGTTTTGCATTAGCACAGTCTCAAATGATGTTATACCGTTTCTTATACATGCTCTCCATGATGTGCGATTACTTACCAAGTGTTCCCAGTCATTTTCACATATGGAGAAGTCTTTCAGAGATGATTTGCCTATATCTCTATATCGTAGTTTAGGTCTGCCGATTTGTCTTTTTCCGTGTATAAAGTATTTGCCTAGGAATGTGCTTTTCTTCCATTCGTTGGACGTGCCACAGCCATCATAGTCTTCGACATCTGAGCATAGACATGATTGTTTGGGTCTTAGCACGTCGCAGGACGGATAAGTTGGTTATTGTGTCCTGCCATTTGATGTGCACTATTTTGCGGAGACATCGCATGTGGAAGACATTTAATCTTTTCTCTTGATTTGAGTATGTTGTCCAGGTTTCAGATCCATATAATAGTGTGCTAAGCATACACGTTTTGTAGCCTATTTAGTTCTTTATCTATGAGGGCTGTTAATATTAATATAAACATTATTATATATTTATGAGTTATTTACAAAAATGGTCATAATAAGACAACTCAGAGAAATATATATATAATGACACAATACCCCGGCTGCTTGATTTTTTTTTCCTGACGGTTTTTTTAACGTTTTGTAATTTGTTTATCATGAACGGATGATCCAAGTTTTCCAAGATGACGATGTGCTTTAATTTCAATCGTGGGACAAAATTGACTTAAAATTGTTTCTAACGGAATTAGAGGATTTTAAAAGTCATGTTAAGTGTTCTATTCAAAATGTATAACAAGATTGTTAAAATGTAGTGATCTAAAAAGTTATAATTAGATAGTAAAAATGATTGCATGTGACACCCTGCGATCAAGCACATGAGGTAATCATCCCCCCCCCCACACACACACACACACACAAACATACGTTTTAAAATTAAGACTCAATTTCCGACAGATTTTGCAGGTCGATAAGGGACAAAATTGTTATACTTAGAGAAACTACAGAATATCTAGATAGACAAAATATATAAAGTGGTAACAATCAACATATAGAATAAAGAACAAAGAAGTAGAAATTATAGAAGAAATGACAATGAGGAAAGTCAAGATACTAGGATCAGCATCCACCAGAGTAAAATGACAAGTAAAGAAAATAAAACAGATAAAATACACGATAATATTCTCAAGAGTCGACATCATAAAAAGTGCAAAACACGGAGTGGGTTTTATCAGTGACCTAAAATACGCAAAGAATATACTAGAAATAAAATACTACTCAGAATAATCACAACCAGAGAAATAATAAAAAAAAATTGCCGAAAAATAACTTACATACAAATATATGCACCATGTAACAATAAGGAAAGCAGGCCAGTGAAGAATTCTATAAGACACGAAATGAAATTGTCAACAAGACTGATTAAAAGAGACTGCATGTTAGTGATAGGAGATTTTAATTGAAGGCTTGGTAAACGCAACAACGAGAACAGATGTATCGTAAGACCATTTAGCGATAAGACACCTGAAATAAATGCAAATGTAAGACTGCTGGAGTTATGTAACCAACTCGATTTGTTTAATATCAACACATTCTACAAGTATAGGGAATCACAAATAGACACATGGTCCAAGTGGAATGACACAACATGTAGAAGTCAGATAGACTTTATACTAACATGAAAACAGAACACGAGAAGAGTAACCGGCAGCAGATCTATTCCTAATTTTACAGAAGACATAGAGTATACTTGTATAGTTATAGAGAATAACAGAGATATGACCAACACCAAGACATTAAGAAAGAAAGAGAAGATACACAAACAAAAAAAGCAAAAAAAGAACAGGCATTAAAAATAAACCAATTACAAGAACAGGGGTTAAGGAAAACCCTCTAAGTAGAAACTAACAGAGGATTTCAACAAAACTCATGTAATGAAGTAAACAAAGTAGAAGAAGAGTGAAATGAATTTAAGAAAACAATAACCAACATTGAAACAACAGTATATGGGACAAAACTAAGGACAAACGAAGGGAAGATGAGCACCCTGTGGTGGAACGATGCAGTCAGAGCAGCGGTTAACAAAAACATACCCCAATCAAAACACCTGTACATAATACGGACAAAAGATAAGCAAGATACAATATTTTTAGATTTCTACCAAGCAGTAAAAACAACAATAGTGAGAACAAAGAGCCACTATCCCACATAATTCATAAATAACAAAGACGCACAGCCATTATCAAATAACCAAGACATGCAACAGAGATGGACAGAATATGTTATGTCCTCTTGAACATGGCAACAATTATCAATAACACAACATAAACCTAACTGGAATGTAAACCACTGAAATCAACATCTAGGAAGAGAAAATAGAAGAAGTAAACACATATTTACCAAGAATTAAACCACCAGGGACAGAAAACATATCGGTAGAAATGATACCAGCAGGAGTAACATAAGAGACAGGAGTTACACAGCTGCACATTAAATATTCAATGAAGCATGGCACTAAGAGAATACCACAGAAGACTGGCAACAGATTAATATCTTACCATAATGGAAAACGAAAGGTAGCAAGAGACTGCAATCAATATTGAGGAATCTCCTTTCTCAGCCTTCTAGGAAAGGTATACGTAACAATAATACGAAAAAGGCTCCGGCCAACAATAGAACTACCGTCAAGTAATTCTCAACTGGGGTTCTTAAAAAAGGGGTGGTCCTGACAGTAGTTATATATGGCATTTTAAATTTTAATATAAATTAATATTACGAATTAATATCTCATAATAATAATACGAATTAATATCTCATCTCCAAAACAAAGAAACGTAACTGTAGTCCCCATCGAGGCAGTCTCAACACACGCCAGAAGACATACGGCGAAACCGAGCAGAAAGTGAACACAACCAACTGTTCCCTGTCATACGATATCATCACTCATCGTAAACAATTGGAATATCGAAACGTGATCAAAACGGATGATACACATAGTCACGGTGTGCACAGAGCACTTAACTCAGTAGCTCCTGCAGCAAGCCGGACTTGGAATATGAGGAAACTGCAACATGGAATACTTTTCATGCATAGTCTTCAATTGTTCCTCGCCTATCCACCATATACCGGAAGTTCACGTCCTCTTGAAAATGATGATTGTCGTATTTTAAAAAAAATGTATAGCGCTTGATGATGTTAGGCCATCGTTGTTGACTCCAATTCCGAACATATAGACACACAGTTCGTCGTCAGATTATCCCCGTCGCACATCAAACAACATACCTTAAGATTAGCGTACGGCTGGTTATCAGACGTGATCTTGTCAACTGTAAGTGTCTTCAAACTGTGTTGTTGGTTTTGTTCCTCAATGAGATCATAGCAACATGGACAAATACAAATTAACTTAAGAAAAGTTGCACAACAGGGACGTTTTGACTTTGCTTTTAAAACGGAATGACTTCACTGCAGGCGAGGCACTGCCTTATCCGTTCAGCGCACTCTCCAGCAATTGACCATCATGATCGTTCATACTGTAGCATCGAATGCGTTATTGTCTGTGAAAATGGTGTGCTTTGACGCGCACCAAACTCTGTAGTGTTGAATATTTTTCATATATGAGAGTATACCACCAGCTGCCGCTCGCAACCGCCGCTCTACCGCCCGGAGTTGACCGTGACCTCTCGTATCAGGATTTTGACCTTGCGTATCCGTGACCCGGAAGTGGCCTGTTTATGTCAGGTATGTGCTGACTTTGAAGCTCTTTATGTACTAGTGCAAGCTCTTTTTATGTAATAAATTGTCGGCTGTGGTGTGACATTCTTTCCTCAAAATATTTATTCAAAATATACAGCAGTATCAAGATTATATTTTTATTCAAGTATAGTAGACATCATTATCCTTATTTTAACAAATATACATTAGAGACATCTGTAATACATATCAATAATATACGAATAGAAGTTTAATTGACTTTCATTACACACAGACTAGACTTAATGGGAGTATTTTCTGAATGTTCTGGTGGTTTTTTTGACCACACAAGCTGGAACGTGATGACTAATCAACTGATCGGGAAGTCATGTAGGTGAAATAAATAAAAGCTGGTGGCGGGAGTGCCCACCACCATCCACTTAGTATCTGGTCTGTTGAACAGGCAGTGTCTACGGGATCGTGTTCCTTTAGAGAATCGACGAATCTGGTGAAATCTCCAAGATTATTGATTAAACGGGGGAACTCGAAAACAGCTGAGTTATTGAGGGATGCATGGAAGAAACGTAGATCCCCATTCCTCTGTGTCTGAGAATAAGATAATGACCATAGTTAATTTGTAAACCAGTTGTCTGACTATCAAACACACTCCTTAGAACAACAGATCGGTCTGTCGTGAATGGGCAATCAGGTGAGTGGAAGAAAGTATAGGTGGAACCTGTCTTGTTGATACCAGCATGGATGATTATTGCTGACCAGTTTTGTTGATATACAGCCCGCATATCATCCAGCAGTGTTGCTTTTTAAAGAAAATTCTTGATATAGGGATGTCTAAATATAAAGTTTAAGGTAAGCCTATATGTTCGATTTAATTTTTTTTATCGATTTCATAGGCGTAGCTATAAAAAATGGATTGGGGTTAAAAAACATAAAATGATATTTATATCAACTTCTTGATATGGGCATGTCTAAAATAAAGTATAGGGTAAGCCTAGAGGTTAGATTTACTATTTTTACAAGTTCATAGCCGTATCCGTCAAAAAGTGGTTAGGGGTAAAAATAATAAATTTACCCTTTTAAGCAAATTCTTCATACAGGGGTGTATAATATAAGTTTTGGGTAAGCCTAGTGTGTAAATTTACTATTTTTAACAGTTTCATAGACGTATCCATTAAAAATGGTTTGAGATACCATTTTTTTAGTGACTTTTGTCAGGAATATAACTTTCATGTTTGCTAGCACTTTCTTCGTTGTGTTACGGGCGTAACCGTCAAGAGTGGTAGTACTTTCCTTTTGCATCGTTGTGATTGGGGCGTGAACTTTAAGTATAGTCTTTGAATGTGGTGTTTTTAGTGTGTTTGAATTTGTCTATTGTTGTATGCATATTTTCATTAATTATTTAGACACGTCCAAACTATCATCATGTGTACATTTTTTTTTATTAAATTATATTATTTATTAGATTTTTCTCAGCTGTATTAAAGTCTTTTATTGATAAGGAGACACGTTGGTATTGCATCATAGGTGAAAAAATCTATTTTTAGTAACGCGTCGGGTATTGCATCATAGGTGAAAAAATCTATTTTTAGTAACGCGTCGGGTATTGCATCATAGGTGAAAAAAACTATTTTTAGTAACTCCTCGGGCATTGCATCATAGGTCAGTTCTATTTTTGGTAACACCTACACCCCCATTTCCTTTACCGATAGGGGTCTGGGCGGGTTTTTAGTGGTAAATATAACACCACTGTGAATATTGTAACAGATATTGGTTTACAGTTGTTTACAACGAATGTATCTCAAGCCTTCAGAAACATAAAAAGTAAGTGCTATTTTAGTTCTTTAATATTATAGTATGTTAATTTAGTAACGTATTTTCGATAGGTTTATTTTTTTTAGTATCAACGTGTTATTTTTGTAACCTAATTTCAATAATTTGTGAATCTCTTGTATCATAGCTAAAAATCTATTTTTAGTAACTTATCAGTTCAGAATCAAGACACACTAGACAGCCTGCATACAGCCATCAAGGTACACTAGACAACATGCATACAGCCTTCAAGACACAAGACAATCTACATACAGTCATCATGACATATTAGACAACCTACATACAGACATCACGACACACAAGACAACTTACATACAGCCATCAAGACACACTAGACAACAGGTATGCAGCCCTCATGACACACTAGAGAACATACATACAACCATCGTGACACACCAGACAACCTATATACAGACATAAAGACATACTAGACAACCTGCATATAGACATTACGACACACGTGCCACCCTGCATACTTCAATCAAGACACACTAGACAACCTGCATACAGCCATCAAGATACACTAGACAATCTACATACAGCCATAAAGACACACTAGACAACCTACATACAGCCATCAAGACACACTAGACAACAGGTATGCAGCCCTCATGACACACTAGAGAACATACATACAACCATCGTGACACACCAGACAACCTATATACAGACATACAGACACACTAGACAAGCTGCATACAGACATCACGACACACTAGCCACCCTGCATACATCAATCAAGACACATTAGACAACCCGCATACAGACATCAAGATACACTAGACAACCTACATACGGCCATAAAGACACACTAGACAACATACATACAACCATCATGACACACCCGACAACCTACATACAGACATCAAGACACACGTGACAATCTGCATACACACATTATGACACACTAGACACCCTGCATGAAGCCCTAATGACACACTCGACAACCTACATACAGCCATCATTCCACACTATTTTTAGGGTTTTGAGTTAAACTTTTTTATTATGAGAAAGTTATGGGCAGTTTTTTAGTATGCATCTAAGCTTTTTTTTGTGGGCTTGAGTCTAATTATTTTCTCTCTTGGACTAGTTTTTAGGCTTTGTAAATTTTTGTGGGTTTTCTGACCCACAATTATGTCATTTAATGTTACCTGCCATTTGTTGAAGTGGGAAACATTGGCATTGTAGCCATCAGAGGTCAAATCGATGTCATGGAACACCTCTGGTATTACATCAGGGGTCAATGCGAGTTCAAGTAATCCACCACGTGCATTACTCTCCCCCACCGCTGACCCGACAGTCACTACATATGCTTCAGCTAATGATGAAATTTTACCACCATCCTTAGTTTTCGGCCTCACCGATTATTCGACAGACGCCCTAGTGGTTATATATGCATTAACCCGCTTCTCTGAATGGTTAATCTGGATGCCCGTCATTTGTTTGCTCCGCCTCCCATACTAATGCTCTTCTCTGATTGGTTAATCCAGATGTCAGTTATGTCTTTGCTCCGCCTCCCATACTAATGCTCTTCTCTGATTGGTTAATCCCGATATCAGTCGATGTTGGCATAGTCACTCGCTAATTGGATAATTTATTCATGTGTTACCAGGTTATATTTAAACTAGTCTCATGGGAGCTTTCGTGTTATAAGTTTGGTTGATTCAAGGTTGGTTAATTTCACACTACTATTCAGATTTCCGGATTATGATAAGTCAATATTTTACACTGTAAGTTTGAATATTTTTGTTTTCACTTAAATATCGTATGTTAAGGCTAATCGATAAAAGGTTATTCTTTGTTATTAATGTTAATGTTTTTAAAGTAGTTATGATAAGTATTGTTAAATGTATTATTCCCTCGTTTTTCATATGTTTTTCTCATTGATTGTTTAAAGTGGGTATTTTAAGTCTTGTTGCGATTGTAATTCAATGGTATTAATGTATTTAAACTAGGTAGGTTATATATGGTTGTCGAAAGGGTTATTTATTTTTCTACAATTGGTTTCTCATTATGAGGTATCTTCTGATGAACACCAGTGTCCATTGTGTTCACTGAAGTTTAAATGGCGTTATGATATGTTGCAACACGCTCGAGCTGCCCATCGACTTATCCAGCATAATTGTCCCTTTTGTGAACGTTATACGAGATGTAGTTGTTTAGCCAGCCATATAAGACTAAAACATTCATTTTCTACAACAGCAACTTTACCAGTGGTACCGTCCACAACACCAACTTCGCCATCGGCATCTGCTACAACACCCACTTCACCATCAGCAACTTCTTCAACGTCATCTGTGGCCCCTTCAACATCGACCAAACGAAAGATAGATGAAGAAAAATCACCTGAGGGTAAAAAACACAAGAACGATGACCCATTAGCAACACTGTCGGATGATGTACGGGGTGTATATCAACACAACTGGTCAGGTATAAACAACCATGCTAGTATCAGCAAGAATTTTAAAATTAACTATGACCACCATCTTATTCCCAGACATAGAGAGAATGGTGATCTACGCTTCTTCCATGCATCCCTCAATAACTCAGCTGTTTTCGAATTCCCCCGTTTAATCAATAATCTTGGAGATTTCACCAGATTCGTCGATTCTCTAAAGGAACACGATCCCGTAGACACTGCCTGTTCAACAGACCCGATACTAAGTGGATGGTGGTGAGCACTTTATTTATTTCACCTACATGACTTCCCGATCAGTTGATTAGTCATCACGTTCCAGCTTGTGTGGTCAAAAAACCACCAGAACGTTCAGAAAATACTCCCATTATGTCTGTGTGTAATGAAAGTCAATTAGACTTCTATTCGTATATTATTGATATGTATTTCAGATGTCTATAATACACATTAGTTAAAATAAGGATAATGATGTCTACTATACTTGAATAAAAATATAAACTTGATACTGTTTTATTGTCTTGAATAAATATTTTGAGGAAAGAATGTCACCCCACAGCCGACAATATCTATCTATTGACCTTTCGAGCCGTAACCGGCCCATAGGGCGTAGACCAAGATACTCCTTCTCCTATATGAATTTTTTGTTCTAGCAGTTTTCTTTTAAAGATATTTGATCAAATCTCGCCATCTGTCTCTGTTCTGTGCAAGCAGTTCTATCTCATTGAGGGAGCCGATTCCTGCTGCTCTTGCCTCTCTCATCAATGTTCTTCTCAGTGTCTCCCTGGGTCTTCCTCTTGTTCTTTTTCCTGTTGTTTCCCATATGAGGGCTTGCTTTGCTATTCGGTTATTATCTCTTCTCATCACATGTCCAACGTATGACCATCGTCTTTTCTTTATTACTGAAGATATTAGTGGTTGATTGGCGATTTCTCTAATTTCCTCGTTTGTTTTGAATTCGTTCCATGCTATACCAAGTATTTTCCTTAGACATTTATTTTCGAATGCGTTCAACTTTGTTTCTATATCTCTTGTTGTTTTCCAGCTTTCACACGCATACGTAAGGGTTGATAGTACATTTGATTTGAATAGCCTAAGTTTTGTGTTTGTGCTGATAAGTTTTGATTTCCACAACTTTTCAAGGCTTCTGAAAGACATTTCTGCTTTAGCTATTCTGATTCTAATTTCTTTGCTCGTATCCCCTTCTCGATCAATGTGACTTCCAAGATAGATAAAGTGATCGATCTCTTCTACTGGTTTATTTTCCATGTATATTTTGTCACCTGTTGGAATTAAACTAGTCATGACTTTAGTCTTTTCATGATTGATCTCAAGCCCAATTTTGCTGGCTATTGATGATAGTTCATTTGTGTTTTCCTGCATCGTTTTTATCTGACTGCTGATGAGAACTATGTCATCAGCAAAGTCGAGGTCCTCTAAATGGTCTCCTTGTATCCATTCGATGCCTTTATTACCAGTGCAGCATTTCTTCATTATGAAGTCAATAACAATTCCAAATAACAAGGGCGATAAAATACATCCTTGTTTAACCCCAGTTTCTATTGGGAAACATTCGCTCAGTCCTTCCTCTGTTCGAACTGCACATGTGTAAGCCGACAATATATTTACATAAAAATGAGCTCGCACTAGTACATAAAGAACTTCAAAGTCAGCACATACCAGACATAAACAGGTCACTTCGGGGGGGGGGGGGGGGGTCACAGACACGCGAGGTAAAAATCCTGATACGAGAGGTCATGGTCAACTCCGGGCGGTAAAGCGGCGGTAGCGAGCGACATATGGGGGTAAACTTTCATATAAAAAAACGACCCGGGGGCATCAATTTTGCTGCCGCTGGCTCAAGCTCGGGTGTTATAAATGACATATATCACTACTACTGACGCAATAATCACTCAAATACAACTAGCATAAAAGACACAACCAAATTGTGTACATTGCTTTTTTGGACAAGGAAAATGCATTCGACCGAGTAAACAAAGAAGAACTATGGAGGATACCAACAATATACAGAGTAAGCCAGCATCTAACTAACCTAATTAAACGTCTCTACATGAACGGCAACTGCACAGTCAGTACAGCAGCAGGCTAGACAGATCACTTTGAAGTTAGATCAGGAATAAAACTGACGTTCGTACTATACAGAGAATTGTATTAACTCCCTTATTGTTTATTACATACATGAACTACATATATAAGTTAGCCAACCCACCTCAGACACAGGAAATCAACGAGCTTCTATTTGCAGACGATTAGACACTAGAAAACACGGAAAACTAGAAGACCAACAAGACCATTTATATAGACTTAATAGCACATGAACAAAATACAAAATGTAAATCAACATGAACAAAATAGAAGTCATGAATATCGCAAAATGGAAACAGAACATCAACATAACTATGAACGGCAGACAACTAAAACATATGAATGAATTAAAAATACCTAGGAAGTCTAGTTATCCCGTACTGTAAAAACAAATATACCGAAAAAACTTCACATAAATGGACAAGTTAAAGAAAAGAATAAATGTAAATCCGCCATCCAGGAAATATAAAAGCTCCATGTCTAAGAGATAGGTGTATGACGCAATCCGGAGAAAGTCGTAAGGAGTCCGGGTTGCCGACTCACCTTTTATCTACCAGGAAGAAAAAGACAAAGATGAAGACCAAGGAATTCTTAGAGAAGTCAGATGGAAGCAAAGGTGATGATGATGGGGAAGACATGGAATAATCTTAAAACAATGGCAAGGAAGAGAACGGCTTGGAAAGTGTTTGTTGAAGGCGTATGATCCACAGGGAGCTGAAAGGTAGAAGAAAAAGAGTGAAGTCTAGTGACAAACGATAATTCACAAGGATATATATATATATAGATCCAAGATGCAACAAAGCTTGTCAAAACATTGGACAGTTGTCCAACAGGGAAATAACTCAGCTTGTTTCATAACTGGTGCCCAACTTTAAAAATCGATAGCTTTTTAACCACTTGTTGTAAGATATTAAAAATTTGCATGTAAAGTTATAATGATTAGAACCCAACAGGAATTAATTTCATTAAAAAAACATTTGGTTATTATTGTTGCTTATTTGATTTATATAAATTTATAACGACCCATTGATGTAGTCAAAACTTAATGTTTACAGTATTTTAAAACTAAAAATAGCGAGTACAAATCCATACACGGTAGAATTGACGTATTCTCACGCTTTCCCCGTGGTGTTTTTTTGACACAATTAGACACTTGAGAAATTGTGTGTTCCATTTCCGTTCATTCATAGGTGTAGACGTGGAACAATAACATTTATCATGAGTCTTAAAATGAAATTCTGCAGTTTACAAAACATCGCAATAAAAATGTATGACTATTTTTGCAAAGAGGCTAAACGAGGAAGATTATTTCATTCTTTAGAAAACCCTGAGAATAGGACAAGACACATTTTGGATTTATCTAAACGGTCATTTAATCGCTGGATTCAAGCACGTGACCGTCAATGTTCCAAATATACAAAATCACAAGGAAGAGCAAAACTGTTGGATAATTTCGACACTGTACTTATCAGAAGTGAAATTCGCAAAATGTTGGGTATGAATGAAACTGTTACAATGAGAAAATTAAAAGTATCGCTGAAAAAGAACAACAGTATTGAAATATCAAAGTCTACATTATGGAGGAATGTGAGAGCTGCAGGCTTTACATTCAGAAAGTATTCCAATGGACGAAACATCATCTGTGAGAAGCCACATATAGTAGTCATGAGAAGCAAGTACTTACGTGAAGTAAAAGAGGTGCGCAAGCAAGGTTATGATACTGTGTACTTGGATGAAACATGGATCAATGCTCACCACACTAACCAAAGGGAATGGCAGTCATCAGATGGAAAGATTAAGAGATTAATACTTAGCAGTAAAGGACAGCGCTTGATAATTGCTCATGCAGGTAGTCTAACATGGACTAATACACAATGCAAAGCTCATTTTTCATTCAAAATCCATAGACAATCGGGATTATCACTCTGACATGAATGGTCACATATTTAGACATTGGATTGAAAATTCTGCTCTCCCACCACTAGATCGACCATCTTGCCTAATAATGGACAATGCAGCGTACCACAACATTGTTGCACTTGAAGATAAAGTCCCGACGTCATCCAGTACAAAAGATGCTATTAAGATATGGCTCACAAAGGAGCACATACAATTTAATAACATGTACTTAAAACCTGAATTACTATCTCTAGTAAAGCAAAAACAAAGGACAAAGATTTTTCAAATAGATAAGATTATCCAAGAGCACGGTCATATAAGTTTGAGGCTGACACCTTACCATGCTCACTTAAATCCAATAGAACTAATCTGGGCAAAATTAAAAGGACAAGTGGCAGCTGAAAATACAACATTCAAAATATGCGATGTAAAGACTCTTGCTAATCTCGCTTTATTAAATATAGACAAAGATTATTGGGCTAAATGTGAAGACCACGTCTTAAAACAGGAAGAGGAATATTGGAAAAATGATGGTTTGTTGAATGTTCAGCCTCAAACAGTTATTAATCTTTTAGACTCGTCTGATTCAGAATGAAAGTATATAGCCCCCACAATGTTGGTCCCTATATTACCTTAAATTAGTTCAACAAACGGTCCTTTTCAGGACCACACAACTATGCAAATTGGACATACAGGTATACATTGATAGTATCGTCCGTCCTCGAACTGAGAAGACAATAATTATCCTGGTGTTTTGTCTTATCCAGTTATTTCCCCATTACGGCCACGTCTTTACCTAGTGAAAATTAATCACAGACCAGCAACTACGGTAATTTCTATTCTTTAGGGGTTCACAATTTACAATTGTGACAAACGTCAACGAAATTCGCCGCTTTCAGAAATCTGCAGCTGCAGGATATTTGTTAAATATACATTTAAAGGGTCTTTTGCATTCTAATAACATTTGGAAAATTTCAACAGTTTTTAACAAATGGTTAATGAGTAATAGCGTTTTGAAGTTGGGCACATGATTTGAAACGAGCTATAGAGGCAAAACGGGCATTGTACAATACAATCTTCATTTAAACGTTGTGCTACCAATACAAGCCTTGGAGATTAGATGCAAGAAGCAAAAAGAAAAATAACCATTACCAAGAAGAAGTGAGTTAGACGAATGACAGAAACAGCCTGAGAGATAAGATTAGAAATGACAAACTTAGAAAAAAAGATTGGAATAATTCCCGCCTTAGAATACAAAAAGAAACACATTTAGTTCACCACGCGATAAGACAGAAAGTTCAAAACACTACAGAGCGAGCCTTCAATAAACGTTCAGAGAACTCTAGACCATTGGGCCGACTACAAAAAAAAAATGATTGATGGAATATTAGAAAAACTAAGAAACATTACAACAGAAGAGGTCAATAGAAGAGCAAAAGACTGCAAATTATATCTCTCCCTCGACGCTGAAAGGCAAATGAGGATGGACGGAAGAGATCGTTTATTTACTCGCTTTTCATGTTTATGACCAAGTTTTATCCCATCCACTGTGTTTGCTGCCTCCATTCACAACAACACATTGTTATCAGTCTTTGTTTCTTGGCTATTGATCGCAGCCATAAATAAATATGAAAAATAAAACGCACAGATAAATAGAACAAATCAAAATGTCTAGAAAATAATTTTTACATTCAGGGAAGGTCACTTCAATTTACTCTGACAGTACATCTTCACGGCTTTCTTCATCTCGTCGATTTAGATATATGCAGAAGGAAATAAGACTCCCACAGATCGCAGCTGCGATTACTTCCACTAACAGAATGTATTTAAAGCTACCTGCTGAATAAAGATACGGTTTATTAAAACCAAGGTAAGTATAGAAATGCGAATGCATAAATAACACACACATGTTTTAATATTTCAATGTGTAGACACATTACCCTGTCGTTTTATAGGCTGGTATAAGAATGTCATGATTGACCGCATTGTGTGGATACTTTGATGCACTCATTTCAGATATAGATTTACTCTATCGCTGTAACAGAGAATGTGTCTACGCCCCTACAACAACAATATATCTAACAAGAGTACATGAACTTGTGAAACCCTGAAACAAAGAATGTATATTTACTCGACCCATCACCAACAAGGGATGCAAGTTCAAATTTGCTTAAATACAGCACACATAATTTGTAGACTCATCTGTAGTACACCAAATTCATTTAACATTAAGAAACGTGAACTGTCATTGCCTCTTTTTTCTTTGCTTATCCATGATGTAATATGATGTGTGTCTGTGAGTGATGTGTATGTATATATATATATATATATATATATATATATATATGGGTGTGTGTGTACGTATATATGTGTGGGTGTGAGTGTGTATGAATATATATATATATATATATATATATGTTTGTGTGGGTGTGCGTGTACGTAGTTATACATTCAAGAATGTGGAGTAATTGAAGCATAGGAGGAGGTATGTAACAGTGACGACTGAGGTGTAACAAGGAACTCATCGTGAACCATGAGCTCCAAACACGTGGTGGGTGTAGGAAAGAAGAGAAATAAAACACAACGATGAATCAATAGTGCTAAAAGCAGTAGGAGGTGGGAGAACAGCAGAAGAATAGTCTGTGCCGTGTTTAGGAAAGTTTACTCCTTCAACATTAACATTGTCTTCCTCTTTACCAGCCATACTGGACATCATCAATGCTCACTAAATTACAAATATTTGAAATTTTCATTTTATTATATAGTAATTACATTAAGGAAGTTTCAAAACAAATATAACATCACAATTCAGAACGGGTACAATGCAATAGAGAAGATACAAAACATCGATGAACAGTGGGAAATGCTAAAAGAATCAATGCAACAAACATCAAAAGAGTTCATACCACCAATAAAGACAAACTCAAGAAAGAAATGGATGACAGATGACATTTTGCAGCTCATGGATACAAGAAGAAGAAATAAAGAATATAAAAATGAGTATAAGATACTAAAAAGGGAGCCGCGATAGCTAAGTGGTTAGTGAACTGAGGAACAAATGACAAGAGGTAAGGTTCGATCCCAATCGACGCCTTCCGGGTTCACCCAGCCTTTAATGTGTACCGGATTTTTTTTCTGGGAAAGTAAAGTGGTACGGACGTAATACCGAACACCATTAACCCAAAAATCATGTGTCGAAGATCTGTAAAACATGTGGTCACTAACACCATGTTTCCTATACGCCACTTGGCGTGACGAGGGCATTTACTTTTTTTTTTTTAATAAGAGATTAAATAATGAAATTGTATTAAAATGCAATGAAGCAAAATAAGCATGGTTAAAACTGAGATGGAAAGAGATTAAAATGCAACATAAAGGAGATGCCAAAGCTATATTCAAATTGAAGAATTAAAAGGAAGAAAAACGCAATAAATACTGGATGTTTAAAATCAAAGGAAGAACTGTTGTTTGAACAAGAAAGAATAATGTAACGATAGACAGAATACATTAAAGATCTTTATAATGATGAACGAACAGAATTAAATATTAATGATAATGGAGGACCAGACATATTCAAAGAAGAAGTGGAAGACGCCTTGCGCAATATGAAAACAGGAAACGCTCCTGGCCAGATAATATAACTAAAGAAAAGATTAAAGACATTGGTGATTTTGGAATAGTAAAATAAAAAAAAATATTAAATGATATCTACAATACCGGATATATACCAACCAAGTCACCTGATCAAATCAATTGTCATAGCCCTACCAAAGAAATCTGGTGCGATTGAATGCTATGAGCATCGCACAATAAGCCTTACGAGTCACATGACTAAGATATTACTAAGAATCATCATGCGAAGAGTGCGAAACAAAATCAGTCCAAAAATTAGTGATGAACAGTGTGGTTTTGTTAGAGATAAAGGAACAAGCAATGCCAAATACATCATAATATCTTTAGTAGAAAGACCCAAAGAGGCGAAAAAAAGATCTATACTTATATTTCATACATACTCGTAATACCTAGGGATTTGACAATGTAAAGTACCAAAAATAATCAAAATTTTAGAAAGCATAAACGTAGACTGCAAAGATCTAAGAATAATAAAGAACATGTACTGGCAACAAACAGCGGCTTTAAGAAAAGGAAACCAATTGGGAATGTTTCAACAAACAAAATAGTGTGTTAGACAAGGTTGTGTGCTTTCACCAGATATAATATTTAATATTTATCATCATCATGTGCCATACCGGTTGGCGTAGGTGATCATGTCCCTCCACAATCTTCTATCTACAGTGCATCGTATCAGTTCTGTTGTTGACTGTTTTCCATGCCATGACACCAAGCTATCCAGTATTTTCTCTCTTTGTCGTCCGCGATCTCTCTATCCTTTTATTTTGCCAGTTGTAACCAACTATTCCAACTTTCCTCTTCTCATGATGTACCCGAAAAATGTTGATTGCTTCTTTCTGATGAATATGAATCGGTGGTCATAATATAAATACTCTAAGGTATGCTGATGAATATGAATCGGTGGTCATAATATAAATACTCTAAGGTATGCTGATGATACAATCTTAATCTCTAAGAATGAAAATTAGTTACCAGAAATGTTAGAAATTATAGTGAAAGAGAGCAAAAATATAGTACCCACACTTAATAGCAGAAAGACAGAAGTAATGGTAACAACAAACAAAAAGACATCATCTCAGTGGAAAATAAAGACAAGTGGAACAATATTAAAACAGGTAAATGAATTTAAATATTGTAGAACTTTGTTAACATCAGACGAAAGATGTACAGCAGAGGTGAGATGCAGAATGTAAGTAAGTAAAGTACCTCCGTCACGCCAAGTGGCGTATAGGGAAATATGGTGTTAGTGACCCTATATTTTACAAACAATCAACACATGATTTTTGAGGTAATGTGGTCGGTATTACGCCCGTGCTGCTTTACTTTCCCTGAAAAAAATTCGGTACCCTTTTAAGGCTGGGTGAACCCGGAAGCCGTCGGTTGGGATCGAACGCTACCCCTTGACCTTTGTGGTCCAGTTAACTAACCACTGAGCTATCGCGGCTCCCGAGATGCAGAATGGCTCTGGCAAAATCAACTTTCCAAAAAATGAGGAAGATACAATGCAATCCGTTTTTGACAATATAAACATGAAAAAGAGTTCTTACATTTTTTGTAGGGCTAGTCTTAATATATGGATGTGAATCCGGACAATAGGACAAAAGACAAGAAAATCACTGGAGTGTGTAGAAATGTGGTTTTACATAAAATATTAAGAATACCATGGACAGCTAAGAAGAGTAATGAAAATGTTCTGAAAGAGGCCAAAGCAAAAAGATAGCTAATTTCCAAAATTAGGAATACACATTCATCATTTTTTGGACATGTAATGAGAAGAGAACAACTGGAATATATTGTAACAAAAGCGAAAATTGAGGGGCGAAGCGATAGAGGGAAGCAAAGATAAAAGATACCGAACAGCTTTAAAGAACTGCTTGGCAGAAAGTCAATGACAGAAATGATAAATAAATGTTGTGATCGAAAGTTGTGGAGAGACATGATCACCGACGCCAACAAGCCCGGTACTTGATGATAATGATGAATTACATACAGTTCATATTTCATGCTTTAGTTTATTTTTTAGATAATTGAAATTGGTTGTGTTACTTCACCTTAAATGTGTGTTTTGGCTGTTTATATTTAAGTGAAATCAGGATTATTACTGACAGGGATCTGATTAAATCAACTTATGTGGTGTCTCATGGAGAAAGTGGAATCGGAATTTCAAACAATTCAGAGTTCGAACGGCTAGCTGGATCAAATTTATTGGGAGATGTGAGGTACCCCTTATCACACTATAACCGACAATAGCTTTACATCGACACTGATTGACTCTTTATTAAATATTGTCGGCTTTTTCGATCTATTTCCACTTCAAGCTATTTCTGGGTAGCCGGAGCTACTGAATTGGATACAAAGGTCCACCAACACCACCCACCACCTGCTCCAATGACTTCACATAACGCGGATAGGGGAGCTAAACGGGAGCTCCACATTGCCTAATGGTGTCCTGAATATTAGCGGAGGAAAGGAGACGTCTTATTCTCATTTGGTAGGGCAGAACTCTACCCCGCTAACCATACTCATATACCATACATATACGTATACATATTCACCCATATACAATATAGATATGGTTATTTTAATGTGATAGATCGTTAAAGATGTGTTTTGTAGAACATGCTGCAGTACATTCAATATACAAACTTTAAGCATGAATGAATTACTGTTTACTATAATTCAATATCATAAATTCTTGTGAGTGCTGGCATAGTGACCATGACTCTCCTCAACTTCTGTTTATATCCAGTATCCAATCCTTCCTTTCGTTGACCTACCTCTCAACTCTTTCAGTTCGAGGCCATCCATTCTGTAGAGTCCATCTCTCTCACCCACTGCCTAGTTTACTACTTTGTCGTGTCATTCAATTTCTTTCTCTTAACCTCTCGCGTGATCTCTCACTTCCATTGTTGAGTGATTTATATGTATTGCTTGTTGTGTCCCAGGAGTGTCCTCGTCTATCCCCCCTTCCCCCCCCCTTTTTGGTTTTCCCGATATTAGATCCTTTTGCCCTCTTTACTGACCTGTCTTTGTCACGTGTTGCTTTCTATACACGTTCTCTGCGCTTTTAGTCATTCCGACTGGTTTCAGCATGGATTACAGTTTTCCTGCTCTGAGCTCAGCTAAGTACAATTTATTATACATTTTTCTCTCTCTTTTTCTATTTTATATATTTTGACGCCCATCATACCTCTCATCATGTAAAATTCATTTCTCTCTTTTCTTATTTCTGCATCCTACTTTCCTCGCCCTCCACTTGATCATCTAACATGTAGTAATTGTGCTTCACCGCTTGTTGTCGTTGTCCCTGTATTCTGAAGAAGGCCACAGGCCGAAACGTCAGTATTGTGTTGTGTTCTTTATTTGTAAAGCTGTCACCATACATTGGAGTGTTTAGTACACCCCACCATTGGCTCCTTTCTGTTTATACAGTTGTTTATCAGTCCTGTCATAACTTTCGTCAAAACTGTTCTCTTAAACTATCTGGTATTTGTTGTTTCCTTTCTTTCATATCGGCTTTTCGTGAATTGTTCCAGTTGTCACAAAAATATTTCATCAAATCCGCTCTAATTATGTGTCCTAAAATTATGATTATTTACTTCACATGTTTTAAATGAACTTATTGTTTTCCTTGACCTCTTATGGAAAGAACCCATAACTCGTTTTGCTGTTCATGGTATTCTCAATATATTTCTGTAGATATACTTCTGTGGTATTCCCAATATACTTCTGTATTCTCAATATACTTCTCCATATGCATGTACCCTCCAATGATTTTATTCTCTTTTATTCGATTGTCAATGATTCGCTTCCATACATCAAGACTGACATACAGGAAATCTTTTTGTCTTTATTCTCAAAGATGGGTTACTAAAAATTCTATTACATTCTTTAGAATGCTTCTTATACCTGAACTATTCTGTAACTCACCTTTATTAAAATAGCTAGCTACTATCTAACTTTACTAAGTATCTTAGATATTTGATCTGTTTTCATTTAGTGTCTCATTGGATTTTTCTCTGCATTTTTCATTGTTGTTACATTGTGCACAAATTTGTATGTAAGTTGTTTTCCGGTCGTCTGCTTGTATTCTGGTTGTGATTATTCTTTCTGAGTAGTATTTTATTTCTAGGATATTCTTTGCGAGTTATGGGTCAATGATAAAGCCCATCCGCGTTTTTACTCTTTCTGTGTTCTCGACTGCTGAAAATATTATGGCGTAGTTCATGTGTATCTTCTTTATCTGCTGTCCTTTTACTCTGGTGCCCGCTAATCATGGTATTTTAATTTTCTTCTTTGTTATTTCTTTTATTATAAATTTAACTTTTTTTTTATTCCGCATATGTTGATGGTTGCTTTTTTTATATTTGTGGTCTATCTTCATTTTGCTGCGATTTCATTGAGCATGAAATGTTTATCCCTTATGACCTGCTGAGTCTCTCTAAAGCTAAGGGCTTAACATAAAAACACATTCTGGGGGTATCTCAGATATGTTTCCCCACGTGCGAGATGTTAGGAATGACATGCATCTTTTACGGTTTAACAGTATATTTTTAGATGGTTACATTTGAAAAGTACTTATCTGATCTTGTTCCCCTTCTTGAACATAACACTTTACACGACTTTGAAAAACCTATATATCCGTTAGAAACACTTTTTCGGTCACTTTTTTGTCACACATACCACTCTCCAAAATATTTTTTTTTTTAAAAAGACCTCAGAACACAACCAACATGCGTACATAGCTTTCAGAGAACAGGGGAAAAAAAAACATGGTTATAGTTATTAGAAGGCCCCGGTATCACTGCAAACGAATGAAAAGCCATAATTGCTCAACCGCTCACGCCAGTGGAGTCATCAGAATTAACATTTCATCGAATATCCAAACAAATAAAAGCGACTGCAGTCCCCATCGTTGCAGACACAGCACACATCAAAAGACATGAGGCATAGAAGCACTGACAGTTAACGCAACTGAACTGGCCTTCGTCATACGATATAATCACTCATCGTAAGTAATCTGAATATAGAACACCATCCGATGAAACACACAGCTCACGGTGTGCACAGAGTACTAACTCAGTATATCCTACAGCAAGCCAGACTTGGAATATGAGGAAACTGCAACAGGGAACCTTTTCAGACAGTGACACAACAGTTTCATTACCGCCTATATGACCGGAAATCGAAAAAAAAAACATCCGACTGAGTAAATAGAAAATAACTAAGGGAAATACTAACAACATACGGAGTAAGCCAATATCTGACCAACCTAATTAAAAGTCTCTACATGAACAGCAGCAGGCTATACAGGTCTCTTCGATGTTAGATCAGGAGTACCACGGATTTTCGTACCAACACCCCCCCCCCTATTTTTCATTACCTAAATGGACTACATATGCATGTTAACAAACCCATCGGAGTCAAAGGAAACCAACAAGCTACTATTACAAATAATATGGCACTCATACATGGAAAAATTGAAGACCGACAAGAACATTTTCATGCAAAACGACACTCAACAATATAATCTTCATTCCGATGTGCTATAGTCCGTTCAGAAATTCATAATCACACTTGAATTAGCTTTGCGTGATAACCGCTTGTTATTTTGCTTTCAACTTTTGCATGGAATCGTAGAATATTGATGGCGCAAAGATTTTGGTATTTTTATTCCACAAACACAACAGATTTTGCACATCAGCGAATTCCTTTGATCTTTTATGATAATATCACACAATTTGATTGAAATTTATTTTAGAGTTTACAGTAATCGTGTTAAATTGTCCAGTTTACCGCAATTCTTGTCAGAGACGTATCTACATAGTGCTTAGTTGTGGGTGTTGTTCGTTATGTGTATTTGCAAACATGAATTCAATTGGTTACAATTAGTGTGGCCGTATTTCTCAATGATTTTGTCAACATAGTACACATTTTTCTTATTCGTAATCTTCACAAGTTGTAACAATTCGGGTTTTAAATATGTGTCGTCAAATTTGACATTTTAATTCACAAGCCATGTTCTAATTTGCTCTTTTGTATTTGATGCAGTAGGCACTTTGCCCCATCTTGGATTCCCTAAGGAAGTGCTGATATAGCAAAACAGTAACCTTTTGCATAGTTATAAATTTGCATTTCAAACTCATTGTAATTTAGATATAAATGTTGGTATTTAAAGTCAACAAATTGTCTACTGAGTCTTCACAAAATTAATAAAGATACGCCTTCACTTCGGTAATTAACACCAAGGCCGTGGTGCGTCATGTCGTTCAATAACAATTCAGTTTTGTGCACGGGATTTTCCTGAAGTTAGTGTTTCTGCAATAGCCAAACTTATTGGTTATTGGTTATGGAAGGCCTCAGTTTCACAGCAAACGAATTAAAATCCATAATTGCTCAACCGCCCGTGCCAGTGGAATCATCCGAATTACTAACTCATCTCCCAAACAAAGAAAGGCAACTGTAGTCCCCATCGTAGCAGTCTCAGCACACGCCAAAAGACATAAGGCGAAACCGCGCAGAAAGTGAACACAGCCAACTGTTCCCTGTCATACGATATCATCATTCATCGTAAACAAGCGGGATATCGAAGCAGGATCAAAACGGATGAGACACACAGCTCACGGTGTGCACAGAGCACTTAACTCAGTAGCTCCTGCAACAAGCCGGACTTGGAATATGAGGAAACTGCAAGAAGGAACACTTTTCAGACATAGCCTTCAATGGTTCCTGCCGCCTATCCACCATATACCATGGGAGTTCACGTCCTCCCGAAAATGATGATCGTCATAGCACTTGATGATGTTAGGCCGTCATTGATGACTCCAATTCCAAACATATAGACACACAGTGGTGGTAAGTTATCATTTCCAATCCAACAGAAGCCACATGACCTGTAATTAGTAAAACCACAGAGAGAATATGATTTTGTGACCTTCACTGATTCACTCTTAGATGTGAATGTGTAGTTTACACAAGAGGAGAAGTTTTCAACTACAGTGATCCCATTTAAGGCAATTCTGGGATAGCAAGGCAAGTCTCCTTTATAGCAGCAGAACTTGATGTTCTCCGCTCCCTTCTTGTAGCTGCCGCCACACGATTCTGATGTCTCATTAACTTGGATATCATTCAAGAACAATGTCAGATTAACATTCCATAGATATGGCTCTGCTGATGAAATGCTTGGTGCAACAGTTGTATCAATCATACTGGAGGCTCCTGGTCTGTGGTCATTAATATCACAGACGGCACATGATGTTGTTATATTCAGTATTTCTTTCTGGGGTGTAAATATGTGGCACACACATGGAGAGTGGTTTGTGGTCACAGTAATCCCATTAAAGGCAATTCTAGGGTAGCATGGCATAGCTGTTTCAGAACAGCACAATCCTGTGATGTTTTCTGTGTTCGCTATAAAGCTGCTGCTGCTACACAATCCTGACCAATTATAGGTGTGGACATTATTCACTTGCAATGACAAAACTGCTTTGTTTACATCATAAACCTCTGGAAGCGAATCATTTATGGGACTAATAGTACAATTTATTCTTCCATCGGGGATATCTTCATTGAGTCCCAAAAAAAAGTTCTTTGGTTAAAAAGCACATATGCTTTTGAGTTAAACACACAATGAGCCCACTTCATAGATTCAAAATGATCTTTGCCAATGCCATCCGTTTGCACAAGTTAGGGTCCTTAGCTACCAACGTCCCAAACGTCTGAAACGAATTAACGACTTTATCTACAGCGAAGGTTAACGAACTGTGAACAAACATTTATGTTCAAACCCTGGAAAACATTTTCAAAAATCTGCCAACTCGCAGCAATATCATATCTCGTGTTGTTCAATGTAAACATTGCTTAGTCCATAGCTCAAATATAAATAAGCTGCCATTTTGGTGCGTCCCTGACGTCATCCCCAATAGCCAAACTATTTTACGGCAACGACCGCACCAAATTAATGTACGTAGGGAGGTCAAAAAGTAATGCACACCAATTTTTTTCTCGGAAACTATTCGGGCAAAATGTGTGAAATTTTCACAGATTGTAGCTGAACATATCCTTTACACTACCAATTTTTCAACATAATCTCCGTCCAAGCGTATTGCCTTACGCCAATGCGAAACTAGGTCATGAATGCCTCGTTTGTACCAAGTTTTGTCCTGCTCGCGTAGCCATTTTTTAACTGCACGGATCACATCCTCATCATTGTCAAAGTGTGTCCCACGCAGGAATGTTTTGAGTGGTCCAAACAGATGGAAATCTGAAGGAGCCAGATCAGGGCTGTAAGGAGGATGGGGCAGTACAGTCCAACCAAATTTGTTGATTGCTTCCCGTGTTACCAGACTTGTGTGAGGGCGTGCATTGTCATGTTGAAGCAACAAATCTGCAGATGGCTTATTAGGCCGAACTCTGTGGAACCGATTTTTTAGTTTTGTCAGTGTATTGATGTAAGCTGTCGAGTTGATTATCTCACCTCTTGTCATTACATCAACAAGAATCACACCATCAATGTCCCAGAAGACAGTGATCATCACCTTTCCGGCTGATGGAGATGTTTTGAATTTTTTTCTTTTTGGTGACTGCGGATGATGCCATTCCATTGACTGCATTTTTGTTTCAGGCTCATAATAATGTGCCCACGTTTCGTCACCGGTAACAATTTTTGACAAAAACATTTCTCCTTCAACACCGAAAAGCTCCAACAATTCAGAACAGAATATTTTCCTTTGAACTCTGGGATCATTTGTTAGGCACCGAGGAACCCATCGAGCGCAAATCTTTGAATATCCGAGAGTTTTAAAAATTGCGATTGCACTTCCCTTGCTGACTGTAAGCTGCAATGCCAATTGCTGACTAGTGATACGCCTATCCTTACGAATAATGGCATCAGCCCGGTTTAACATGTCTGTGCTGGCAGCCGAGGCAACACGTCCAGAACGCGGTAAATCATGCAGCTCCACTCGTACACTTTCTGCAGCTTTAATTCTCTGAACCCAGCGACTAACTGTGCTCCTATCGACGGCAGAACATTTGTACACTGCACACAGTCGTTTATGAATGTTTGCCACATTTTCTTTTTCCGCAACCAGAAATTCTATGACAATTCGCTGTTTGTAACGGACATTGTTGACAAGCTCCATTTTAACGGTTCATAGATTGCGTAATATTTATCAGAATGCTGTGCAATTTGGTGCACATAATTGGAACATGTCATATTCCAAGTGTGCAAAATTTCATATTCCTATCTTTATTATTAGCCGAGAAAAAAATTGGTGTGCATTACTTTTTGACCTCCCTTTAGTATATATCCTAAAATGGTGTTAAATTCGAACAGGGTGAATTTAATATAACCTAAAGAAGAAAACTTTTTAACTAGATCAAATTTCAATATTCTAAGATTACCTGCTAAAGTTGAAAGCAAAATAACAAGCGGTTATCACGCAAAGCTAATTCAAGAGTGATTATGATTTTCTGAACGGACCATACCAATGCCAATCCTAGACCCTAGATATAAGGTAGGAAAAATAAACATCATCGAGATGAAATATGCTAGACGAATGACAAGAAATTTCAAGATGGGCGGATGGAAGATAAGAAACACAATTAAACATTACGGCAGCAGATTCACGATAAAAGGCTAAATGTCTTCCACGTGCGATGTCTCTGCAGAATAATGCACATCAAATGGCAGAACAAAATAACCAACTTAACTGTCGTGCAACGTGCTAAGTCCCCAACAATCATGTCGAAGCTCAGAAGCCGAAGGTTAAGATCGCTGGGGCAAGTCACACAATGGAAGAAAAACGCATCCCCAAGCAAATATTATGTGGTGTACTAATACACGGAAAAAGACAAATCGGCAGATATAAACTACGATATAGATATATATATATATATATATAAATCATCTCTGAATGACTTCTCCGCACGTGAAAATGTCTTGGAACATCTTGCAAGTAATCGCACATCATAGAGAGTATGTATAAGGAATAGTATAGCATAATTTGATACTGTGCTAAGGCAAAACCTAGAAGAGAAAGGACTCATGAAAAAGGATGGAAAACCCTGTGGATCACCGTCCCGAATTGTTCATTCTGTGGCCGTGTGTGTTTGTCAATATTGGTATAATTAGCTGCGAGAGAAGCTGTTTGACAAAAACAGAACCTCAAAAATAAAATACACAATAGCGTTCACTAAACCGTCGGACAAGACGAAAAAGGGTCATATATATATCATACCACCAGTGAGGAAAAATCCAAGAAATAAATGTATGACAGATGATGTTTTACAACCAATGGATGCAAGAAGAAGAAATGAAGATAACAAAGATTACGTAATAGGTTAAATTAAGAAATTGTAATAAAATGCTATGAAGGAAAAGATACATGGCTAAAACAGAGATGCAGCACGATTGAAATACAACAAAATAGATATGTCAAAACTATTTACAAACAAATTGAAGGATTAGCGGGAAAACCAGATGTTTCAGATTAAAGGATGATTAATTGTTGGTTGAACAAGAAAGCTTAAGGTAATGATGAACTGAACACATTGACCATCATTATGATTATGAAAGAACAGAAGCAAATATTCAGGGCAAAAAGGAAACATTCAAAAAAGAAGTTGAAGACCCTTTGCGTAATATGGAAACAGGAAAAGCTCCTGGACAAGATAATATAACTAAAAAAGAGATTGAAGCCATGGGTGATTTTGTAATAGAAATAACAACAGAAGTATTGAATGATATCTACAACAACGGATTTTTACCAGATGACTTATTAACATCAATATTTATTGCTCAACCAAAGAAATCTGGTGCGACTGAGTGGGATAATCATTGCACATACGCCGTATGAGTCACATGACTAAGATATTACTAATAATCATATGGGAAGAGTGCGAAACAAAATCAGTTCAGAAATTAGTGATAACCAGTGTAGTTTTGTTGTGGGTAAAGGTATGAACACTACATCATATGATCTTTAGTAAAAAGAAACATAGAGGTGAAAACAGATCTATACCTATGTTTAAGCGATTATACTTAAGCATTTGATAAAGTAAAGCACACAATAATGAAACGTTTAAAAGGCATAAACGATGACAACAAAGATCTACGAAAAATAAAAACATGTACTGGTAGCAAACAACAGCCATAAGAACTGGACATCAATTGGGAATGTTTCAACAAATAAGAAGGTGTTAGGCTTAGTTGTGTGCTTTCATCAGATTTATTTAATATATATAGTGAGAATATTTTAAGATCCATAAGGGACATGCCTGGAAAAACAGTTCGAGGTCACAATATAAATATTCTAAGGTGTGTTGATGATTGTCTTCATCGATAGAAGTAATGGTAGAAACAAAGAAAAAGACAGCTCCGCAATACACAATAAAATCAAGTGGAACAATATTAATACAGGTAATTGGCATTTAAATACCTGGGATCAATGTTAACCTCAGATGATAGTTGTAGAATGGAGGTGAGATGAACCGCAGCTCAGGCAAAAGCAATCTTTCAACAACAACAAATACGAAGATACTATGCAATCCATTTTTGACAATAGAAACAAGAGGCGATGTTATGTTGTCCTAGTCTTAACATATGGATGTGAATCATGGACAATAAGACAGCAGTCAAGAAAATCACTGGAGGCTGGAAAATTGTGGTTATGTAGAAGAATGATGAGAAAACCATGGAGATAAAAAAAAACTAAATGAAAAAGCTCTGAAATTGTAACACAGCAAAATGAAAACTAATGTATAATATTAGGAAGAAAAAAAACATCATTTTTGGACCATATAATAAGAAGGGAACAGCTGGAATAGATTGTGACAACTTGGAAAAATTAAGATCGTTGAGATAGAAGGAAGTAAAGAGAAAATATACCAGCCGGCTTTAGAGATTTTTTGACAAAATGTCTACAACAAAAATGATAAATAACTTATGAAATCGAAACCTGTGAAGAGACAGGATCACTTACACCAGCATGCACACACACACACACACACAAACACACACACACACACATATATATATATGACAGACAGGACAGGCTAGGACAATACAGAACAGACAGAACAGATAGACTGACATTCTTCCTTTTTTCCTTCTTTATTTGTCTTTCTGCTTCGATAGAAGATATAATTTGCAGTCACATGCTCTTCTGTTGACTATTCGATTCAGTCCTTGTTTTTGTAGTCGGAACTTGTCTAGTGTATCGGCCACGGTTATTGAAGTATATTATGTTTTGATTTGATTTTTCTTATCATTGGACAAACCACTCTAGCTGAAGTAACACATACAATAGTGGGAATTATTCCCAGTATTTTCTAAAATTCTTCAATTCTGATATTATCTCTCGCGCTGTTTACTGTAATTGGCCTAACATATTTCATCTCGGTAACGCTTATTGTTCTTAGTTTTCTTGACTTTAAGTTCTGATTCTGGCATTGGAAGCCAATGGTTTGAGATGAAATGTGTGTTCTAGAGTGCCTGTTTTGCCTGAAGTGCTATTTCCTTGTTAGAAGACAATGTTGACAGTTGTCAAATGATTTCACTGTAGGAAATCTTAGCGGCCCGGTAGGGAATAAATCTATTGCTCTTAGAAACTATAGACCACGGGAAAAGGATTTCAAATAAAAAAGTAGCCACAATCAACTTATGCGGAATAAATAACAGAGAAGAAATAAATATAATGATAGTCTTATATCAATTTGATTGTGTTCCTATTTATAGTTGTATTTTTAAATTACGATTTCTTGTTTTAGTAATTATTTTAACTTTATTTTCTCCAACATTCATTAGAAATTTGCATAAAACAATAATTTAAAAGTGCGATTTTTGATTCATGCATTCTGTTGTGAATTCACCCGTTTCTATTATAAAACAAGTATAACGGTTATTCGTGAATTGAATGTCTATGATTAGTTGCTACATTAAAACCGAGTATCTAAAGCTTTGTAACCTTTACAGAATGTGTTGACTTCCATTATGTTTTGTTGCTTTTATTTCTTTATTTTTGTCAAACGCCGGTTGCATTGTTTATATTTTTCTAATCTTCGCGTGTTTGCCACAGAAATCTATTTATGGTCATTTGGTTAGAACTGTTGAGAAAATGACATACCACGCACTCAGTTCAACAAAAGTGCATTCTGTTCTACATTTCAAAAAGTGTGACACTGTTCTATATGTAAAATGTTCAATCTGCTCAAAATTCTTGAACGTTGCAGAGACAAAAATAATAAAACAAAATAGATAATTTACGCCTTAGAAATCTGGATCTATAGAAAAAATGGGGATAATTGGGTAAAAGGAAAAAAAAACACAATTAGGAAGGAATCAGCAGAAATTTAAAAAAAAAAGAACTACTTAACACAATTCGAAAAAGGCAATTAAATTTGTGGGGGCATGTGAATAGACACTATAACCTGCTTAAGGTAATCTTGAATGGGAAGACTCAATGCACACGAGGCAGAGGCAGGGAAAGAAGAAAGTGAACTGAAAACATCAAAAGATGAACAGGCTGGCGTGTGACAACATGCACTATCAAGATTAGAAATGAAATAAATGGCACTCAATGGTAGCCACCATTCTATGTATTCAATACATGTACGCAGATAGAAGGACTGAATTCTGTATCTAAACGTGTTCATAGCGTTTACTATATTGTTTTAGGTTCAGATATACTTAGCACTTCTATATTTCATGTACATTTTTTGTGTAATATAAAACAACATATAACTTATATTAAATATATTACCAGGAGGTTTGTCACACATTTCCCCACTATAATCGTCGATACATACAGAACAGTGGCCAGTAAATTGATTACACGTTCCATTAAAGCAGAATTCAGAACAGGTGTCGATACACTTTGGTCCGTAGTGTCTTGTATCGCAGCCTGCGAGGATTAAGTAGAGGACAATGTTGGTTGTGTAGTGTGTTGTACAATATGTGTACAGGGGGGATGGCGACGTGAATTAAGTAATAGCAGAGAGAAAGAAGAAGTAATGTTATAGAGTAGTTGGGACGATAGAATGTAGGATGAATAAGAATGGGAGAATATTTATTAATATAAGTCAGTAAACTGAGGAAATTACAAGTGATGGTGGCACGCTTTAAGTCACGCCCAAATAGAGACCAGGTAGGAAGTACCGGTAAATGGAAATAGTTGAAACAGTAGCTCAGTCACGTCACTATGAAGTGTTAAGCAGCAGTTCACTGGATTATGGAATGTATGAATTGTGAAGTGTGTACATAATATGGATACAAAGATTTCCATAAATACAAAGAATCATATTTTATTCGTTGAATTTGTGTGTATGTTGATGGTTCACGTGAGATAGAATATAGAAGGATATATATATATATATATATATATATATATATATATATATATATATATATATATATATAATACATATACATATATGGATACAATATACATAACGACACTTACACATATGTATGTATATTAAAATGTTAGAATGGTACGTATATTTATATATAGAATAATAAACAATTGATGCATTAATATTTGTGAAACTTTATGCAATAAATTATTTGGGATCCCTATCACAAATGAGTGGGAAGCTACAGCGATCAAGGTCGCCAGTTGTGAATTATGTAGATCAGGAACAATAAACCGGTAGACAGAGAAAACAGACAAAAGGTTACAGAAAAATAAAAAGGTGGCATCCACTGACTGGTGATTATGTGACATGCACACACATATTTTCTTGTTCTATGCACAGGAAGTTGACATAAATGACACGGATAAAATATGGGCTAGGAGACAGAAAGACCAAATATATCAGTATACCAATATCGCAAAGAATGGAGTAGTTGATGTTGTAAATATGTCGATCAATGTTCATGTAATGGATAATACAGTTGGTGACTTTTTCGTCACTTCCCCCGTGTAAATCATTTGATGTATCTAATTACTGATAGATTTTCACTGTACCATTTGTTGCGTAGACGTAATAGTAACAATGCACATATAGTCATATGCAGATATATTCTCATGAGGTTTTACTTCCTAAAATGTTTCGCGCGGTCACTTGCTTTATGGAACAGTGAGATTGTACAACTGACATGTTAGTAACGATACTAATTTTATTATCATTATCATCATCATGCACCCTGCCGGTTGGCGTAGGCGATCATGTCCCTCCACAATCTTCTATCTACAGTGCATCGTATCAGTTCTGTTGTTGACTTTTTTCCATGCCATGACACCAAGCTATCCAGTAGTATTTTGGCCTGAGCTATTCTGCTTTTTATTTCTGTGGTGCATCTCCCATCTGATGTTATTATTGTGCCCAAGTATTTGAAACGTTGTACTTGTTTCAGATTTGTCTCGTTTATTTTTATGCTGCATGATGGTGATGATTGTTTCTACGATATGACCATTACTTCTGTTTTATTACTATTCAGACTGAGACTCTTCTTGTTACTTTCTTCTACTATTATGTCTATCATAATTTTATTATGGCCATGACAAATATGGCATTTATGTAGCAAGACATGGAATCGAAAGAGAAGCCCTTGATCCATGGATCTGACAACTTTTCACCGCCGTCCGATAAGCAGACGACAAACAAACCGCCATTTTGTTGACCTACTTAAAAGTGGCGACTCATGAAGGAATAATGAAAACGTACTGAAAGAGGCCAAAGGAAAAAGAGAACTAATTTCCAATATTAGGAAGAAACAATCATCACTTTTTTGGACCTTGAAATGAGAAGCGAACATGTGGAATATTTACATAATTACATCTAGAAAAATTGTGGGTCGAAGATATAGATGAAATCTAAGAGAAAATGGTGACAGATAGCTTTACAGAATACCTTAGCAAATGGTTGAAAACAGAAATGGTGAATAACAGTCGGGATCGACAGTTGGAGAGAGAGATGATCGCCTTTGCCAGCAGGCATGGTACTTGATGATGATGATAATGATGATAATACTGAGTTATGCGTGAATTGTTACGTAATCAGCTTGGAATAAAAAGCTAACATTAAGTTCTTTTTGAAACTCGGAGAAAGTGCGATTGAGACAGTTGATTAGCTGCGACAAGTTGATGGGGATAAGTGTTTTTCTCGTGCATAAATATTCCGGTGATAATCACGATTTGAATGTGGTGTGGAATCGATCACAACAAATAGAATTAGACATGAACGCCCAATATCTGCTCATAATAAAGAACTCATTGGAAAAGTCAGAGAACGGATACAAGAAGATCTTTTGTTTGAGAAGACGATGACAGATGCATTTGGTGTTAACCGGGAGACCATTTGGATAATTTTAGTGGAAGATTGAGGAAAGAAAATAGTTGTTTTCCAGTTCGTACTACATTGATTGTCTGATGACCAAAAACACCAGCGTGCTGAATAAGCAAAAGACATCACTAGAACATGTCGCAAAAATAAACATTTCTTAAAGTTGTTTGTTGCTGAGAATGAAACACGGACGTTCCGCTGTGATCCCAAAACTAAACGACAAAGTGCACAGTGGAAGTCATCATCTCCAAAAGGCAAACCAATTGTTCTTCAAAGTTGAAAGTGAAGACAATGTTGATGTGCTTCTACGACAGCAAAGGAGTTATTCACAAAGAATTTATTCCAGAGAGTCAGAGTGTCGTAGCCAACGTTTAACTGTTTTGACACGCCTAATGAAAGGGATTATTGAGTACGACACGATTATTAAACACCTGGAGATTTGTGTAGCTACTCCATGATAATGCACCTGCTCAGCGGGCGGTAGTTGTATACGATTTTGTGCCCAAAAACAAATGTGTTTTCTAATCCATTTACACTATTCCACAGATTTATCTCCCTTCGAATATTTCTATTCCTAAAATTAAAGTTAGCATTGAAAGTAAACTTCTTTGACGTTACTAATAATATCCAAAAGACAGTAACCTCGACTTTAAGGCCCATACCATCAGGAGAACTACAAGGCGTTACAGTGTTTGTTAGACCGTGCCATTCGCTGTATAAAAGCCAAGGGGTTTACTTCTATTAAACCACAGGATACATCTTCAACTGTTGTTTACTTATTTTTATGAAATTAGTCTCATTACTTATTTTTCTGACCTTGTACAGCCTATGGTAATCACATATATTGAGTTGTGGGCCCATATTGACATTATTTTTTTGTGTGTGATCACAACATTAAGGGTATATAACTGTTAGCATATCCGTTTTTTACCCAAAGCTGTATAAAAAGGGGTTTGGTGCCCCATCCATGTAGCGGGAGATGTGGGTCTAGTATTCCTATAATTTTCTCCATTACGTTTATTGCTGTTATCTTCACTGCGCCACAAGTCAGACAATGTGTTCGATCCTGTGTTTTGCCTAAGGCGTTTGTCCATATAATTCGGATGCTGTGGATCATGCTGCAGATGTATGTCCCAGTAAAGGTCTTTCTGGTCCTGATAATAGTTTAATTTATCTCAGTGGCCCCACAATATCATCTTTACAATTCTCTCATGGTCAGTCTTATTATTTATTTATTTAAAAAAAAGTAAAGAGCCCCGTCACGCCAAGTGGCGTATAGGGAATAAGGTGTTAGTGACCATACATTTTACAGACCTTCGGCGCATATTTTTGGGGTAATGTGGTCGGTATTACGCCCGTGCCGCTTTACTTTCTCACAAAAAATATCCGGTACCCATTTAAGGCTGGGTGAACCCGGAAGCCGTCGGTTGGGATCGAACCCTACCTCTTGACCTTGGTTGTCCAGTTCACTAACCACTGAGCTATCGCGGCACCATATTTATTTGTGTATGCACTCCCTTATACATGGCGGTATATTGAGAAATGATTTACCTATCTCCAATTTATTAATATGGCATTGGACTGTGCCTTTCCAGCCGTAGCCGGCCGTAGACCAAGATACTCCTTCTCTCACGTGAATTCCCGTTCTAGCAGTTTTCTTTTAACGATATTTTATCAAATCTCGCCATTTGTCCCTGTTCTGTGCAAGCAGCTCTATCTCATTGAGGGAGCCGATTCCTGCTCCTCTTGCCTCTCTGATCAATGTTCTTCTCAGTGTCTCTCTGGGTCGGCTTCTTTCCCTCTTACCTGTTGTTTCCCACGTGAGGGCTTGCTTTGCTATTCGGTTATTATCTCTTCTCATCACATGTCCATCATATGACCATCGTCTTTTCTTTATTACTGAAGATATTAGTGGTTGATTGGCGATTTCTCTAATTTCCTCATTTGTTTTGAATTCGTTCCACGCTATATCAAGTATTTTCATGAGGCATTTATTTTCGAATGCGTTCAACTTTGTTTCTATGTCTCTTGTTGTTTTCCAGCTTTCACACGTATACATAAGTGTTGATAGTACATTTGATTTGAATAGTCTAAGTTTTGTGTTTGTGCTGAAGAGTTTTGTTTTCCACAACTTTTCAAGGCTTCTGAAAGACATTGCTGCTTTAGCTATTCTGATTGTAATGTCTTTGCTTGCATCCCCTTCTCGATCAACGTGACTTCCAAGATAGATAAAGTGATCGATCTCTTCTACTGGTTTGTTTTCCATGTATATTTTGTCGTCTGCTGGAATTAAGCTTTTCATGACTTTTTCTTTTTATGATTGATCTCAAGCCCAATTTTGCTGGCTATTGATGATAGTTCATTTGTGTATTCCTGCATCGTCTTGATCAATATGGTATTACTGATTCGTTATTATTTTCCGTTATTTTGTTCTAAGGCCGGATGCCATTAAAAAAAACTTTTCTTCACGATCTGCCATCTGCTTACAGTATGTTATACATGTTCATCTTCATTTTCTCTTTTATCAATGTTTTCTTTCAAATGATATTCACTTACGCTCTTTACTTCCACAACAGAACTATTTTTGTCCAATTGACCTTGCGATGTTCTACCTGATGGTATTGTAAATGCGTTTCTTTTTCCCTTCCTATCTATCGCTTTTAAATTTGACTCTCAGTTTGATCTTTGCATGTTTATTATCTGAGTTTGTATCCGCCCCTGTGTCTGTTCTAAGTTTTATGTTATTATTTTTAATCTAATTTTAAGCTCGTCTATTTATTATAAATACAGTATTCTGTGTAATTTCTCTAACTTAGTTTCCTTTAATTATGTTATAATAGTGTTTCTTCTTACATTCACAATCACATCACTTATTTCACTGTCATGATGTGCTTGTTGTTTTCTAATCTTCTACAAAAGCTGGTTAGATATGTTAAAATATTTTTTCTAATCCTCGCGTGCTTGTCCTAGGAATCTATTTAAAATTCATTAATTTAGAGATGTTGAGGAAATGACACATTTTCAATGTTATCAGCTGAATAAAAGTGTGTTCTATCCACATGAATTGTATTTCAAAAGTGTGGCGTAATTCTATATTTAAACGTCTCCATATAGATGTCAAATGTTTTGGCTCAGAGCTACTTATCACTTTCTATATTTTAAGTAGACTGTGTTAAATATACTACCACGCATAATTCATGTTAAATACATTACCATAACTTTCACACATTTGTCCACTACGACCATTGATACATGCAAGACAGTGGCCAGTCAATTGATCACATGTTCTGTCTACGCAGAAAGCAGAACAGGTGGAATCACAATGTGGTCCAAAGTAATTTTCATTGCAGACTGGAAGTTTTAAATGAGGAGATAGGAAGTGAGTGTTGGCTGTGAGGAGTGTTGGAAACATGTCTGCGGGTGTGATGGTGACGTGAATTAGTAGCGGAGCAAAGGCAGCAGTTGAAGCAGTAGCGCTAGAAGAGGAGGAGAAACAAGTGAAAAAAGGAAAGATTTGTGGAAGAATGTTGTCAACATTGACCATAGCTAAGAGCATTGATATTTTGTGATATGTGTGTATGTTTGCAGGAGTGTGTGCATAAGAACTAACAAAAACGTCCATGTATGGAGCGCTGATATATTAAGTTGACAACACAAACAGTTTTCCCACTAAACAGTTTTGCTGGCCATGACGCAACAACACTCTCTTATACATTGGCACGTCTATTTGCTGATAGTCGGCGTTCATTATGTTTCCTTGTGTGTTCTGATATGTTGCTTTGTCTGCTTGATTACACGTTCTTATGTCCCACCGTGTTGTCAAGGTTGCTGAAAATGTTGGGGGAGGGGGGTGTAGGGTTGAAAATCCGCATTACAAGGTCATTGTCAGAGTATACGCTTTCGTATGTTCTTCAATATCATTATTTTTAATCTGTCTTGAAGGGGGAGCATAAGCGCCTGCGACCTGCGGTCGCAATAGCAGGGCCGGCGCACCATCAGCTGGCCAAGACCTAGCAGTTATACCTCCTCGTGGTCTCCCTCGATAACAGTCTGCGTCAAAACTGACTGGCTAACAGAAGCTAGGATCGACGTGTTCCCTGTAGTGGTGGCTGATACTGATAGAGGACCCAGTATTGCAGTACCTCTGGGCGGGACTATAGCTTGTTTCATAACTCGTGCCCAACTTTTAAAATCGATTGCTTTTTAACCGCTTGTTGTAAGTTGTTCAAAATTTGCATGTAAAGTTATAATGATTAGAACCCAACAAGGAATTAATTTCATTTAAAAAAAAACATTTGGTTATTATTGTTGCTTATTTGATTTATATAAATTTATAACGACCCATTGATGTAGTCAAAACTTAATGTTTACAGTATTTTAAGTTAAAAATAGCGAGTAAAAATCCATACACGGTAAAATTGACGTGTTTGCACGCTTTCGCCGTGGTTTTTTTGACACAATTAGACACTTGAGAAATTGTGTTTTTCATTTCCGTTCATTCAGAGGTGTAGACGTGAAATTCGCAATATGTTGCGTATGAATGAAACTGTTACAATAAGAAAATTAAAAGTTTCGCTGAAAAAGAACAACAGTACTGAAATATCAAAGTCTACATTATGGAGGAATGTGAGAGCTGCAGGCTTTACATTCAGAAAGTATTCCAATGGACGAAACATCATCTGTGAGAGGCCACATATAGTAGTCATGAGAAGCAAGTACTTACGTGAAGTAAAAGAGGTGCGCAAGCAAGGTTGTGATATTGTGTACTTGGATGAAACATGGATCAATGCTCACCACACTAACCAAAGGAAATGGCAGTCATCAGATGGAAAGATTAAGAGATTAATACCTAGCAGCAAAGGACAGCGCTTGATAATTGCTCATGCAGGTAGTCGACAACATGGACTAATACAGAATGCAGAGCTCATTTTTCTTTCAAAATCCATAGACAATCGGGATTATCACTCTGAGATGAATGGTCACATATTTCGACATTGGATTGAAAATTTTGTTCTCCCATCACTAGATCGACCATCTTGCCTAATAATGGACAATGCAGCGTACCACAACATTGTTGCACTTGAAGATAAAGTCCCGACGTCATCCAGTACAAAAGATGCTATTAAGATATGGCTCACAAAGGAGCACATACAATTTAATAACATGTACTTAAAACCTGAATTACTATCTCTAGTAAAGCAAAAACAAAGGACAACGATTTTTCAAATAGATAAGATTATCCAAGAGCACGGTCATATAAGTTTGAGGCTGCCACCTTACCATGCTCATTTAAATCCAATAGAACTAATCTGGGCAAAATTAAAAGGACAAGTGGCAGATGAAAATACAACATTCAAAATATGCGATGTAAAGACTCTTGCTAATCTCGCTTTATTAAATATCTATCTATCTATCTATTGTCCTTTCGAGCCGAAGACGGCACATAGGGCAGAACCACAATCTCAAAAACAGAAACCCTGCGTGCCAGAATGGCACATATTGCAGAGATCACCGCTGCTAAAAACTATGGTTCTGTTTCCATAACAATGCTTTTTACAATGACAGCTTGTCGAGCCATCGATCAACCTTCTTAGTCGCCTCTTACGACATGCCTGGAAGGTCACAGTGTCACTATTCTTTACTTCCCATATAATGAGGCCCCGGTAACACACGGGAACCTCTACACATACACACACTAAAAAATAAATTAAATATAGACAAAGATTATTGGGCTGAATGTGAAGACCACGTCTTAAAACAGGAAGAGGAATATTGGAAAAATGATGGTTTGTAGAATGTTCAACCCCAAACAGTTATTAATCTTTTAGACTCGTCTGATTCAGAATGAAAGTATATAGCCCCCACAATGTTGGCCCCTATATTACCTTAAATTATTTCAACAAACGGTCCTTTTCATGGCCACACAACTATGAAAATTGGACATACAGGTATACCTTGATATTATCGTCCGTCCTCGAACTGAGAAGGCAATAATTCTCCTGGTATTTCCCATTACGGCCACGCCTTTACCTAGTGAAAATTAATAATAGACCAGCAACTACGGTAATTTCTATTATTTAAAGGTTCACAATTTACAATTTTGACAAACATCAAAGAAATTCGCCGCTTTAAGAAAACAGCAGCTGCAAGATATTTGTTAAATATACATTTAAAGGGTCTTTTGCATTCTAATAACATTTGGACAATTTCAACAGTTTTTAACAAACGGTTACTGAACAATAGCGTTTTGAAGTTGGGCAAGTGATTTGAAACGAGCTATAGTAGTTTCCCAGCATAGCCTGGGACAGACGACCTCCAACCTCCAGTAAGAGCCGGGAATGTCAAGAAAGCCATTACGACCCGCCACATTCTATGAGTCAAAGGGCAAACATGCTCGTATCAACTCGTGGCAATCCATCATCAACAACAATCTGTTTTGAAACATTGAGTGCTCAATTTGGATTCCATTTCTTATGTAGTTGTCTTTTTTGAGGCATACTTTATATATGTTACTCTTTTTTCAATATATTGGTATTTATATTCTATTCCAATAAAATTGTCAGCGAACTTCACTTATCGTCCGTGTCGTGAATTATAATGCCTTTATGTCTAATGGTGTTTTTTATCAGCTACTACTAATTTTAACACATGTTAGTATGTGCATGCAGATTTAAAGAAACTTACAATATATTATTGTTTGCGTCTCTTCATTCGATGACTATATATATATAAATATGATATATTAAAATCTTCTCTTAATATTTTAGGCATATCAGAGACAAGAAGGAAAAAATGTGGGTATATACAGGACGAAAGATATACATTTATATATTCAGGCAACACAAAAGAACATCAAAGAATTGTATGATATATACGAAAATATAGAAGTACCAACTGGACATGCAATGATAGGACTATACTACTCAAAATGAAAGCAAAACAATTCGACATTTCAATAATACAGACATACAGATAAATATAGGCATACTATGACGATCTCAATAAAATATGAAAAAAAAGTGAAACCTTAGGACGTCTTGATTGTAATGGGTGAAAAGAATGCTAAAGTAATAAATAAAATAATATAATATCACTGTAAAAAATAATGTGTTAGGAAAAATAAATGAAAGAGGTGAATGATTAATACAATTTGCGAAGAAAACATACTGATATATAACACCTACTTTCACCAAGAGAAAAGGAAAAAAATGACCATGGAAAAGCACCGGAGATAAGAAAGAAATCAAATAGACTACATAATTATAAAAGATAGGTTCAGTTACAACGTCAAAAAAAGCCAAAACCAATTCAGGAGCAGATATTAACTCAGATCACAATCCTGTAATGATTAAAATGAAAGTCAACATAAAGAGAAACAAACAAAGGACTACATCATCAACAACACCACTAGACATAACAACTTTAAATAAAAAAGGATGTTAAAAATATTTATTTAATAAAAGTAAAGAACACATATCAGAATCTACTGGAATAAGGGCAGAAAGTGCAGAAGACAAAAACCTGAACAAAAAGTTGCAACTAAATGAGAATGCATAAAGAAAAGCAAACAAGAGGCTTGCGACATCTTACCAAAAAAAGAAAAAGAACAAAAAATAAAATTAGATAACTTGACAAAAAATTGGAAGAAGACAAGCGAAGAACAATCATCATCATGTGCCATACCGGTTGGCGAAGGCGATCATGTCCCTCCACAATCTTCTATCCACAGTTCATTGTATCAGTTCTGTTGTTGACTGTTTTCCATGCCATGACACCAAGCTATCCAGTATTTTCTCTCTTTGTCGTCCGCGATCTATCTTTCCTTTTATTTTGCCAGTTGTAACCAAGTATTCCAACTTTCCTCTTCTCATGATGTGCCCAAAAAAAGTTGATTGCTTCTTTCTGATGTTTTTTAAGAGCTCCCTTTTTGTGTTGGCCTCTTTAAGAACTTCCTCATTGGTCTTTTTAGCTGTCCAGGGAACTTTCAACATTCTTCTGACAAATCCCTCATTTGAAGAACAATACCCAATGCAAAAAAATAGATAATGAAATACACAAAATGTGCAAAAGGCAAAAAAGCCTGTCGCAGCCAAAGATGTATAGAAATATAAACTATGGAAATTAAACAAGATATAAGAGGGATGGATACAGAAACAAAGAAAATGACTACTAAATATAAAAAAAAGCCACTGAAGGTGGATGTATTGGAAACTAAAAACGAGAAATGTCAATGGACAACAAAGAGGTAATATTTAGATGGCAGGAGTATATAACAGAATTATTTCATGACGAAAAGTAAACAATTATAAAATGTACATCGGACTATATCATCTTAAAATGACAATTGGAAAAAGCTTTACAAACAATTAAGTGTTAAAGGTACTAAAAGATTTAGGCTTTGAAGTGAACACAGACATTTGCATCGACATTTACCATGCAGGATATGTACCAAATGAACTGAACACATCCATTGAACTTTCATTGCATTGTTTAAACAGAATGGTGCAGTTCAATTCAATGACTTTATGACAATAAGCCCAATGAGATATGAAACATAAATCTTGCAAAAGTTATTTTTAAAAATACTTTTTTTCAGAATGAAAATAATATTTAATATGAGAATAACAACATCTTCGAATTAGGATAAACAGTGGGGCAAAAGAAGAAATATACTGCATGAGAACAGTAATCGAAAAATACGCAGAAGTAAACAAACTATATATCTGCTTCATAGACTACAGCAAAGCTTTTAAGGAGTAAGACAGAATGCATCCTATCACCAAGCTTGTTCAATCTATCATCATCATCAAGTACCGGGCCTGCAGGATAGGTGATCATGTCTCTCCACAACTTTCGATCTCTACAGTTATTTATCTTTTATGTTCTTGACCTTCTGCCAAGTCATTCTCTAAAGTTGTCTGGTATCTTTTCTCTTTGCTTCCCTCTATCCCCTCGTCCCTCACTTTCCCAGTTGTTACAATACATTCCATCTGTTCTCTTCTCATTACGTGGCCAAAAAAAGGATGATATAGATTAGTGTTCCATCTATAGACTAAGCAAATCTTCAAACAAGCTTAACAGACATGGCTGGCCTAAACATTAATGGAAATATAATCAATAGCCAGGTTATGCTGATGGTAAATTATTACTAGCAGCAAATCCTAAAGATCTACAACAATTACTTAATGAAATAAACATGAAATGCAAAAAATATGGATTAAATACAAATATCAAAAAGACTAAATCTGGGATCTTAAACAAAGATAATACTCAAAACCTACAAGTGGATATCGAAGTTCAAGGAATAGACATGGAGACAGTTCAGTTCAGAGCTACAACTACCGTAGACATACTATAAAATAAGTTAGTGATCGAAATGGTAGAATATAAATAAACAGAAGAATAGAATTGACAAAAGGCAATTTTATTACCATGAAAAATAATCAAAACAAAATCCAATCAAAACAAATAACACCAAGGCTAAAATTAAGTATACTTAAAACTAAGTAGTAAAATGTTATATCTTCTCAACATTCCTGTATGGTGCGGAAATATGGACACTAGACAAGAAAACAGAACTTGAAATTGAAGTCTTTCAACTGTGAATTTATATAAGAATAGAGAGAACTGTATGGAAAGAAAAGAAACCAAACGATGAAGTCTTAAAACAACTAACAAAGAAAATGAAACTACTAAACACTATTCAATCAAAACACATGCGAATTGTGGGGTATGTTAAAAGGTACGGCAGCCTACTAAAAGTACTTTTGGAAGAGAAAATACAAGGTAAAGGAGGCAGAACCAGACAAAGTCTAATATGGATAAGTAACATCAAAAGATGTCAACCTATGACAACCTGCACCATCAAAGCAAGCGACAGAGGGCAGTGGTTCTCCATGGTAGTCACCCTTCAATATGGAGACGGCCCTCAATGATGATGATGATTATGTTAATATCATAATCATGTGCCATACCGGTTGTCGTAGGCGATCATGTCCTTCCACAACCTTCTATCTACAGTGCTTCGTAAAAGTTCTGTTGTTGACTGTTTTCCATGCCATGGCACCAAGCTATCCAGTATTTTCTCTCTTTGTCGTCCTCGATCTCTTTCCTTCTATTTTGCCAGTTGTACCCAAGTATTCCAACTTTACTCTTCTCATGATGTACCCGAAAAATATTGATTGTTTGTTTCTAATGTTTTTTTAGGAGCTGCCTTTTTGTGTTGGCCTCTTTGAGAATTTCTTCATTGGTCTTTTTATCTGTCTATTGAAAATTCTACATTCTTCTGAGAAATCCCATATATGTGGGCTCTAATTGCCTTTTTATTTGTTTGTCTACTGTCCATGATTCGCTTCCATAGGACAAAATAGGTTCTATACAGCTCCGAAGAAATCTCTTTTTCACTTCTTTTGACATAAATTTGTTGCATACGATATTTTTTATTTTGAGAAATACTATTTTGGCCTGCGTTATTCTGCTTTTTCTTTCTGTGGTGCATCTTCCATCTAATGTTATTATTGTGCCCAAGTATTTGACGCGTTGCACTTATTTCAGATTTGTCCTGTTTTTTTTATGCTGCATGATAGTGATAATTGTTTCTATATCACCATTGCTTCTGTTTTCTGACTATTCAGACTGACAACCTTTTTTTGTTGCTTTCTTTTACTATTATGTCTATCATTTCTTGTAGTTCATTCTCTGTCTCTAATATTAAGACCGTGTCATCCCCATATCGCAAATAATTTATGTTGTGGCCGTTGACTTCAATTCTTTTTTTGCCTATTATTAATCTCATAATATGTTCTCTGTAAAGTGAAAACAAATCCGGCGACAGAGCACAGCCTTGTCTGACTCCTTGTTTTATATATTGGAACTGTCCTGTTTTGTTGCTAATTCGTACAGCTGTTGTTTGTTTCCAGTACATATTTTTGATGATTCACAGAAAATTGCCATCAATGTTTAATTTCTCCAGTATATTGATTATTTCCGCATACTTTACTTTGTGAAATGCTTTTGTGTAGTATATAGAACACATATATAGATCTTTCTTTACCACTAAAGCTCTTTCTATCAATGTTCTTAAGATGTATATTGCATTATTGGTGCCCTTTCCGTCAACAAATCCACATTTTTACTCACTAATTTATGGTTTTAATTTGTTCCTTACACGTCTCATCATGATTTTTAGTAATATTTTCGTCACATGGCTCATGACACTAATAGTGCGATGGTCTTCACAATCAGTGGCGCCTGACTTCTTCGGTATGTCTACAATGATAGATTTTAGTAGATCTTCTGGTGTGTCCAGTGTTATAATTGTCATTGAGAAGTTTTGTTATGACTTGTACTCCCAGCTCTCATAATGAATTTATATCTACGATTGTTATATTGTCGGGACCTGAAGCTTTGCCTCTTTTCATTGGTGGACCTGTGTCTTTGCTTTGTTTAAATTGTTTAGTTCTTTTCTTTCATAATCATATTGTTGATTGATATATTCTGTCCATCGTTCCATTATCTTCTCCTGTTCTATAATTATATTTCCTTCCTTTAATTTCACACATCCTGAAACGTTAACTTTTTTCTTCCTGTTATTTCATTTAACTGATTGTGCATACATTTTGAGTCTTTCTTTTGTCGTTTTTCCCTTTCTCACGTTTCTGCTTTAACCATCCTTCCTTTATTTCTCTGCATTTGTTTTGGATCTCTTTGTGAAATTTTGTGTGTGTCCGTTCTTCTTTCTTATGTTTTCGTCTTTCGTCAGTTAGTTCTAATATCATCCATTTCTTTTTGTTGATTCTTTTAGTCACTGATGTTACTTCTTTTGATGTTTGCCGAATCGATTGTTTGAACATTTCCCGCTGCTGCTCGATGTCCTATATTTTCTAAATAGCATTATACTAAAGGGAGGTCAAAAAGTAATGCACACCAATTTTTTTCTCGGCTAATAATAAAGATAGGAATATGAAATTTTGCACACTTGGAATATGACATGTTCCAATTATGTGCACCAAATTGCACAGCATTCTGATAAATATTACGCAATCTATGAACCGTTAAAATGGAGCTTGTCAACAATGTCCGTTACAAACAGCGAATTGTCATAGAATTTGTGGTTGCGGAAAAAGAAACAGTGGCAAACATTCATAAACGACTGTGTGCAGTGTACAAATGTTCTGCAGTCGATAGGAGCACAGTTAGTCGCTGGGTTCAGAGAATTAAAGCTGCAGAAAGTGTACGAGTGGAGCTGCATGATTTACCGCGTTCTGGACGTGTTGCCTCGACCACCAGCACAGACATGTTAAACCGGGCTGATGCCATTATTCGTAAGGATAGGCGTATCACTAGTCAGCAATTGGCATTGCAGCTTACAGTCAGCAAGGGAAGTGCAATCGCAAGTTTTAAAACTCTCGGATATTCAAAGATTTGCGCTCGATGGGTTCCTCGGTGCCTAACAAATGATCACAGAGTTCAAAGGAAAACATTCTGTTCTGAATTGTTGGAGCGTTTCGGTGTTGAAGGAGAAATGTTTTTGTCAAAAATTGTTACCGGTGACGAAACGTGGGCACATTATTATGAGCCTGAAGCAAAAATGCAGTCAATGGAATGGCATCATCCGCAGTCACCAAAAAGAAAAAAATTCAAAACATCTCCATCAGCCGGAAAGGTGATGATCACTGTCTTCTGGGACATTGATGGTGTGATTCTTGTTGATGTAATGACAAGAGGTGAGACAATCAACTCGACAGCTTACATCAATACACTGACAAAACTCAAAAATCGGTTCCACAGAGTTCGGCCTAATAAGCCATGTGCAGATTTGTTGCTTCAACATGACAATGCACGCCCTCACACAAGTCTGGTAACACGGGAAGCAATCAACAAATTTGGTTGGACTGTACTGCCCCATCCTCCTTACAGCCCTGATCTGGCTCCCTCAGATTTCCATCTGTTTGGACCACTCAAAAAATTCCCGCGTGGGACACACTTTGACAATGATGAGGATGTGATCCGTGCAGTTAAAAAATGGCTACGCGAGCAGGACAAAACTTGGTACAAACGAGGCATTCATGACCTAGTTTCGCGTTGGCGTAAGGCAATACGCTTGGACGGAGATTATGTTGAAAAATAGGTAGTGTAAAGGGGATGTTCAGCTACAATCTGTGAAAATTTCACACATTTTGCCCGAATAGTTTCCGAGAAAAAAATTGGTGTGCATTACTTTTTGACCTCCCTACGTATATATTTTGTACTATAGTACTATACTTATCACTCATCTGTCTATACACTCTAAGCATATCTAGTTCTAATTTTATATTTCTTGGGGATGTATGTGTCTTCCGCAGTTTTTATTCTTACATGGTCACTATTGCAATCTGCTCCTGGTCTTGTTTTAACCGATATTAGCCCATCCTGAAACTTCTCTGTACCAGTATACAATCAATTTAATTATGTACTATTTTGTCTGGGCTTTGCCAATCCATATTCGCATAGGGTGTTGTTTAAACCAGCTGTTACCTATGATCATTTCATGTGTCTTTGCCCAATCTATCAATCTATCCCCTCTGTCATTCGTATCTCCAAGGCCATGTCCCCCAGTCACATTTTGCAGTTTAACTGTTCTTACCTTTGCAGTAAAAGCCGTTAATTTAATAATTGAACCGCGATAGCTCAGTGGTTAGTGAACTGGACTATAAAGGACAATAGGTAGGGTTCGATCCCAACCGACGGCTCCGTGTTCACCCAGCCTTAAATGGGTACCGGCTATTTTCTGGGAAAGTAGAGCGACACGGCGTAATACCGACCACATACCCCATAAATCATGTGCTGTAGGTCAGTAAAATGTATGATCACTAACGCATTTCAACTGTCCCTTTGTAATAATCCTGCTCCTGTTCATCTCATTTCACATAGTCCCAAGATGTTCAATTTCATTCTCGTGTGCGACTCAGGATTTTTATTTCACCCCCGATAGAAATAATCTTTTTGTCTACCGCGGGCTTCGAACACTGTACGTTAGCTTTTCAGCCAGCGGAACAGTGGTTTTAACCGCACGGCCACGCGCACCTCATCCTGTTGTTAGTGTCTCTCTATTTATGATCTTGCATACAGTAGCTTGATGACGATCGGGTGTCACCTGTAGCACATAACGCTCCCTACCGGATGAAGTGGCTGTGGAGTCCCCATAACGTCGTTATGTTATTCTCAGTGGAATATATTTATTTTTTTTTTAACCTCGCCTCATTTATCTGAAAACAAAATGGCTCGTCGGAACACTTTGAATACACAATGCACAAGCTTTTTGTGTTACGTCATTCAAAGTTGATTGTATTATTGTTTCTTTCAGTCGAACGAGCACGTCTTGTTATTGTATCATCTAAGCTTTCGTTTCATTATGGTGGTTTGAAACGCACCTTATCGATTTTACCCTGTCTATAGAGTCAATTCGGTACTTCTTTGTCGTTACAGAAAATCCTCCAAATATTGGGTGTCCATTTGCACAAAGAAATGTATTGTAATACCTGAGTGTTGTTGTTCACAATTATATAAAGAGCTAAACATGAATAGAATTAAGATATACAATATACTGGACTGTTGTACACATTCTAAAAGTAATATTCAAAAGCAATAAACATTGAGCAGTAAGACAATAGTGCAACTGTTTCATTTATTTAATGTACAAGTCTTGCGTGTCTTGATTGTTACATTTTAGGAAAAGAGATATCTTTGAACCGCTAAAAGTTAGATAAGGTTTTAATTTTCAGGAGTTTAATATTTAAAAAAAAAATATTTTTTGAAAAGTATGTACGAGTGAGATACAAAATAATTTTTAAAAAAATTAAATTACTGATTGAAAAAAATAATGAAAGAATAATTGAAGGGAAGAAAAAAAATAGAGAAGTAGATAAGGAACAAAGACGAAGCAAATTAAACATTTAAGGAATAAGCGGTTGGAAAGAGATGTAGAAAAATTAAAGTGATTAAGGAAATAATAAAAGGCGAAGGAAGGTACGAGCGAACGACGGAAAGAAGACAGGAAGGATATTGGTAATAACTTATGATAGTTGCTACAACCTTTCTGTTTATTGCGTACGACACAAAAGTCATTTAATGTGAAAGATCTCGAGACAGCAAACTCTAAGCTGTCCAGTAAGAAGTTACTACATAGGTTTCCATTCTCTTTGCTATCTATAAAATAGAGACCCATTAATACAATGTCTGACTGATATCTTCAGTCTTGAATGCGACATTGATTCTAATGAAAACATACTCCCTACTTTGGTCAGTCTGTACAGTCGTTTAAACAATCGCAAATAACTCCACTAAAACATTACAGATTCTCACCCGTGTTCATCGGTGAGAAGATACTATAGTTTGTTAAGAAATTCTTGCGGACACTCAACATCAAATTTCTCGGAGTCTGTTGTGATGTTGTGAAAATGTATATAAACTCTTACCTTCTCCCCGACCTTAATACAATAGTGTTATCTATTATAAAACTGATCTAGTGGAATGATTTGTTATTGTATATAATGTATGTTTTAAAAAAGACACACAAGAAGCTTTAATGACAAACTTAAATATTGTTTACAGTCAATCAAGTGCAAACTTTCAAATTTTAAGTGAAAAATCAAGCATGGAAAACTTCAAAATTCTCAGGATTTTCTTGCTGAACGTCGCAAGTGACTTTACAGCACTGCTGGTGTCGTTAATATCACAGCTTCCAAAAATCAGACAATTGAACATATAACGGACTGGGTGTAGATTCCGTCATCCTGTAGGACTTTGAAATTGAAAATCAACCGTCAATAAAAGAAGAAAACGAAAAATGAATGGCTCTGATAAAGATTATATTTGACTTATGATCTTGAAAATGTTTTAGAAAAATTAACTTTGCTACTATCTGCAAATTAAAGGTTACATTAGAGACGGAATGCACTATTAAAGCTTCAAAAATGACTTTATTGGAAGTTGTAACTGGCGCTGGTTTCACTTTTCGAAAATATGCAGGCGGCATGAACATTGTTTGTAAAGAGCCACGATTGATTATTTCATGGAGTAAATACTGTAGAGAATGGATACATTCTCTGGGTTGGAATGGAGACACTATCCAGTAAACCCTGAGATAGACCGTCAATCTTGGTAATGGACAATCATAATGTTGTAGAGTGGCAATGCACAGTTCCTAATTCATGAAGAACAAAATATCAAATTACGACATTATATCATGAGAAAATATTGCCTTACACGACAACCGTTGAAATCAGAGCTGTTGCAGTTTATTGAACAGAAGCTGCCTAAAACGTTTTCTGATGGACAAAATAATTATAGAGCATTGCCACACATCTTTTCAACTCGCACATTATTCGCAAATTAATTCCCTAGAACTTGGCTGAGGCAAATTAAGTGCTAGGATAGAACACATGGTACGTGACGCCGTCATACAGAGAGACATGGACCACTAGAAGAAATGTGAAGTGTACCCCGGGAAGAATACAAGCATTAGCAGCGAGATAGTTTCCATTTTCTCCACCTGGGAACATTTGTAAACCTCCTAGATTCGTCAGATTGTGAATGTATCAGGCTCTAGCAAATATCCTTCAATAATACCACCACTAAGTATCATAAAATATCTTTGTGGAAAAGCTAGCACTTTCATTGGACTTTCATATGCTTCCTAGTGCAACAAATGCTCCACTTGCTTTTGATATCCTTATTTTGGTATCATTTTCTGTTCCTCCCATTTTGTCTATATTACTGCCCAGATATATGTAAGATTGTACGTCTAGTAGAGGTATTTCTCCTATTTTTATTTGGTTATTTCCAACTGCATTAATTCTCATAACTTTGGTCTTAATTCTATTTATTTTCAGCGCCATCTGTTGTGATCTTTCATCACGTATGCTCATTTTATATTGCATCTGTTGATGGTTGTGTGATAGGAGTGATATGTCATCAGTAAAGTCTAAATCATCGAGTTACTTGGTCAGTGACAACTGGATTCCATTTCTGTTGTTTTGAATTATTTTTTTATAATCCAATCTTTGGCCAGTAGAAAGAGAAATGGAGATAGAAGACATCCCTCCTTACTCTTGTTCTTATTTCAAATGCTTCTGTAAGCTGCCCTTCATGCACCACACTACATTTCATTCCTTGCATAAATTGTTCTTATTAGGTTAATAAACTTTATGAGGATTCCGTAATGACTCAGCAACTTCAATAGCATTGCTCTGTCTAAACTATCAAATGCCTTTTCGTAGTCTATGAATCGATTATAAATAGGGACTGTAATTCTAAAATTTGTTAAAATATTATAAGTAGGGTAGTTATTTGATCAGCACATTATTTGCTCTTTATAAAACCTGCTTGTTCATCTCAAAAATCTTTTTCTATGGCCTCTTTCAGTCTCTCCAGAATGATTCTGCTAAACATTTTTTCTGGCACTGATAGTAGCATAATTCTCCTATAATTTGTAGACTCGTGTAATCTTCCTTAGGTATGTTTCTTCCCTCTTCTAAATTTGATCTAACAACTTATGTAAATCTTGGTAGAGGTGTTAATATCTGCTTTGATGGCTTTTGAAGGAATTCCATCTGGTCCTGTTGTTTTACCATTTTTTTAAATAGCTGGATGCCTTTCATTATTTCTTCCTTGCTTCGTTTTCCACAGTTAACGTGTAACTCTTCTTCTGCTGGTACTATATCTGGAGGGTTATTTGAGCCGGGTGTGTTCAAAAGTTCTTCAAAGTGCTCTTTTCATCTCTCCATTTGTTCCCTGATATTACTAAGCAGTTTTCCAATCTTATTTTAATAAAGGCATTGATCTGTTTTTATTTTCCACTTACCTCCTGTGTGCTGTTGTACAGTTCTTTCATATTCTCTTTATTTGCTGCTTCTTCTGCCTCTTTAGCTAGTTCATATATATATATTTCCTCTTATCCCTTTTAATGCATCTTCTTACTTCTTTGTTCACCTCTGTGTAAGCTTTCTGTGTCTTGGTTTTATTGCTTCTCCTTTTGCTTTTATTTATGTCTGCTTTCTTATTCTTTCTTTCTTTAGATTTAACCAGGGTATCTGCTGTCATCCATGCTTTATTCTGAAGTTCCCTTTTCCTCAGCGTTTCTTCGTATGTCTCTTTCCATATATCCTTTACCTGTTTCCAATAATCTTCTATATTTATTGTATTGTCTAATTGTTAGGGAACTTATTTTTTATTGCGACCAACTATATTCAGTGCAGATATCATCGGCATCGAGTCACCGTTAGAATGCGATGAGTTATTTTTTAAAAATCTAATGTTTTTTGCACACTGTTTTATTAAACAATCCATATAAGAACTAATCTTATTATGCTTAATCCTTTTGCGTTTCAACTGTATCATTACACATTCTTCAGGTTGAGGAAAATCTAAAACTTCACGAAAACATTTACAGCAATATAATTGGTATTAGTTTCTCAGAAAATTGATGTGATTTGTAGGCATAGTTTTGTTAAAGAACTATAGCTCTCCTCAACCACATATATGAGTATGGTAAACAGCAGAAATAACATTCGGTTGAACAAGTCCAGAAGTAAGAAGGAAAAAAGGAAGGGAAAGAGGGAGAGGTGACGGATGGAGGGAGGGAAGAGAGTAGGCAGTCAGAAAGAAAGAAAAAAAATAATAGATTAGCTAAAACTAAAGGGATCAAGAACGACTAAAAAGATATTAGAAAAGTAAGGTAAATTGTAGCAATATTGTCTTTGTGGATGTCATCATCATCAAGTACCGTGCCTGCTGGCGTTGTTGATCATGACTCTCCACAACTTTCGATCACTCAATTATTTATCATTTCTGTTGTTGACCTTCTGCCAAGCCATTCTCTACAACTGTCTGGTATCTTTTCTCTTTGCTTCCCTCTATCTAGTCGTCGATTTTTTCAGTTGCCACAATATACCAGCTGTTCCTTTCTAATTACATGGCCAATAAAATGATGATTATTTCTTCCTTATATTGGAAACCAGCTCTCTTTTTGCATTGGCCTCTTTCAGAATGTTTTTATTACTCTTCTTAGCTGTCCATGGTATTCTCAATATTCTTCTGTAAAACCACATTTCTACAGCCTCCAGTGATCTTCTTATCTGTTGCCCTATTGTCCATGATTCACATACGTATGTCAAGACTGGCTCTACATAATATTTAAGAACTATTTTTCTTGTTTCTATTGCTAAAAATGGATTGCACAGTATCTTCCACTTTTTGGAAAACTGCTTTTGCCTGAGCTATTCTGCATCCCAAATCTGTTGTGCATCTACCATCTGAGGTTAACAACGTTCCCAGATATTTAAATGCATTTATCTGTTCTAATATTGTTCCATTTGTCTTTATTATGCACTGCGGTGATGCCCTTTCTTTGTTGTTACCATTACTTCTGTCCTTTTCCTATTAAGGCTGGGTCCTTTATATTTACTTTCACTCACTATAATGTCTAACATATCTTGTAACTCATTCCCACTCTCTTGTAACTCATTTTCACTCTTAGCGATTAAGTCTTTATCATCAGCATACCTTAGATTATTTATATTATGGCTTCCGATTGTTATTCCAGGCATGTCCTTTAGGTATCTTACAAAAATAATCCCACTAAACATATTAAACAAATCTGGTGACACCATACAACCTTGCCTAACACGCTGTTTTATTTGTTGAAACATTCCCAATTGGTTTCTAGTTCTTATGGCCGCTGTTTGTAGTCAGTATATATTCTTAATTATTCTTAGATTTTTGCTGTCTATGTTTATGGTTTCTAAAATTGTGATTATTTCTTGGTGCTTTACTTTGTCAAATGTTTTGGTATAATCTATGAAACATAGGTATAGATTTTTCACCTATATGACTCTTTCTATTAAGGATCTTATAATGCATATTTGTAGCAGTGGTTGAGTGGGGAGACAAGGAGTATAAGGGGTAATGTTGAGAGTTGGGAAATACGGCACGAGGGGAGTCACGAGAAAGTTGAGTAAAATTATGTTAGATGTAGAACGAGAATATTGAGGTTGATAATATATAAATAGGCGAGTGAGTAGATGACGTATACATATTTGATTGGTAGGGAAGTGAAGGAAATGGCTTTCCTTAGATAAGGGAGGAGATATTTAAAGGCGATACAAGGAGCTAGAAGGACTCTCAGCGAAGATTCACACATACGTTAGAACCAGGACGGTGACGCCTGTAGGGGTCTGTAGCCCAACAGTCAGAGTAGTTAACTCGAGATTAGGACTTAGACAGCAGTAGAAATTAGCGTCTCTGGTATGTGGAGAGACAGTGAACTTGTGTTTAGATACAGTCGATAGATATTAGGGATCTTGTTTAGTGAAGCATTAGTAACCAGGCTGCGTGAGTCAGTAGAAGGGAGACAAGCATTAGCCTGGAACGATGTGAAATCTGTGACCTGATGTGTGAATGGCCGATCGGTATGTGTAGCTGCTGGCCGTAGGAAATAACTGTCAATAATTGCCATTGTTAGGGCTGTTGCAATAAAAGCTTATGACCTGTTCAACAGTTGCAGTGTGAAGTCGTTTGTTCTCTCACAGTCATTACTCACGCTTGTGCGTTGAACGAAGTTGGGAGTTGTCGCGGCACAGAGATGGCGAAATTTAAGAAACCAGTTCATCATGACCTAAGTTACAACCTAAGTACGAACTGAGCACCTTGTGAGAAGAAATGGTACATTAAACCTTGCAGGGCGTGTACACAGTATCGAGCAGAGAACGGGTACCGTGGCCATAGACGGCCTACCCCAGCACGGACTTTGTAACCTCATTAAAGAGTTGCGAACGAGACCAGGAGACGAGTGTTACTAGTCATCAACATCGTCCTACACGTTTCAGTGAGTGTAGTAGGAAACCTCGTGTTATAGGTTTGTGACATAATGTACAACGCTCTGTTTAAACGCGCTCGTCTACAACGGCGCCATTCAATAGACGGGTGACAATCGGTGGAGTGCAAGTGTACAGGAGTGAATAACATTCTATGATAATTCTTCTTTTACAAGATTCACGCCGACTACATATTGCTCGTTCCGTTACCTCCAATAAAACCGCACTGTTCATCATTAATTTCTGGATTGATTTTGTTTCGCACTCTTCGCATGATGATTCTTAGTAATATCTTGTGACTCATAAGGCTTATTGTACAATGATCATCGCATTCCATTGCTCCGGATTTCTTGGGTAGAGCTTTGAATATAGATTTTAGCAAGTCTTCTGGTATTTATCCTCTGTTGTAGATATCATTCAATATTTGTAGATAGAGTTATAATTATTTTAAGGCCCCGGTATCATTGTAAACGAATGGAAATAAATAATTTCTCAGCTGCTTGTGCCAGTAGAATCAACCAAATTAACATCTCTTCGAATATACAAAGAAAGGCAGATGTAGTATCCATCGTAGCAAACACAGCATACATCGAAAAACACAAGGCTTATTAGCACAGACGGTAACCGCAACTGAACTGTCCTGCGTCATACGATATCATCATTCATCGTAAGTAAGATAAAAGACACAGCTAACGGTGTGCACAGGGCACTAATCTCAGTAGCTCCGGCAGCAACCCGGATTTGGAATATGAGGCAATTGCAACAAGGAACGCTTTGAGAAGTGCGTCAACGGTCCTTGCAGTCTATCCGCCATATTGACCGGAAGAATTCTCTGGGGAGTGAAGTATGAGCGCGCATGGTTTTGTGAGAGCATAGTCTAGAGTGATCTCCCCGTTTGCCTTTCATGGACCGACAAATTTACGTTTTGATCAAAACGAGCACAGTTGATAAGGTTTGTAAGAAATAAAAGATCAAACGCGCAGTCAATAGAATGTTGATATAAACCTGTACATTGTGCTCCGCCATAGTTCTCCTTGCAGCTACAGTTCCCGGTCTTGTGTTCACAAACGTTAGAGCAGCGCTCTGAGCACTTTTCTGTACATCTTGCTCCATAAAATCCAGCCTCACAAACTGTAAGAGATCAGAGTATTGCACCGTGTTAAACGAGAAACCTTTGACAACAACAAAGAGAGATGTGATCTATACACGCCTTTTCTATGCCAAGCATTCAGATTCAGCTTTGTTCGTGGATATATTTACATTATTAAAGAACGTACTATATCACCTCATAAAACATGTCCCCAGTAACCAATCTATGACCATATTTACGATTTATTTATGTGGGTTTTAAAGTGATAAGCTTCCTGGTATACATGCCCGGTGAGCTAATTGTGAAGGACTTCGGTTTTGTTTAAACATGACTAAACAACAGATGACTACAATTAACTATAAATTAGTCACATGCCTCGCAATAAAAATAATTAATATGAACACTTTCGAGCAATTATGTCAATGTTTTCAACAATTTAAACTTTTTATCTTCACTTTTCAAATTAATCTTATTGATCTTTTTCGTTAGGGATCATGTTCTCTTATTCTTTAAAGGTGGCATAGATTGACAATGATGTACTCACGATCTCCAACGAGCACCACATCTCTAGCGCTTAGATTCTGCTTTCTTGGTGCTCATATATCTGCTAATTCACTTAGTAGAATTGCACTATACAAGGCTTAACACTTCAATCATGTGTTAGTCTCCACGGTTCATCATCATCATCATTGAGTGCCGTCTCCGATCCGAAGGTTGGCTACCATGGAGCGCCATCTAGTCCTTATTTTTTGCTTGGCATGTTTATTACATTAAGTAATTGTTGTAGATCTTTAGGATTTTCTGCTAGTAGTACAGTATCATCAGCATATCCTAGGTTATTGATTATCTTCTCATTAATATTCAGGCTTGGCATCTCAGTGATGTTTTTAAAGATTTGCTCAGTGTATACATTGAACAAGCTCCACAGTTATGAGATAGTTATCGTTGCCTACAATTAATCGAATTACTATATCACAAACAGTAAGCAGCTTCAGAATAATCGTCGAAACAACAAAATGGTTTGAAGAACAAAAAAAAGATGAGCAATGATGTATCCTCTCTCTATACCTTTCCAACATCTATGCTGAGAACATCATAAAAAATGTCAGAAACGAGGACTGATTTATTAAGCTCGACCCTTTTGTAATAAAAATCACACTAATTCCAGAACTTAGATACGCTGGTGACACAGCTCTCCTTTCAGACAGAGCAAAAGGACTACACAATATAACTCACTGTGCTAAAAACACAGAGAAGAGATAAACCTCCATCTAAAGAAACATAAAAACCAAGACAATGTATATCGACTAAGCAAACGTCCACCCACATTTTTTCATTGACAGTGAAGAACTTGAAATTGTGACAAGCTATGAATATCTGTAATCTGTAGTAACTAACAATTTAGACTTCCATATAAAGATAAAGGAAAACTAGCGCTAGCAACACAAACATTAAACATCGCTAAGAACAAGGAAAACAATAACAACAAGGCAATACAATCCACTTTTACTGAATACATGTATCTTCCATACAACAGTCTATATTTGTGAATCATTGACAATATTCCAAACACCAATGAGGACATTCTATTCATTCAAAACATAATGTTACCAAAAAATCCATCAGATATCTTAGATAATGAAACAGAACAAGGAAGACCCTTCAAAAAGACTTAAAATTTAAAACGAACTGGTTTATAAACACCATTCTAAAGAGGAAACTTAAATATTATGGCCACGTCAAAATTTACTGCAGACTGGAAAGAACCAGAGTGGAAGGCATGGTTCCTGAGCTGCTGACCACGAAGGAGGTGGCTTCAATATATCAAAGAGACTGTCGGCCTTTATTCTCCGGTCCTATATGTCTACCGGCAGACCCCAGAAATCTACCGGCAAACCCACGGAAAATCCCGTCGATATTGTTTTTTTTTTTTCTAAAAAGACTTAGAACATGACAATATAACAAGTGTGAGATATGGCTAGAGATAAAGAGTCTTTCAGACGGGCTGTGTTGAATGCACTGTTCTATTAAGGACATGAGACTTGATGTTAATTATCACTGTCTACCTCGGTGATCGTATCTTCTTATGCTGTAAGAAATTGCCCCAACTCATGGATTTTACCAACACAACCAAGGACATTGAAATGATTAAAGAACTAAGGACAAATATAAAATAGATAAAAGAGCATGCGTGATGACGATTAGAGCTGCTGAAAATATAGAGAGAAAAAAACATAAAATGATATTACGCAGCGAAACTTGTTGAAAGACAAGCCAAACTACGACATTTTGGCAAAAGCCTTAATTAGTTAAAACATTTGCTTGTTGTATCTGATGAAGACTTTAACAGAAAGGTCGTAGCGTGTCTCGTCTCTCTATAGATTTAGCTGCTTAATATCATTATATGTTTGTTTTTCTTGTTTAAAAGAAGAATGCATACATTTTGAATTTTCTTTTCTACCTTTTGTTTTAGCACCAAGATGATAGTTATTTCCTTTTAAATCTAACTATAATGATTATTGTCAAAGATCATTACAAGTTTGCCAATTACTGGACATAGCGGTACACTTAGAATAACAGCCCACAAATTACCTTTCTCACAAAAGTCTCCAGTGTATCCAGGATTGCAAGTTACACAGGTACCATATCGGTGTCTACACAAGCCACCCGGGCAGATTCTGTTGCAGGGAGTCGAACAGTCAGAACCGTAGAAGCCTGGACCGCAGCCTGGAGAGCATAGGCCAGTGGCCACAAAGCAGACGCTATTGCCAGTACAATTACACTTCTTCTCACACCACAGTCCGTACATATCTTCAGGACATTCCACTTCTGGTAAAAGGACACAGCGATGGTTAACACTGACAACCTGCTAGTAGTGGAAGTTGGCTAGAGGAGAGCAATGAACAAAGTAAAACACGAGGTGAAGTACAGGACAGACGCCAGAGCAGCACACCGAAAGTATTGTCGCAAGAAGTACAAGTGTAATATAAATTAACGTGTGTCCACAAAACCAAATGTTTAACATATCAGATTTAACAAATAAATATAATCAGAGCTCAGCAGTGCATCAAACACTGAGACAATTTATTCTTGTTTCCTGAATTACTGACAGTTACCGTCATGAAGAAGACAACCATCACTTTAGTCAAACATTTGTTTTTTAAAAAAATATTGCGGTTCCTTATGTTTTTGGAACACTGCACATCTAGGGTGTCAGGTAGCATGTCATTTACAGAACTTTGCAGTCACCACAGCCCGTCTGAAAGAATTTCTGGCTCTAGCCAGATATCGCATTTCTTCTATTGTTATGTTCAAGATCTCCTTGATGTCCTGAAACCCCCTTCTTCGTGGCATCCCCTGACGCGTCGACCAGAAACCATGCATTTCATTATTATTCTTTCCATCCTGCTGTATCTTTTGTGTTCGGCCAATTGCGATCATTCTGAGCAACTATTTGAGTCACTAAAGAAAGACACAAGACACGTGTGTCTCAAGCCACGGTAATTCTTTAGTGGCAGCTGCAAATTTCTGAGGCCAAACTAATTGTAGTCTATGCGAAAGGACCAATGTCGTCTATCACAGTTCTACCTCCAACATGAGTCGTGAAAGACCAAGATCACAGAAATAGGCGTATCCCACTCTAATGGTTCTTGTATACATTCTTACCCGGATTCTCTGCCCTAGAATGAGCACATCTGCTGAGCAATATTCACTGTCTGTCCCATCCATGATTTTTCTTTTTTTTTAACTTGCAGCTTTTTATTGCCATAAATATGGGGTATAGCGGATTATGTAGATCTGGACCGATTGAATGGTAGGCACGAGATCGGAAATGTATTATTCTTTCTGCCATGATGGGAACATCGAGGAGGTAACTCATTAGTCTACACTCAGTAACTTTTGTACACCTGAGACCGGTGTGCAATGCATCATTACGTATCCTTTCCAGTCCTCCCCTTGGCATATTGCTGTGAGCCGTGATCGTCTGTGTATGCTCAATAACAGACAGGACTAGCCTGTGATACAGATGACGGCGATTGATTTGTCCTGCTGCCATGCCCCTCTTTGAAGATACACCGTTTCTGGCTTACCAGTACTGGTAGTGTCAAGACTAATGAGAGCAACATTTATAACAACAACAACAAAATAAAATTACACATTGTCCAATGTTATACACCAACCAATGATACGGATGATTTAGTTAAAGATGAATTCTATAAACAGCTACAATGTTAGATGGATGCAAGACGAGCCAAGAATATTATGATCTTGATGGGAGACCTAAATGCTAAAGTATGATCAGACAACAGAGGCTTCAAAGAGATTATGGGAAAACATGGACTTGGAGATATAAACGAGAATGGAGAGATATTTGTGAATTTCTGTGCTCCATATCAAGTGAGCATAGGAGGAACAATATTCCAAAATAACATAATTCATAAAGCAACATGGGTGTCACCAGATCATAGAACAGAAAATCAAATAGATCATGTAAGTTTTAATAATAAGTTTAAGTCATCCTTACAGGATGTAAAGGTATATAGTGAGGCAGGTGTAGCTTCAGATCATCATCTTCTGCTAGCCAAACTGAAACTTCAACTAAAAAGATATAATACAACGAATAAGGTTGGAAAGTATTTCAATGTATTGTTTCTTAAAGAACAAGGAACTAAAGATAAATTAACAGTCACAATATCAAACAAATGCCAAGTCCTCCAACAACTAGAAAATACAATAAATATAGAAGATCATTGGAAACAGGTAAAAGATATATGGAACGAGACATGCGAAGAAACGCTGGGGAAAAGAGTACCCAGAATAAGGCATGGATGACAGCAGAGACCCTGGATAAAATTAAAGACATAAAGTACAAGAAAGCAGATATAAATAAAAGCAAAACGTGAAGTAATAAATCCAAGACACAGGAAGCTTACACAGAGGTGAACAAAGAAGTGAGAAGATGGATTAAAAGGGATTAGAGGAAATATATAGATGAACTAGTTAACAACACAGAGGAAGCAGCACATAAAAGGAATATGAAAGAACTGTACAACACCACAAAGAAATGAAGTGGAAATTACAAACAGATCAATGCCTTTATTAAAGATAACAAAGGAAATCTGCTTAGTAATATAAGAGAACAAATGGAGAGATGGAAAGAGCACTTTGAAGAACTTTTGAACAGACCCGGCTCAAATAACCACCCAGATAAACTACCAGCAGAAAAAGAGTTACACGTCAACTGTGGAAAACCAAGCAAAGAAGTAAGAATGAAAGCCATCAAGTTATTAAAAAATGGTAAAAGCATTCCATGCTCAATCACAGACAGGACTAGCCTGTGACAAAATGACGGTGATCGATTTATTTTTCTGCCATGCCCCTCATTGCAGATACACCTTTTCTGGCTATCTCTCGGCTCGGTCAATGACAGTAATGCTTCGTACACATCCAGCAACTAAATACCAGTACTGGTGGGGCGGATATAAAATGTAGATATAATCGAAAGCAATCAAGTTTTGTCGGGAATTGTCGGTGATTGCCATAGTAGTCAGTGGTTCATTCTGAACTAGACACTAACCGAAGTAGAGGATTATAAGAGTAGCGAGGTGTGTTATTAACTAGTTTACAGGTGGAGGAGTTTTACTAGTCAATGTGCCTTTTCGTATAAGTGAACGAAAATAAACTGGTTTTGGAAGTCATGAATTACTAGAGAACCACAACTTAAACGGGGACAACTAGAATATATCACGACAACTAGAAAACCTGAACTAATCAGAAAAGGAAGGGAAGTAGAGAAATAGTTCAACAGATCAATAGAATAGCATGTTAAAAACAAACAATAATTGAATTACTACAACTATAGATTAGTAGTAGCTGTGTATAGATTCATAACCTGCGTCAGTAAGTACGTTATTTATGATGATGATGATGATGATGATTATGATGCTTAAGATGTTGATGTTCATGATATTTATTATGATGTTGATGATGATGATGTTAATGATGATGATGTTAATGATGATTACAATGATAAGCTTCATCTTGAGAAAACTTTTCCAAAAATACGTAAGAAAAATCATACAAAATCCATTTTCTTTTATTTAAATTAATGTATTATTTGCTGAGTACATTTCAGTCTTGTTCTGAATGATCTCGCAGCTAATCTTTTCAGGTTGATTAATTATCACCGACCCTCTGAAGTCAATATTATTAATTAATTAAGACATATGTGCTATGCATGTGCTGCAGTCCGTTCATAAATTTGTAAACACAATATCCTTACATCTTTTACATGATTTTTGCATAGAATCTTCCACTTTCATCGTCCTTGAGATTTTATCAAATCCAACGTCGTCCAACGACGGCCTGGATTTTCCACAAATGTATTTTTTTAAAATATAGTTTATATGAACTTATAGAAAGAATGCCCTAAACATTAGATTTTAGCAGTAAATTGTTGTTGTTTTTATTTTTTTATAACGGCAAATCAGATGCGTAGTTCATTTCCATAAAAATGTAATAGAAGCGCAATAATCAAATATGATTTTCGCCTTGATAACATAGAGGAAGGTAAGTATGGGAGAAACACTGTGGAACAATTATCTGCTGGCTATAGAAGGTCAAGGGCTAGCAGTGAATTGTCACCAACAAAAAATGTACATATGGTATAGGTACCTCATTCCGAATCTGACGACTCGAAGAGGTTGAAATTGTTATCGGTTGGACATACTACAACTCATCTCGTAGCCAGCAATCCGCTTCCTCCGTGAGAACGTGATCTACGGCACTCAGTGTCTGTCTTTGAGAGGGCACTACGCGTTCGGTCCTTAACATCACACATTTTAAACGTGATATTCTACGCAGTCATTAGACCTTTGACTGTAGTCAGCACAACCTCGACCGGCAGATATGAATGCAAAAGTGAGAGGCGAATGGAAGTATGGACATGGTCTACATTTATTTTGTCAATCTGTTAATCTGTCGCACAAGCTGCAACTACTCTAGTTTCAACCAGTGTCATGAAAGAAGGCATTTTCCATTCTGAGTCACGTAATAATTGCATCCATTGCGCTTCAGGAAACTTTAGTCTACCAGGCAGGCTGGTCTATCTGGTGCGGGAAGTAGAGTGTTCTTTCTAACCGATCCCTGAAATGTGTCCATTCGGTCTGGTAGTCTCTTCTCTCTATAAACGTTGCTTGGAAAAAAAGCTGTAAATTATTGACAAGCCCATTCTCTTCTCTGCTGTCAGCATCTGCTAGTATAATGCGTTGTCAATTGTTGTTGAAAATTCTCTTTTTATGTTCTCTGTCAACTGATTGTCATTCTTTCTCATATATATGGTGAGCCATCGTCTTCTAAAGAAACAAGCTTGAAGGTTGAATAGAAAACACGAAAACACATAGGAGCTAAAGGCCGCTAACAATAGTCTTTCACTACAACTGCCCTTATTGGCAATGTAAAAAACGTCACGTTAATTGGGTATTTCCGGGGTTTCACTTTCTAACCTGAAGTTTACTTCAATAGATATCGATGAGTGAGATTTAACTTACGATTCATCCAAATATACAATATCGTGGCCTTTCATTTTTATGAGACAGAGAGAGAATCCTGAGAACATCTTATGGATATAGTGGAGAGAACCCTAATGAACCAACAATCATCATCATCATCATGTACCCTGCCGGTTGGCGTAGGCGATCATGTCCCTCCACAATCTTCTATCTACAGTGCATCGTATCAGTTCTGTTGTTGACTATTTTCCATGCCATGACACCAAGCTATCCAGTATTTTCTCACTATGTCGTCCGCGATCTCTCTTTCCTTTTATTTTGCAAGTTGTAACCAAGTATTCCAACTTTCCTCTTCTCATGATGTGCCCGAAAAATGTTCATTGCTTCTTTCTGATGTTTTTTAAGAGTTCCCTTTTTGTGTTGGCCTCTTTGAGAACTTCCTCATTGGTCTTTTTATCTGTCCAGGGAACTTTCAACATTCTTCTGAGAAATCCCATCTCTGTGGCCTCTAATCGTCTTTTCATTTGTTTGTCTACTGTCCATGATTCGCTTCCATAGGTCAGAATTGGTTCTATATAGCACCGATGAACTCTCATTCTAATTTTTATTGACATAGATTTGTTGCATAAGATATTTTTTCATTTTCTGAAATGCTATTTTGGCCTGAGTTATTCTGCTTTTTATTTCTGTGGTGCATCTCCCATCTGATGTAATTATTGTGCCCAAGTATTTGAAACGTTGTACTTGTTTCAGATTTGTCTCGTTTATTTTTATGCTGCATGATGGTGATGATTGTTTCTTCGATATAACCATTACTTCTGTTTTCTTACTATTCAGACTGAGACCTTTCTTGTTGCTTTCTTCTACTATTATGTCTATCATTTCTTGTAGTTCGTTCTCTGTCTCTGCTATTAAGTCTGTGTCATCCGCATATCGAAAATTATTTATGTTGTGACCGTTGACTTCAATTCCTTTTTTGTCTACTATTGATCTCATAATATATTCGCTGTAAAGTGAAAAAAAATCCGATGACAGAACACAGCTTTGTCTGACTCCTTGTTTTATATATTGGAATTGTCCTGTTTGGTTGTTAATTCGTATAGCTGCTGATTGTTGCCAGTACATGTTTTTTTATGATTCTCAGATCCTTGCTATCAATGTTTAATTTCTCCAGCATATTTATTATTTCCACATGCTTTACTTTGTCAAATGCTTTCGTGTAGTCTATAAAGCACATATATAGATCTTTCTTTACCTCTATATATCTTTCTATCAATGTCCTTAAGATGTATATTGCATTATTGGTGCCCTTTCCTTCCACAAATCCACATTATTCCTCACTTATTTTTGGTTTTATTTTGTTCCTTACACGTCTCATGATTATTCTTAGTAATATTTTAGTCATATGGCTCATGAGACTAATAGTGCGATGGTCTTCACAATCAGTGGCGCCTGACTTCTTCGGTATGGCTACAAAGATAGATTTTAGTAGATCCTCGGGTATGTGTCCAGTGAACATTTAACTTACGATTCATCCACATATACAATATCGTGGCCTTTCATCCTTATGAGACAGAGAGAGAATCATGAGAACCTCTTATGGATATAGTGGAGAGAACCCTAATGAACCAACAATCATCATCATCATGTACCAGAATCTGGATCAATCATGATCCAGAACCAACAATAGAGGTTGACAAGGAGGCTAGAACCGTTTAAATATATGGAAAACCCAATGTTCTTTGCTCTTGATTTTATAATTTTTCGGCCCTCTACCAGCGGCCAAACAAATATCGACGTAGAGATTATGACGAGAAAGACTTAGAATATATAAATAAGTTGTGGACAGAGAATTAGTAATCTGTTACACATCAGAAGTGTAAGAGACATAGAAAGTAGCAGCAGCTAAAGTAGATGTGATATGACACAAAAGAAATCATAGAACTAGCCACTATCGTGAGGAGAGAATTTTTAACGATCGGTGGTGGTAACGATGAAGATGAAAACAATGAAATATTTAAAGAAAAGAAACAAAGCAGTATGGTAACAGCCTTACGTAGGTGAGAAACAAAGCAAAAGTAGAACGAATTATCGGCCAAAAGGCTTTCAGCAGAAACAACAAACAACAACACAAAAATATATAAGGATATACATATGAGTCTAAATACATGGCGATAAAACGCTCGACTCTCAAAAAAAGGAAATTAAGTCACATCCCTGAGGTATAGAGCTTGGTCAGCCACAGAGCTTAGTCAGGTAATGACTTTATTGAAATTGATATGTCCGACCATCAGGGCGGGACCAAAGTATGAAAAAACAGTAAGAAGGGAAGGGTTCTAAAAATATATGCAAGTGGGTACAAAATCCCAGCCTGTGCTAGTACTGGAAACGTTTGAATGAGTTGATTCCCAATAAGCAAAAGAGTGAATATATAAATCGGTGTAACTGTAACTATGGGTGTGCACATCGAAAAAAGATGTGTACGAAACACATGCGTACGTACCCGCATTTACACATGCAGACAAATAAATACATACATATAGGTACGAGTGCGCATGAGGATAAGAAATGTATTCTGCGTGTATGAGAGCGATATGTGCATGTCTTGTGGGTACAGCGGAAGCAACAGGACTATAAGGCGCGATTATCAAGGGCGAACGGCTACGATTGCTGGAGTGACATGAGACAATGCCAGTGACATGAATTTCCTGTTTACCACTGTGGTGCATGAAATTTAAGTGGGACGACATCGGACTGCCTGCCTTCTGCTCAACATCACAGAGATGCTCACAAAATCAGGCACCTAGACGTCGTATAGACTCATATAAATATGTCACCTGGCAATGCAGACATATTATGGGGTAAATTATATACCTTGATATACATTTAAACCCATCATAGCTCTCAAATCGCATATTGGAGAACGGGATGGAATCGGTACAGAGTACATGGTCGCAAATGTTGCAGACTCGACGTCAACATCGAATGGTGCCTAGTTGTTTATGGTTTAAGCGTGGGAGCCGACTCCTGACATGAATGTCTCTCCTGTCTTCCTGCCCTGAAAAGTAGGCTGGTTGTAGGATACTAGGGAGAATGGAGCGGTGCCGGTTAAGGATCTTCACCGCAGCCACGCTACAAGGCTGGTAAGTGATGGTGAATATAGTAAAATCTCATAACCGGCTGGTTGAGGGGATGAGTGTCATCGGAAGAGAAATACCAATAGCTCGCTGGAAGGCACATTAGAAACCCAATTCAAGTTAGAGACGAGGCATGAAGAAACTTAACATCAGATGGACCTGTTGGAAGAGAAATCTGTATCATCCTGGCAGATACGACGACGATCGTAACAAATAAGAAAATGGAATATAATCGTTATAGGGAAATGGATGAGACAAGGTGTAGAGAAGATATCAGTGGGCGTCTGTGGGTTTATAGAAGACGGAAGCGTGGAAGCTGGAGTTGCCCAGAGAGACGATCAGATCAAGAAAGGAGACGGACGTAGTAGAAATGCGTGACGTAATCATGATGGATGTTGTCAATGTAGTCGATGAAGCTGGAGATGTCATCTTTCGGCAGGTTAGTCAGTCCAATACCGTCATCGATATACTGAAATAATTTAAGGGGATGGGACCCACGGTACAGGTTAAGAATTTGATGTTCAAGGTAACCCATGAACAAGCAAGCGTAACTAGTAACCATCTTGGCTTCCATAGCTACACCACTGACCTGGTCATAAAAGTGACCACTGAATTCGAAAATATTAAGATTATGAACATGTTTGGTGAAGCGGAGGAGAGTGGAAGTATCGACTCATGGTTGTTTTATTTGGCCAAGAAAAGAAAACTGAAGAGCTATTAGGCGATTAGCATGAAGTATTGAGGTATAAAGAGACCATACATTGAAGACGAAAAGTCGGTACGAGAGGTATGTGGCAATAGAAAGAGAAGAAAAGATAGTTAGGGAACGGTTCATGTCCTTGACATAAGTGGGAAGAGATGTCACTATGGCTTGGAAAATAGTCGGATATCTGTTACGTGTGGCAACTACATGGCGAAACAATGGGGTGTCCGAGACTATTGGAATTGCGTATATAGGTGAATCTGGACTATATCTAGGTAGTAGATTTTGTGTGCATCACCGTAATGTTTGACAGAAGTCTGGCCGTCCGGTGTCCTGCCACATCAATTACCCTCGACCCAGTGGTAAAACTGACATGCAAGTCACTGCACTGTCTCATGTCCCCCCAGCAATAATCCTTGAGAATCGTCTCAAATTCCAGTTTGGCACCAAGATGGACACTTGTTTGCGTTCAAGCCATGATGTAAACAATGTTGACTCATTCTATTAGAGAACATCACGCTATGTGTTACCACAGCGATTTGGCGGATTTTTAGAAATGTAATCAGGTGTTGCGTCCTCTCACAACTCCTCTTCATCATATATATGGACAAAATAAATCAGGAAACAACCAACAATAAGGAAAAAATAAAATAATAACATAGAGGAAGAAAACTCCAACATCAGCGAGCTACTCTTCGCAGATGACCAATGCCTAATATATAAGGATGGAAACCTGCTACAACAGCATTTAACATCTCTAGATAAAAGCTGCACAAACTACAGTATGAAAATTAACACAGCAAAAACAGAGACTATAAGAATAAGCAAAATAAGACACCCATTAAACATTACGATCAAAGATAAAGAAATAAAACAAGTAGAGGAATTTAAGTATTTATGCATAATGTTCACAGAAGATGGAACACTAGACAGAGAAATTGATATGAGAATACAAAAAGCAAATGCTGTCACATACCAGCTTTCACCATTGCTAAAACATCCAAACATTTAAATGCCAGCTAAACAACAAATGATAAATAGCATTTTCATACCAACTTTGTGCTATGAAAGTCAAACATGGACCCTTTCTACATCACATTTAAGAAAGATCAATACATGTGAGGTGCGATGCTTGAGAAAAGTAACAAACAACACAAGAAGAGATAGAATACCAAATGAAACCATAAGAAAAATAGTAGGAACAAAACCCTGCCAAGAATATATTGAACAACAACAACTTAAATGGTTTGGCCACCTGGTCAGAATGAATCCTAATCAATCACCATCAAGGGCGTTCTTCTCGAGAATGTACGGGAAAAGACCAAGAGGAAGACCCAGAAGAAGATGGATAGATGTAGTGACAGAGACATGTAACAAAAAAGGAAAGTCACTAATTCAGACAGTTCGATGAGCTCAAGAACGACACAAGATATAAACCACGACACCTTTTAGGTATCAGTGAAAAGAGAAAAGAAGAAGAAGAAAATCGCGGGTTTCATAATAAATGTTTGTACACAGTACGTTAACCATCGCTGTAGATCAAGTCTTTACTCTACTGGTTTCGTTCGCGACCTTGGAAGCCAATGACCTAACTTGTGCAGACGGTTGGTTTGAGGCAAATTGTACATTACAATGTCACTGCTATAATGACTCAGTTTGTGACAAAACTACAGGGACATGCCCAAACAATGACAGTTGTCAGCACGAATATTTCGGACCCCAGTGTCAGTACTTTTTATCTCGTGTACAAATACGCCAAAAATATGATCCTACTTTCCTGTTTGATAACAACGACACCACATGTAATCCGGACACAAATTCTACATCAGTTGAGGCAACTCTCAATCAATCTATGCCGTTCTCCTGGTTTAGGATTTATGTGAATGACATAACAAATCCGGACAGTTTCACGGTAAAACTAAATGGTTCTGTCTCATGTATCAGTGAATCACGGTTTGTAGTTAGCACGAGATTGATGTCTTTTGCTCTGTGGCTGGTCTGATCAACAAGTTACGGATTGAAGGGGCGATAGTTGCAAATATCTGCCCCATCTACATTGGCGGGCGTCGGAATGTGGCTCTCACACAGGACACAAAGCAGACCGACACATTTAATGCTTGTTATACAGGAGACGGATGTAAACCAGAGGCCGAAGTTAATGGCAAATCAAAGACCAATCTCTATGACAATGAATGCACACACACACAATTGAGAAGTGGAACCAATCCTTTTTATTTTACTGGCATCTGAACTTTGCCACGCCCCAGAAGATTCACACCATTCGAATCTATCATCGAGCTAGCACTATGATTTGGGTAAAGAATGCCACTCTAAAGGCTTTCTATGACAGTGGCGGCGTAGTGTCCCAGTATAATGATATATCATACCCTAATGTTTCTGTGAACCCTATTTTAGTCACCATACAAACGCCAATGGCACATAATAAGATTGAGTTCTCACCGACCATTTCGCACGCCGACAGTTCACTGACGGTGTGTGAGGTGCAAACATTTACAGACATCTATTGTCTGGACGGTCATTCTGGGTCGTTTTGTGAAGTGTGTAGTGGGTGTAGCAAAGGCTGCAACGTCATCATCGGTACGTGTCACGGCAACTGTTCACATGGGATCTATGGACACGACTGCTCCAGGTCTTGTCTCAGTGTCTGTTCTTTCTGTGAGAACAAATCCGGAAAATGCCTACAATGTAAACATCCTGGCTATACCTGTAATGACACTTGTCCCGATGGTAATTTTGGGCTACAACGCGAACAGATGTGTTATGATGGCTGTGACATCATATGTGACTCGGAAATTGCAGACTGTACGTACAAGGAAACGTACTACGGGTCAGACTGCACTCTCAAATGTCCGGACAACTGTGTAAACGACACCTGTGAACAGTTAACTGGGGCCTGCGTCTAGTATGTCGATGATTCCCACGTTAAGAAGAGTCTGCCGACTACAACAAACTCAAGCATATGGATACTTTTCGCGATCGCTGCTCTTCTATCTCCTTTTCTGCTTCTCTTGAATTGAGCCATGGCTATATATCCGTGCTAGTCGTAGCTCATATCTTAGTGAGTGTCTGCGATAGCCATGAATGATATCTTGGTGGCTGTATGTGCTGGTCATGGCTCATATCTTAGTGTGTCTGGGCTGGCCATGATTCATACTTAGTGTGTGTCTGTGCTGGCCATGGTTCATATCTTAGTGTATATCCGTGCTAGACATGGCTCATATCTTGGTGGGTGCCTGTGCTGGCCAGGGTTCATATCTTAGTGTGTGTCTGTGCCGGCCATGGTTCATATCGTAACTTGTGTGTGTGTGTGTGTGTGTGTGTGTGTGTGTGTGTGCTAGTCATGGCTCATATCTTGGTGTGTCCGTGTTAATCATGTATCATATCTTTATGTGTGTCTGTGTTTAGTTATATCTCATATCTTAGTGTGGATCTGTGTTAGTCATGTGTCATATATTTCTGTGTGCATGTCTGGGTTAGTGATATCTCATATCTTTGTGTACATGTTTATGTTAGTCATATCTCATATCTTTGTGTGTGCATGTCTGTGTTTGTCACATCTCATATCTTTGTGTGCATGTCTATGTTAGTCATATCTCATATCTTTGTGACATGTCTGTGTTAGTCACATCTCATATCTTTGTGTACATGTTTATGTTAGTAATATCTCATATCTTTGTGTGTGCATGTCTGTGTTTGTCACATCTCATATCTTTGTGTGTCCGTGTCTGTGTTAGTCACATCTCACATCTTTGTGTGTGCATGTCTGTGTTAGTCATTGGAGGCGAAGGCGCGCCCAACCCAGCACCAGAGCTGGAAGTCGTCAGTGACTCATAACTGATGGCTTGCGCCAGGATCGGTGAACCATAACCATCCAGACCCTGCTACACCTCTCCGCGGTGCCTCCAGAAACAGACTAACCTGTCTAGTCTGGCCAAGCGAGCAGGGATCGAAGAGGGAAGACAAACCCGGTACTCAAAAATGTCGGCTGAAGTCGGATGTGTTGGGCCGAAAGGCGCAGATATCACAGTATTACACTGCAAACTTCAACACAACGTAACTACGTCCACTTAACGTCCTTTTAAGGGCGGATGACGAGGAGGAAGTCTACGGTTCGTATCCGCTAGAATACCTAAAATCATCGGGCGACCGCATCATCATCATCATCATATCTGTGTGTGTGCATATCTATGTTAGTCATATCTCATATCTTTGTGTGCATGTCTATGTTAGTCATGTGTCATATCTTTGCGTGTATGTCTGTGTTAGTCATATCTCATATCTTGATGTGTGTCAGTGTTAGTCATGCCTCGTATCGCTGTGTGCATGTCTGTGTTAGTCACATCTCATATCTTTGTGTGTGCATAACTGTGTTAGTCACCTCTAGTGACTCGGGCAGATGGTGCTCGTAAACCTGGGAGGGCCGACCATCTAAGGGCAGAATCCCCCTACATAAAAGACAATCTGCTTCCTTGCAGGAAGATTGGGGACAATCAGCCTAAGGAAAGCAAACCTGAATAAAATGCTGGCTGAAATCTGATGCACTGGGCCACTGGCGCAGAACACAGTGCAACGTTTTAACGGCTGTTCAATCAGAGTGGATCTGGCACATTCTAATTGTGATGTTCTGTCTGTGGGGGCGATCAACACACTTAACCTGACAACTGACTTCATGTGAGAGTCTGGAATCCTACTCTGATTGAGTCCTGATCGCAGAGAGAGAGATAGAAATTCCAGCTGGGTTTGCTGTCTTCAAAGGCATGAACAAATCGCTCTCATACACAAAATGAAACCATGCACACAAAGATATGAGATATGACTAACATAGATATGCGCACAGAAAGATATTACACATGCCTAACATAGACATGCACACAAAGATATGAGGTGTGACTAACTTAGCCATGCACACACACAGATATGACACATGCCTAACATAGACATGCACACAAAGATATGAGATATGTCTGACATAGATATTCACACACACAGATATGACACATGACTAACATAGACATGCGCACAAAGATATGAGATGTGACTAACATAGCCATGCACACAAAGATATGAGATGTGACAAACACAGACATGCACACACAAAGATATGAGATATGACTAACATAAACATGTACACAAAGATATGAGATGTGACTAACACAGACATGCACACACAAAGATATGAGATATGACTAACATAGACATGCACACAAAGATATGAGATGTGACAAACCTGCTGCACATTTCTTATCCTCATTTGGACTAGTACTTATATATGTATATATATATTTGTCTTCATGGGTAAATGCGGGTACGTACATATGTGTTTCGTACACATCTATCTTGTTTGTGTGCACATCAATAGTTGCAGATATACACAGATGTATATGTTCACTTTTTCTACGGTGATTTGCTTTTTGGGAATCAACTAATAAAAACATTTCTAGTAATAGCAAAGGCTGGAATTTTGAACACACTTCCACATATTTTTTGAATCCTTCTTTTCTTACTGTTTTTCACACATTAGTGTCCGCCCTAGTGGCCGGACATATCAATTTCAATCCAGTCGTTGCCTGACTACGCTTTGTAGCTGACCAAGCTCTGGACGTCAGGGGAGTGACATATTTTCATTTTTTTCGAACATATAATCGCCATGTAGTTAGCTTTCTGTGTACATCCTTATATATTTGTGTGTTGTTTTTGTTTGTTGGTCCTGTTGAAAGTCTTTTGGCCGGAATTTCGTTCTACTATTGTTTTGTTTCTCACCCACGTAAGGTAATCAGTATGCATCTTTGTCTTTACCCATTTACCGATCGCCTAAAACCCTCTCCAAGTAAACAAATAATAGACAAGGGCAGACGCGGACAAACTATAACCTAGATAAAGAATAATAACAGTCTTCGCCATTTGTTATACAACCTCGAGTTATGAGTTGGTCAGTTGATTTCATTCCGACGGAAGAATCATACCTGTTTGTGTCCACTAAGAAACACAGCATGAGAGAGTATAAAATAAATCCACAGGGCCTAGACTAAGAAAACCTGTACACTGCCACGAAGTTTGAAGATACCTCACGTGGCCAACACATGAATTCGAAGGTTGAGTTACCTTCACACGCTTGCACTTCGGTCACGACCTTCAGGCAGGTAATAGGTGCGGCTTTTCACAAACATTATTCCTGACGTCAGCAGATTTTTTATAAGTAAAACTATGCTTCATACAAATTTTCAAAGAGTAGTTTTTTTGAGATTTCAATGTTACATTATGACTGTGGTCGAACTTTCAGTTGACGGATATTAAAAATGTGATCGCCCAAAAACATTTTCAAAGTCTCACATCTACTAACATCGTTGTTAAAATCACCCACTTTTCTTTTCCTGCATTGATTGGTCGTAACCTTTAGAAATTTCATGTTTTATCCTATCCATCGAAGGAAAGTTGTTTTATTTACACCCAGCGCCTGTTGTGTTCACTTTTCTATTTCATTGATGTCGTGATATAATCTAGCCCTTTTAGATTTCTTACATAAATGCCTGTACAATATTGCAGTTACCTGTAGTTCTAGTTATGAATGTCACCTCTAAATGTCTTATGGTTTACGTATTCATGTAGCTACCTTACATTAATAACGTTCGTTTGACGCCAAACACTTCAAAATCGTTCACATAAAGACGCATATGCAAATTTTTAAAATGACAAATACGTCAGCGATGGCACGGTAATTACACTATTGTGGAATGGTACATATTGATTTGTAAAACTACAGATTTCTTCCTGACGTTTAACCTGTACATTGAAAATGGTGAGCTCTATAATTGAACGGAACAGTTGAATGGTTTGTATAACTTAAAAGTGCCTGTTCCTGCAGCCACATGCATTTTTTTAAGATGAAAATTCCTAGTAAAAGGACAACAAATATATTACAATGGTCTGAGTGATCATCAACACTGAACATACCAAGTTTCAATGCAATCTCTCATAAATTTACGAACTCATGACGGACTAGAGATTACATAATCAACTTACCGCCAAAAACTTCAACCTCACATAAAGTGATTACTCGATCATAATCAATAAGCGTGTTCCGTGTGCTGATTTTTATGGACTTAGTAACTTTTTTAGTGGTTATCGGTACATTGTAATAAGCGTGTTTGTCGACATTGAGACTGTCTTCCCAGTGAAAATTCCTGGCGCCGCTTTCAGCAAATGTTTCAATCGTCATTCCTATCATCGGTCCCGAAAACCTGACATTAGACATACATTTTACTTAATAGAACATTATATAAATAGAACTATTATTATATTTATACTAGTTCCAGTATTTACGTATGTAGTTAATTTTAGTCCCAGTACATACATTGAAACTAATGGCAGATATAATGTTAAGAATGGTTAATGATTATACACTTGTAATCTCAGTACACAAGTTACTCATGCACAAATATATTTAAAACTAATTAACACAGTGAGGAAAAATAAATTTGGAAATCAATCACTGGACAAAGTTTTCGAGAACAGTCATCGTCAAGTATCATGACTGATGTCTTAGTTGATCATTCTCACTTGACAATGCAGTTATTAAGTCAACTCTTGTCAACAGATGTCTGGTCAGAATCATGACTCACTCTTCTTTGTTTATTGACAGACGACATATATTACACAACGCATTGACTCACTGTTATCTTACCTGAGTTCTATAACTTAGACTATTCGTTAACATCTAATTCTAACCAATACTAGAGGATAATACCATAGAATGTCAACCAAATTTGGGTAGCCACTGTGTCTAGTTTCTATTATCACCGTTACCATGGTTATTATGCCCCTATACCATAACACATGGTATGCCCCTATACCATAACACATATTGTGCAATTTCATTGATAAGGATTGGGTGGTATTTTCATTCATCGTGGACTCAATGTAAGTTGACCAATTTTCGACAATATGAACAACGGATTCACGCGTGGAGAGGGTTTAGGCACTATCCTACCTGTCGCCTAGGTGTAGGCGGCTTGACCTACTTCTAAACGTGTCCACTAGTGGAACACAGTGGCCGGCCTCTAGATATAGAGGCGTGCTGACAATATAGAATAACCAGCCGCGTTCCGCAAAATGAAGTCAAGTGGCGATACAGAGGGTGGAGTGAATTAGTTGCGTGGGGTAGCCAATTCTATAAAATGCCCTATGACGTTTTCGTCGGCGAATCGGAGGCGCCCTCTAACCTCCTCCCCGTGTAGGTGCGACCCGTTAGCCTAAAGATGGCAACCCATCTAGGAGAAGGTCAACTCTGATTATAAGCCCCCGCTGTCTAGCGGGTACCCGTTCACGGAATAGACTTCGGGAGTAAACCCTGAGGAAAAATTCTGAGATGGAGTCCCTAAGGCAGTTCAGTGTTGATTTCAACATTGCTCTGGCAACTCCTACAACGCAGTTGGCACCAAACTGTTCTTGCCCTACTAGACCTTTGGACTGCTCGGCTGCGTGGAGTGAAGAAACATGTTGCATGGGCAACAATTTGTCTCTTTCATTTTCTGCCCAAGCTCGCGCCCTGGAGAGGACTCTCCAGAATTGCCATTTTGGTGCCGACAGGATACCATCCACACCTGCCACACAAGTGAAACCAACAATTAAGAAACTCAATCTACGTTTGGGTTGCTGGAACGTCCGCACAATGCAAACTGGCCTATCTGACAATTTGCGCGATATAAACGACGCCAGAAAGACAGCCATAATCAATAATGAACTGAAAAGGCTTCAGGTGGATATGGCTGCACTTCAAAAGACGCGTTTGCCAGGTTCAGGCATGCTGAACGAAGCGGACTACGTGTTCTACTGGCAAGGAAAGAGCAACGACGATATAAGAGAACACAGTGTGGGAATTGCTGTGAAAAAATCTCTAAAAGGTCTGGTTAGACGCGGTCAGAATGCATCAGAGCGGATACTAACACTTCGCCTTAATACAACATCAGGACCAGTTACTCTTATAAGTGTGTACGCTCCGACCTTGTGCTCGTCATCTGAAACCAAGGACAATTTCTATGAAAATCTGACAGAAGTAATGGAAAGTATAGCAGGACAAGATCACATTATTCTACTGGGGATGTCAATGCTAGAATTGGCGCAGACCACAGTTCGTGGCCAACCTGCCTCGATTGCTTTGGAGTTGGTAAATTAAATGAAAACGGCCAACGAATTCTAGAGTATTGCGCCTACCATAACCTGTGCGTCACAAATACTTTTTTTCAAAACCAAGCCTCAGCATAAAGTATCTTGGAGACACCCACGATCGAAACACTGGCACCAGCTGGACTTGATACTTGTCAGACGCCCTTTCCTCAAATCTGTAACTAACACTCGGTCATACCACAGTGCAGACTGCGACTCGGATAATTCTCTAGTCTGCTGCAAACTCAAGTTACTGCCCAGGAGTTTTCATTTGGCCAGGCAGCCAAAGAAGAGACCTCGCATAGACACTAGCAAGCTAACACATTCTGGATTGGTCGAGCAGTTCAACAAGACCATCAAGAAGTCGCAAAGCGCTCATGAACACTTCCCCAGCGCTGTGGAAAAATGGGAGCATCTCAGCAACGTCATCTACAACAACACGGTTAGCATCTTTGGAAAACTGACACTTAAGTCTCACGATTGGTTTGAAGCCAACTCCCATGTCATAACACCCGTAATCGAAGCTAAACGCACTGCCTACTTAGATCACAAGCGCGCACCTAATGCAAATACTCTGCAGGCTATTAAAATGACCAGAAACAAAGTCCAGCAAACAGCTCGACGCTGTGCTAATGGGTACTGGCTCCAGCTTAGCGACAGCATCTCAAACTGGAAACCTAAAAGTAATGTATGATGGCATAAAGAAAGCCCTTGGACCAACAAAATACACCATTGCCCCACCAAAGTCATCCACTGGGGAGAAAATAACAGATAGAGGCAAACAGATGGAAAGATGGGTGGAACATTATTCTTCATTTTATTCAATAGAAAACACTGTTACATCAAACGCCCTTAACGCCATACAATGCCTCCCACTTATGGAAGAGTTGGACATTGAACCAACCGTAGAGGAACTTAGCAAGGCTATAGATAGTTTGTCAACCGGCATGGCTCTTGGACAAGATGGGATCCCTCCCGATCTGATTAAATCCTGCAAAAGTGCATTGTTACATCACCCGGTTTGAAATGCTACATCTATTCTGGAAAGAGAAAGCCATTCCTCAAGATATGAGAGACTCCGTGATTGTAACTCTCTACAACAATAAAGGAGACAGAAGCGACTGCAACAACTACAGAGTCATCTCCTTACTCAGCATAGTCGGCAAGACCTTTGCCAGAGTCATCTTAGGAAGGCTACAAAAACTCGCAGAAAGCGTATATCCTGAATCGCAATGCGGCTTCAGATCCGGAAGATCAACTGCAGACATGATTTCCTTTTTCCGTGCTACTTCAAAAAAAATCTAGAGAGCATAAAAAGCCTCTCTTCATAGCCGTTATCGATTTTACAAAGGCATTTGACCTTGTCAGCAGAGAAGGTCTTTTCAAAATACTTTTCAAAATAGGCTGCCCACATACTCTACTAACGTTAGTAAAATCGTTTCACGAGGACATGAAGGGCATCATCCAATATGATGGCAGCACATCACAACCCTTCGGCATATGCAGCGGCGTCAAGCAAGGATGCGTTCTTGCTCCAACTCTATTTGGAATCTTCTTCGCTGTTCTGTTAAAACATGCATTCTCACATGCAAATGAAGGTGTCTATCTGCATACTAGATCTGATGGTCGATTGTTCAATATCTCAAGACTAAAGGCAAGGTCTAAGGTCAGACATATTTCTATTAGAGATCTGTTATTTGCTGACGACGCTGCACTTGTCCCGCAAAGTCAGGAAGAACTCCAGAGCATGGTACCTTGATTTGCGCATGCCTGCCAAGACTTCGGTCTAACAATAAGTTAGCAGAAAACTAACATACTCGGTCAGGACACCGAAGCAACACCTGAAACCTCTATCGACAACTATAAACTTGATATTCCGTCGGCAGTATAACTACCTGGGGTCCATCATCAGCGACAGACAATCTTTAGATACAGAAATTGACACTCGTATTGGTAAAACTGCTACCACCTTTGCCCGTCTTTCTAAGCGTGTCTGGCAAAACAGCAAACTGACAATTAAAACAAAAGCTGCAGTTTACAATGCCTGCATAATTAGTATCCTCCTGTATTGCAGCGAATCTTGGACAACCTATGTAAGGCAGGAGAGGAGGCTAAATGCATTCCATATGTGATGTCTACGCCGTATTCTTGGTATCACCTGGAAGGATAAAGTGACAAACGTGGAGGTCCTGACTCGCACAGGCCACCCGAATATCTACACGCTGCTCAAACAACGTAGGTTACGCTGGCTTGGCCATGTACACTGTATGAACGTTGGCCGCGTACTGAAAGATATACTCTACGGACAACTGGCAGATGGTAAAAGAACTAGGGGGCGCCCAAAACTTCGATTTGTAGATGTGTGTAAACGTGACATGAAGAATCTGAACATAAACCCTGCAGCATGGGAAGACATAGCTGCAGACCGCAATCTCTGGAAACACACTCTAAAGGTTCACCTCAAAGAAGAAGCAGACAGATTCATAGAGAAAGAGAATACACGGCGAAAGAAAAGAAAGGAAAAAATAACATTTCTAGGGGCGCTGAAAAATCCATAGTCTTTTATGACTGACGGAGGCTACTACTACCATAACACATAGTCTTGGTTTGAATGCAACTTTAAAAAAAAAAAAATCAGCAACTTCAAGGTCATAGAAACATTAATTGGAAAGAAAGTAATATACTCTAAGTTTACATACTCTACACTTAAAAGTATGTCACTAACTGGCCAAACCCCCCCCCCCCCCCCCCCCTGGACCGTCTCACGCAAAAAAAAAAAAAATACCAAGAACGCAGAATCTCTAAGTAGACACCAGATATTCTGCACATGATCATAGATAGAGTCATTCTACTGTATCCAGTGAGATTCCGCTTGAGGTTTGAGCAGGACGCTCCTTAAGTGACAAAAACTAATAAACAAACTATAGCTCCAAAAGAAAATGGAACGGACTAGTAGATGGTTAGAGCCTTTTGGTTCGAGAGAAGATTTTTTTTAACAATTCAGGGAAGAGGAGAAAAGACCTCCAGAAATAATGAAAAAAGAAAGGCAAGCATCAATTCATCATTATCATCATCATTATCGAGTGCCGTCTCCGCAACGAAGTTTGGCTGCCATGGATCGCCATTCTACTCTGTTTCTTGATTTGATGATGCAGGTTGCCATAGATTTACTTATCCATCATTTGATGTTACTCGTCCATGTTAGTCTTGGTCTGCCTCTGCCTCTTTTACCCTGTATTTTCCCTTCCAATATTACTTTTAGTAGGCTGTTGTGTCTGTTAACGTGCCCCAAAAATTGTATTTATCTTGTCTTAATTGTATTTAGTAGTTCTCTTTTTATTTTTAGCTGTTTTAAAACTTCATCGTTTGTTATCTTTTGTTTCCATCCAATTCTACCTATTCTTCTAAAAATCCACATTTCAAAGTCTTCAATTTTCTGTTCTGTTTTCTTGTCTGATGTCCATGTTTCTGCACCATACAGGAACATAGCGAAGATGTAACATTTTGCTATTCTTAGTTTCAGCCCTACTGTTATTTGTTTTTTTTGTTAGTATATTTTTCATGGCATTAAAATTTTACTTTTTGCCATACCTATTCTTTTGTTTATTTCAATTTTAAATGTTCCATCATTGGTTATAGTATGTCCAAGGTAGTTTTAACTCTGAACTGTTTCCAGATGTATTCCTTCAACTGTGATATTTATTTGTAGGTCTTGAGAATTTTCTTTGTTTATGATCATAGTTTTAGTCTTTTTGATATTCATATCTAGTCCATATTTGTTGCTTGTTATGTTTATCACATTAAGCAATTGGTGTGGATCTTTAGGATTTTCTGCTAGAAAAAACAGTATCATCAGCATATCTTAGGTTATTGATTATCTTTCCATTAATGTTTAGGCCTGGCATGTCTGAGATGTTTTTAAAGATGTGCTTAGTGTATAGATTGAACTTACTCCTCTTTTTATGTCCATGGGTGTAGAGTTCTCCTTGTTATATTTTATTATTGCTGTTTGCCCCAGTCGTATATTAGTCGTATGCATGTGTCGTCTAGATTTATATCCTTTAGGCAGTCTATGAGTTGGTTATGGTGTATTCTATCGAAAGCGTTGGTGTAGTCTATAAAGCAGGCATTTATTGGTTTGTTTACTTCTATGTACTTTTCAATCAATGTTCTTATTCTTCTTTTGTGCCACTGTTTTTCCTGAATCCAAATTGTTGCTCATCTAATTCAGTATTGATTTTATTCGGAATCCTTCCCTGTATAACTTTTAGAAAAATGTTTTGTTACCTGGCTCATTGTTGTAAAACCATTGCATTCAACTGCACCATTCTTCTTAGGCAATGCAATGAAAGTTGATGTTTTTAGTTCGTTTTGTATGTATCCTGTATTGTAAATGTCATTGCATATGTCTGTGATCACTCAATGCCAAAATCTTCTATAGCCTATATCATCTCTATCTGTATATTGGCAGGTCCTGCTGCCTTTCTTTTTCATTGTTTTTATAGCTTTTTCTACTTCAGATTTCAGGATGTTATAGTTGTATGTACATTTTATGAATGGTTTTTTGTCCCTTTCGTCATGAAATAATTATGTTATATATTTCTGCCATCTATCCAATATACCTTTGTTGTCTGTTAGCATTCTTCCCTCTTTGTTTGCAATGCATCCGCTTCCTGCAGCGTTTTTGTCTTTATTAGTCATTTTCTTTATTTCTATGTGCATCGCTCTTAAGTTGTGTTTAATGTCCAAAGTTCCGACTTCTAGACATCTTTGTTTCAGCCAGTCTTCGTTTGCCCTTTTGCACATTCTCCTGGAGTCAGGATAGCTGAGTGGTTAGTGAACTGGACTACAAAGGACAAGAGGTATGGTTCGATCCCAACCGACGGCTCCGTTTCACCCTGCCTTTAATGGGTACCGGATTTTTTTCTGGGAAAGTAAAGCGGCACGGACGTAATACCGACCACATTACCCCAAAAATCATGTGCCGAAGGTCTGTAAATTTATGGTCACTAACACCATATTAATAGCCAGCAAAATTGGGCTTGAGGTCAATCATGAAAAGACTAAAGTCATGAAAAGTTTAATTCCAACAAGTGACAAAATATACATGGAAAACAAACCAGTAGAAGAGATCGATCACTTTATCTATCTTGGAAGTCACATTGATCGAGAAGGGGATACGAGCAAAGAAATTAGAATCAGACTGGCTAAAGCAGCAATGTCTTTCAGAAGCCTTGAAAAGTTGTGGAAATCAAAACTCATTAGCACAAACACAAAACTTAGGCTATTCAAATCAAATGTACTATCAACCCTTACGTATGCGTGTGAAAGCTGGAAAACAACAAGAGATATAGAAACAAAGTTGAACGCATTCGAAAATAAATGTCTAAGGAAAATACTTGGTATAGAATGGAACGAATTCAAAACAAACGAGGAAATTAGAGAAATCGCCAATCAACCACTAATATCTTCAGTAATAAAGAAAAGACGATGGTCATACGTTGGACATGTGATGAGAAGAGATAATAATCGAATAGCAAAGCAAGCCCTCATATGGGAAACAACAGGTAAAAGAAAAAGAGGAAGACCCAGAAAGACACTGAGAAGAACATTGATGAGAGAGGCAAGAGCAGCAGGAATCGGCTCCCTCAATGAGATAGAACTGCTTGCACAGAACAGAGACAGATGGCGAGATTTAATAAAATATCTTTAAAAGAAAACTGCTAGAACAAAAATTCATATAGGAGAAGGTGTATCTTGGTCTACGCCCTATGGGCCGGTTACGGCTCGAAAGGTCAATAGATAGAACACCATATTCCCTATAAGCCACTTGGCGTGACGAGGTGTACATTACTTTTTTTTTTTTACATTCACCGTATTTCATTGTCAACATCCTTGTATCTAGCAGTGTTTTCCGCTTGCCTTCTTTCTTCCATTTTTGCAAAGATTTTGTCAGTTATCCATTTTTGTATTTTGTTACTTTCCTTTTTAGCTCAGGTATTGCAGGATTCTTGCATACTTTTTTTTATGCATTGCCATTTTGTTATGACTTTTTCCTCAGGATTTTCTCTTCTGTACTACTCAATCCCTTCTTCTAGCATCTTCTGATATGTAGGCATGTATATGAACGTATTGATGCATATTAGTATGTGCACGTCTACTTGTACGTGCACATATGTAAACACGCATCGATACACGCATCTGTGAGTGTGTGTTATACCTGTATTTACGAGCCTTAGATACTTCCAGGCATTGTCGGAGTCCTTGCTAGCCGGCGTAACCTAGACAGCGTTCCCCCCACTCGTGTATTTTTAGTACCCTCCACCCCTGTCCAGAGGGTATATTATAGCCAGACCCGCGTTACGCGCCCTTTTTCCATCCTGACCCGTGTCCACGGCACAAGGGAAGTCAATTTGCTTTTCTTTTACATTTTTCGATTATTTTGTTTTGGATATTTCATTACTAGTTAGCTATGTAGGATTAGTTATATTTACTTACATATCTGTGTGTGTTGTTGTTTGTCTGTTCCTGTTGAAGGCCTATTGAGCCGAAACGTCGTTCAAATCTGTGTCGTCTACTAACCACGTAAAGCTTTTACCATACATTTTTTCTATTTCTTTCAATTTTCCGTATGTGTTCTTTACTTGCACAGTATAAGTTTCTTGTATATTTTTCTGATTTAACGCTGTTATTTCTGTTGGTGTTGCTGAATTCGATTTTTGTTTGTTTCTCTTTAGTTTGATTTTCATTTTAATTAGTACAGGAATGGGATCTGAATTAATATCTGCTCCTGGGTAGGTTTTGGCTTTCTTGACACTGTTCCTGAATCTGTCTTTTATCATTATGTAATCTATTTGATTTCTCTTCCTGTCTCCAGAGCTTTTCCATGTGTACAATTTCTTTTTCTCTTGATCAAAGAAAGTGTTACATATTATCAGTCCGTTTTCTTCACAAAATTGTATTAATCTTTCTTCTCTGTTATTCCTTTTTCCTAAACCATGATTTCCTATAATGGTCTTATATTTACCTTGTCCTACATTAGCGTTCATGTTACCCATTATAATCAAGGTGCCGGATGATTTCACTTGCTTCATAACTGTGTTTAAATTTTCATAGTATGCTTGTATTTGTTTATATGTATAGTCTTGAGTAGGTGCGTATGTCTGTGTTATTGCAATGTCAAATGGTTTTGCCTTCATTTTTAATAGTATAATCCTATCATTGTATGTCCAATGGGTATTTATATATTTTTGTAGCTCTCGTTTTATTAGTATGCTTACTCCTCTTTGGTGTACTGTTGTGATGCCTGAATATATAAATGTATATTTATCGTCTTGTATGTATCCACTTTCCCTCCATCTTGTTACTGATATGCCTAAAATATCTATGTTTAATCGCTCTGCTTCTACCATAAGATTTTATAATTTTCCTTGTTGGTATAAGGTCCTAACATTCCATGTAGCTATTTTTAATTCGTTCTTAAAACAATAGTTAGGATTTCTCTCCATGGCTTTCTTTGGATTGTTACGTGATGGGGCTCCAATCTCTTTCACGGTGGTCTGCCATATTCGCCTTTTGTGTTCTGAATATGCCTCATGTGTAACACACACTTTGCTGTTTTCGCTTTCTGGGCCGTTGATCATTTATGATTCATTCGCCCCATCCACCGTCACAGACTTTTCACATTATAAAAAACGACTACACGTAGCCGCCATGACACCGGAAGTTCAATTGGTGAACTAAAACAACGTCTAGAGCAAAATACCAATATTGAAGTATGAGATAGGGAGCACTAAATGTCGAAAAATTGCCTATTCGTTAATTTTAGACTTTCATGATTTAAGACTTTTAGAAGTGCGTAAATATTTATAATATACATATATGTTATACTATGTATAATATAAATATATAACATATACAATATATTAAGACAATATAAAATATATTTTGTATAATATAACATATAAAGTATATAATAAAAATCTAAAATATGTTATGTATAACATATATATAAATATGTGTGTGTGTGTGTCTGTGTGTAATGTACATATATGTTATATTTTTTTTGAGTCCCCATTTTTTGACACAAACTGATGGACAACGATGGACACACCAATGGACAATACTGTACATAGGCATGGACACGAACAGGGATGGACAGGGGTGCACACAGGGACACCTCGGACTTCCCCAAAAATCAATGAGACACCTCACACTCCCCCAAAGGTCATGATGGACACCAAGGGACACATCAGTGGAAAAAGAAAAGTAGTAAGGAGAGGTAAATTGTTGAGATATATAATACAAAATAGCCATGACTCATAATTGACCGATTTATTTGTTGATTTGTATTTTAAAGCTTTTGATGTGTTTTTTAGGCTACGGAATGGTATCAGAAGGGTTGCTGGGCTGTATGGGTGGGTTGGTGGGGGTTGTTCAAAGTGATTGCCGAACCACAGTTAACCGATGTATGTTTTTTTAATGTGTGCTTTAATATTTTTTTAGGCGGTATTTAAGGTCGTGCGTGGTGCTGTTTGTATGGTCTGCTGGTGGTACAGAGTGATCAATGATAAATAGAATAAAATAAGGCCAAACCATAGTTGAACGATTTATTTTATAAATTTGTATTTTACGGTGTCTTAATGGCTTTATATTTTGGCGGAGCGGTATCTGTGGCATGGCGGAGGGGGTGGTACAGAGTGCCTGATAAATAGATATGAAGAATATGGCTGACTTATAGGTGACTGACTGATTTTTAAAAATTGTATTTCAATTAATCTTTTAACGGAATCTTCGTGATTTTAGGCATGGATAGTGATTTTTCTTAAAGATATAATAAACAAAGCTGATAAAAAAATGTAAGACCCAAAGTTGACTGATTTAGTGTATATTTATAGAATTTGATGGGCCCCCCGATGATTTGGAATGGATCAAATCGTGGATCATGACGATTTTAATGGATTCTTAGTAAATTGTACACGAGGTGGTAAAGAAAGTGACCCAATGATGACCGGTGGAAAACAATGGTGGCGTGGATGGAGTCGAATTGTAAAGGGTGGAATGTCGCCCTGTCGCAAAGGGTGTTGAATGGATATATAGATATATATGAAAAGTGATCGGAGTGTTGGTAGCCCTGTCGCAAAGGGTGTTATTGGGTATATCTAGAAAAATATTAAAAGTGATCAGAAGGTTGTCGTTTTTGCCGCAAAAGCTGCATATAGCGAGATCATTATCATCAAGTACCGGGCCTAGTGGCATAGGTGATCATGTCTCTCCACAACTTTCGATCTCGGCAGCTATTTATCATTTCTGTTGTTCACCTTCTGCCAAGTCATTCGCTTAAGCTGTCTGTTATTTTTTCTCTTTGCTTCCTTCTATCTCTTCGTCCCTCAATTTTTCCAGTTGTTACAATATATTCCAGTTGTTCTCTTCTCATTCCATGGCCTAAAAATGATGATTGTTTCTTCCTTATATTGAAATTAGCTCTCTTTTTGCTGTGACCTCTCTCAGAACATTTTCATTACTCTTCTTAGCTGTCCTTGGTACTCTCAACATTCTTCTGTAAAACCACATTTCTACAGTCTCCAGTGATTTTCTTGTCTGTTGCACTATTGTCCATGATTCGCATCCATAATTTAAGATTAGCTCTACATAACATTTAAGAACTCTTTCTTGTTTCTATTGTCAAAAATGGATTGCATAGTATCTTCCTCATTTTTTGGAAAGCTGCTTTTGCCTGTGTCATTCTGCATCTCACCTCTTTTGTACATCTTCCGTCTGAGGTTAACAAAGTTCCCAAATATTTAAATTCATTTACCTGTTTTAATATTGTTCCACTTGTCTTTATTTTGGACTGAGGTGATATCTTTTTATTTGTTGTTACCATTACTTCTGTCTTTTTGCTATTAAGGCTGAGTCCTTTATTTTGGCTTTCCTTTACTACAATGTCCAACATTTCTTGTAACTCATTTTCGCTCTTAGCGATTAATACTGTATCATCAGCATGCCTTAGATTCTTTATATTATGACCTCCAATTGTTATTCCAGGCATGTCCCTTATGGATCTTAAAATAATCTCATTATAAATATTAAATAAATCTGATGACAGCACACAACCTTGTCTAACACCCTGTTTTATTTGTTGAAACATTCCCAATTGGTTTCCAGTTCTTATGGCCGCTGTTTGTTGCCAGTACATGTTCTTTATTACTCTTAGAATATAGCGAGGTAAAGAGAAAATATGAGAGGTTGTCAAAGATTACTGTGTGTAATAAATGTAGTTCTCAGTCTACGGATTTTAGTGGATTTTAAGGACATGTAATCTTATCGGAAGGATGGTCTTGTTGTAAGGATTAAGTTGTATTTAAATGGATTCTAAGTGCTATTTTAGGGGCGGACTGTCAAGCAGTGGGTAGGTGTAGTGAAGATACAGAAGATATAATAAGAACAATATTGAGCCAAAACAAAATAAAACATGGAAAAAGATAGAGAAGGTGTGAGGTAGGTATTGTTGTTGATTCGTCGCATGTATTCCGCAAAGACATTTATAAGATCATTAATTTTCCGTTGATTATATATCATATATAGAAACATATGAAAAGTCGAGTTTTCTTTAGGAACTAGGAAAGTGGGGAATAGACTGTTTTCAATTTAGATTTCCCTACCGCAAATGTTTATGTAGGAAAATATTGATAAATAAATACAAAAAGTAGTCAGAGATTGCCGTGTCTAATAAATGTAGGTGTCATTATGGGCAGTTATGTTCTTGTGGATGATGGATAATTGGTTCATTATGGTCGTGTGTGTGGCGTTTGATTTGATAACTGATGTGTATGTGATAATAGTAGACAGTTGATGAGCGAGGGTTGGAGGATTTCAGGTTAGATTTACATGGAACAAAGATTTTATACAGCAAAAAATGCTACCCCAAAAGTTTTTATACGAAAAATTATGAAAAAATTGATATACTCTCAGAAGACATAGCTAAAAAAAATATTAGGCTAGGCATATACTTTAGCATGGTGAAATAGACCTGTTGATGTTATAAAAGAATATAACTCAAATATTTGTTCCTATATAGCTCTCGTAAGCTTAACGCTAAATATGCATACCCTAACATGAGAGTTAAGCGACTGCATGGCAACAAAAGGGAGAAATGAAATGACATAATATACGTGTGTGAGTATAAACCCATGTGATAGGACATGACCAATCGCATGCATGGATTGATCCGCGCGCAATTGCAAACATATACCTAACGTGATATACACGAGTTGTGATATATTACACTGTGGTGAAGTGTGAATGGGAGTGACAATTTCTCTTTCTGAGAAGCAAGATGGCGTATCAGGAACCCTGGCCAGGATTAAGCTTCTTAACTAGACAACAGACCAGGTAGGATTTTGGTGACCTAAACGAGCCAAATTTTAACTACTCGAACATGTAACACTGTTAAGTTAACTTCACAGTTCATCATCATAAAATACCATTCCTGCTGTGCATGTCTCTAACTGTCGTCCTCGACAGTTATTTATTATTTCTGTCATTGACTTCTTGCCAAGACATTGTCTTAAGGTGTCTGGTATATTTTCTCGCAGTCCTTATGAAACAGTTATTATAATGTGGAGGACAAAGGGGAGTGTGTGGGAGAAGTCAAGGGGAAAGTGATAAGGGTTAACTAAAATAGAATCATCGAGTCGACGGGGAAAAGTGATAAATAGTAAGGAGAATAGAAATATCGAGTCTCACGGGGAAAATAAGACGCAATTAGGAGTGAGGCAGAAATGTAAGACGAGATAAGATTGGTTGGAATGGGGGTGGGGGAAGTGAGGAAAAAGGATAAGTTAGAAGGTCAGTCGAGATGAAGCGAGTGCTCAGTGTGCACGATGGTTTTGCTGGCAACCGGTACCGTGAGCATAGACAGTTTAGTAACAAATAGTGATAGTACCAATTTACAGTTCGTGAGTGGCAGTTGAGTGAAACGCACAGTGCTCCTGGATCAAGGCTAAGTAGATTTGTGTACCAGCGTAGACTGAAACAGAGGAGTTATGAAACTCAGAAGCAACGAAAAGTGTAGGTGATAGTGAGCTAGACAGCTCTCGCAGATTCATGTGCAATATTGATTGTGCTATTATAAAGAGTTATGAAACAACGAACAGGGCAGGAGATAGTGAGCTAGACAGCTCTCGCAGATTAATGTGCAATTATGATTGGGATATTAGAAGGAGTTATGAAACTCTGATGCAACGAACAATCTAGGTGATAGGGAGAGAGACAGCTTTCGCAGATTCAGGCTCAATGAGGAGCATGATGTTAAAATGTAGTTGTGAAGTTCAGTAGCAACGACCAACTTAGATGACAAGGAGAGGGCAGTTTTCGCATATTCATGCTCAACGAAGAGTATGATTTGATAATGTAGTTGTGAAGTCAGTAGCGACGAACAAATTAGATTACAGGGAGCGAGCCAGCTTCCGCAGATTTCATGCTCAATGATGAGTTTGATATGATAATGTAGTTGTGAAATTTAGAAGCAACGAACAGTAGGTGACAGAGAGCGAAACAGCTGTCGCAGTTAATGTGCAACAATGATCGAGCTATCAGAAGGAGTTATGAAACTCAGAAACAACGAACAGTGTAAGTGAGAGTGAGCGAGACAGCTCTCGCCGAGTCACTGCTCAGCAATGAGTATGATCTTATATGAGAGTAGTGAATTCAGAAGCAACGACTCTCTCAGGTGAAAGTCGGCGAGACAGCTATCGCAGACTAATGCTCAAAAACGTGGGTGTTATTAAAGGCACGAACAGACAACCTTAGGAGATTTATTAGCATAGACCGGTGGCAGATAGCTAGCAGGAAGATTCCTGCGCAGTGTCTTCAAGAGAGTCCGAATGAGTGGAGTCGGCTCCAAGGTGAGGTCACCAAAGTGCAGGGTGGCTTGAAAGGCAGGGGTTACGCCTCGTGGTTACCTTGTAATGTGACAAGTGCCACTGACAAACATGATGTTGTTGTGATTGTGTAAATCGTTGTGCTTGGTTGACTGTCCATCAATAAACCTCGAGTGTGTATTTTACATGGTGTTCCTTAACTACTTCATAGAATGCAACATGTATATGTCTGTGCCTAGCGAAGAACGAAAACTGGGAGGGGCCATCAAGCACAGGCCCATAGAAGCAGAGGCGGTAGCAACAACGAAACAGCGCGAAGTACAAGAGTATACGATTACAGCGAGCAAGGGTGTCAGGCCACTCTGAGGTTCCAGCAGCTGTCAAGCCCAAAGCTGAGCTGACGGGTGTCAGTATATGAGTGTGTCAAGAGATCGGTGGGAGAGGGCAGTGTAGCACCAGTGCAGTGTCCAGCCAAGGCGAGCTTCCAGATCAGTCATCATCGATTACACATTGAGGTCAACCCGTTACGGAGCGGGAAGGCCTGTCATTGTAGAGGGCAAGGTAGAAGACGACACGGCGCTGTTATACTTAGATCAGCCTCTTCGTCTCTTACTTTTCTCAGTTGTCATAATATGTTCAAGTTGATCCCTTCTCATGGAATGACCAAAAAATGATGAATGTCTCTTCCAAATATTGGAAATTAGCTTTTTTTCCCTTTGCTTTGGCCTATTTTAATACATTTTCATTACTTTTCTTAGCTGCTCATGGTATTCTCACCATTCCTCTGTAAAACCACATTTCTACAGCCTCCGATGATTTTCTTGTCTATTGTCATATTATCCATGATTCACATCCATATGTTCACATTTCAGCTGATGTTAATAATATTGCTGTATTGTGAATATCTCATAGTTCATCTAAAGTAAATTTAAAATCGGATGCTTTAGTCCTTTCTAGTTATTGCAATCTAGAAGATTTCTTTCCTTCGATTTTATAGGATCGTTTTTCTTCTTCCCAAACTGTATTAACTATTCTTTATAAAGTAGAATACTGATTTGTCTATCTTGTGATGTTACTCGTCATTATTAGTCTTGGTCTACCTATTTTACATTTTCCCTTTCAAGCATACTTTTAGTAGGCTGCTTTGACTTTTAATGTGATCTAAAAATTCCATTTGCCTTTTTTTCCAAAGTCATCATTTGATCTTCCTTCTTTCAGCATACATTTCTACCCATTCTTCTTTAATCAACATTTCAAAGGTTTCCGTTTTCTGTTTTCTTGTCTAATGTTGATGTTTCTGCTTCATACAGAAATGCTGAGAAGATATAACATTTTGCTATTATTATTTTTTAGTTCTAGTGTTATTTTCACTTTATGTTAGTATATTTTTCATGGCATTAAAACTGCTCTATCATCCTGGTGCCATCCGTTTTCCTTTTTGTGTAAGGTGTCGCAAGTTTTCTTCCATGCTTTTATCCTCTTGTATTGCCATTTAGTTGCAATAAGTTTATCTTTGTACTGTTTATTTTCTTTCTTCTATTGTTTATTGCTTGTATTATATAAATAAAATAGAAATAAAGCGCCCCCGTCATGCCAAGTGGCGTATAGGGAATAAGGTGTTAGTGACCATAAATTTCACAGACCTGCGGCACATGATTTTTGGGGTAATGTGGTCGGAATTGTATTATATAAGTATCTTTAAAACCGTTTTGATTTAAAACAGCTATGTCTAGTGCTATTGTTGATAAATTAGTACTATGCTTTTTTTTCTTTTTTTTCCATTTCATTGTCTTTTTCAATTTCCTTCTTCTTTTCAACATCTATCTGTGTTCCCATCACTCATTTTTATCTCTTTTACTTCTTCTCTTTCTGTTTAAATTATATATATACTGGGTCAGGTGAGGTAATTTTACCTGCTACTGTATGCAGTATGCAGTACAACCTGTGGCTGCCCTGCTGCCTTGGGTAAACTCGGGAGAGTAAAAGGCTAAGGGAGGGTACCCCGAAGTAAAACAACCCCACTGTGCCTTGTGGGTGAGACTTTTTAGTCAAAGGCTAGAGGAGACAACCGTAAACAAACCGACGGAAGGCAACAGAAAACCACCGTCGTAATTTCTTTGTACAACCTTGAATCGTCACAACAATAGAAATAACGACAACAACCTTAAGGGGGATTCCAATGGAAAACCCTCGTTCGGTAGGGGACATCATGTGCTTAGGTGATATCCGATCGTCATCAAGCTACTGTAAGCAAAATAAAGATAAAACACACTCTAAAGATATGTACTTGGAATGTGAGAACACTCATGCAGAAGGGTAAACTAGAAAACATCATACAAGAAATGATAAGAATGGGTCTACATTTACAGGGACTTTGCGAAATGAGATACACCGGATCAGGGGAGATGTATTCTGATAAACATAAAATAATCTATTCTGGAGGTACTGAACACCAAAGAGGAGTAGGTATCATCTTGGATGCAGAAAGAGCAAGAAAAGTGAACGGCTTTTACCCAATATCTGATAGAGTCATTTTAGTGAAATTGAATAGAAAGCGAATAGACATAAATCGTATATAAGTTTATGCACCAACAGCAGACAGTCTAAAGGAAACAATTGATAAAATTTACATCGAGTTAAATGAGGCACTTCATAAATGCAACCACATAAAAACACTAAAGTTCTAGGGGAATTTAACGCAAAAGTAGGAAAGGAAAGAGTTGAGTAAGTAGTTGGTCATTATGGCTTAGGCGAGAGGAATGAAAGAGGTGAGAAACTTATTGACTGAGCAAGAAAACACAACATGATGATAGGAAATACCTGGTTTAAGCAACTTCCAAGACGTCTGTGGACATGGGAAAGCTCAGGGGACAACGCACGTAATCAAATTGATTATATAATGATAAGCAATAGATTTAGACACAGTCTGGTGTGTGTGAAAACTAGACCAAGGGCAGATTGCAATAGGGATCATATACCAGTTGTGGGAAAGCTTAGAGTAAAATTAAAAACAACAAAACGGGCCTCAGTTAACATCAAGTTAAATTTAGATTTACTCAAATCAGACAAGAAGCTGCAAGACAAATATAAAATCACAATTCAGAACCGGTACAATGCAATAGAGAAGATACAAAGCATTGATGAACTGTTGGAAATGCTAAAAGAATCAATGCAACAAACATCAAAAGAGTTCATACCACCAGTAAGGACAAATTCAATAAAGAAATGTATGACATATGACATTTTGCAGCTAATGGATACAAGAAGAAGAAATAAAGAAAATAAAGATGAGTATAAGATGTTAAATAAAGAAATTGTAGTAAAATGCAATGAAGGAAAAGAAGCATGGCTAAAGGAGAGATGGAAAGAGATTGAAATGCAACAAAAAGAAGATGCCAATGCTATATACAAACAAAATGTGGAATTAGCAGGAAGAAAAACGCAATAAAAAAAATGGATGTCTAAGATCAAAGGAAGGAGAACTGTTGATTGATCAAGAAAGCATAAAGGAACGATGGGCAGAATACATTAAAGATCTTTATAATGATGAACGAACTGAAGTAAATATAAAGAATACTGGAGAAGCACCAGAAATACTCAGAGAAGATGTGGAAGATGCCTTGCGCAATATGAAAGCAGGCAAAACTCCTGGACCAGATAATATAACTAAAGAAGAGATTGAAGCCATAGGTGATTTTGGAATAGAAAAATAATTTAAAAAATATTGAATGATATCTACAACAGCGGATATATACCAGACGACATGCTCAAATCAATATGTATAGCCCTACCAAAGAAATCGGGTGCGATTGAATGCGATGATCATCGCACAATAAGCCTTATGAGTCATATGACTAAGATATTACTAAGAATCATCATGCAAAGAGTGCGAAACAAAATCAGTCCAGAAATTAGCGATGAAAAGTGTGGTTTTCTTAGAGATAAAGGAACAAGCAATGCCATTTATATCACACGATCTTTAGTAGAAAGAGCCATAGAGGTGAAAACAGATCTATATCTATGTTTCATAGATCACACCAAGGCATTTGACAAAGTAAAGCACCAAGAAATAATCAAAATTTTAGAAAGCATAAATGTAGACAGCAAAGATCTAAGAATAATAAAGAACATGTACTGGCAAAAAACAGCGGCCATAAGAAATGGAAACCCATTGGGAATGTTTCAACAAATAAAACAGGGTGTTAGGCAATGTTATGTGCTGTCACCAGATTTGTTTAATATTTATAGTGAGAGTATTTGAAGATCCACAAGGGACATGCCTGAAATAACAATTGGATGTCATAATATAAAGAATCTAAGGTATGCTGATGATACAGTCTTAATCGCTAAGAGTGAAAATGAGTTACACGAAATGTTGGACATTATAGTAAAGTAAAGCAAAAAGAAAGGACTCAGCCTTAATAGCAAAACGACAGAGGTAATGGTAACAACAACGAAAAAGATATCACATCAGTGCAAAATAAAGACAAGTGGAACAATATTAAAACAGGTAAATTAATTTAAATATTTAGGAACTTTGTTAACCTCAGACGGAAGATGTACAAAAGAGGTGAGATGCAGAATGACTCAGGCAAAAGCAGCGTTCCAAAAAATGAGGAAGATACTATGCAATCCATTTTTGACAATAGAAACAAGAAAAAAGAGTTCTCAAATGCTATGTAGAGCTAATCTTAACATATGGATGCGAATCATGGACAATAGTGCAACAGACAGGAAATCACTGGAGACTGTAGAAATCTGGTTTTACAGAAGAATGTTGAGAGTACCAAGGACAGCTAAGAAGAGTAATGAAGATGTTCTGAGAAAGGTCAAAGCAAAAAGAGAGCTAATTTCCAATATTAGGAAGAAACAATCATCATTTTTTGGCCATGTAATGAGAAGAGAACAACTGGAATATATTGTAACAACTGGAAAAATTGAGGGACGAAGAGATAGAGGGAAGCAACGAGAAAACATAACAGACAGCTTAAGAGAATGACTTGGCAGGTCAACAACAGAAATGATAAATAGCTGCCGAGATCGAAAGTTGTGGAGAGACATGATCACCTATGCCAGTAGGCCCGGTACTTGATGATGATGATATATATATACATAAATATATATATATATAACGGCTATACTTGAGGTATTGCGTACTATGGAACAAAGAAGATGGTATCTGATATTACTAAGAAACTTTTCTTGACCAATAACACAGTGCAACGGAGAATTAATGATGTGTTTATGATGTTCAAAATTTATTTTGCGGGTGTTTGAAAACATACACGTTCTCCGTGCAGCTTTGATGAGTCAACTTTACTAGTAAATGAAGCCTTACTTTTAGCTTGCGTGCAATTCATAATATAAGGATCAGTTTGACAAGAGTTATTATGTGCTAACAGTTTTCTAACTGATAAAAAGGGGCAAGCGATATTTCATGTTTTATTTCAAAGAAAATAAATCCTCATGAGTATTGTCAGTCGAAAGTGGCGGTGCTCTGGCTATGGTGGGGCGCTATTAGGGTTTTCTTCGTCCTTAAATAAACTTATCCAGAAGTATACGCTGTGCACTTTGTCATTCATCGTCAACATTTAGTCCAAAATTTGTGTGAACATTTACACGGGTCATTATTTTGTTATACAAAGCAAACAACAAAAATAGAAGCAACTCATCAAAAAGAAGCCTGAACAACTTTATATTGCCAATGATGAAGAATTCAAAGGCTGGCAGCTTAATACGGAAGTTCGTTGGCTATCAAAAGGTGCTTTTTTGGATCAATTTTCTAAACTCTCTGACTCAGTTCTAGATTTCATAGAAAATGAAGATGTTGCTTTACGGGTCTACTTGATTGATTCCAAAAGTGGCATTGTTTATTGGACAGACTTATTTCATAAATTTAATGAAACACATCTGCAGCTCCAAAGTTATGAGCTAAATGTAATGAAAACCACAACTGTTATTTGCATGTTTGTTGCTAAACTGATTCTGCACAAACGTAAGTTAGGACGAGACGAATTCAGTCAATTTCCAAATTTATCTTTCGTGGAAAAACATGATGAAAATATATTTATGTCAGCACTTGGAGGCTTTCAATTCGGACTTCAATCAACGATTTGAAGATATTCTTACACTGAATATACCTCCTTGGATTTTGAACATTTCTCAAGCGCAAATGTAGACGCATCTCTAATATTATAAGATGAACTGATTGAAGTAACAGCAAATGAAGAATTGACATTTTACATTTAAAGACGGTTACCAACAATTCTGTCTACACAAGTAGATACTGAAACGTTATATTGAATTAACTCACAGTAGTACACACGTTGTTGGTTGCATCTCTTTCATCGTTTTTGCGAACATGGACAACAGGGGAGTTATAAATCTGTTAACTAAAAATAGAAACAGAATAGCTAATCGTGGTGATTTAAGATAGCTGCTGACAAAACTAAAACTAGAACCAAATATAAACAAATTGATTGCAGCGCACCAAGATCATCTTTCTCGTGAAGACTGACATTTTTAGATCGTTTTTTATGTTAATCTCTATAATTATAAAATATGCTGTAAAGTTATAAATCAGTCAATGTAAATGTTACAGTTTGTCGATTTTAATCTATATTTTAATTAAAATATTCATACTTCACTTTGTCTTTTTTATAGCATCACATTTATTTACAATGTTGTGGAAGGTGTGGGTACAGATATAGATACATAATAGAACCACAAATTTGTCACTAGAATTTCTTCTTTGTTGGCTTAAAGAAGTTAGATGTCGAGGGTGGCGATAAACATATTTTATCATGAAAAGAGGGCGATGAGCCAAACATATTTTGGGCACGTCAGCTACAGTTCAAATGTTGGAACGGAAATTACCTGCATCACACGGAGATTACGGGTGAATGGAACATAAAGTATCTGGGAGAGTTAATAGACAGGAGATTTAAGATCGGAGACGTGAATGAGAGAAATTGTAGGCAAGCTGGAGAGAGAATAGTAAATGGTAACCAAAAGTAGATATCTGTTAAGGTAAAGGTAAAGTACGAGACTTAAAGCGACATTATAGCAAGCGAGCTTTCACCCATATGTGTTCGGCCGCCTTTCCAGAAGTGTTCGGAGACTTCTTGATAGGGTCTCTTCAAGCAACGGGTCTCACGACGCAAATCGGCATTTATCACCTTCTCAGAGTACTACCCTGGTAAATATTTCTGCCCAAAGCAGGGACGACCGTGGGGTATTTTTTTTCCAACCACGAGTACAGCTCACACTGCCTCCAGCGGGAGTCCAAAACAGGTTGTCGGAAAGTCGGTAGCCCAGTCGAGTGGTTTTCCCAACTAGGTTTACTCGATATATGATAATGAATCCACAAAATAGTGTTGAGTTATTAGTGTAGATGTAGCAATAATGTGAAGTATAAACAGCTAAGCAGCACGCAACGACGTGTGAGACTCAAGATGTTATTTCACTCCCTATAAAAACAAATTCCTTTCTGTCAACCGCGGGTTTCGAACACCAGATATTAAACCGGCGAAACACTAGTTTTAGCCGCACGGCCACGCGCACATTCCATTATATGAATAAATGATATAAGGACTGTGATGTGTGATTAACATGGTAAGTATATGATTTTTGTTTGTTTTTGCATTTTAATAAACGAAAGGGTTGTCCATTAAATGTATTACTTCATTCAGACTATTTTATACTAGCAAACTGCTTTAATTCTCGTCGACTCTTGATCTGGGAATCATGTAATTATGTTGCATTGTCATGAACAACATTGTTTAGATGCTCATGCTGTGAGAGGTTGGCGATTAACCTACACGCCAGTAACGACATTTACATTAATACAATCCTCGTGGGTCGTAGGCAACCTCAACAGATATTTGATAACTGACGCTATAAGTAACTAACTCACAACCTCCATCTGGGACACTGAAACCTTTAGTTGCAGGTGGGATCACATGTCAGATTTTTCTTTCATGTTTAATATGGGAACCCTTCATTCATTGGAGTATTCAGACATTCTCTCGACTCGTTCAATTGTTGCTGGTGAGAACTTTCAAATCCTTTTACAACCCTCGACTTGGTGCGAGTGCCATCAGCAAGTTTCACCCTTCACTCAATGATCCCCCTTTATTGGTGATGTGAGGATCTTATTATCCCCCTTCAACTTTAAATAGATAAAACTCTCATTTGCTATCAATTTAATTTATTATGACAATTTACTTTATGTCTTAGAACATTTTATCATTAATCTTTAGGGCAGTGTAAGTAAGAAAAATGCTTTATATGGACGTTTATCTAGACTAGTAATCTGTGTTTGATATTTAGATTTTATTTTTTAGCATTTTCATAAAACAATAATCTAATATTTTACGATAATGGTGTCCTTACTTTCAACATATTTTGAGACCGATGTCTACACTACAATAACAGAAGATAAATACATAGAAACGAATACAATCTTACTATCTCTGTTGAGTACATGCAGTAAAGTGGGTATCACTGGTTTTTCAAAAGTTAGAGCCCACCAATGAACATCATCTGGGTTCGTATGTGAACAAGAACCACTGGATAAATTGGTGTTTTTGTTGCCGTCAACAGCATTCCCTGCTGCACTGAGATGAGGCACTTGTGCATAGAGGGATGATTGAGTGGCGTTCTGTTTCAGAGCTACATTACGACCTGTTGGTGAACATTTTAATGTATTCATTAATTTTTTCTTCCTCTTCTACCTTTTTAGCTCCCAGTGGAGCATAGGTCTTCAACAAACACTTTCCAAGTCGTTCTGTTTTTTGCCATTCTTTTAAGATCATTCCATGTCTTCCCCATCATCTTCATCTCTGCTTCTATCTGTCTTCTCCAAGAATTCCTTGGCATCCCTCTTTGTCTTTTCCACTGGGGATTCCAAAAAACTTTACTGTTATGTATTACTCTCAGTTGGCTTCGGTAGTGTGTGTCCTATCCAGCGCCATCGTCTTCACTGTATCTCTTTATCCACTTGTGTTTGACTAGTACATTTCCATAATTCAATGTTAGTGATTTTGTCCCGCCACCTCCATCCTTTCATCCCGCGCAAGCATCCATTAATGAAAGTCTGTATCTTCGTGATTGTCAATTTTGTTGTTCTCCATGTTTCACAGCCATATATTAGGACCGCCTTAACATTTGAGTTGAAAATTTGTATTTTTGTATTTAACCTAATTTCTTTGGATTTCCATATGTTTCCCAGTGCAATGAAAGCTCCTCTTGCTTTTGATATCCTTATTTTGGTATCATTTTCTGTTCCTCCCTCTTTATCTATATTACTGCCCAGATACATGTAAGATTTTACATTTAATAGATGTAATTCTCCTAGGTTTATTTGGCCACTGCCAACTGTATCAATTCTCACAATGCTGACCATATCTCTATTAATCTTGAGTCCCAGCTGTTGTGATCTCTCATCAAGTATGCTCATTCTATCTTGCATCTGTTGATGACTGTGCGACAGGAGAGCTATGTCATCAGCAAAGTCCAAATCATCAAGTTGTTTGGTCAGTGACTACCGGATTCTATTTCTGTTGTTTTGAGTTATTTTCATAATCCAATCTATGGCCAGTAGAAAGAGAGATGGAGACAGAAGGCATCCCTGCCCCACTCCAGTTCTTACTTCAAATGCCTCTGTAATATGTCCTTCATGTACCACACCACATTTCGCTCCTTCATACACTGTTTTTATCACGTTAATAAACCCCATGGGGATTCCGTAATGACTCAGCAACCCCCAAAGCACTCCTCTGTCCAAACCATCAAATGCCCTTTCGTAATCCATGAATCCAATACAAATTGGGGACCTTAGTTCTAAACTTTGTTCAACTATTATACGCAGAGTAATTATTTGATCAGCACATGATCTGCTCTTCCCAAAACCTGCTTGTTCATCTCCCAAATGTCTCTCCACGGCCTCCTTCAGTCTCTCCAGAATGACTCTGCTTAACATTTTCCCCGGCCCCGATAGTAGCACAATTCTCCTATAATTTGTGCACTCCCGTAACCCCCCCCCCCTCCAGTCTTTAGGCACTACTTCCCTCTCACAAATTTTATCCAACAGATCATGTAGCTTCCTGGCAGAAGTGTTTACATCTGCCCCGATGGCCTCCGAAGGAATCCCATCCGGCCCTGTGGCCCCCACCATTTTCCAACAGTCTGATTGCTTTCACTATTTCTTCTACGCTTGGTTTTCCACAGCTAACGTGCAACCCCTCCTCCGCTAGCAGTACACCCGGAGCACCATCTGAGCCGGGTCTATTCAAAAGCTCTTCAAAGTGCTCTTTCATTCTCTCCACTCGTTGCCTCACACCAACAAGCAGATTTGTTTTCCCATCTAAAACAAAGGCATTGATCCGTTTGCACTTTCCACTCAATCTCCCAGTGCTGCTGTACAGTTCCCTCACACTCCCTATATTTGTTGCTTCCTCTGCCTGTTTAGCCAGTTCATCTATATATTTCCTCTTATCCCTTTTAATGCATCTTCTCACTTCTTTGTTCACCTCTGTGTAAGCGTCATGTGTCTTGGCTTTATTACTCCTCGATTTGCTTTTATTTATGTCTGCTTTCTTGTTCTTTCTTTCTTTAATTTTGTCCAGGGTCTCTGCTGTCATCCATTCCTTATTCTGGCGTTCTCTTTCCCCTAGTGTTTCTTCGCATGTCTCTTTCCATATATCATTTACCTGTTTTCAATGATCTTCTATATTTATTGTATTTTCTAGTTGTTGGAGGACTTGGTATTTGTTTGATATTGTGACTGCGAATTTATCTTTAATTCCTTGTTCTTTAAGAAACCCTACATTGAAATACTTTCTACCCTTATTCGTTGAAGTATATCTTTTTAATTTAATTTTAAGTTTGGCTAACAGAAGATGATGATCAGAAGCTATATCTGCCCCTCTATATACTTTTACATCCTGTAAGGATGACTTAAACTTATTAACACATATGTGATAAATTTGATTTTCCGTTCTATGATCTGGTGACACCCATGTAGCTTTGTGTATTCTTTTGTGTTGGAATATCGTTCCTCCTAGGCTCATTTGATTAAGGGCGCAGAAATTCACAAATATCTCTCCATTCTCGTTTATATCTCCAAGTCCATGTTTTCACATAATCTCTTCGAAGCCTCTGTTGTCTGATCCTACTTTAGCATTTAGGTCTCTCATCAATATTATAATATCCTTGGGTCGCCTTGCATCAATCTGACATTGTAGCTGTTTATAGAAATCATATTTAACTTAATCATCTTTATCGTTGGTTGGTGCATAGCATTGGATAATGTGTAATTTTATTTTGTTTTTGGTTGTTTTAAATGTTGCTCTCATTAATCTCGGTCCTTCTGCTTCCCATTCTATTAGTGTCTTCTGTGCATTCCTTGATAGCATTATAGCTACCCCTTCACTATGTTGTGCTCCAGGTTCCTGGTGTCCTGATGATAAAATCATCTCTCCTGTATTTAGTTTTATTTTACCCGTTCCGAGACATCTTGTTTCACACATTCCCAGAATATATATCTTGTAGTTTGACATTTCTGCTGCTACCTGTACAGCTTTTCCTTGTTCGTTTAGAGTACGAACATTCCAGGTGTCAATTCTGGAGGATTTCCTGGTAGACAAATGGTGAGTTGGCAACCCGGACTCTTTGCGGCTTTCTCCGGCTTGCGCCATATGTCTCTTAGACAGAGAGCCCTTCTCTTTCCTGGAAGGCGGATTTACTTTTTCTCTCTTTGATTTGTCCATGTTTGTGAAGTTTTTTCGGCTTATTTTTTTTTACAGTATGGGATAGCCAGTCCCATGCCCAACCCTCCTTTCTCGCCTCTTACGAACATGCCTGGTAGGGTACAGCGCCACTATTCTTTACTCCGGGCTCCCGGTAGCGCACGGGCGATTCATTAATTTACTTATTGATTATTTACAAGTTAAGTTTATTGCAACATTTTTACATTTACAACAAACCACATCTTGCAATGAGTAAAGTCAAATATACTTGGAGAAGAAAGGTTAAAGTGGGGATTAATTAGATCAAAAAGACAAGGGACGATCAAACTAGACGGTCTGAACTGTGTTTATTGAAGATCTATGATGCACAGTGATTTGAAAATTAGAGGATGTTATGCAGTTTATATATTATAAACCTACGGCATCATGAACGAAATCATCATAATGGAGTGCCGTCTCCACCTCATTTACCTTGTATTTTCCCCGCCAAGATTGTTGCTTTCAGTCTGCTATTGTGTCTTTTAACATGTCCCACAAATGTCATTTGACTTGTTTGTATTATGTTTAGTAGTTGTCTTTTCAATTTTAGTTCTTTCAAGACTTCATTGTTTGTTTTATTTTCTTGCCATCACATTCTTCCTATTCTTCTATATATCCACATTTCAGAGGCTTCAATTTTCTGTACTGTTTTTTCTTACCTAATTCCCATGGTTTGGCGCCACTCCGGAATTTTGAGAAGATATAACATTTTGCTATTCTTAGGTTTATTAACCTGTGTTATTTGTTTTGATGTTAGTTTATTTTTCATGGAATTAAAAATACTTTTTACCATTCCTATTCTTTTGTTTATTATTAAGTTTTATTTTTCCCATCACTGGTTATAGTATGTCCAAGGTACTTGCAGTTCTGAAATGTCTCCAGGTCTATTCAATCAAATTTGATATCCACCTGTAGGTTCTGAATATTACCTTTGTTTATTGTCATAGTTTTAGTATTTTTGATATTCATATAACCCATATTTGTTTGCTTGTCTTTTTTTTATTTCATTAGATAATTATTGTAGAACTTTATGATTTTCTGCTTGACTTACAGTATCAGCAGGATATCTTAGGTTATTGATTATCTTTACATTACTGTCTAAGCCTAACATCTTTGTTATTTAAATATTTTCTGATTGTATAGATTGAAAAAAGCTTGGTGATAGGATACATTCCTGTCTAACTCCTCTTTTCATATCAATGGGTGTAGAGTTTTCTTTCTTATATTAATTTATTGCTATTTGCTCCCATATAAATTAAACATTAGTCGTATTTTTCTGTCACCAGGTTGTATGTCTTTTGGGCAGTCTATAAGTTGTTTATGGTGTATTCTATCAAAACTTTTGCGTAGTCTATGATGCAGACATGTATTGCTTTATTTACTTTTGTGTACTTTTAGATTAATATCCTCATGCATAATATGGCTTCTTTTGTCCAACTGCTTTTTCGTAAATCAAAATAGTTTTATTCTAAATCAATATTTATTTTTTTCAATATATAATATTTATTATTTTATATCATCGTCATCATCAAGTACCGTGCCTACCGGCGTAGGTGATCATGTCTCTCCACAATGTTCGATCTCGGCAGTTATTTATCATTTCTGTTGTTGACCCTCTGCCAAGCCATTCTCTTAAGCTGTCTGTTATTTTTTCTCTTTGCTTCCCTCTATCTCTTCTTCCTCAATTTTCCAATTGTTACAATATATTCCAGTTGTTCTCTTCTCATTACATCGCAATGTAATCTCACCAAAAATGATGATTGTCTCTTCCTAATATTGGAAATTAGCTCTCTTTTTCCTTTGACCTCTCTCATAACATTTTCATTACTCTTCTTAGCTAACCATGGTACTCTCAACATTCTTCTGTAAAACCACATTTCTACAGACTCCAGTGATTTTCTTGTCTGTTGTCCTATTGTCCATGATTCGCATCCATATGTTAAGACTGGCTCTACATAACATTTAAGAACACTTTTTCTCTTGTTTCTATTGTCAAAAATGGATTGCATAGAATCTTCCTCATTTTTTGGAAAGCTGCTTTTGCCTGAGCCATTTTGAATCTCACCTCCTTTGTACATCTTCCGTCTGAGGTTAACAAAGTTCCCAAATATTTAAATTAATTTACCTGTTTTAATATTGTTCCACTTGTCTTTATTTTGCACTGAGGTGATGTCTTTTTCTTTGTTGTTACCATTACCTCTGTCTTTTTGCTATTAAGGCTGAGTCCTTACTTTTTGCTTTACTTCACCATAATGTCCAACATTTCTTGTAACTCATTTTCACTCTTAGCGATTAATACTGTATCATCAGCATGCCTTAGATTCTTTATATTATGACCTCCAATTGTTATTCCAGGCATGTCCCTTATGGATCTTAAAATACTCTCACTATAAATATTAAACAAATCTGGTGACAGCACACAACCTTGTCTAACACCCTGTTTTATTTGTTGAAACATTTCCAATTGGTTTCCAATATATATATATTTAGTCAATATTTGTTTATACCTTGTATAACTTTTGCAAGATGTATGTTGCATGTCTCATTAGGCCTATTGTTCTAAAATCACTGCTTTCAACTGCAGTGTATGGTATATGTCGTTGCATATATCTGTGATCACTTCTTCTTTCCTCCCTCATCTGCCTTTCAGTGTCGAGGGGAGATATAATTTGCGGTCTTTTGCTCTTCTGTTCGCCTCTGCTGCTGTTATGTTTCCTTGAGCTTCTAATATTCCATCGATCCATTTTTTTCATAGCCGACCCTTGGGTCTGGTGTTCTCAAAACGTTTGTTGAAGACTCGTTGTGTTGTGTTTGGATATTTCTGCCTTGTCACGTGACCAAACCATTGTATCTGTTATTTCCTTATATATTCTATGGCGGGGGCTATTCCTAGCTTTTTTCTCAGTTCTTCATTTCTGATTTTATCTCTCCGACTGTTTCCTATCATTCGTCTAACACATTTCATCTCTGTAGAGGTTATTTTACTTATTGTTCTTGCATCTAGGGTCCAGGTCTGGCATTGGTAGCACAACGCTGGGATGAAGATTGTATTGTATAGTGCTCGTTTTGTCTCTAGAGTTATTTCCTTGTTGGACAATAGTGGTGATAACTGTACAATGATTTGACAAGTTTTGTTGCATTTTGATTCTATCTCTCCTGTTTGTGAATTGTCGTTTGTCACTAAACTTCCTAGGTATTTGAAAACCTCTACTTGTTTTAGTTGCCTGCCTTCTATAGTTATGTTGATGTTGTGTTTTTTTTTTCGACATTCATGACTTCTGTTTTGTTGATGTTGATTTTCATGTTCTATTTTGTGCTTGAGCTGTTGAGTTTGTTTAAGTGTTCTTGTGATCACTCTTCAACGCTAAAATAATCTATAGCTTGTTTCATAACTCGTGCCCAAATTTTAAAATCGATAGCTTTTTAACCGCTTGTTGTAAGTTGTTCAAAATTTGCATGTAAAGTTATAATGATTAGAACCCAACAGGGAATTAATTTCATTAAAAAAACATTTGGTTATTATTGTTGTTTTTTTGATTTATATAAATTTATAACGACCCATTGATGTAGTCGAAACTTAATGTTTACAGTATTTTAAGTTAAAAATAGCGAGTAAAAATCCATACACGATAAAATTGACGCGTTTGCACGCTTTCACGTTGTTTTTTTGACACAATTAGACACTTGTAAAAAACACGACAATTTGTGTGTTCCATTTCTGTTCATTCATAGGTGGAGACGTGGAACGATAACATTTATCATGAGTCTTAAAATGAAATTCTGCAGTTTACAAAACATCGCAATAAAAATGTATGGCTATTTTTGCAAAGAGGCTAAACGAGGAAGATTATTTCATTCTTTAGAAAACCATGAGAATAGAACAAGACACATTTTGTATTTATCTAAACGGTCATTTAATCACTGGATTTTGAAGTTGGGCACGTGATCGTCAATGTTCAAAATATACAAAATCACAAGGAAGAGCAAAAATGTTGGATAATTTCGACAGTGAACTTATTAGAAGTGAAATTCGCAAAATGTTGGGTATGAATGAAACTGTTACAATAAGAAAATTAAAAGTTTCGCTGAAAAAGAACAACAGTATTGAAATATCAAAGTCTACATTATGGAGAAATGTGAGAGCTGCAGGCTTTACCATTCAGAAAGTATTCCAATGGACGAAACATCATCTGTGAGAAGCCACATATAGTAGTCATGAGAAGCAAGTACTTACGTGAAGTAAAAGAGGTGCGCAAGCAAGGTTATGATATTGTGTACTTGGATGAAACATGGATCAATGCTCACCACACTAACCAAAGGGAATGGCAGTCATCAGATGGAAAGATTAAGAGATTAATACCTAGCAGCAAAGGACAGCGCTTGATAAATGCTCATGCAGGTAGCCGACAACATGGACTAATACAGAATGCAGAGCTCATTTTTCTTTCAAAATCCATAGACAATCGGGATTATCACTCTGAGATGAATGGTCACATATTTAGACATTGGATTGAAAATGCAGTTCTCCCCATCACTAGATCGACCATCTTGCCTAATAATGGACAATGCAGCGTACCACAACATTGTTGCACTTGAAGATAAAGTCCCGACGTCATCCAGTACAAAAGATGCTATTAAGATATGGCTCACAAAGGAGCACATACAATTTAATAACATGTACTTAAAACCTGAATTACTATCTCTAGTAAAGCAAAAACAAAGGACAAAGATTTTTCAAATAGATAAGATTATCCAAGAGCACAGTCATATTATAAGTTTGAGGCTGCCACCTTACCATGCTCATTTAAATCCAATAGAACTAATCTTGACAAAATTAAAAGGACAAGTGGCAGATGAAAATACAACATTCAAAATATGCGATGTAAAGACTCTTGCTAATCTCGCTTTATTAAATATAGACAAAGATTATTGGGCTAAATGTGAAGACCACGTCTTAAAACAGGAAGAGGAATATTGGAAAAATGATGGTTTGTGGAATGTTCAACCCCAAACAGTTATTAATCTTTTAGACTCGTCTGATTCAGAATGAAAGTATATAGCCCCCACAATGTTGGCCCCTATATTACCTTAATTTAGTTCAACAAACGGTCATTTTCAGGACCACACAACTATGAAAATTGGACATACAGGTATACCTTGATATTATCGTCCGTCCTCGAACTGAGAAGACAATAATTCTCCTGGTGTTTTTCCTTATTCAGTTATTTCCCCATTACGGCCACGCCTTTACCTAGTGAAAATTAATCATAGACCAGCAACTATGGTAATTTCTATTATTTAGGGGTTCACAATTTACAACTTTGACAAACATCAAATAAATTAGCCGCTTTAAGAAAACTGCAGCTGCAAGATATTTGTTAAATATACATTTAAAGGGTATTTTGCATTCTAATAACATTTGGAAAATTTCAGCTGTTTTTAACAAACGATTATTGAGCAATAGCGTTTTGAAGTTGGGCACGTGATTTGAAACGAACTATAGTGCCTTTATCAACGCTATATATATATATATATATATATATATATATATATATATATATATATATATATATATATATATATATTGTCAGGTCCTGTTGCTTTTCCCTTTTTCATTGTTTATATAGCTTTTTCCACTTTCGATTTTTTTTTAGATTTTTGAATAATTGTTTACTTGTCCCTTTCGTCAATATATAATTATGTTATATACTCCTTTCATCTATTAATTATTTCTTTTTTGCTGGTTAACATTCTTCAATTTTTATTTTGCTACACCCACTTTCTGTGACTTTTTTTTACCAGTCATTCTCTTTATTTCTGTGTACATCCTTCCTAAATCTTGTGCATTTTCAGTTTGGTAAAAGTGTAAAGAAGCTCATAAATATCGTACAACAACATTATAATATGATGGTATGTATTTGAAATGATGAAAAAGCACTTCAGATTTCATTGAACTGTGTAAAAGTAAAAGGAGACAGCAATAGCATAGCCATAGGAATAGAAGAATCATGAACATACTTCATACACAATTAATTGATCAAATAATGATGATATGTTGCATATTTCTTAGAGGACTCTTCTATTCGGAGAAATGTTATTTGTTATGTGTCTCCGATACGAGAATCACGACTTGCTTATATGTTATAAATAGGGGGTCATTTGGAATCATAATTGTTGTCTAAAGAAAATCTCTTCTTATGCTAGTCAATAAAATAAATGATACAATTAATTTCTTCTTATTCTGATCAAATAGCCTTTATATGAATATTTTCTATAAAGTCACTTCTTTTTGGGTTTCGTGATTCTTATCACGGCGTATCGCCTTTGATGATATGACAGATATCACCTGCCTATTATCGTTGTGTCCATCAGACTTTGGTTGTTCTTCCACGTGAGCAGTTATTTGTTGCTGACTTTGCTACTGGAAAGTGGTAAACAACATTGTTAAATGTTAAAATATCGGAGGTTAACCAATGCAGTAAACACAATTGATCTTTCATCTGAATCATATACCCCACACTGTCCACACAGTGCATGGTTTGTCGTTGCAACTGCTTTACGCCTCCACATTAATTGTTTGACTTTATTTTCCTCACACCACTAGCAGTCATAGTTGCTAGTTTATACTTGACTATAGCCCATTGTGTATCAGATAATAAATGTTAAGAAAAACAAAACCTAAAATTATAGCTATATTTGTTTTGCTGTTTTACTTTCATAAATATAAAAAAAATCTTACCAGTGCAAATGAAGATTGAACAGACATGAGGTGCTATAGACCCCATAAACACAACCTTGTCAGTTTCAATATAATTCTCACAGGTGATATCGACAAAATTACCGGACGCAAACTTTCGTTCGTTCTTGCATGCTACATTGTTGTTTAATGTTGTGGTAAAGTCGAGAAGATATCCTAAAATATAACATGACGAACATAAATTGCAAGTTGGAATTGTTAAATTAAATTGAATCACATTGTGCCAATAAATGTATAGAAGTATAGCTATTCTATAAGAAGTCATAAACGAAAACAAATATGTGTTAATAATTGTGTGTACATAATAATTATGTTAAAATTGTAAACACAATTGTATTCTGATGATCAACACTATCTTATTTGGAATTTTTGAAGCTACTTGATAATCTTCTTCTCAAATGTGATGTCTCTTCATTACAAGTTTCTCATTCATCGCTGATACTACATTCTATTTATGGTTTGTGACTGAGAACTTGTGTAAATGCTATTCTGAAAAAAAAAAACTTTTGAGATGGGCTCATGTATGATCTAGATAAGTCTGCAGAATAAACATGTATTACTGGAGGGAAATGCGGCAAAACGTCTTTCATGAGCAGAAGAGACTTGCCAGTACAGTTAAGCATCTCGTCTAGGAGAAGACACATTTTTATTTCAAACTTCCTATGTCTTGCGTATATAATTAAACATCGGAAAGGCTTTGGGAGTAAACAAAGAGACCAAATCAGTAAAGCGAATCTGAAGGCAGACACTAGTCAGTGTTTTTCTTGCACTCTATGCGAGGTAGCTAGCCCATACAATATTGATTTAGTCGCTCACGTAGAGCCACAAACTATGTTAAGAGTGGAAACCAACTGCATGGGCGAAAACGATCCTCCATATTTCTGTGTCCATGATGGAGATGCCATTTCAGCACAGTTCCACAACGCCGATACAACACAGGAAACAACAGTTACCGGTTATAAGCATATTAGCTCAAGCAACGCAGACGTTTAGCCAAGGGTTGCTTCCCATGATTTTACATGATATTGTACACGATGATATAATAATGACCTCGCTTGCATACATAAAAAGTGTAATGAAAATGTGCATGCTGATTTTAGGCGAAGTGATGAAAACATATCTTTAATATATATTTAATCAAGTGATAATCAACGAAATTCGATTTTAATAAGGAAACAGGCATTGAAGTGATTTACTTGGTTTAAGACGGGGGGGGGGGGGGGGGGGGGGGAGAAGGGTACACCACTTTATATGATGTTGATGATGAACCAGTGTCCAGTTCAAAAAAAAAAAAAAGTGGCTGAGAGAGTGTATCGCATTATCCACCCACAATTGCCGTGAAATAATTCATAAAATCAGCGCGCTAGTGAAAATCACACGGAAACTGTCATAGAATGTTAATGGTGGACTGGTTGGTCTCGATGCAAGACGCCTTGAGACAGAGAGGTTGTGGGTTCAAATTCCGGCTGCACTTGTTGGAATTTTTATTTCAAATTTCTCTCTGCGGCAACCACCACTGGTCTCAGCAACGAGGCCCGGCCTGAAATGTAAATTACTCATAGACGGAAAAAATATGAGTACCTGCGAAGACGGAGTTATCTGCTTGTGCGGCGAGGGACCCTGTGCACACGGCTGCCGGGGAAAAACGGATTAACGCGCACAATTCAGTATCTAGTCTCTAGGGACTTCGTCAGAGGTGACAGCTGGTAAAAAAAAAAAAGAATGTTAACAGAGGGTTTCATGTGGGGCATCGCATCCACATTGCTCTTCACATTTCTAAGAGCCGACTAAAGACAATAACAACATGACATTAGATCAAGCCTGAGAGAGCGGTTTGCGAATGAACTCAACTTTATTTCAAGTTCCATTACGGGTTACTAGACGTAGGTGTACATAAATGTCACAGTTACCAAAAGACAATCTAGCTAATGGAAAATCTGCAATCACCTCGACCAAATAATTCATGACTAGTCAAAAGCAACACAATGTGCTATTGTATTTGGAAATTGAACGTCTGAATCAATTAGATAATTTTGTTTAAAATATATTATGAAGAAACAATTATCATTTTTTGACCATGTAATGAGAAGAGAACAGCTGGGATATGTTAACATACAGAGGGAAGCAATGAGAAAAGATACCAGACAGCTTAAGAGAATGGCTTGGCAGAAAGTCAACAACAGAAATGAGAAATAACTGTCGAGATCGAAAGTTGTGGAGAGACATGATCACCTACGTCAGCAGGCTTGGTACTTGATGGTGACGATGATGAATATTATTGCGGTACCTCTCCCTCCCTATTCACCAGACATCTTGATTCTTTTTTCTGGACTCCACAACTTACATCAAGCTAAATAGACGACGATTTCAGTCAATGAAAGAAATTCAAACAGAATCGTCGATCGTTCCTCAACAGTCTGATTAAAAGAACATTCGAGAAATGCTTCCTGAAGTGACAGCTTTCTTGGCATTGACGTCGACACTCTAAAGGGTGCTACTTTGACCATGATCATCATCATGTGCCAAACCGGTTGGCGTGGGTGATCATGTACCTCCACAATATTCTATCTACAGTGCATCGTATCAGTTCTGTTGTTGACTGTTTTCCATGTCATGACACCAAGCTATCCAGTATTTTCTCTCTTTGTCGTCCGCGATCTCTCTTTCCTTTTATTTTGCCAGTTGTAACCAAGTATTCCAACTTTCCTCTTCTCATGATGTGCCCGAAAAATGTTGATTGCTTCTTTCTGATGTTTTTTAAGAGCTCCCTTTTGTGTTGGCCTCTTTGAGAACTTCCTCATTGGTCTTTTTAGCTGTCCAGGGAATTATCAACATTCTTCTGAGAAATCCCATTTCTATGGCCTCTAATCGTCTTTTCATTTGTTTGTCTACTGTCCATGATTCGCTTCCATAGGTCAGAATTGGTTCTATATAGCACCGATGAACTCTCTTTCTAATTTTTATTGACATAGATTTGTTGCATAAGATATTTTTTTATTTTCTGAAATGCTATTTTGGCCTCCGCTATTCTGCTTTTTATTTCTGTGGTGCATCTCCCATCCGATGATATTATTGTGCCCAAGTATTTCAAATGTTGCACTTGTTTTAGATTTGTCTCGTTGATGTTTATGCTGCATGATGGTGATGATTGTTTCTTCAATATAACCATTACTTCTGTTTTCTTACTATTCAGACTGAGACCTTTCTTGTTGCTTTCTTTTACTATTATGTCTATCATTTCTTGTAGTTCATTCTCTGTCTCTGCTATTAAGACTATGTCATCCGCATATCGCAAATTATTTATGTTGTGACCGTTGACTTCAATTCCTTTTTTGTATACTATTGGTCTCATAATATATTCGCTGTAAAGTGAAAACAAATCCGGCGACAGAACACAGCCTTGTATGACTCCTTGTTTTATAACTTGGAATTGTCCTGTTTGGTTGTTAATTCGTATAGCTGCTGTTTGTTGTCAGTACATGTTTTTTTATGATTCGCAGATCCTTGCCATCAATGTTTAATTTCTCCAGCATATTGATTATTTCAACATGCTTTACTTTGTCAAATGCTTTCGTGTAGTCTATAAAGCACATATATAGATCTTTCTTTTCCTTTATAGATTTTTCTATCAATGTTCTTAAGATGTTTATTGCATTATTGGTGCCCATCCTTCCACAAATCCACATTGTTCCTCACTTATTTCTGGTTTTATTTTGTTACTTACACCTCTCATGATTATTCTTAGTAATATTTTAGTCATGTGGCTCATGAGACTAATAGTGCGATGGTCTTCACAATCAGTGGCTCCTGACTTCTTCGGTATGGCTACAAATGTAAGATTTTAGTAGATCTTCGGGTATGTGTCCAGTGTTATATATGTCATTGTATAATTTTGTTATGACTTGTACTCCCAGCTCTCCTAATGCATTTACCTCTTCGATTGTTATATTGTCATGGCCTGGTGCTTTGCCTCATTTCATGTGTTGAATTGCATCCTCCACTTCACTCTGCATTATTGGAGGCCCTGTGTCTTCATTTGAATTTGACGATGATGGCGGTAACTAAAGTGCACGATATGTCATTTAAAAAAAATTAGTCTTCGATCTGGAATCCTTGACTGCACCTCGTATCTGATTGATTTGTTTCTAGAAGTTGGTGTGAAGGTTTGACACTAACAACGATAGTTTGGGATGAGGATGGTGTTGAAGAGCTCTGGTTTTGATTATATACAATGTCTTTGTTTGTTGGTCACAACTAGTGCAGTAAGTAAAGTAAAGGACCCCCGTCACGCCAAGTGGCGTATAGGGAAATATGGTGTTAGTGACCCTATATTTTACAGACCTTCAGCACATGATTTATGGGGTAATGTTGTCGGTATTACGCCCGTGCTACGCCCGTGCTACTTTACTTACCCAGAAAAAAAATCAGGTACTCATTTAAGACTGGGTGAACCAGGAAGCCGTCGGTTGGGTTCGAACCCTATCCCTTATCCTTTGTAGTCCAGTTCACTAACCAGTGAGCTATCGCGGCTCCCTCACAACAAGTGCAGTCTGTCAAAGATTATGCCGCACGTTAGTGATTGTTGAGTTATTTGCTGCTGTTTGTTGTGGCCTAGCTGTTGACATTGAGACCGGTTAGCGCCAACTAATGGACTTAAAAGAAGACACAATAGCCCAACGTTGAAGGATATTACAACCAGTAATAAAATACACATCACAATACTTATTTTCTGAAGATGCCAATGATTGACGTTTTGATATTCAAACACGATTTCAAACATAGACGTCCACGAATGACTTACTCTGATCATTTACTTCTATTCTGAAAAACATGTACGTGACTTTAACGCTGAATAACGCCTCAACTGAGGTTGCAGATGGATCAGTGTTGCATGTGGCGATATTGTTGTCTTTTAAATATTGTGGTACGGAAGTTGCAAATGGAGGTCCCAAAATGTTTGCTGAAATAACGTGATATATATCAACATTAGAGAGATAAAAGATAAAATACTTGAGTGCCGTATATAATATCAAAATAAATATTCACATATGCATATCACGTATGTATGTTTCAGACGTTTCTCTTCCATTCTGCTTCAACTTTAAAGAAATCGAAATCGGCCTTGTGGAGCTAGGCTTACTTTGTAACGAAACTTGGTTTATTCATGTAACTCAAATGTGTTTACGTTTATAAGTTAACTAAGCTTAGTTGTAACTAACCTGTACCTACCTGTGTAACTCAAATAGTTTACTATTTAAACTCAGCTATACGTGTTCTACCTAACTGGCGATATTTTTGTTGCTCAACCCACTTTACTCTATAAGGAAATAACTCTAGGGGCAAAACGAGCACTGTACAATACACATTTAGATCTAATCTTCATCCCAATGTTGCGCTACCAATGCCACTCTTGCACCCTATGTGACAGAACCATTAGAAAAATAACCTCTAGTGTGATTAAATGTGTCAGTCAAGTGACAGGAAACAGCCTGAGAAACAAGACCAGAAATTAAGAACTGAGAAGAAAGCAGGGAATTTCCTCCCACTATAGAATATATACAGAAACAATAGATAAAATGGTTTGGCCACGTGACAGGCAAAACACAACACAACGAGCCCTCAATAACCGTTGTGATTCCTTGATCACGAAAGTGATGGATCGATGGAATATTAGAAGCACTAGGAAACATAACAGTAGAAGAAGCAAATATAAGAGCAAAAGACAGCAAATTATATTTCCCCTCGACGCTGAAAGGCAAATGAGGAAGGAAAGAGGAAGAATCCAATTTACACATGTGGAACAGTTATACTTGCTTGTGTAACTCAACTAGGCTTAATCCTGTGGCAACGGAGTTCTAGCTCAATTGTACCACTCAGTCGGATTTACTTGATGTTTACTTGTTGATGTAGTAAAGTAAAGAGCCCCGTCAAATCAAGCGGCATACAGAGCAAATGGTGTTAGTGACCATCATTTTTACATATCTTCGGCACACGATTTTAGTGTAATGTGGTCGGTATTACGCCCGTGCTGCTTTACTTTCCCAAGAAACAATAAATCCGGTACCCGTTTAATGCTAGGTGAACCAGGAATCCGTCGATAAAGATCGATCTCGACCTCTTGTCCTTTATAGTCAAGGTCACTAACCACTGAGCTATCGCGGCTTCCCGAACTTTGATGTGCATGAACCGTAATTCCAAATGACCACCGTTTTAGTCATGAGGCTCTAGTATGTCATCTTCCTCTGTTCATTCTTGACAAACAATAAACTACGACAAATATGGCATTTCATCTTCGCTGATACGACAGGACAAAAAAAAACCAAGATTTCGACCATGAATGGTTTCAGCTGCAACAGACAGGCAGAAAACAGGAGGAAAATATACATTCTTAAAAATGCAAATGTACAACTGATTTAACGTCATTATATGCACACAAAATGAGACGCCATATGTCACACAATAATATAAAATAATAGCAGTTCCAACAATTAAATTAATAAAAGAGAAAATAAAATGTTGAAAATGGTATGTAATCTCTTTTGTGAATAAAATCGCTGACTAATTTCAAGTATATCAATCACATCTAAATGTGATCATGCTTGATTTAAAATGTTGCTGCCATTGTCCTCTAAATATGTATTTTAGAGGGGGGGGAGAGGTGGAGGGGGGGGGGGAGGGGGTTCAACGCTTCTTCATATAGCAAAGGCAAGAATCAGACAGTGAAGAAGATGGTATAAGATTAGCTTGAAAAAAGACGTTAATTATGAACCTCAATATCCAGATGCAAGTGTAGCCATGGCAATAATATATTAATGGGTGGTTATATTGTACAAACACTCAACCCAAAGTCATCTAATGTTGCTTGTATCCTATTTAAACATGTCTTTTTATGTAAATGTGGTAAATTTGGGGACTGATTTTGGCTCTCCAATGAAATTTTCTGCGTTAAAGTCTATCTCATGTTCTACTTAAAAAAATGTGCGCCTCTGAAGCGGAGTCGTACCATATTCGCCTTTGACAAGTAAAGTGTTGTGAAACTAAATGCGACCTTCACCCGTCTTGAATTGAAATACGGTTTACGTCAACACATTGAGTGCTGTTCAATGGCCGTCGTTGGATTTGTTTGACGCTAATTACTTACAAGTTGACTCCCGTTGTAAAGATGGTGGATCTAGGCCACGTTCTGTCGGTCGCTTCAGAAAGTGTATTCGGGATCTGATTAATTTCGGTTCTCCGTTGTAATTTTCTGCGTTAAAGTAAAAATGATGATCTACTTATTACATCTGCGCCGCTAAAGCGAAGTGGTACGCCGGCAACAGTCCATTTTTATCAAATCAAGTGCTGTGAATGCGACCTTCCAACGTCTAGACTTGATCTGCGCTTTACGTCACATTGGTGCTGTTCATGACCGTTGTTGGAATTCCTTGACGCAAGTTATTTCCATGTTACTTATTAATGTAAACTACTTCGTCAGCCGCAGTTTTATCTGTTTAGGAAATTTGCACTGTGTTTTGTTCGTCGTAGGCTGCTTTCACTAGAGTAATTAGGAATCAAAAGGGAGCGAAATTTTTGTTTGTCCGACATTTTTGTGAGCGACGTAATCGTAATGGCTCATCGTACATCCCTAGACCGGCCGTACGGTAATCTTACGGTCTGTTGTTTGATGTGCGACGGGGATAATCTGACGACTAAATGAGTGTCTATATGGTCGGAATTGGAGTCAACAACGATGGCCTAACATCATCTATCACTATACATTTAAAAAAAAAAATACGATGATCATCATTTTCACTAGAGTAATTAGGAATCAAAAGGGAGCGAAATTTTTGTTTGTCCGACATTTTTGTGAGCGACGTAATCGTAATGGCTCATCGTACATCCCTAGACCGGCCGTACGGTAATCTTACGGTCTGTTGTTTGATGTGCGACGGGGATAATCTGACGACTAAATGAGTGTCTAAATGGTCGGAATTGGAGTCAACAACGATGGCCTAACATCATCTATCACTATACATTTAAAAAAAAAAATACGATGATCATCATTTTCAATTCGGACGTGAACTTCCGGTAAATTGTGGATAGGCTGCGGGAACAATTGAAGGCTATGCATGAAAAGTGTTCTTTGTTGCAGTTTCCGCATATTCCAAGTCCGGCTTGTTGCAGGAGCTACTGAGTTAAGTGCTCTGTGCACACAGTGAGCTGTGTGTCTCATCCATTTTGATCATGTTTCGATATTCCAAGTGTTAACGATCAATGATGATATCGTTTGACAGGAAACAGCTGGCTGTGTTCATTTTCTGCGCGGTTTCGCCTTATGTCTTTTGGCGTATGCTGAGATTGCTACGATGTGGACTACAGTTACCTTTCTTTGTTTGGGAGATGAGATATTACTTTGGATGATTACGCTGGCACGAGCGGTTGCGCAATTATGGATTTTAATTCGTTTGCAGTGATACCGGGGCCTTCCAAAAAAACCAAATAACAAAATAACCAAAACACTTGCAAGTTACAACTCATTACTGTGGTCTGCTCTGCCAAGTCAAGAGAAGGTTTCTTTTTAGGGATTTTGCAACATTGTTTCGTGCGTTGTTGGCTGCATTCAATAGATTAATCGGGAATTTATGGTCGCATCCATTGTTGTTTGTGCTGCGCCATCATAATGGCTGATCGTGTATCCATAAACCGGCCGCACGCTAATAATGAACGGCGAAATGACGGAGTTTTGTACATGACTTTGCAGCCCCTGTGTGACTCCCGGAGTTTCACTTTATTCAAGAGGGCTACTGTGAGATCGAGGGTAGACGTGTGAACTAGTTTATCATTTCACAGTTTTGCATGACATTGCAGGAAGATCTTAAGGTCTGTTGTTCGACGTGCGACGGTGATAATCCGACGACTAAATGTGTTTCCTATGTTCGCATTTGAAATCAAAAACGATCTCCTAGCGTCATCAAGCACTATACATTTTAACAAATATGACGATTATCATTTTCAGGAGGACGTGAACTTCCGCTCAATATGGTTCATAGGCGGCAGGAACCGTTAAAAGCCGTCTGAAGTGTTCCTTGTTGCAGTTTCCTCATATTCCAAGTCCGGCTTTTTCCAGGAGCTACTGAGTTAAGTGCTCTGTACACACCGTGAGCTGTGCGCTTAATCCGTTTTGATCGTGTTTCGATATTCCGATTGCTTACAATGAATCAAGATATCGTATGACGGAACATATGGTTGTGTTCACTTTCTGTGCGGTTTTGCCTTATGTATTTTGGCGTGTCTTGGGACTGCTATGATGGGGACTACGGCTACCTTTCTTTGTTTGGAAGTTAAGATAGTAATTCGGATGATTCCACCGGCCCTGTGCCACTTGCAGTGATACCGCGGCCTTCCATAACCATAACTGTTATAGAGTTGTGATGTTAATTCTTATATTATCTTTGTATTCTCTTTGACCGCACATCACATTGACATTGATCACACGTTAATCATGACAAACTCTTTTTCACTCATTATATAATTATAATCATGTTTATTGATATATCTTGGCACAATGATTCGACTAAATAGTTGATGCACTTTTCTTATATTACTGTTAATTAATTCTGGACTTCTCTGAGACAAATAATCAGTGGATATGATCAGTCGGGAACAGGCAAATAATTGCAATGCTGTGTTCAAGAAATTAAGATGGCAAGTAATATGATATGATCAGTCAACAAGTGCATATCTTGCATTCAATCTCTCTATCACTTACTTACATTTAACAGAATGTGAAACACAACTTGAAAACTCTCAAATACTTCACAACAAAAGTTCATATGTTCATTGCTATCCATACTACTCTCTATCAACTTACTTATTAACTTCTCAACTGACTTAAAACTACAACTTGCATATTCTTAACTTCCTAACTAACTGGCTCAACTTTCTAATCTTAACTTTTCTAATTGTTCTGACTGTTCTAACTGTGTGTCTAATTTTCTATCTGTCTAGTTCTCTCTCTGTGTCTAATCTCTCTCTCTCTCTCTCTCTCTTTCTCTCTCTCTCTCTGTCCGTCTAATCTCTCTATCTATCCCTGACTAACTCAAACCTATTGTGTTGAAGTTTAAATATTCAGCTACAGCTCTTCGCCTAAAAATCAGCAGCCAATCAAACAGTCGCAAAGTGACAATTTGCACTCTCTTGATCACTTGCGTCGGTCACCCCTCAACATTCTGTGACCGAAACTTGAACTATTCTGATGGTTTGACAGAAACACTTTGTTTTCCTGAATATCTATGCCCTATTTAAATTGATGATTACCTCATGACAATGACCTTTCCTGGTAGTTGGATGACAACTTATTTATCAGGCGGCCAAAGTCATGGGGTCAATGCTTGCTCTATTGTCATGTGCCTACTCTCACTTCCACAAACTTGACTGAAGTGAAAATGTCCATGGACCTAAACTCTCAGTATAATTCTACCTTTCCTTCCTTGTCCACTATCCCCTTGAACTTCTTTCTTAACTTTGTTGGTGTCCGTTATGTCCGAGTATAATTCCTCGGTGGGTGTCCCTATCCCTACTATAAACTTTATTCTCTTAACTTGTTATTCTGGCTGGAATTATCCATACTTAAAATTGTATGTCCCAACTACCGCTGGTCGCTATCATATGTTACTGCTATTGTCTATGAAAGAATGGGTAACAACTAAGTTACCTGCTCCCATGCTTTCACTAGCTTACTCTATTACATAACCATATGGTTGTATTCGGTGTGTGATTAATTCAATGCGTCTTGGACACCGCTGCTGTTGACTAGTTGATTACCAGTGTTAACATTTGTAGGCATGAAGATTTAGGGTAAGAGTCTACACTAAAAAAATGAGGGTGGGGGGAGGTAGCGGTTGTAGATGGAAGGAAACAAGGAATAGTTATCAGGCCACATTTCAAGGATACCTCGTGCAAATCATGTCCAGGAAATCATATAGCAGGGAATGTATAGATAGAAGGGATCGGTCGTTAGTTGTGGCAACGACCAGCACATGTTCAGCGAGTTGTATAGCAGGGGAAATAGTATGACCGAGAATTGCACATTAAGAGATGAAGGATCGGGAAGAAAAGATTAGGCACAGAAGCATACTGTAGAAGAAATGACGAAATGGGAATCCATGACGGAATTTGTATGACGTAGAGGTAAAAACGGTTGTTAGGAGATTAAGAAGAAAATTCAGTGGGTCATTGGAGTTCGAAGAGAGAGGATGCGCGGACATGGATAGGCTGAGGATTAACTGCCAGAGTGGGTCGTTGGAATTCGAAAATAGAGGATGTACGGTCATGGATAGACTGAGGATTAACGGCCAGAGTGGGTCGTTGGAGTTCGAAGAGAGAGGATGTACGGTCATGGATAGGCTGAAGATTAACGGCCATAGTGGGTCGTTGGAGTTCGAAGATAGAGGATGTACGGTCATGGATAGACTGAGGATTAACGGCCAGAGTGGGTCGTTGGAGTTCGAAGAGAGAGGATGTACGGTCATGGATAGACTGAGGATTAACGGCCAGAGTGGGTCGTTGGAGTTCGAAGATAGATGTACGGTCATGGATAGGCTGAGGATTAACGGCCGGAGTTGGACATAAAGAAGTTGAAGATTAACAGTCATAAAGATAGACATTTGCAGACGAAGAGAGATAATGTGAAGATGAAACACAACGGACAAAGTTTTCATTTAGGGATCATAGGCCGAAGAGAAAAGATGTAGAGATGAAACACAACAGACGAAGTAGAGACTGACGACAGAAGAAATAAGTTTAAACAGAGCCATAGATTGGCAACCGAAGGAAGCACAGAAGTAGAAGCAGAGATAGTAGACATAGCGATAGTCACAACGAGAATCCAAGCGAAGCAGTATTGGAGGCTCATGAGTGACAGAATAAACAGTTAAAGATTAGCAGATGAACCAGATGAATACTGTGCATTGTAAGGCCGATAGATAAGGATAGATAGATCAGGGGGTGCGTTCGATGGGAACGTACCAAAGTAGGATAACGGCCATAAAATAGTAAAATAGATTAGTTGTAGGGACGAGAGAATTAAATAGGGAGAATAGATAATGCTAATAGCATGAGTGTGTTGCAAGTTAGAAATGACCGCAATGTAACAATGTAATAAGATAGTGGATTTAAAAGAAAATAAAGAAAAGGATCCAATGTAATAACAATAAAAAATATAAAGAGTCTCTCGTCGGTCATTTAGTCTGTTTTCGGTTACAGTCAGTTAATTTTCAAAGATTCGGTCTGACAAGAGCAACATTTTGTCAAGAAAGAGAACAACATCAAGCATTTCAAACATCTTCCACAAAAGGTGCCGTACATCAAATGTGTCATATTAAAACATCTTCTCGAAATGCCGTTTCTTCCACGTCTAATTCTTCTTAAAAAGATCCTTCAAATGTGCGTTTCTTAACCAAAAGAGTCAAACATTATAAAAACATCTTCTTTCTACAATCAGGCGAATACGGTCGAAGCCAAGTGTGTAGGTTACAGATAGAGAGAAGCTCGTCACATATCGGAAGTCATGCTCGCATTTGAGAGTTAGACAGAAGGACTGGCGAGATGTTGTTACCACCTGGTATGCTTATAACACCTAGATAGATTTAGTAATAGAGATTCAAGTATATTGTAGCAGCAATTCAAGTTCCAGATAATTGTTCAAATTAAAATAACTTAAGAATGCAGAGTTTATTGATCCGTCTCGGATTAGAGGTTTGTCAGATAGTTAGAAAGAAAGCTGAATAGCGGCCATAAGATTTGTAAATCAATTGGGAATGTTTCAAAAAATGAAACGGGGTATAAGGCAAGGTGTACTGTCACAATATTTATTTCATATGTATAGTGAGACTATTTTATGATCGATAAGGGGCATGTGTGGAATAACAATCGAAGGTCATAACATAATTAATCGAAGGTATGCTCCGTTGATACAGTCTGAAAAAAAGAAATTTACAGATGCATCGCATGAATCATGAGTAAAACAGGTCGTTGAATTACAAATCATTGTGACAGGTTTAATGTTAGATAAAAGACGTACATCAGATGTGAGGTGCAGATTACCGAAGTCAAAGTTTTTATTATGGAAAAGGAAAGGCAGTAAGAGAGAATGAAATCAGTACAGACGCATCTTCCTACTTAGCAGTATGTGCTATTTTCTTTGAAACAACTAACAGAAGAAAAAGCCATCGAATAAAATTAAAGAAAATATATGACATGTGTAGATCAAGAGAAAGTTTACAATCGAATACAACGTGTACAACTGCTGGGCATACTTGCTACTTACAGTGTTAACCAACATTTGATCAACGTGTACAAACGCCAATATAAAAATAGCAGCAGCAAAGTAAGAACAGCAGATTATATTGGCCCCTTCGAAATCAAAACTGAAGTAAAACAAGAATGCGTACTATCCCTATGATTGTTCAGCACATACATGGACTGCAACTACAAACTGACAAACCCACACAAAAGAGAAGACATCAACGAGCTTCCCTTCGAAAACAATCAAGCATTGATACACGCAAAAACAGAAGACATGCAAGAAAACACAGACAAACTTGACAAAGTCGGGAAACAACTTAATATGATAATCAACATAAACAAAACATAAGTAATGATGACATCAACAGAAACACAGGACACTAACATAACGATAGATGGCAATTTCCCAAAATAAGTGAAGGAATTCAAATATACTTAGGCATCAACCTAACATATAATAACAAGCAAGCAACAGAAATAGACGACAGATACAACAAAGCCTGTCAGGTTATCAGAGAGAGCTCACCAATACTATCGAACAAAGAAGAAACGCTAGAAGTAAAGCAAACTATTTATAAGACAATATTTATCCAAACAACTAGATATTTAAGATCAAAGGAAGATAAAACTATTGATTAAACAAAAAAGCATAATGGAACGATGAACAGAATAAATTAAAGATCTGTATAATGATGAACGAACAGAAATAAATATTAAGGACAATGGGGAAGGACCAGATATACCCAACGAAGAAGTGGAAGATGCTTTGCGCAGTATGAAAGCAGGAAAAGCTCCTGGACCAGATAATATAACTAAAGAAGAGATTGAAGCCATATGTGATTTTGGAATAGAGATAATAAAAACAAATATTGAACGATATCTACAACAGCAGATATATACCAAAAAGTCTTGCTAAAATAACTATTCACAGCTCTACCAAATAAATCTAACTATATAGCAAAGCCAGTCAAGTTATCAAAGATCTTACCAATACTATCGAACAAAGAAGAAACACTAGAAGCAAAGCAAACTATTTATAGGACTATCTTTATCCCGAAGCTGTGCTTCCATTGCCAGACATGGATCTTATATTCTAGAACTATTAGAAAAATAACCACCACAGAAATGAAGGGTGCCTGACGTATGGCAGGAAATATCTTGAGAGATAAGATAATATAAGAAATAATGAGTTAGGAAAAAGACTAGGAACAGAAAAAGCTATCGATTAGATAAATCGACAACTGTTCAAGTAGTTAAAACATAAAAAACTAATTATAATAAAATGAGTTACCAACACACGATACCAAAACACCAGACCAAGAGGCCAAAAGAAAAAAAAAAGTTCTTCAATGTTCTGTAGATCCAGTCTGTGTGATGTATGAAAGTGAAAACTGAACAATCGGGCAACAGAAAATAACATCTATGAGGCACATAAATGTGATGCTATAAAGGAATATTGCGAATAATAGGGACAGTAAAATAGAGTAGCCAGAGCTTTATAAAAATGACTCAAGTAATAGAAACAAAAACATGACCAATCAATTAGTCTTTCTAGCCACGTAATGAGACGAAGCACGTGAATTTATTGTTGCAGAGAAATGATAGAAGACGAGATAGAGGGAAACGAGAATGGATACAAAGATAATTTAACAGAAATGACACATTAATGTAGGGACACATGTGATCATCTAGGATATCAGGCATGGCTCTAGATGGTACCCACTTGCACATATTGCCAATAGAGAATTAACAGTTGTAGAGTGAATTAAGTCTTTATAAATTTGGATGCTTTTAAAGGCCTTAATTGTCCATTTCTTTGTCAAGGTGCCTCATTTCAAGTAATCATTAACTTCGCCAATTGTTTTTGTGCATAATGATTCAAGTAGTTAGCAATGCCCATAACTTTCTAAAGTAAACGGAAGTAGCACATTGAATTTGGGGGAGGAACATAAGATGTTCGGAGAGGAATAATAGCAAAGCAAAATAAATGAAATAAACAGTAATTCATCACTTCTCAAATTCAATAAAATTTAGATATAATAAAAGTGATATTTATCCGCGAATTTATATTACTGCAAAAGACTCAAAACAGAATGACAGTAGTTTTTAGTAGATATATTCTGTTTAGTCAGAAACAGTTAGTGTTTGTTAAAAAAGGAGCAGACCAATAGTCCAGATAAGAAAGTTGTATCTGTAAGTCTCCTAAACATAAACTGCTGAACCTTGAGTATTAAAGTTAAAAAAAAGACCCCTTGAGCCCTTTCCCAAAATGACACCATGTATGAAAACATGAGACAACTGGTTGTTCCGCTTGATGAGAGGAAAGCAACAAAGTCAGACTCAGAGTTTACATCGATTGCAAAGTTAAAATATTGATACTTACAATACTGGCACGAAGGGCCGAAGTATACTTCTAAACAACCATCACCACATACTCCATTGGAATCGCAAGTTTTCCCATCTTTACAGTGACACTTGAACATGCAATTCCTTCCAAACCATCCAGTGGTACAGCCTGAGATAAGTTTTCACTTGATACTAACAAAGCAAATACATTGTCTGTTATAATCAACGTCTGGTGTTGTCAGCAGTCACAGGCAGCTGTCTGTACACCTTCCTTTACATTAGGTACGTATTACCCTAAGATTTTGCCTCTCCTTGTTTCTTTTCAGTCATAATGTCACATGTAATTGTTTTACAAAAGTTTCTAGTTTAAATCAACGATACTGTAGTTTTGAAGGAGGAGGAAATTCAGATGTTATATAGGGGAATATAATTTGAATTTCACATAATCTCTCATGACAAACACACAAACAAGCACAGAAAAATACGTCCAGTAAAGAAGGAACACTGAAAACAAGAAATATATGTGGACATGAGAGATGGGTGATAAACACTTTATAAGAGAACTCAATTACAAATAAAATGTTTCTTTCTATAAAATTAGATTGAGATTGAGACAAATCGTCTCAAAGTAACCGTAACCAAAGGAATAGAGAAAAAAAACGGAAGTAAATCGTTGGTCGTAGCAGCGTTGATGCTAATATATTTTTAACTGTTCATGTATTGGTTGTTGTGTGCTTTATAGACTACACAGGAGCATTTGACAAAGTAAAGCATGTGGAAATAATAAATATGCTGGAGAAATTAAACAATGATGGGAAGGATCTGCAAATCATAAAAAACATATATTGGCAACAAACAGCAGCTATACGAATTAACAACCAAACAGGACAATTCCAATATATAAAACAAGGAGTCAGACAAGGCTGTGTTATGTCACCGGATTTGTTTTCACTTTACAGCTAAAATATTTTGAGATCAACAGTAGACAAAAAAGGAATTGAAGTCAACGGTCACAACATAAATAATTTGCGATATGCGGATGACACAGTCTTAATAGCAGAGACAGAGAACGAACTACAAGAAATGATAGACATAATAGTAGAAGAAAGCAACAAGAAAGGTCTCAGTCTGAATAGTAAGAAAACAGAAGTAATGGTTATATCGAAGAAACAATCATCACCATCATGCAGCATAAAAATAAACGAGACAAATCTGAAACAAGGACAACGTTTCAAATACTTGGGCACAATAATTACATCAGATGGGAGATGCGCAACAGAAATAAAAAGCAAAACAGCTCAGGCCAAAATAGCATTTCAGAAAATGAAAAATATCTTATGCAACAAATCTATGTCAATAAAAATGAGAAAGAGAGTTCATCGGTGCAATATAGAACCAATTCTGACCTATGGAAGCGAATCATGGAAAGTAGACAAACAAATGAAAAGACGATTAGAGGCCACAGAGATGGGATTTCTCAGAAGAATGTTGAAAGTTCCCTGGACAGATAAAAAGACCAATGAGGAAGTTCTCAAAGAAGCCAACACAAAAAGGGAGCTCTTAAAAAACATCAGAAAGAAGCAATCAACATTTTTCGGGCACTTCATGAGAAGAGGAAAGTTGGAATAGTTGGTTACAACTGGCAAAATAAAAGGAAAGAGGGATCGCGGACGAAAAAGAGAGAAAATACTGGATAGCTTGGTGTCATGACATGGAAAACAGTCAACAACAGAACTGATACGATGCACTGTAGATAGAAGATTGTGAAGGGACGTGATCGCCTACGCCAACCGGCATGGTACATGATGATGATGATTGGTTGTTGTAATTATTGAACCCCGTTCAAAAAAAAAAAAAATATATATATATATATATTCTTTTCTCATAAAATCGGCAGAGAAAACGTCCCTGATTGGAGTAGGTGTGTAAAGTTGTTGAATATAGGAAAACTAACAGACTGTAGTTGGAGAGAAATGTAAGTATTACTTGCTCTATTTCTAGTACAAGCTTTGGAGGATCATGATACAGAGCCTCATCAGTACATGAGACTTGAAGTTAGGAAACGACAAGTTGACATCGTTAGGTGTAGATGCGGTATATGTAAACACTGGACTTTTAGATTTGTATAAGGGAAGTATTGAGATCGACAAAGAAAGAGAAATAGGTGGTGGGTGGGGAGGGAAAGAGAGAGAGAGAGAGAGAGAGAGAGAGAGAGAGAGAGAGAGAGAAAGAAAAGTGTCAAATAAAGCTATAAAAGAAGTGTCGATTTTTGAAAGGATTCGGACAAAAGCTTACTTTGTAAAGTACTTAAAGGTTCTTAAGTTTCCAAATATAATTAACGCTAGCAATTATACTATATTCAATAGTTAGTTAGGAGCCGCGATAGCTCAGTGGTTAGTGAACTGGACTACAAAGGACAAGGGGTAGGGTTCGATCCCAACCACCGGCTTGCGGGTTCACCCAGCATTAAATAGGTACCGGATTTTTTTTCTGGGAAAGTAAAGCAGCACGGGTGTAATACCCACCACACTACCCCAAAAATCATGTGCTGAAGGTCTGTAAAATATAAGTTCACTAACACCATATTTCCCTATACGCCACTTGGCGTGACGGGGGTACTTTACTTTTTTTTTTTTTTACAATAGTTAGTTAACCATAATGCAACAAATATGCTTTCTATCAACTAATCTCTATTTGACTGTTGTCGGTTGTGTGATGAGTCGGCAACTAATAAATCAACATTGTTCTCAGTGATGAAAGAAGTTTAAAATATGTAAATTAAATCGTTTATGTCTGGTTTATTTTAGTTTAGTCAATACATAACATCATTTCACAACGAACGACTCCATAGTGCTCAGAGCACCTTCCAAAAATGTAACTACATGTTTCAAATTGTAACACTTTAAATAGATTTTATTCATTCATTGGGAGCCGTTTCCACATTGAAGGTTGGCCACCATGGAGCGTCATTTTACTGTCTCTTATCATGATGGGGCATTTTGTCACAGATTCACCTGTCCACCTTTTGATGCTGTCAAGTTGCTGGATTTAGTCTTAGTCGGTCCCTGTCCCGTCTACCTTGTAACATTCACTACCATGGTGACTTTTAGAAAAGTATTGTCTCTTCACATGTCCAAACAATTTCAGTTGTCTTTTTCTAATTGTGTTATGTCCTTTTTTTTCATTTTCAGCTGATTATGATGTTCCTTGTTTGTTTGTTTTATTGTCCTTCCACTCAGTTATCCACATTTCAAAAGCTTAAAATTTAAGCTAAAGATCTGTACAAATTACTAATTGAAATAAACATGACAAGAAAAATACGGATTAGGTATGATTAAGATTGAAACTAAATTATGACTAAACTTATGATCATAGACAAAGATAATATTTAAACCCTAGAGTTGGATATCAGGGTAAAGGAGACCACCTGGAGAGAGTTCATAGCTACAACTATGATGGACATACTATAACCAGTGATTACTAGTGTAAAACTGAAGTAAACAAAAGAATATGAATGGAAAAAAAAACAAATTTACTGCTATCAAAAGTATACTAAGATCAAAACAAATAAAACAGGGGGTGAGGTGGAACATGTCAATAATTGCAGTGTAACGGTAAAAATGGTAGCAAGGAGCCAGTAGTTGGGGGTGGGAGGGGGGGTAGCATACACTTCTACAAGGTTTGTGACAGCTTTACACAAAAGGAAAACATAATAATACTGACGTTTCGGCCTACATGCGGCCTTCTCGCCGCACCAACAAACAATGAAACACAGATACATTCTACTACATCTAGAATGAGAGATACATGTAAATCAGAGAGAAATAAACAGAGGGATAAGAGATGAAATGGTGAAACCAGAGAGGGGAGAGAGAGAGAGAGAGAGAGAGACGTGCTACATGGTGGAGGATGAAAAATAGATAATACGTGAAAATCTGTAAGCTGAAAAAAGTGAAAGCGAAACCACTTTTGGCAAGATCCAACAGCTCCCAGCAAAAATGATGGTCAAATGAAAATGAAAGTTTGCTGGGAAATCAGTCGCGCGATTGGATGGGAGCAAATGAGAAGGGAAGATAGTGGAATTAGGTATGAATCAGTCAAGCGTGACACCGGTCATGACTAGAAATATATATATATATATATATATATATATATATATATATATATATATATATATATAAAGTGTGAAAGCAAGCAAACCAACTCTACATTCCTCAGACAACATAGTTTAAAGTGAGGTGTAAAAGGGGAATTATCAAGATATGTGGTACAGACCCAGAAACTCGCCTGAGAGGATCACGTCAGGTGGTGAAAAAGCGGGGGAGGGAAATAAAACAAGAGCAGATTTGGAAAAAAAGGGAGAGAAGATAATGGTAAATTTAGGAGAGATAGAAGTGAAAGAAAATGAGGGGGAAGAGAATAGGGGAAGAGAAAGGCGTACCCGTGAGAAAGGGATGCATTGCTCCTTGGGGTGAGGCAACCCATACAGACGATCAGATGATTCTCTACAGTGAATCAGCTGTGACTGTCAGGAAAACATGCCACCAGGACATCCAATTTACCCTGATGGCTCTGAGAATTGAAGTGGGAAGATTGCGGGTTGCCTTTCTTCAGTATGTTCAGGAGGGACAACGTCCTGCTAGCTCATCCAGTATAATCCTATCCGATCATGGCTTAGGCAGATCCTCTTTCTACATGCTGCCCTAGAAACACAAACACGACTCACCCGGACGACCTATTGTCTATTCCACCTCATGTTCCATAGACATTCTTGATTTATTGAAAGTGTCTTTCAATCCATAGATTGGTATAGAGTTCTAATGGAGCAAGAAGTTGGGTGTGGTATACACTGCAAGGTATGGTGACAGCTTTACAAAAAAGGAACACAACAAAATACTGACGTTTCGGCCTGTAGCTTTCTTCAGAATACGGGGACAACGACAACAAACGGTGAGGCACAAATATCAATAGTTACATGTCGGATGATAAGGTTATGGAGAGGTGGACAGGAGGTGAGAGATGGGATGGTGAGATGAAGAAGAGATGTGTTAAATGTGCGAAGATAGGTGAAGTGTAGAGATATACAATCGTAAGTATAGATACATTGAGAAGAGCAGAAAACTAAAGAATGAAAAGTATGCTATACATCTATAAACACAATATATTGAAAATGACTTAGCTGGAGTGACTGTGCTGTGCCGCTTGGGGAATTCATCCAAATTAGTTAAAGATCCGGACAAGCTACATGGAGAAACCGTCACGTGGTATAACTTAGAGCAATCAGACGAGACACAGACTAGAGGTCGTAAAATTGGCCAAACAACAAGAACAGGGCCCGGGGTCTATATGTGATAAGAGAGTAAGAGAGTAAGAGAAGAACATGGGGAAGAGACAAGCCGGATAGACAGGCTCGTAAACAAAAGGCGTTGGGCAATGGATAAGGCAGTAGTACAATACACTAGCCCGAAGGGAGGCATGTCAGGGAGCAGACAAACGAAAAAGTGGCCTAATCAAGGATCTGGAACACTGAGGGAAGATAACCCAGGAGGAGATAACTAGCGATGGTTAGGAGATAAAATCAGGAGAGCAACTGTAGACAAGTAGCTACTGAGCACCAGAGAAATGGTGAACCAGAAATCAATGTGGTGAACTGGGAGATGATAAAGAGAGGTAATATACTAAGAATTGATAATCTAGAAGTGGATGAATAGAGAAGTAGTTAAATAGAAAGGGGGGGGGCATTAAACGTACAGTGAAGGAGAAGTGGTATACTCGAAGTTGGGAGAGTAAAGAAATTGTGCCCCGGAAGTGGAGATAAAGAGATGAACAATAAAACAAGAGGTTGTTAGAGAAGAGGTGTTCTAGAAGTTAGTACATAGGGTCTGCTCTCACTCCCTCTACTCATCCCCCTCGGGCAGAGTAGTGCTCGCCCTAACCCATCACCTTCACTTCTACGCCGTGATTAGGATCATTCACCTTCACTGCTACCTCACTATTTTCCAATTTGACTCCACTACCCGTCTGCTCTTTCCCGGAAAACTCCCCCCCCATTAGTGGCTTTTAAGCATGACCGGAAACTTGTTGACTTTCTTGTTAGGGGCTGCCTTCCTGCTTCCCACCTTAGCCATCAGGGTAATATCCGCTGCAACCGCAGTGTATGTAATACTTGCAATCACGTTCGCCATACTTATATTGTTCTCTTACCCAATGGTCCTTTCGAGATCAGAAAGGGATTCATCGTCTTTGGACTGGATGCGGTGATCATCTATGTGACATCATCCGAGATGTAGGCACCCCCATAGCAGCCCACTTTAACACAAGAGGTCATCGTGGTAAAGTTGATATCCTGGTCACCGGCATGTTGCAATGCTTCTCTGACAGCCGCAGTCGATCCACTCTAGAGAATTCGCCTGATCGGTCTACTGGGTTGCCTCACCCCTCGTGGCATCAATGCATCCCTGTCCCTCTGAAGACCTCTCTTCCTCTCACTCCCTCCTCCCACCTCTGTACTCCACTACCTATTACACATGTTTTATTTTTTTCTACTCCTAGTCTACCCCTTCTCTCTCTATCCACAGTAACCCCTTCTCTTGTCTTATTCATCTAGTATACCATCTCTCTACTGACTTCCTTCTAGTTCACCACTTCCCTATTACAATATTTACTCCTAGTATATAACTTCTCAATGTTGGCTGCACCATTTCTCCGCTCACTTCTATATATCTACGTCTAACACACCACTTCTCTGTTAATCTTCTTCTATTCCACCCCTTGTCTTTCTATTCATTTTTTAGAAAATACTTCGCTATATCTATCCATCTAATACTCCACTTGTCCCAATATCCACTTTGAATCCTCTTCTAGTACTCCACCTGTCTAGTCATCAGCAACTTAAACACAACTTCTCTGCGTATCCACTTCTGTTTCACCATTTTTATACTCTTATACCTCTCTATCTACTAATTTCTAGCGCATCATTTCTCTATTACTTAACTTCCTTAGACCCACTCTCTATCGATCTACCTCTGGCCGTCCACCTCTCCATTTAGCCATATCTAGTATACGTGTTTTTTTCCCTCTATTTATCTCCACTTCAGGTGCACACTTCTGTACTCTCCCAACTTCGAGAATACCACTTCCCCTTCACTGTACGTTTAAAGCACCCCCGACCCCTTCTATGTATCTACTTCTCTATTCATCCACTTCAACATTCTTAGTATATTACCTCTCTTTATCATCTCCCAGTTCACCACATTGCTTTCTGGTTCACCATCTCTCTGGTGCTCAGTAGCTACTTGTCTACAGCTGCTCTCTTGATCTTATCTCCTAAACTTCGCTTGTTATTTCCACCTGGGTTATCTTCCCTCAGTGTTCCGATCCCTTGATTAGGCCACTTTTTCGTTTCTTTGCTCCCTGACATGTCTCCCTCGGCTAGTGTGTTGTACTACTGCCTTATCCATTGTCCAACAATTTTTGTTTACGAACCTCTCTATGTGACTCGTCTCTTCCCTCTGTTCTTCTCTTACCCTCTTATCACCTACAGACCCCGTGCCCTGTTCTTGCTGTTTGGCAAATTGTACGACCTCAGGTCTGCGTCTCGCCTGACTGCGCTGAGTCATATCACGTGACTGTTTCTCCGTGTGGCTTGTCCGGGCATACTAATTTGGATGGATACCCCCACTCAGGACAGCACAGTCACTTCAGCTATTATTTTCAATAAATTTGTATGGATATATAATGTACTTTTCACTCTTTAGTTTTCAACACTTAATCAGTTATCTATACTTAAGATGTTATATCTCTACACTGTAACTATCCTCTAACATGTGACACATCTCTTCTTCATCCCACCATCATATCTCTCATATTTCTGTCCACCACCCCCTAACTTTATCATCCGACATGTAGCTAATGGTATTTGTGCCTCACCGTTTGTTGTCGTTGTACCCGTATTCTGTAGAAGGCTGCAGGCCTAAACGTCAGTACTTTGTTGTGTCCTGTTTTGTAAAGGTGTCACCATACCTTGGAGTGTATACCACACACCACTACTGGTTCCCTGCTACCAGCTTTACCGCAGGACTGCAAGTAGTTGCATGTTCCCCTTTCTCCCCTCCCCAAAGAGTTCTAATGTTAAATGTACAATTTAAAAGTTGTCATATGTTCGTTTAAGATGTTTCAAATTGCTTTCTTTGGCTAGCAAGTGTTATTTTCAGTTTGTCCTTGTTTAGAGTTTCTGAGGGATTTAAAAATAACTTTCAGACATCTTTGAGTATCATAATGTTGTCGATGGCTGTGGACTAGATCCGAAAGATCAATCAAGCTGATTCGTTGATAGCTTCACTTTCAGCTACAAAGATTTGGTGGTTTTGTTCCTGTATCTAAAAGTTTAATTTAAATATACCACTCTTGTGCATTGTATAAAATACTGCCAGTACATTTGTAATGTTTTAATCGTATTCATCAAATGAATACCCTTGTCTAATATTAATCTAAGGTAAATGATGATTATCATGTCTGTTGTAATTATTCAAAGGTTTCTGATGTCATGTGTTATTTATTACCTTAATGTGTTAACCATGTGACCAAGGTGAGCTTAAGTTAATCTCTCTTGCTATTTGCACTTTTGAGACCTTTCCGAAAAATGTTTTTTTTTTTTTAATTGATTTATTTTAAAATTTGACATTTGTTATAGCTTTCATTTGTTGTTTCTACAGAGATTCATATTTTTGTGAATTGTGAGAGAGCTTTATATATTCTTCTCTCACATGAAGAGAGTGAAGGCCAGTGAAACTCTCCATTGTTATTATAGGGGTGGATGTTAATACTCTTTTCATTACTCTCGCTTCTTTATTATGATTTATGATCTACATTTAAAAAATTAGATTTTGCTGACGTACACCATTATGAGATCCCGTAGACTAGATCGGTCCTAGTGTACCTGGTGTATTGATGAACTATTTGCTTCCCAGTGTGTGTTTTATTATTTTTTTCTTTCATTAGAAAGGGACGTATGAGGCCATTGTTTTGATCTTTCCTCATTCGTTACTTCCATATAAGTTTGTTGAAGAAAAGGGGGTGGGGTAGGGTGGAAATATAACAGCAAAGAACAGCTGACCTTCAAAATATATTTCTGCTTCCCTATGGGCCTTCTTCGCATCGAGGTGAACTAAGTACTTAACATCAGGGGATGGTTTATTGATTTCTTGATTTAGATTCTTAACCATTTTGTATAAAGGGGACCCATATTTCTTGAAGAGTAAATGTTCCAGCTTACAAACGTAGAATACAACACTTTTTGCAACTCCTTATTTTGGGGTTAGCAATACATATTTTGGGAACCACTGCGCTAGAATCTAAATTTGGTGGTCAATTCTACTTTTGCTATTTAGGATGGTATTTAAAAAGAGAAGAACAATTTCCCTACCAAGAAATAACACGGCCTTGTCAAGGTTTAGCAGGACGTTTCGACGCTTCTAAGGTATGTATTAAGTAACTATAATAATAATAACACTAAGTTTTATTTAAAGTATGTAAATGGCCTTACTCTAATAGTGTAGTGTTGATAATAAGAATCTTGCTGCCAGAAACTTTATGTTAGATACGTTCCGTGTTTGTAAAGAACAAGCAGAAACATTATGTTACGACTATAACATGTATAAACTAGAAATCAAGTCATACTTTCAGGAGCCACATCCGGCGTCACGAGACTAAATAACAACAGAAGCGTCACTTGCAGTAAGAAACACATCCTTGCTCTGAAACATTTCGATCTATAAGAGGAAACCACATGTACAGATTCACTAAATTTTAAGCACAATATCCTTCTCTCTCTCTCCCCCCCCCCTTTTTCACTCACTTTTATAACGAATATATAATTTAATTTATGATACTTCCTTAGATAATCAACTTTTGTGATCCATTAATCAGCCCTCCAGAAGCAGATCACTAATCCTGTGACCAAATATTGTTTTATATCCGGCAACGCAAATAGACATCATTGCCCTTACAAAACTCATTAAGTGTAATGGTTTAAGTTTAGTTACGAGAACCTGTCTATTTGAGTCGCCCAGAAATGTGATAGTAGTTAAAACTGCTATATTGTTAAAAGCGTCACTAAATCGTGCAATGCATGTCAGCTATTCCCGAAGAATTATACACGTTTTATTAATAATTGTACTCATCGTCCAGCTTCTTCCTCTTTTAGACGCCAACAATAATAAACTCGAAGAGAACGTTCGTCAGCTCACTCTGATGGCATCATCTTACAGATTTCCCTTTATAGTACCGGTGTTGACCATGAGAGTTTCTAAGTCCATCATATATTGCTATAATTTGTAGTAGATGTTGTTCCTGTGCCAGTCATCAGTGGTTCTAATAAATTGAGTATTAAAAATATAACACTTTAGTCTTGTGTGGCCTATTCGAAGTATGTAAAAATAAGTTGCGTATTCCTTTTCTGTTTAATAAAAAATATTAGTCTTTGTGTTGTCCTTAGTCCAATTTCAGCGGCCATAAGAACTGGAAACCTTTGGGAATGTTTCAACAAACAAAACAGGGTGTTAGACAAGGTTGTGTGAGGTCACCAAATTTGTTTAATATTTATAGTAAGATTATTTTAAGATCCATAAGGGGCATGCCCGGAATAACAATTGGAGGTCATAATATAAATAATCTAAGGTATGCTGATGACACAGTCTTATCGTTAAGAGTGAAAATGAGTTACAAGAAATGTTGGACATTATAGTGAAATAAAGCAAAAATAAAAGACTCAGCCTTAACAGCAAAACGACAGAGGTAATGGTAACAAGAAATAAAAAGACATCGCCTAAGTGCAAAATAAAGACAAGTGGAACAATATTAAAACAGGTAAATGAATTTAAATATTTGGGAACTTTGTTAACCTCAGATGGAAGATGTACAACAGAGGTGAGATGCAGAATGGCTCAGGCAAAAGCAGCTTTCCAAAAAATGAGGAAGACTCTATGCAATCCATTTTTGAAAATAGAAACAAGAAAAAGAGTTCTTAAATGCTACGTAGAGCCAGTCGTAACATATGGATGCGTATCATGGACAATAGGACAACAGACAAGAAAATCATTGGAGTCTGTAGAAATGTGGTTTTACAGAAGAATGTTGAGAGTACCATGGACAGCTAAGAAGAGGAATGAAGATGTTCTTTGAGAGGTCAAAGCAAAAAGAGAGATAATTTCCAATATTAGAAATAAAAATTCATCATTTTTTGGACATGTAATGAGACCAAAGCAACTGGAATACATTGTAACAACTGGAAAAATTGAGGGACGAAGAGAATAGAGGGAAGCAAAGAGAAAAAATAACAGACAGCTGAAGAGAATGGCTTGGCAGAAGGTCAACAGCAGAAATGATAAATAGCTGCCGAGATAGAAAGTTGTGGAGAGACATGATCACCTACGCCAGTATGCCCGGTACTTGATGATGATGATGATAGTCCAATTTAATGCAGTTGACATTGTTGGCTTCCGAAGAAAACACCCGTGCCAACATTCTAAAATAAATATGTAGATTTCCACTCTTTACAAATTGCCAGTTGAAAATAAGAAGAAAGGTATAAATAAATTTTAAAATCTGCGCAAGAGATAGGATATGATACATCAACTTACCTATACGTTGTTGTGTGATAAGAATGCATATCAGTATATATTATTTTATATAATTTACTTTAATCAACTACTGTAATCGCGTTATGTTGCAATCTGTTGAGTAAAATCGTTTCTTGAGCCACACTATCTAAGAACGCGGTATCCTACAAACGAAAATGCCTTTTTTTTTTTTTGCTTTGAACACGTTCAGTGTTGAAAGAAAACGACCATCGTTATCATTGACTTTTGCCATTTATGCTAACAACGGTAGTAATGTGAAATGCGTCAGCGTCCAATGGTAAACTTGTGACGTCTCAGTGTACAAGTCTAGCAACAGTGTCTGGTTCTAACAAGCTAATTACTTCCAGAGTATTTACATTGATGACGTAATGAAGAAACGGTGTGAGTTCTGTCGCCGGAGTGAGTGACTTAAAACTTACTTTAGTTATTGAGTTATTTTATTTACAGGTCATCATCATTGCACTCCGAATATGTCCATATATGCTCAGATCCCCTCCTCAGCAAGTCTCGCAGTGTTCAGCGACTGACGACTCAAGTTCTGTGTTGGTTGATTAGTCTTCTTACACGCCCACTAAGTTTCTCGATTCTGGCTGTGCTTATCTTAACTCCCATTTCTTTCATTCGAAGGAGTGACGCGGATTGATGGTTGTCGAAGGCCTGTGTTCTTCTCACTTCCCGGAGGACTTTGATAATGTCCGGCCGATCCATTCGTTGACTGTCCTCAACAACAGCGCAGCTTGTCAACCTGTCCTCTCTTTCATTTCCCTTCGACAAACATAGATCCACGTCACTTCTTCAGATGATGGAAATGGGAGTTAAGATGGGCACAGCCAGAAATGAGAAATTTAGTGGCCGTATAAGAAGACTTATCAACCAACATAGAACTGGAGTCGTCAGTCGCTGGACACTGTGGGAATTGCTGAGGAGGGGATCTGAGCACGTATGAACATGTTCAGAGTGCAATGATGATGACCCGCATATAACTCAATAACTCATTTCCCTGTTTTCCCACATGTCCTAGGACATAGACAAAGGTGACTTTACGTAGTTTTGGCTTCTGCAATGACTCTAAACATTTCATATACACTACCCGCCTCCACTTTTCATCCTCATCGAATCACCCTGAATACAGGAGTGGGTGTAGTCTTGTGACTCTAACCAGTTGAATGCCTTGGTCACTTCTATTACCTCCATCGTAAGTAATGCTACTTGTGGTCACAACGTTTGCACCATTGTCCTCCTTGACTATCCTACCTACGGAGCGTGCTGTAAATGTCCATGCACTCCTTTGGTGTCGTCTTACAGAACATTCTGAATAGAAGACTGCATCTTTCTCATAGGTGTTATCCCTGATGAGACCGTTGACCTCCGCATTGACGACGAGTTCTGTCTCCTACATTTCCTGTCGAGTGTGAAAATACACGATAATGTTCCCCTGAATGACGTAGACACCGGTATCCACTCCTCCACAGCGTTGATTTTGGTAAGCCCACAGACCTGTTTGATGACATCTTCTGCTCGGGCCACCCATGATTTGACTCTTTTTAGCCTAACATCCTTCCCTGTGTTTAGCTCATGGTGCAACAGATTCTCTTTATCTGCACTTATCTTCAGGTAAGCTCGTGCTCTCAAGATCCTGATCCTGTCATCCATGGTTGGAAAGTCAAGAAGATACCTCATTGCTACACAGGGAGTGTCACTAGTACACCTCTACGATAAATCGAGAAGCTTCATTCTGTATTTTCTCCGGCTTGCCAGCTTGCGTCTTACTGACAGTAATCATTCCCAGGGCATACTCGAATGGTACGAGGTCTAGTCCCTGGAACAGAAGGGTAAGTAGCCTCTGCTCGATGTTGGCAGCTGCCATGACCTTCAATGCGTTTAATCCTTTGCGGGATTTTTTATCACATGGTCCCAAAAATACAGGCTACTTTCAAACTTAACTCAAAGGTACGACATCAACCTGTCACTGGCCACCTCATCAGCTCCCATTCGTACCATCGGTGTTTCCGTGCCAACGATATCGTTGTTATGTGAGAACCCTGCAATCGATGCTTTATTAGGAATAACCAATGCACTTTATACTCCATACCAGGAAGAGATGCGATCCATAGCACCGACGATCAGAAATTACTTATACAGCCGATGTGCCGATGCAAAAACAGACCGGCTATTTTACAGGTAGTTAGGTAGGAAGCATGTATGCAAACAGGTGGTATGTTTCAGATTATTGTAGGTTTATTGGTCCCGACTTTAAAGATGATCTGTAGTGTGATGAAGTTAAGTTCCATCAGATTTGAACCTAAGACAGTGTCTTCACATCGAACTGGCGCCATCGCAGTCTGAACATTCCCATATCCGTTCTGCCACACGTTACAGCAACCATCGAATTGTTCGTCTACTGATTGTTCCTGTCATGCATTGATTCATTACCGCTGCGGATACTTTTCCTGCTTTCGCCCTTCCTGACACCATGTTCCACCATTCTTTTGACATGTGAATTATACAGAGCTTCCTTGTAGCCATCCTTTGAGAGGTATTCTTTTAAAGATCTCACATTTTCATTTTTAATGTTTCCTAGGGTAATGACAGTCCCTGTCAATCTATGGCTATGGCTATATGAAGGCTATGACCTTCCCACGAACCCCCGTGTGCTTAAGACATTTTTGTCAAAGTTAGACTGTTAACAGAAGACACGTGGAGTACGTGCATCTACTCTCTACCAGTATGTTCTTGTCATTGCGGCGAATCATATTTGTGAGTCAGTCAAGATGACCGCATTTGTTGATGGCATCTTAATCAGCATTCTCACAGCTTACGTCATTGCCTCCATATCCAAGCGTGTGCTGGATGTAGAAATCCTTGTAGGCTCCTGCACCTTTCTCTAACAACTTTTCTTCAGATATTTATATTCAGGTCAAGATATTGATTGCATATTGACTGTGATTGAGTATTTTAGTGATCCTGACTTTCAGCAATACGCAAATAGAACAAATGGAAAGGATGAAAAATGAGGCAATTGGCATCATCTTTAGTTGCTCAAATATTGACGAAGGTAGGGCGATACGTTACCTCCTCGAGTTTCTTATCATGCAAATAGAATAAGACTGCCGAGCTCGTAGCTACATTCGAAAAAGTGTACACCCGCATCATACCATCAATTTATGAGTACAAATGGCAGCAGGTTAAAAAGAGGAAAATGTTGTTTGAGGCAGACTGTGGATATTGTTCGGCATTTGTGTTCAATCGTGGACATAGAACCCGAGGAAGAATGGGTACGAGTGTCGTCAACGTATAGTACGTCCTTTCTCGTAGTCAACATACTGAACAGAAAATGTATAGAACAAATCCCCTTGGTCGTCGAGGCAGAACTACAGGCCTTGATTCTTGAGAACTCTTTTGAGAGTGACACCACAGCCATTTACACACGCGGATCTGTTATTCGGCAAACACTGAGCTCCTAGGCCTTCACGGTTCATGTTGGAGGCAGAACTGTGAAGGAAGAAAGTGGTGCGATCGCGTTGTCTACAGGTAATTAGATCATGAAACTGAAGTCTGCTACAAAACCACTAGCATGGTCTGTGACTCCAGAATTATACATTTCTGTGTTTCCACAGTGACTCAATCAGTATGCTCAGAAAGGGTTCAGAAGGAGCCCGGGCTTAACTTGTGGGAGGTTTATTCTAACATTGGGGTCACAATTTGGTGAGTTAGTGGGTTCTCAAATGGGTTGGCAATTTTCGTGTCAGGGCACTCGTGTGTGAGAGGTAAAGAACGCAATGACAACATGATGAGGGCCTGTCGCCTAAATAAAACAAAAACTAACTAACCTCAAATAGATTAAACTAAACTAACTCATTTCATTGTTGGGACCAAAATATGGATATTTATGTTCAGAGAATACAAGATAGCAAGATAAGAAGGGAGCAGAACATAGTTTTAGTAAAGAAACTTGTAAGAGGAGAAACGCCAAATGAACGTTTCCTTTGAACGAAGCTGTGACACTTAGAAAATAGAAGACTAAGCTCAGAACCAATAACGGAATTCTTCCTCTTCCCTTGTTCATTTGACTTTCAGCGTCGAGGGGAGATATAATTTGCGGTATTTTTCTCTTCTATTGGCCTCGCCTGTTGTTATGTTTCTTAGTGTTTCTAATATTCCGTCAGTCCATCTGTTTTCGTTGTCTGTCCTTGGATTTGGTGTTCCCGTAATGTTTAGTGATGGCTCGTTGTGTTTTGATCTTTTGATATAACACATGACAAAATCATTTTAACTGGTATTTCTTTACATATTCTATTAAGGGAATTATTTCTACCTTTTTTCTCAGTCATTCATTTCTGATCTTATCTATCAGGCTCTTTCCTATCATTCGTCTAACACATTTTTATCTCGGTGGTGGTAATTTAAAAAAAAAAATTATTATTCTTTTATCAAAGGTAAAGGGCTAGTATTGGTAGCACCACGTTGAAATAACGATTGTATTGCAGTGCCCGTTTTTTCTCTAGAGGTATTTCCTAGGTGGACAATAATGGTGTTAATTGTCAGATGATTTCATAAGCATTGTTGTAACTTGAGTCAATTTCTACTGTTTGTTAATTGTTGCGAGAATTTGTGGTCATGAAATATTGTGTTGCATTGTAGCATGACCGATGAGATACTCAAAGGAGATCTGGATTCTATCACAAAAAGAATCATGAAAATGTTGCATGCAGGTTCATCAAGGTCAAGCAGACTGATAATAATATGGCAGGGCCATTAAATAGAAGAATTTAGTGAATGGGCCAGATTTGAATAATCAGGAGCAAAGCGAAGGAACACAACTCTTTCTCCATTTCTGGTGGTTTTTGTAACAGATCCATCCATGTATATGTGATACCAGGAGTCATGAGGATATTTGTCGTCTATGTGTTTTTCTGCTATGTGCCTTCTTTATCTGTCTATGTCTGGGCATCTTTTTTCAATATTCTTATCATGTCTCCTTCAGGTCTGATATTTCCCGTGGGGATTCACACAAGATGGGCATATGAGTTGTGCCATTATTAATGACAGTACTGGATCGTTACCTATCAATTCTTAGGAGACTGCAATGAAGTTACTGCATGTCAAGATATGTTTGGGTTTTGTTAAAATAGGAAGTGTGTGGTCTTTTATATTCAAATATGCAGAGAGTGTGTTTCTTGACAGGTTAAACTTTGTGTATGTAGTTTTTCTTTGTTTCCATTAATGACTAGCAGCCAAGTGTTCGTCCATCTTTCTAGTTTTACTGGTGCATTTAGCATTCTAGAGCTACCCTATTCTTCTCGTGCCCATGACGCCAAGTCGTCTGTGTACATTGCAGTGTGTTCTATAGTTCGTTCACATTTCGTGCCAACAGAGTTTATTAATTATCTCGATACCTGTTTGATAAATTTATGTAATTCTTTTTCGTAAAATCCTATTTTTTCACCGACTTTACGTCTGATTTTTTGCCCCACTGTCCTGCGTTAAGGAAAGATTTTTGCATATATGAATATATAAAAATATGATTTTTTGCATGTCCTAAATTTTATGATTACACAATACCCACATTTGTTGTAATGAACTCACCATTTTAAAAGGCACATTTCACGTGCTCTCCAGACAATCTTAGCACCGTTTCGCACTCGTAACTTGTAAGACGACGCCACTCCGTGGTTTTCGTCCGAAGCAAAAACCTGAGGCAGATCCGTGAGCGTCGACGTGGTTAAATGCTCATCATACATATGAGAAAGAATGGCAAGCAGCTGACAGAGAGAAAAACAAGCATTCCCAGCAGCTAAGGACAGCCCAATATAATGGTACATGCTGGCAGTAGAGAGAATGGTCTTGTTAATGACATACATCTTAATTTTCAATCAAAGTCTACAGACAATTGGGACTACCACGCTGAAATGAATGGAAGAACTTTCAGAGACTGGACAGAGAACACTTTAATCCCCATTCTGAATAGGACTTCATGTCTTGTAATGGACAATGCATCCTATCATAATGCGTTAGCACTGGAGGACAAAGTTTCTAATTCGCCAAGCACAAAAGATGAAATCATCACGTGGCTTATAAAAGAAAATGTTTCCTTTCAAAACTCCCAATTAAAACCAGAGTTATTGCAACTTGTTAAACAAACTAAGAAGACACAGTTATATCAAATAGATAAAATAATTGCAAAGTATGGCCACACATCTCTTCGCCTCCCACCTTATCATTTACATCTCAACCCAATAGAGCTTGTGTGTGCTAAAGTCTAAGGGCACGTTGCTGTGTAGAACACGACGTTTAAAATGTGTGGTGTTAAAGAATTGACGCGTTTCAACCTGTCAACCAGCCCTGTCAACGATAGACATTGAGTACTGGAGAAAATATGTCGATAATGTGCTCTGAGAAGAGGAACAATACTGGCAACGAGATGAATTGCAGTTTGCCGAACCGATAACAAATGTTAACCTCTTAGAGACTTCTGATTCGAAATGACATGTATATGCCATGTGCACAATTTTGTTGATGACACTCTTACTATTTGCTGACTATGTGTGTTTGTTTATCCGTGTTGCCAAATCTCATTTAATAGTCAACACACCAACTGATGACATAAATTAATGTTAACGTTGTTAGTGACGAGGCATGCTTCCCACTGGACGCGGATCAAAGTCGGCGTTGACGCTGGTCTCCTGCTGCACTGACAGTCGGCCTCCTTCTTGACAGCCTTGCTGGAAGGATGGACTCGTGATTTGCGTCACTGACTGACTGCTTCTTACTGGATGGAACAGCAGCTCCCAACTGGCCAGGAGGCTAATGCTGAGCTTCCCCTTGTGATCTCTGTATAGTGGTACTTCTCGCTGTTTCACTGATGGACTGCAATGCTGACGTTCAGACCTCAGACTTCTCCGCAACTCTGCTGTTCGCTCTTCCCCATAACGATCATACCCTCAAAAACTGAAAGATGACTGACCAAAAGTGTTCGCTCATTAAATAGGACTGAGTTTATTCACAGTTCATCTGATCAGTAACACCACAAAGTAGACAAAACCAGCGACGTACTCAGCCCTCGGCTGCTCACACATAATTAACATGGAATTTTCAGCTCTTCACTAAAGCTGAAACAGTTAGCGATCTCCTTGCTCACACATAATGATTATGAAAACTACTCAGCTTTCTAACTAAAGATGAATCTTTTAGTGAGCTCCAAGCTCGTCCATGGTCACATTAAGACCTCACTTGTCCAATTATCACTAATCAATGTCTGAACTCTGGCTCACACATAATTAACATGAAAATATTAAGCTCTTTCACTCAAACTGAAACAGTTAACGATCTCCTCGCTCACACATAATGGATATTACAAAGCTGAATAAGTTAGCGAGCTCCTTGCTCGTACATCCTCACCTTAAGACTTCAACTGTCCAACTAACACTAATAAATGGCTGAACTCTGGCTTACAAGCCTACCGTATAAGTAAAACTCTCCACCTAACCCTGTGATTTACTATATCTTTCACCTTCAGCCAATCCTCGACCCTCTTACGTCCTCTTTCCCTGTAACTGAACCCTCTCAAAATTCCGAGAATTAGTTATTCTAACTGAGCTGATTCTCTCACTCACTCACTGTGAAATGTCCACGTTTTCCTGACTCACTCACTAATGTTATTGTTACACATTCTTACCATCCCACTGTTACACTTGCCCCCAATCCATTTTAGTCGTTTATCTATCATAATGACTAAAGCGCACCATTAAACAACTCCACCCTCACACTCCTACTTAATCTACCATCCATTCGTGTCCTTACTACTTCAGTTTTGTGAAATATCCCTATGTTCTACTTATCCCATTACTACTGCTCTCCCATCTCCATCACTAAACCCCATTATGTACTACTCTTCTCTTCTATGTTAAATTAGCCTCTCTTCCTCACCTTATACTTTTTACTTATCAGTCCTTTTCGTAAGCCTCCTCAACAATTTCTGATAGTGCACACTCATAATTCCTGCCGGTTGTTCCCTTTGTTCTACTGTTTCTCTTCCTCATCTCCCTTATTCTTACGTCCCATAACTCTCGCCCTTTTTCTCGTATTCCTCTGTTTTAGTCTCTCTCCTCCCTATCCATTCCCTCATTTTTCTCCTCTCTGTATATTTTTTTTCCTCAGACGATCTTCCCGACGACCATCTTCCTTGTTTTTTCCTTGATATTCTCTTCCCTAACTCACCTTTTTCCGTGTTCCCTTCTGGTGTAATTTCTTATTCATTTCCTGGCTGTTCCTGTTGCGTTCTTCGTTTTCTGCGTTCTAATCTGACTCGTCTCTCTGGTAACGGCATATCTTCCTCTTCCGATGACGTATTTTTTTCTCTTCGTACCCTCCGATCTTGTCTTTGTTTATATTGACTCCTTGTATTTCTATATGGAGCACCGTTTTCTATCGTGTTACCTGTGCATCACGCATCTGTTGAATAACGATTTCATGCAACTCCTCCCGTAAATACCTTCTCCTCGTTTGTAATAATTTAGCTAATAGTAGCATTGGGTGTCTTTCATATAATAAAAAAATATGGTGAAAATATTGTATTCTCGTTTTTATTGACTCTGATCGCTGTCACACCTGATTCAACTTAACATCCTACTCCGTCTCATGTCCCCTTGTCAACTTGGAAATGATACCATTCAATGTTCGGTGTTGTCTCTCATTTATTCCATTCGCTTATAGATGATATACCGACGTTCGTATATTTTTAATGTTCAGCTTTTCTCTCTGCGATCAAGACTCAATCAGAGTTGAATTCCAGACTCTCATATTAAGACAGCTGTCTGTTTAAGTGAATTGATCGACCCCACAGACAGAACATCATAATTAGAGTCTGTTAGATCCACTCTGATTGAATACCTGTTAAGACGTTGCACTGTGCTCCGCGCCAGTGGACCAGTGCATCCGATTTCAGCCAGCATTTTATTCAGTTTGCTTTCCTTAGCCTTTGATTGTCCCCAGTCTTCCTGATCTAATACCTGATATCGCTTTAGGGTATGGAACTGTTATGTCCATACTGATCTTTTGTACTGCGAAGTACAGTTTTTTTCCCATACTCTTCACCGGTCCTGATTTTTCCCTCAAATTCCTTGTTTTACATATTCTACATAACTTTGCATGCTCCTCTACAGTCCTATATAGGTGCGACCAATAGTACTTTATTCTAATTGAATCTAAGATTCTGTCTCTTACCACGTGCCCAATTTGTTCGTGATACACGCTTAATACTTTTTCATGTGTTGTTGTGGTACTTAAACTTTAGGTTTTGTCTGTTCCTTGTCTCCTATATACGTCAGCACCCGCATCAGTTTGATCGATATGAAATTTGCCCCACCTTTCTGTTTTTCCTTTCCCTAAATCATCCATTTTTTTCTCCAACTCCTTATCCTTCTGCTGTTCCTTTTTTATTATTGCTATTCCTTCTCTTTCCTCACTCTCCCCTTGTCTAATCTCACTATCTTCAGCGGGTCTCCTGTTTTGTCGTATTGGGTTGGTATTTATGATATTGATTTGAAATGACCTCTCATCTACATCCGTGCACGAGTGTATTTGTTCTTTTTCTGTCCCCGTTTCATTTGGCAACCTAGACAGCCAATCGACACACATGTTTTTCACACCATTTATGTATTCTATTTCCGCTCCACTGTACTGTTATTTTAAGTACCACATATCTATTTTCATATTTTTAATCGGTGCTTCTTATATTGCTTTCAATGGTTTGTGATCTGTTCTTATGATTACTTTATTCCCTTATATGTAGAAATGCAATTTTTCGAAACGCATAATGTATTGCATATGTTTCCTTCTCTATTGTGGGCCATCTCGTTTGTGTTCTACTGGGTTTGTGTGATATAAAGTAAATAGGTCATTCGTGTATAGTGATTTCCCCTGATACTCCTTTGACCTCCGTCTGCTCATTTGCTAAACATGCTCCTATCGCCGTATCTGATGCATCCGTATACAATATCATCATCCCCTCCTTATTCGGGTGTGCTAGCCTGGATATTACTGTTATCCCCTTTTTAAGTATCTCGAACACTTCTTGACACCTTGGTGACCACTGAAACGTAATAAATTTCTTTGTCAACGTGGTTAGTGGTTCCGCGATAGACGCAAACCCCGGTATAAACCTAAGATAGTGTCCACACATACCCAAAAAAACTCCTAACTTCTCTCACTTTCGTTGGCGGTACTATTTCTCTGATGGCTTGTACCTTATCCTTATCCGGTACGATCCCCTTACTATTTACTATGAACCCTAAATACTTTACTTCTTGCCTCAGAAACTGCCACTTATTTAACTTCAACTTGATGTTATGTTGCCTTAATCTGTCAAATACTTGCCGAATATGTTGTAGATGTTGTTCCTTCGTCCCGTTCGTAAAAATAATAATTATGGTCGATATACGGCTGTGAAAATGAATCTAGTCTTTGTAACACCTGATTCATATGTTGCCGAGGAGCCCTTCAACCCAAATGGCATTACTTTGCAAGTGAAGGTACCTATATGTGTATTGCACGCTAATTTCCTGCTTGGTGGTATCCTTTAACTTTATTGTCCAATAACTCGATTACAATCGATCGTACTAAAATGATCCGTTCCTTGAAACAAAGCCACAATATTTTCGACCCTCGGCATCTGGTAGCTAATATCCTTGGTGGCTTTGTTCAGTGCTGGATAATCACAAAAAAATCTTTTTGATCCATCTTTTTTGCACTACCACTACCGGTGATAACCACTGTGAGGTTGTCTTTGAAATTATCCCTGCTCTTAACATCTCTTCTATCGCTTTTTTCCACCACCTCCCTATTTTTCAGCAGCGTCCTGTACGACCTTATATTGGTTGGTTCTACGTTACCTGTGTCTGTCTATAATTTCACTGTTTGTGTCCTCCCTAATTCGAAATGCGTCAATGCGAACATGTCATGATTATCTATTATCAACTTCTTTATTTTTGTCTTATTTTCCTGTTTCGTCTGTATCTATTGTAACAACTCCTCTTTTATTTCTGCTGAAAATTGTATTGGCCTTCCCCTTTCGTTCTGGCCAATCCCCTTATTTGTTCCTTTATTCGACTGACCGCCTCTACCTTGGTTTCTCCTCTTGTCTGTTCTCCATCCTGTGCGAAAAAAACCTTGCCTGTTCTATATTTCCTCTCTCTCCATTATCCTGTATCTTCCACCAACCTTGCCTGCTCTATATTTCCTCTCTCTCCATTATCCTGTATCTTCCACCGACCTGGCGTCTTCTCTGCTCTATATTTCCTCTCTCTCCATTATCCTGTATCTTCCACCGACCTGGCGTCTTCTCTGCTTTATATTTCCTCTCTCTCCATTATCCTGTATCTTCCACCGACCTGGCGTCTTCTCTGCTCTATATTTCCTCTCTCTCCATTATCCTGTATCTTCCACCGACCTGACGTCTTCTCTGCTTTATATTTCCTCTCTCTCCATTATCCTGTATCTTCCACCGACCTTGCGTCTTCTCTCTTGTTTCCCCCATGTATACGTCGCTATCATCCTTCTTGGACGTGGTATCCGTATTCGTGTTATTACTTTGCCTTTCTTTATTCTCACCGTTCTTCCTTAATTTTATAATGAGCATAACTGGAAAAACGTTGTTGCTCCCTATTCTGACAATGACATCTATTACTTTTATATTTGGCTCCTCTATTATGTCGGTCTTGACTCTTGTCGTCTCTATCTTTGTCCCTGCTTTTTACGTAATCGTTATTTCTCATTTTTCCAAGTGTGATACGCACCCTATTGGGTTTCAGAATTACATCGTCTTTTGTTCTTGCCAATGTAACTATATTTATGTCATCTTCCATTTGTACTTCCGTATTTCCTATTTGTAATCTCTACGATCAAGAAATAAGGGAAACCCTAGAAGAAAAACTAACAGAGGAATTCAAGAAACTCCCTAACGAAGTATGCACAGTAGAAGAAGAGTGGAAACAGTTTAAAGAAACAGTAACCTACATCTCTAAAATAGTTTGTGGAACGAAGCTAAGAACAAGAGAAGGGAAAAAGAGCACCCCGTGGTGGAACGAAACAATCAGAGAAGCAATCAAAGAAAAGAAGAAACTGTTTAAAAATTAGAGGGAGAACAAGAACCAAGAAAAATATGAAAAATATGCCTTAGTTCGAAAAAGAGTTAAAATGTTGATCAAAGAAGGTAAGCAAAAGAATTGGACAGAATTCGGACAAAATATGAGCAGGGGCTTCAAAACAGGCACACGAGATTTCTACAAAGCAGTAAAAGCCACAAGAACGAGAAAAGAAAACCATAATCATACAGAGCTGATAAATGGCTAGGACGGACAGCCAATATCAAGTAACCAATGTATGCAACAGAGATGGAAAGAATATTTTGAAGACCTGTTAAACATACAAGCTACCAATAAGCCAACAAAAACCACACTAGAACTCACAAATACTGAACCCAACATCATGAAAGATGAAATCGAAGAAGTAATCAAAAATGCACCAAGAAATAAAGCATCGGGATAGATAACATACCAATAGAAATAATAGCAGCAGCAGGTGAAACAGGAATGCAATGGTAGCACAGAATATTTAATGTAGCAGGGCACCAACAACAAGCCCCAGAAGACTGGCAACATGCAATCATCATACCAATATGGAAAAATAAAGGTAGCAAAAGAGCCTGCACTCAATATAGAGGTATATCTCTTATCAGACATGTAGGAAATCTATACGCCAAAATCTTGGAAAAAAGGCTGAGATCAATAATAGAACTACAGTTAAGCGATTCTCAAATGGGGTTCCGAAAAAACAGAGGATGTACTGACGCACTATTCACACTAAAACAGTTTGCAGAAAAAACGACAGAACACAATCAAAACTTATACATAGCCTTCATTGACCAGGAAAAAGCATTCGACAGAGTAAACAGAGAACAACTGTCGGAGATACAAACAACATACGGAGTAAACCAACATCTAACCAACCTTATTAAAAGCCTCTACGTCAACAGCAGCTGCAGGGTCAGAACAGCAGCAGGCTACACGTACCACTTCGAAGTTAGATCAGGCGTAAGACAGGGGTGCGTACTATCCCCCCCCCCCCCCCCCACCTGTTTATTACTCACATGGACCATATATGCAAGCTAGCCAACTCATCAGAGACAGAGGAGATCAACGAGCTTCTATTTGCAGGCGATGAGGCACTAATACATGAAACAATAGAAGGCCTGCAAGAACACTTAAACAAACTCAACATCTCAGGCACAAAATACAACATGAAAATCAATATCAACAAAACAGAAGTCATGAATGTCGCCAAAAATAAACAGAACATCAACATAACTATAGAAGGCAGACAACTAAAATAAGTAGAAGAATTCAAATACCTAGGAAGTCTAATGACAAACGATAAATCTCAAACAGCAGAGATAGAATCAAGATACAACAAAGCTTGTCAAATTATCGGACAGTTATCACCACTATTGTCCAACAAGGAAATAACTCTAGAGGCAAAACGAGCACTATACAACACAATCTTCATTCCAACGTTGTGCTACCAATGCCAGACCTGGACCCTAGATGCAAGAACAATCAGAAAAATAACCTCTACAGAGATGAAATGTGTTAGACGAATGACAGGAAACAGTCGGAGAGATAAAATCAGAAATGAAGAACTGAGAAAAAAGCTAGGAACATCCCCCGCCATATAATATATAAGGAAACAACAGATACAATTGTTTGGCCACGTGACAAGGCAAACAGAACAAAACACTACACAACGAGTCTTCAACAAACGATGGTCGATGGAATATTAGAAGCACTTGGAAACATAACAGCAGTAGAGGCGAACAGAAGAGCAAAAGACCGCAAATTATATCTCCCCTCGACGCTGAAAGGCAGAAGAGGAAGGAAAGAAGTGAAAGAAGAAGGATCTCTGCGCCTTATAGTTTACTATTACCCTATTACTATTCATCCAGTCTCACCCCAACACCATCATTCTATTCATTCCTTTTACTACCATAAACACTTGTCTCGTTTTGTATTTCCCTATTTTAAATTCAAACATTGTTTTTCCTACAACATCTAGCAATTGCCCACTTATGGATTCTAGACAATTGTTTGTTCTATATAACTTCCCTTTCCCTCTTACGGACCTGTAAGCACTCTCCCTAGTAACACTGACACTTCCTCCTTTGTCAATTATTGTCCTAAGACTTTGATTCTCGACCTGTACTATACACGAACATGGATATTCCCTTCTTCCATACATCCTGAACTGATCAGGCATTATCCTATCTGTGCCCAAATCCGCCTGTTATTTTGAACACTCCTGGAGTTTCCCGCCATTTGATATCTTCCTTTATTTCCTTGTGGGTAATTTCCTGCCCGACACTGCGTCGCCATGTGTCCCATTCGACTGCACCTATAGCATCTCATTGTTTCTTGGATGCCATGTACCACTTCTCTATAGTTATGTTCATTATCTCTTTGCCTCATATGGTCTATCTCCACTGACTTATATACCTCTTCTCTACCTTCCTGCTGGTCTTCCTCCAATCTTTTACTAATACTCTCCTCCTCTATGGCTGCACTTATAACTTGTGACAACGTTGTTGGTGCTCTCCTCGCCAATTACAACTTCAAACCTCTATTTCTCAAGCCAGATATAAATGTTGCGACCAACAACTTATTCACCTGTTCATTATCTATTTCCTGTCCAAATCCTTGTTCTGCCACCTCTAACACATTTTCTCCATATTCTTGTACTGACTCACTCTTCTGTTGCCGCATCAACTTTAATTTCATAATCGCATGATGTGCGTCTTTATATTTGGCATATCTCTTTGCCAAATATGCTCTAAACTCTTGCCATGTTTCTTCTTTAACTTCTTCTATCCTTCGGTTAATGCAGTTTGCTACAGCCCCCTGACTCGTTAATAATGCTATGTCCTTCTATTCTGATGGTGTGTCAATTGTCTACTCTTACCCCAATACTGTATGGCATTTGCCCATTCGTTAAGTTTATCTACTTCCCCTGCAAATACCTGAATCCTCCTTGTTACTTCCTGCATTTGTAAACTACTCCCTAGTTTTTCTATAGCCTTCTCAATCTTATACATGGCTTGCCACATATACACCTCCTGACTCACTCCTTCCATTTCTTCTGTTGTCCTTACTCGTTGTCAGTAACACAAGCACACCCTTCTTACCCTATTGATAAATTCCCCATTGCATACAACATAATTTATATCTGACATTTGATTAAAATTTCTAAATTTATATCCCTATAAATTATGCATGTGACTCCTGTTGTAACTATCCACTCCCACTCTTTTATTATAACCTTAATAATATTTCAACGTATACAATCCACACAAAACAAATGCATATTTAAATATATTATCATCATTCTTGAATTATTGTCACAAATTATCATTCTGTGATATCACCACCATGTGTGTACCGTCTGTTACAATCCTACTTTGCTAATTCGCTTTTTTTCCCTCTTATATGTCAATCTCCACCGTTTTCTTATTCACTGCCTGATAAGTATTTTTTAAGTGTAACCAGCTAACAATGAATATATAGACCGTAAAATATTGCATGCGAGACCCAGCGATCTAGCACATGGGGGAAACATCGCCGGGTTGACCCCAACGTGTGTTTTTAAGATAAGCCCTTAGTTTAAAATTGCCTCAGCAAGTAAGGGATAAATGTTTTATACTCAGAGAAATCACAGAAGATGGAGATTGAACTTCTATAAATAAATGACAAAAAGAGAAATTAAAATACTAGGATTAGCGGACACCAGAGTAAACGTACAACAAATAAAGAAAACACACATGAACTACACTTTCATTTTTCCAGGAGTCGACAACACAGGCAGAGCAACACACGGAGTAAGCTTTATCATCGACCCACACAAGAACACAAGACACAAAGAACATTCTTAAAATAAAATACAACGCAGAAGAATTATGACGATACGGACCACAAAATAGTTATGATTACACTCAAACAGTCAAAACAAAGAAAAGATACGAAAACAAACAAAAGAAGCAAAAAGAACAGACAATGAAAATAAAACAATTACAACATGAAGAATCAATGAAATCCCTAGGAGAAAACCTAACAGAGGATTTCAAGAAACTCCATAACGAAGTAAGCACAGTAGAAGAAGAGTTGAAACAGTTAAAGAAAACAGCCAACAATATCTCGAAAACAGTATGTGGAACGAAGCTTGGGACAAAAGATGGGAAAAAGAAGCACTCGAGTGGTGGGATGGACCAAGATCAGAGAAACAATAGAAAAAAAAAAAAAAAACTGTTTTAAATTTTGAAGGAGAATTTTAAAAAAAAATAAGAAAATATTAAAAATATACCTTAGTCCGAAAAAAGAATTGCAATTTTGATTACAGAAGCTAAGCAAAATAAATGAAAGAATTTGGACAAAATATTAGCACAGACTTCAAGACAGCCACAAGCGATTTCTACAAAGCAGTAAAAGCCACAATAAGGAGAACAGAAAAACACAATCTTACTGATATCATAAATGAAAAAAATACGGACAGGCATTATCAAATAACCAACATATGCAACAGAGATGGAAAGAGTGTTCTTAAGACCTATTAAACATGACACCAACTACCAAAAAGACAACAGAAACTGCGGGCGCAAGAATGCACAAATGCTGAACATAAAATCATGAGAGAGGAAATTGAAGAAGAATCAAATATGCACAAAGAAATGAAGCACCGGGGATAGATAACATCCCAGTAGAAACAATAGCTGTATCAGCAGAAACAGGAGTGACATGGCTGCACAGAATATTCAATGCAGCATGGCATCAAGGAAAAGTCTCAAAAGACTGGCAATAAGCAATTATCGTACCAAATGGAAAAAAAGAAAGGTAGCAAAAGACACTGCAATCTATAGAGGTATATAACGTCTCAGCCATGTAGAAAATTTATACGCAAAAATTATGGGAAACAGCTGAGACCAATAATAGAACTACAGTTAAGCGATTCTCAAATGGGGTTCCGAAAAGTCAGAACAGCGGCAGGCTACACAGACCATTTCAAAGTTATATCAGGTATTTCAAAGTTATATCAAGCGATAAGGGTGCATAATATCTCCCGTATTGTTTATTACATACATGGACTATGGTCTTCTTCTAAAATAGTATTCCTTGTACTAGTACAATCACCGTTTTGTCTTGCAGGCATTGAGATATCCAGTTTAATAAACGGAGTGGGATACTAAGTCTGATAAGCTTGTTCTTTAAACCTTTTCTCCAAACCCTATCAAAAGCCTTCTCCATGTCGACCCACACTGTATATGGGGGCTTCCTTTCTTGTAGAGCATTCTCAATTTCATGTCATGATCTTCATTGAGTGCTGTCTTCGCATGAAAGTTGGCTACCAAGGAGCGCCAATCCGCTACCTGTCTTGCTTTGATGGTGCAGATTGTCACAGGTTGATTTATCCATTGTTAGATGTTACCCGTCCATGTTAGTCTTGGGTCTGCCTCTGCCTCTATTATCTTGTATTTTAACTTCTTATATAATACCTTTATTAGGCTGTTGTGTCGATTAACATGCCCCCAAATCGTATTTGTCTTGTTCTAATTGTAATTAGTAGTTCTCTTTTAATTGTTAGTTGTTTTTAAACTTCATCATTTGTTTTCTTTTCTTTCCATCCAATTCTACTTATTGTTCTATAAATCCACATTTCAAAGGCTTCAATTTTCTGTGTTCTGTTTTCCTGTCTAAATTCTATGTTTCTGCACTATACAGGAATATTGAGAAGATATAACACTTTGCTATTCTTAGTTTTAGCCCTGATGTTATTTGTTTTCTGTTGTTAGTGTACATTTCATGGCATTAAAATTAATTTTCGCCATACCTATTCTTTTGTTTATTTCAGTTTTACATTTTCACTCACTGGTTATAGTATGCCCACGGTAGTTGTAGCTCTGAACTGTTTGCAGGTGTATTCCATCTACTTTGATATTTATTTGTAGGTCTTGAGAGTTTCCTTTCCTTATGATCATAGTTTTAGTCCTGTTGATATTCATATCTAATCCATACTGTAGGCTTGTCATGTTTATTTCATTAAGTAATTGTTGTAGTTCTTTAGGATTTTCTGCTAGAATTAAAGTATCATCAGCATATTTTAGGTTATTATTACCTTTCCATTAATTGTTTAAGCCTGGCATCTCTGTGATGTTTTTTTGAAAATTTGCTCACTGTATAGATTGAACAAGCTTGGTGACAGGATACATCCCTGTCTTACTCCTCTTTTTATATCAATGGGTGTAGAGTTCTCTTTGTTATATTTTATTATTGCTGTTTGCTCCCAGTATAAATTACAAATTAGTCGTATGTCTGTGTCATTTAGATTTATATTTTTTCGATTCCATGTGCTATGTAGGTAATTAGGTCTTCAGTTGATCTGTGCTGGCGGAAGCCACTTTGTTGTAGCCTAATTTGCTGTTTTGTCTCCAGATGCCACATGAGTGTTCTGTTGAACAACCTTTCCATGAGTTTGCTCAGGCAGCTCAGAAGCCTAGTTGATCTGTAGCTGGTTTTGCAGGTTCTTTAACACGTTTGAGAATGGGCACCATACTATCTTCTTTCCAGTTTCCGGCATTCATCCTCTCTTCCAGCTGGCATTTGTTATCCTTAAGAGCTGACTCCTGGCTTACTGTCCCAGTTTTATGAACTCGTTGGTGATTCCATCTAATCCAGGTGAACTCTTGAGTTTCAACGCTTTGAGTGCTGCATCTATTATAAATTCGTAGCTGCAGTAAAGCTATTTGTGTGTTGAAATGAAAAAAAAATACATAGAAAAAAAACGGTATGATTAAAGATTTACGTAATAAGTGGACGACACAAATTAGAACAACGTTTCGGTTAAATAGGCCTTCAGTATTAATAAACATACAACACACACATATATATTTATTTAAAACGAAAAAAAGAATAAATAATAAACACATTTTAAGGAAGACCTTTTATTCTTATTTTGAGCTCTTATTCTATTTCGAAATTATTATTTTTTTTATATTTTGTATTATTTGTGTTTAAATACATATCTGTGTGTGTTGTGTGTTTGTTCCTACTGAAGGCCTATTGAGCAGAAACGTTGTTCTAATTTGTGTCGTCCAGTTATTAGGTACAGCTTTAAACATGCCGTTGTGTATTTTCGTGCTCCAGTAAAATAGCTTGTAGCTTGTTCTTGCTCCTCTAGGAATTAGCAGCTCTTAGGTCTGCCTTCGTTAACTCATCATATTATTTACTTTTTTGTGTTGGTTTTGATGGGTGCAGTGTAGGCACCTGTAAGCTTGGCAAACTTGTCCCAGACGTCTCTCTTGTAGTTCCAGCCGGGAGTGGTATGTGCGTCTCCTGTTTGTGAGCAAGATTCATTGAACGTTTTGACTGCTCTATCGTCACCGTCTTTCTAGTTAGTTCAGTATTATTGTGATTAATTTGTTGGATATGTCTCTAGTTGCGAATGCTAGGTCGGGAGCTCATGTTGTTTTCCATTTTCTTGAGTAAAAGGTTTGAGTGTCCTCTATAGAGTTTTTGAGGAATAGGTTGTAGGTCGGGCTTTATATTATGTCTGCCTGAACTTGACACGTCAGGTACGGGATTTATCATCTCTTAAATATATTTCAGTAAACAAAAAAAAAACTTGACAATTTGCTTACAAACCCACATTCAGCCATCTCTAAACAAAATAAATTGTTAAGTAACACACGTCAGAAGAGAAGAAACTTTATTTTCAATGAAATACAAGAGAAAGAAAAAATCGAAACATCTAACAAGAGGCAAGGTTGAATAAATCTTACGTTAATCACTGTGTCCAAACAATGTAAACCATTATCTCCAGCGTAAGGAAGTAGATTATGTCCAATATCACTTGTATTACCGTCAACATTTAGTATTCTTCATTTTTTTAGTATTATAGTTAGTATTCAGTCAGTATTCTAACCTTTTAATTTCGTAATCTACTTACTGAGCATTCGGTTAGAGTTCAAATAGAAACATAGTATCTCTAGGGAATTGTAAAGCTAATTATTTATTAATATCAGATACACAACATTTTAACTCTAACAATAATTTCTTGAGACTTAAAAAGCAAAAAAATTACAAGGCAATCCAGACAGGCTGGGTCACAATTAATAGTAGCATGAACCTTGATACCAGTCTCTGTAAACGTCTCAAGGTATGCTAAATAGCATTGGCTAGACAGAACCCTAGTCGGGCATGGTTTGTTCGGTTTGAACACCTTCCTCGTCAAACCAACCTTGTTATTTGGAATCTCAGCTTTATACATGGTATCTCCATATTGATGACTAAACATTCTTATATATTTATGAATTATAAGAAAAAATGATAATAATAAAACAACTCAGAGAAATATCTATAATGATACAATACCCATGCTGCTTGATTTTTTTTCTGCTGACGGTTTTTTTTAAGTTTGTAAATTGTTTATCATGAACGGGCGTTCCCGACTGTCCAAGATGGCATTGTGTTTTAATTTCTGAGGGTAAATTATGTGACAACAATGTCTACACGTGTTCTAATGGAATTAAACGATTTTATAAGTCATATTAAGTGTTCTATTCAAAAAGTAGAACACGATCAGTTGTTTTTAAAAATGTAATAATCTAAAAAAGTTACAATTAGACAATAAAAAAGATCGCATTTGACAGCCTGCGATCAAGAACATGAGGTAAACAACACCCCCCCCCCTACCCCACACACACACACACACTCATGCACGTTTTAAAATAAACCTCAACTTACGACAGACTTTGCAGGTCGATAAGGGATAACAATTTTATGCGTAGAGAAACTACAGAATATCTAGATAGACAAAATATATAAAGTGATAACCATCAACATATAGAATAGAGAACAAAGAAGAAGAAATTATAGAAGAAATGAAAAAAATAAAAGTCACAATAGTAGGATCAGCATACACAAGAGTAAACGGACAACAAGTAAAGGAAAAAACAACAGTGAAATACACAATAATATTCTCAGAGGTCGATCACAAAAAGTGAAAAACACGGAGTGGGTATTATCATTGACCCAAAAAACGCAAACAAAGAATATTTTAGAAATAATTATATAAAACAAAAAAATCAAAATATGACCGAAAAATAACTTGCATACAAATATATGCACCATGTACCAATAAGAAAAAAAGGCAGTGAAGAGTTCTATAAAAGACACTAAATGAAATTGTCAAAAAGACTAATTGTCTGATGGGAGATTTTAAATGAAGGCTTGATAAACGCAACAACGAGAACAGAGGAATCCTATGACCCTTTAGCGATATGACACCTGAAATATATGCAAATGTAAACGGACTGCTGGAGTTATATAACCAAATAGATTTGTTTATTACCAACGCATTGTCCAAGTACAGAGAATCACAGACACATGGTGCAGGTGGAATGGCAACAACATGTAGAAGCAAGATAGACTTTATACTAACACGAAAACAGAACAAGAGAATTAACGGGAAAAAAAAAAAACTACATATACAATTTTCAGCCTATCAAGAAACACACTCACTGTAAACTTGAAGATGAAAGACTCCCTATTGACCAAAACCCATCATATCTTGGCGTCACCATGAATTGCAGAATGACTTGGAAAAATCAGATAAACAGAGCAAGAATAAAAGCCAAAAAAAGAATTAATATTATTAAGAAATTGGCAGGAAGGACTGGGGAGCAGATAGCAATATCTTGAAAACGCTATACGTAGGAAGGGTCAGACCGTCCTAGAGTATGGAGTCACAGCCTGGGCTATGGCTTCCAAATCACACCTTAGCAAAATTAACAGAACACAGAACCAAGATGCCCGTATCATCACTGGTGCTATGAAATCTGCACCTATAAAAACTCTAGAAACAGTAACATGTTTACATCCCTTAGTTGACAGACGGGTCACTAAAGTATTGCAACAAGCGGATACATATAGAAGGCTCCTTAGCCACCCCATGCATCAAAGAATTATTGGTTTAGGAATTGTACGACTAGAGAGGAGCAACTTCGCTGCAATCGCCAATGAACTAACTACTGGAGACCCAGTACTTTACCAAACAATATTGAAACCCCTGGGCCCATCTGATGTCTTCACATGGGAAACATAAAACACCAGAATTTATGGAAAATATAACATGAATCATGAAAAAAGGCACCCAATCAGACACAGAAAGAACACATGTAGCTGAAAAATACACGACATGGACTCTTGGTCCCACACATACACAGATGGCTCTGCTACAAATGCCACCAGAAATGGAGGGGGTGATGTGTTATTGACGCTGAATAACCAGGACGAGATCACCAAGTCATTAGCTACTGGGAAATTCTCAAACAACTTTAAAGCAGAAACTGAGGCCCTCAGAGATGCTGCAACACTGGCTATTCAACTGAAAAATAACATGCACAATAAATTGGTGATTCTGACTGATGCTCTGTCAGTACTATCAGCTCTAAAAAGTCCCAAGAACAATGAACTAGATGACTTGAGAACAACCCTGGACCAACTATGCAATAACTTCCAAATAGTAGTCATTCAGTAGATACCATTACACTGTAATATACACGGGAACGAACGCGCAGACAAATTAGCTAAAGAGGGAGGGAGATTACCACAAGAGAACCATCCGCTCAGTTATGAAAAAGCCAAATCCATCCTCAAAAGCCAGTACCATGAAAAATGTAAACGAGAACACCCAAAGCATAACGAGAGGGACGGATACCACCAACTATCAAGGAGGGATCAAGTCATCATACTTCGCCTACGCACTGGCCACAATAGAATGAGGAATAACATGTTCACCAAAATTAAAACAGGTACATCCAGCCTATGCCACTGTGCACTGAACAATATGACTACAAAACATGTTCTACAGGATTGCCCCCAGTACACAGACCTGAGAAAAGCAATGTGGCCCACACCCACCTACCTGGAAGAAAAACTATATGGGGCAATCGAATCACTCAGACAGCTGACTTCATGAGAGAGTCTGGAATCCTACTCTGATTGAGTCTTGATCGCAGACAGAAAGAGAGAGAGAACAAGAGAAGAGTTACCGACAGCATATCTATCCCTAATACAGTATTACAAATGACATATACTATAACAGAGTTGTGGTTTACACGCAGACATCAAGAAGCAAAGAGCAGATACACAACTAAAGAAGCAAAGAGAACGGACAATATAAATAAAACAATTACAAGATCAGGGGTTAAGGAAAACCCCCGAAGAAGAAACTAACAGTGGATTTCAAAAAAAAACTTTGAAAGGAAAAAGAGCACCCAAAGGTGGAACGATACATCCAGTGTAGCAATTACAGAAAACAATAAAATATTTCAGGATTCGAGAGAAAAGAAGAATATGAAAAATATGCCTTTGTCCGGGAAGAAAACGTTAAACTTTTTATCAAACAGAAGTCATGAAAATAGCAAAACAGAAACAGAACATATACATAACAATGGACGGCAGACAACTAAAACATATGGATACATTAAAAATACCTAGGAAGTCTAGTGACAAATGACAATTCATAAGGATATAAATAGACTCAAAATACAATAAAGCTTGTCAATTCCGTTATCACCACTAGTATTCAACATGAAAATAGCTCTAGAGGCAAAACGGGCACTCTACAATGCAATCTTCGTTCCAACGTTGTGCTACCAATACAAGCCTTGAAGATTAGATGCAAGAACAAAAAGAAAAATATCCACTATCGAGATGAAGTGTGATAGACTAATGACAGTAACAGCCTGAGATATAAGATTAAAAATGACAAACTTAGAAAAAAAGATTGGAATAATTCCCGCCTTAGAATACAAAAAAAGAAACAATTATTTGACCACGCGATAAGACAGAAAGATAAAAACACTACACAACGAGCCTTCAATTAACATTTCGAGAACACCAGACCCTAGGGCCGACTACAAAAAAACAGATTGATGAAATATTAGAAACACCAAGAAACATAACACAAGAAGAGGCCAATAAAAGAGCAAAAGACCGCACATTATATCTTATCCTCGACGCTGAAATGCAAATGAGGCTGGACGGAAGAGATCGTTTATTTACTCGCTAATCATGTTTATGACCAAGTTTTATCCCATCCACTGTGTTTGCTACCTCCATTCACAACAACACATTGTTATTAGTCTTTGTTTCTTGGCTATTGATCGTAGCCATACATAAATATGAACAATAAAATATGCAGACAAAAAGAGGCACATAGAACAAATCTAAATATCTGTAGAACATAAATGATCATTCCGGGAAGGTCGCCTCAATTTACTATGGCATTACATCTTCAACGCTTTCATCATCTCGTCTCCTTAGAAAGAAGCAGAAGCAAATAAGACTCCCAAAGACTGACGCTACGATGACTGCCGCTAACATAATGTATTTAATGTTACCTTTAAGAAAAAAGTTACGGTTTATTAAAACCAAGGTAAACATAGAAATACGAATGTAGAAATAACACACACATGTTTTAATATTTCAATGTGTAGACACATTACCCTCTCGCTTTATAGGCTAGTATAAGAATGTCTTGATTGACCGCCATTGTGTAGACACTATGATGCACTTATTTCAGATATAGCATTTTCTCTCTCGCTGTGACAGAGGATGTGTCTAAATCCTTACAACAACAATGTATCTAACATGACTTCTCTTAAACACAGACTTTATCTTTCTCCGACCTATCGACAACAAGGGATTTAAGTTCAAATTTGCTTAATTACTGCACAAATAATTTGTAGACTCATCTGTGGTACACCAAATTTATCTTTCAATAAGCTCGTGAACTTTCATTGCAATATTTCTTTTTTTATCCCTTATGTAATATGATGTGCGTCTGTGTGTGTATGTTTATATATATATATATATATATATATATATATATATATATATATATATATAAGCATGTGGAGTAATTGAAGCACAGGATGAGGTTTGTAACACAGACGAATGAGGTGTAAAAAGGAACCCATCGTGAACCATGAGCTCCAAACACGTGGTGGGTGTAGGAAAGAAGAGAAATAAAACACAACGATGAATCAATAGTGCTAAAAGCAGTAGGAGGTGGGAGAACAGCAGAAGAATAGTCTGTGCCGTGTTTAGGAAAGTTTACTCCTTCAACATTAACATTGTCTTCCTCTCTACCAGCCATACTGGACATCATCAATGCTCACTAAATTACAATAAGTGAAATGTTCATATTATTATATAGTAATTACATAAATGACACTGTGACCTTCCAGGCATGTCACCTTCCAAGCGACTAAGGAGGTTGATCGATGACTTGACAAGCTGTCATTGTAAAAAGTATTGTTATGGAAACGCGCCATAGATTTTAGAGCAGTGATCTCTGCAATATGTGCCACTTTGGCACGCAAGGTTTCTGTTTTTTGAGATTGTGGTTCTGCCCTATGTGCCGTCTTCGGCTCGAAAGAACAATAGATAGATAGAATTACATAAAGTATTTACATATTTCATGCTTTAATGTATTATTTCGAAAATTGAATTTAGTTGTGTTATTTTACCTTAAATGTGGCTTTCGGCTGTTTCATTTAAGCGAAATCAGTATTATTTAATGACATGGATCTGATTTAATCAATGTATATGGTGTCTCATGGAGAAAGCGGAATCGGAATTTGAAAAATGCAGAGTTCGAACGGCATGTTAGAACAAACTTATTGGGGTATTCGAAGTACCACTAAACACACTATAACCGATAAGAGCTTTACAGCAGCATTGATTGACTCTTTATTAAATAGTTTATGCTTTATCAATCTATTTCGACTTCAAGTTATTTTGGGGGAGCCGGAGTTACTATATGTTGAATTGGATACAAAAGTGGAGAGGAGATACAAAGGAGCGTTCTTAATAGTTATATAAATAGATGTGCCCTGAGAAAATAAAATTAACAATCAACAATAAAGCTCAATGTTAGGGGGACTGGTTGGTTTCAAGGTAAGATGTCGGTCTCGAGATAGAGAGGTTGTGAGTTCAAATTTCAGTTGCAACATTTGGGAATTTTCTTTGTGATTCTCTGTTGCAACCAACCCTTGAGTTCGTGTAGATTAATTTTGAGATATGAACAGCTGTTTTTATAAATATGTAGCAGTTAAGAATATTCATAGAGATTACTTGTTCTTATTATCTAGTTTTGTACATGTATCACGTGACATTTATGTGTTCTAATGGCACTAATGTTGCACCATTTAAATAGGACTTGTGTTGTTTTAATGGAGACAGCAGTGTAAGGAATGGATGGAAAATTACGTATGCAAGACTTGTATGAGGGAGACTAAAATTGATAAAGCAAATAGGTTAGCCTGGACAAAGTCCACAAATCTCTCCGTTTATTTTTCGTAAATAATGCGAAATCTCGTTTATTATTGGCTTCATATACAAGATTAGGTTAAGGCATAAGATTGCATATAGAGGCATAGAGATACCAAGCTCATGTAAAGCTGCTGATAAATAAAAAGGGGAAAAGGAAAAAAAAGCTACGGTAAAAGTTTCACGTAGGTGAAGGACAACACAATCGAACGACGTTTGAACTGAACAGACCTTCAGTGGAATCAGTGGACAACACATGGTAAAGGTGTTCACAGAATCTTCCACATGGTGTCTCTCGCTCTCGCCAATATAAGTCATATGGCACCGCTGGTATAAATGGCATAGATAATATTGCAGGACACACATGTGAAACCATCCATGATCTTGAGCAGTCCATCGGAGAATGAGACAAAGTCAGTGCGGAGAATAAAATATGAAATGTAGTACACCCCCACCTATAAGGGACCGTGGTCGGAGTGAGGGAGCTGCTTCTGGGAAAAAGTGTCAGTGAAATTAATGACACGTTTGAATGCGACCCTAGGAAGATTACGAAAAAGTAGGCGGGTGGTAGGATTAGAATGTAGAATAGAGCGGTAGCGGTTAAGGATTCTCATCTCAGCTAAGTTATGGGGCTGGTAGGTGAGGGTGTGTATAGTACCTTCAAAGGAGGGACAGCTGAATGGAGTGAGTATATCCAGACAATAAATGCGGAGACCCCGTTGGAGGGCAGATTGAAGCATCCAATCAGGAAATAGTAGACGGCTAAAGAATCCCAACATAAGGTGAGCCTCCGAAAAAAGTACAATTCAGACAGTTGGTTTGATACAAGTTGATGGGGATAAGTGTTTTTCTCGTGCATAAATAGTCCGGTGATAATCACAATTTGAAAGTGTTGTGGAAGCGATCACAAATACATCTAGACATGAACGTCCAATATCTGCTCATAATAAATAACCCATTGCAAAATTCAGAGAACGAATTAAAGAAGATCTTTTGTTTGGATGTAAGGACGATGTCAGATGATTTTAGTGTTAACCGGGAGACCATTAAAAAAATGTTAGTGAAAGATTTAGACAAGCCAATTTAGACAGTTGTTTTCCGGTTCATACTATATTCATTGTCTGATGACCAAAAACACCAGCATGCTGAATAAGCAAAATCGTCATCAGAACGTGTCGCAAAAGTAAACATTTCGTAAAGTTGTTTATTGCTGAGAACGAAACATGGATGTACCGCTATGGTCCCATGACTGAACGACAAAGTACACAGGAGAAACAGGAATGGAATGGCTGCACAAAATATTTAATGCAGCATGGCACCAACAACAAGCCCCAGAAGACTGGCAACAGGCAATCATCATACCATTATTGAAAAAGAAAGGTAGCAAAAGAGACTGCAATAAGTATAGAGGTATAGCTCTTCTCAGCCGTGTAGAAAAGCTATACGCCAAAGTCTTGGAAAAAAGGCTGGGACTAATAATAGAACTACAGTTAAGCGATTCTCAAATGGGGTTCCGAAAAAACAGAGGATGTACCGACGCACTATTCACACTAAAACAGCTTGCAGAAAAAACGACCGAACACAATCAAAACTTATACATAGCCTTCATTGACAAGGAAAAAGCATTCGACAGAGTAAACAGAGGAGAACTGTGGGAGATACTAACAACATACGGAGTAAGCCGACATCTGACCAACCTTATTAAAAGCCTCTACGTCAACAGCAGCTGCAGGGTCAGGACAGCAGCAGGCTACACAGACCACTTCGAAGTTAGATCAGGCGTAAGACAGGGGTGCGTACTATCCCCCCTACTGTTTATTACATACATGGACCATATATGCAAGCTAGCCAACCCATCAGAGACAGAGGAGATCAACGAGCTTCTATTTGCAGACGATCATACACTAATACACGAAACAATAGAAGACCTACAAGAACACTTAAACAAACTCAACATCTCAGGCACAAAATACAACATGAAAATCAACATCAACAAAACAGAAGTCATGAATGTCGCCAAAAATAAACAGAACATCAACATAACTATAGAAGGCAGACAACTAAAACAAATAGAGGAATTCAAATATCAAGGACGTCTAATGACAAACGATAAATCTCATACAGCAGAGATAGAATCAAGATGCAACAAAGCTTGTCAAATCATCGGACAGTTATCACCACTATTGTCCAACAAGGAAATAACTGTGGGGGCAAAACGAGCACTATACAATACAAACTGCATCCCAACGTTGTGCTACCAATGCCAGACCTGGACCCTAGATGCAAGATCAATAAGAAAAAATAACCTCTACAGAGATTAAATGTGTTAGACGAATGCCAGGAAACAGTCTGAGAGATAAGATCAGAAATCAAGAACTGAGAAAAAAGCTAGGAATAGCCCCCGCATAGAATATATAAGGAAACAACAGATAAAATGGTTTGACCACGTGACAAGGCAGAAAGAACAAAACACAACACAACGAGCCTTCAACAAACGTTGTGAGAACACCAAGGTCGACCCAAGGGTCGACCACGAAAAAGATGGGTCGATGGAATATTAGAAACGATAGGAAACATAACAGCAGCAGAGGCGAACAGAAGAGCAGAAGATCAGAAGAGAAGAAGAAATTATACCTCCCCTTGACGCTGAAAGGCAGATGAGGAAGGAAAGAAAAGAGGAAGAAGTTTTATTTAATCTCCAATACTCATCATTATTTTCTATATTTCATCTTCTTGTATCCATTAGCTGTAAAATGTCAACTGTCATCCATTTCTTTATTGAATTTGTCCTCACTGGTGGTATGAACTCTTTTGATGTTTGTTGTATTGATTCTTTTAGCATTTCCCATTTTTCATCAATGCTTTGTATCTTCTCTATTGCATTGTACCAGATCTAAATTGTGATTTTATATTTGTCTTGCAACTTCTTGTCTGATGTGAGTAAATCTAAATTTAATTTAATGTTAACTGATGATCGTTTTGTTGCTTATAATTTTACTCTAAGCTTTCCCACCACTGGTACATGGTCACTATTGCAATCTGCCCAAGGTCTAGTTTCCTCACAAACTCGACTGTTTATAAATATGTTACTTTTAATTGTGTAATCAATGTGTTAAATAAAGTAGTTTCGGGCAAATGTGCAGTACCATATAAATGTACAAGTCTTTGACGCCAGACTATCACTGCTCTCCCTTTGTCCACAGGTTTAATAACAATGTCCTCCAGACGAAGGGATTGGAGAAGGTTCGAAACTCAGAGAGAATTAAATCTCAACTACAGAGTTCCCTAGTACGAAGTTGTTGGATATCACGTGAGGTGACCTTTATGTAGAGATCAGAAGATGTGATTTGAAAGTGTGAACTTAAACGTCGTTCGATTGGGTTGTCCTTCACCAACATAAGGTTGTTACCATACTTCTTTTTCCCTTTCACCCATATACAAAATAGATATGACTATTTTAATGTGATAGATCGTTAAAGATGTGTTATGTAGAACATGCTGCAGTACATTCAATATACAAACTTTAAGCATGCATGGCTTACTGTTTACTATAATTCAATATCATCAATTCTTATGAATGCTGGCATAGTGATCATGACTCTCATCAACTTCCGTTTATGCAGTTGTTTATAAGTTATGTCATGACTTCTTTCAAAACCGTTTTCTTAAGCTGTCTGGTATTTGTTGTTTCCTTTCTTTCTTTTTGACTTTTCCTCCCAAAATTGTTCAAGTTATCACAACAATATTTCATCAAATCCGCTCTAATTATGTCTCCTAAAATTATGATTATTTCCTTCTGATGTTTTAAATGAGCTTTTTGTTTGCCATGACCTCTTATGGAAAGAACCCATTACTCGTTTTGCTGTTCATGGTATTCTCAATATAAAAAAAGTAAAGTACCCCCCGTCACGCCAAGTGGCGTATAGGGAAATATGGTGTTAGTGACCCTATATTTTACAGACCTTCAGCACATGACTTTTGGGGTAATGTGGTCGGTATTACGCCCGTGCTGCTTTCACTTTCCCAGAAAAAATCTGGTACCCATTTAAGGCTGGGTGAACCCGGAGCCGTCGGTTGGGATCGAACCCTACCCCTTGTCCGTAGTAGTCCAGTTCACTAACCACTGAGCTATCGCGGCTCCCACTAATTTTTAGGGAATTAGTAAAACCCAGGTGTCCTCGCCAGGGTACGAACCCCGGCTGTTGCCGTGGTAAGCCAACCGCCTATCGATTGCGCTAACCGGACACCCTATTCTCAATATACTTCTGCATATATACTTCTGTGATATTCTCAATATACATCTGTATATATACTTCTGTGATATTCTCAATATACATATGTATAAATACTTCTGTGATATTCTCAATATAATTATGTATTCTCAATATACTTCTGTAGAGAGTACAAGTCATAACAAGACTACTCTATGACATATATACACTGGACACATACCATAAGATCTACTAAAATGTATCTTTGTAGCCATACCGAAGAAGTCAGGCGCCACTGATTGTGAGGACCATCGCACTATTAGTCTCATGAGCCATACGACCAAAATATTACGATAGTCCGTTTCATAACTCGTGCCCAACTTTTAAAGTCGATATCTTTTTAAACGCTTTTTGTAAGTTTTTCAAAATTTGCATGTACAGTTATAATGATTAGAACCCAACAGGGAATTAATTTCATAAAAAAAAAACATTTGGTTATTATTGTTGCTTATTCGATTTATATAAATTTATAACGACCCATTGATGTAGTCAAAACTTAATGTTTACAGTATTTAAGTTAAAAATAGTGAGTAAAAATCCATACACGGTCAAATTGACGATTTTGCACGCTTTCAACGTGGGTTTTCTGACACAATTAGACACTTGTAATAAACACGAGACATTGCGTGTTCCATTTCCGTTCATTCAGCGGCGCAGACGTGGAACCATAATATTTATCATGAGTCTTAAAATGAAATTCTGCAGTTTACAAAACATCGCAATAAAAATGTATGACTATTTTTGCAAAGAGGCAAAACGAGGAAGATTATTTCATTCTTTAGAAAACCCTGAGAATAGGACAAGACACATTTTGGATTTATCTAAACGGTCATTTAATCGCTGGATTCAAGCGCGTGACCGTCAATGTTCCAAATATACAAAATCACAAGGAAGAGCAAAAATGTTGGATAATTTCGACAGTGAACTTATTAGAAGTGAAATTCGCAAAATGTTGGGTATGAATGAATCTGTTACAATAAGAAAATTAAAAGTATCGGTGAAAAAGAACAACAGTATTGAAATATCAAAGTCTACATTATGGAGGAATGTGAGAGCTGCAGGCTTTACATTCAGAAAGTATTCCAATGAACGAAACATCATCTGTGAGAAGCCACATATAGTAGTCATCCGAAGCAAGTACTTACGTGAAGTAAAAAAGGTGCGCAAGCAATGTTATGATATTGTGTACTTGGATGAGACATGGATCAATACTCACCACACTAACCAAAAGAAATGGCAGTCATCAGATGGAAAGATTAAGAGATTAATACCTAGCAGCAAAGGACAGCGCTTGATAATTGCTCATGTCCAGTACAAAAGATGCTATTAAGATATGGCTCACAAAGGAGCACATACAATTTAATAACATGTACTTAAAACCTGAATTACTATCTCTAGTAAAGCAAAAACAGAGTGCAAAGATTTTTCAAATAGATAAGATTATCCAAGAGCACGGTCATATAAGTTTGAGGCTGCCACCGTATTATGCTCATTTAAATCCAATAGAACTAATCTGGGCAAAATTAAAATGACAAGTGGCAGATAAAAATACAACATTCAAAATATGCGATGTAAAGACTCTTGCTAATCTCGCTTTATTAAATATAGACAAAGATTATTGGGCTAAATGTGAAGACCACGTCTTAAAACAGGAAGAGGAATATTGGAAAAATGATGGTTTGTGGAATGTTCAACCCCAAACAGTTATTAATCTTTTAGACTCGTCTGATTCAGAATGAAAGTATATAGCCCCCACAATGTTGGCCCCTATATTAACTTAAATTAGTTCAACAAACGGTCCTTTTCAGGACCACACAACTATGAAAATTGGACATACAGGTATACCTTGATATTATCGTCCGTCCTCGAACTGAGCAGACAATAATTCTCCTGGTGTTTTGTCTTATCCAGTTATTTCCCCATTACGGCCACGCCTTTACCTAGTGAAAATTAATCATAGACCAGCAACTACGGTAATTTCTATTCTTTAGGGCTTCACAATTTACAATTGTGACAAACATCAAAGAAATTCGCCGCTTTAAGAAAACTGCAGCTGCAAGATATTTGTTAAATATACATTTAAAGGGTCTTTTGCATTCTAATAACATTTGAAAAATGTCAACAGTTTTTAACAAATGTTTAATGAGTAATAGCGTTTTGAAGTTGGGCACATGATTTGAAACGAACTATAAGAATCATCATAAGATGTGTAAGAAACACAATAAAACCAGAGATAAGTGAGGAACAATGTGGATTTGTGGAAGGAAAGGGCGTCAATAATGCAATATACATCATAAGAACATTGATAGAAAGATATATAGAGGTTAATAAAGATTATGTGATATAGACCACATAAAAGCATTTGACCACGTAAAGCATGTGGAAATAATCAATATGCTGGAGAAATTAAATATTGATGGCAAGGATCTACGATTCATAAAAATCATGTACTGGCAACAAACAGCAGCCATACGAATTTACAACCAAACAGGACAATTTGAACTTATAAAACAAGGAGTCAGACAAGGCTGCGTTCTGTCGCCGGATTTGTTTTCACTTTACAGCGAATATATTATGAGATCAATAGTAGACAAAAAAGGAATTGAAGTCAACGGTCACGACATAAATAATTTGCGATATGCGGATGCCACAGTCTTAATAGCAGAGACAGAGAATGAGCTACAAGAAATGATAGACATAATAGTAAAAGAAAGCAACAAGAAAGGTCTCAGTCTGAATAGTAAGAAAACAGAAGTAATGGTCATATCGAGAAACAATCATCACCTGTATGCAGCATACAAATAAACAGGACACATTTGAAACAAGTGCAACGCGTTAAATACTTGGTCACAATAATAACATGGAATGGAAGATGCACCACGGAAATAAAAAGCAGAATAGCTCAGGCCAAAATAGCAATTCAGAAAATGAAAACTATCTTATGCAACAAATCTATGTCAATAGAAATAAGAAAAAAGAGTTGATCGGTGCTATATAGAACCAATTCTGACCTATGGAAGCGAATCATGGACAGTAGACAAAGAAATGAAAAGACGATTAAGGGCCACAAAGATGGGATTTCTCAGAAGAATATTGAAAGTTCCCTGGACAGCTAAAAAGACCAATGAGGAAGTTCTCAAAGAGGCCAACACAAAAAGGGAGCTTCTACAATTCATCAGGAAGAAACAATCATTTTTCGGGCACATCATGAGAAGAGGAAAGTTGGAATACTTGGTTACAACTGGCAAAGTAAAAGGAAAGAGAGATCGCTGCCGACAAAGAGAGAAAATACTGGAAAGCTTGGTTTCATGGCATGAAAAACAGTCAACAACAGAACTGATACGATGCACTATAGATAGAAGAGTGTGGAAGGACATGATCACCTACGCCAACCGGTATGGCACATGATGATGATGAGATTTACTTCTGTTGCATTCTCAATATACTTCTGTATTCTCAATATACTTGTGTATTCTCAATATACTTCTGTATTCTCAATATACTTATGTATTCTCAATAAACTTCTCCATATTTTTGTAGCATCCAACGATTTTATTCAGTGAATTGATTGTCAATGATTCGCTTCCATATGTCAAGACTTACTTAATTTAATCTTTTTTTTCTTTATTGTCAAGGATGGGTTGATACAAATTATATTACATTCTTTAGAATGCTTTTATACCTGAACTATTCTGTAACTCACCTTTATTAAAATAGCTAGCTACTATCTAACTTTACTAAGTATCTTAGACATTTTATTTTATTGACCTGTTTTCATTTAGTGCCTCATAAAATTTGTGTCTGTTTTTTTCATTGTTGTTACATTGTGCACAAATTTGTATGTAAGTTGTTTTCCTGTCGCTGACTAGTAGTCTGGTTGTGATTATTCTTTCTGGGTAGAATTTTATTTATAGGATATTCTTTGCGAGTTCTGGGTCAAAGATAAAGGGCACTCCGTGTTTTACTCTTTCTCTATTGTCAACTCCTGAAAATATTATCTTGCAGTTCATGTGTGTTTTCTGTATCTGTTGTTCTTCTACTGTGGTGTCCTCTAATCCTATTATTTTAATTTTCTTCTTTGTCATTTCTTTTAGAAGTTCGCCTTCTTTATTCCGCATATGTTGATGGTTGCTACTTTATATTTGTGGTATATCTCCATCTGCGATATCTTTCAGCAGGAAACGTGTATCCATTACCGAACTGCTGAGTCGGTCGTAAGCTAAGAGTAAAAAGTAAAGTAAAGTACCCCCCGTCACGCCAAGTGGCGTATAGGGAAATATGGTGTTAGTGACCCTATATTTTACAGACCTTCAGCACATGATTTTTGGGGTAATGTGGTCGGTATTACGCCCGTGCTGCTTTTACTTTCCCAGAAAAAATCCGGTACCCATTTAAGGCTGGGTGAACCCGGAGCCGTCGGTTGGGATCGAACCCTACCCCTTGTCCGTAGTAGTCCAGTTCACTAACCACTGAGCTATCGCGGCTCCTACTAATTTTTAGGTAAGCTAAGAGCTTGACATAAAAAAAAAAACACATTTTTTTAGGTATCTCAGAGTTTCCCCACGTCCGAGATCGCTAGGTGTCATTTGCATCATTTACGGTTTAACAGTGTATTTTGGATTGTTACATTTCAAAAATACTTATCTGATCTTGCCCTCCTTTTTGAACATAACACTTTACACAACATAACACTTTACACAACTTTGAAAAACCTACGTAGGGAGGTCAAAAAGTAATGCACACCAATTTTTTTCACGGCTAATAATAAAGATAGGAATATGAAATTTTGCACACTTGGAATATGACATGTTCCAATTATGTGCACCAAATTGCACAGCATTCTGAAAAATATTACGCAATCTATGAACCGTTAAAATGGAGCTTGTCAACAATGTCCGTTACAAACAGCGAATTGTCATAGAATTTCTGGTTGCGGAAAAAGAAACTGTGGCAAACATTCATAAACGACTGTGTGCAGTGTACAAATGTTCTGCAGTCGATAGGAGCACAGTTAGTCGCTGGGTTCAGAGAATTAAAGCTGCAGAAAGTGTACGAGTGGAGCTGCATGATTTACCGCGTTCTGGACTTGTTGCCTCGGCTACCAGCACAGACATGTTAAACCGGGCTGATGCCATTATTCGAAAGGATAGGCGTATCACTAGTCAGCAATTGGCATTGCAGCTTACAGTCAACAAGGGAAGTGCAATCGCAATTTTTAAAACTCTCGGATATTCAAAGATTTGCGCTCGATGGGTTCCTCGGTGCCTAACAAATGATCACAGAGTTCAAAGGAAAACATTCTGTTCTGAATTGTTGGAGCGTTTCGGTGTTGAAGGAGAAATATTTTTGTCCAAAAATTGTTACCGGTGACGAAACGTGGGCATATTATTATGAGCCTGAAACAAAAATGCAGTCAATGGAATGGCATCATCCGCAGTCACCAAAAAGAAAAAAATTCAAAACATCTCCATCAGCCGGAAAGGTGATGATCACTGTCTTCTGGGACATTGATGGTGTGATTCTTGTTGATGTAATGACAAGAGGTGAGACAATCAACTCGACAGCTTACATCAATACACTGACAAAACTCAAAAATCGGTTCCACAGAGTTCGGCCTAATAAGCCATCTGCAGATTTGTTGCTTCAACATGACAATGCACGCCCTCACACAAGTCTGGTAACACGGGAAGCAATCAACAAATTTGGTTGGACTGTACTGCCCCATCCTCCTTACAGCCCTGATCTGGCTCCCTCAGATTTCCATCTGTTTGGACCACTCAAAAAATACCTGCGTGGGAAACACTTTGACAATGATGAGGATGTGATCCGTGCAGTTAAAAAAAGGCTACGCGAGCAGGACAAAACTTGGTACAAACGAGGCATTCATGACCTAGTTTCGCGTTGGCGTAAGGCAATACGCTTGGACGGAGATTATGTTGACAAATAGCTAGTGTAAAGGGGATGTTCAGCTACAATCTGTGAAAATTTCACACATTTTGCGTGAATAGTTTCAGAGAAAAAAATTAGTGTTCATTACTTTTTGACCTCCTTTCAGTATATACCAGTTAGCAACACATTTTATTTCTTTTTTTTTTTTGGTAAGACATCGGAACACAATCAACATTTATATATAAAGAATATAGCTTTCAGTGATGAGGAAAACAAATAACATGGTTTTTGTTATTTGAATGCCCCTGTATCACCGCAAACGAATAACAATCTAAATAACTGCCCTTCTTCGTACAATATCATCTTTCATCGTAATCAATCTGAATATAGAACACTATCCTATGAAACACACGGCTCACGATGTGCACAGAGCACTAATCTCAGTAGCTCCTGTAGCAAGCCGGATATGGAATATGAGGAAACTAAAACAAAGGAATGTTATCAGACAGTGCCTCAACGGTTTCATTACTGCTTATCCATTATATCGGACTCGTAAACCTTGGCTGGCAAACCGTCTAGAAGAAGGGAAACTTCGACCACAAAACCATCCCCTACCTTGTGGACTAGATTCTATAGTTCGTTTCAAATCACTTGCCCAACTTCAAAACGCTATTGCTCAGAAACCGTTTGTTAAAAACTGTTGAAATTTTCAAAATGTTATTAGAATGCAAAAGACCCTTTAAATTTATATTTAACAAATATCTTGCAGCTGCAGTTTTCTTAAAGCGGCGAATTTCTTTGATGTTTGTCACAATTGAAAATTGTGAAGCCCTAAAGAATAGAAATTACCGTAGTTGCTGGTCTATGATTAATTTTCACTAGGTAAAGGCGTGACCGTAATGGGGAAATAACTGGATAAGACAAAACACCAGGAGAATTATTGTCTGCTCAGTTCGAGGACGGACGATAATATCAAGGTATACCTGTATGTCCAATTTTCATAGTTGTGTGGTCCTGAAAAGGACCGTTTGTTGAACTAATTTAAGCTAATATAGGGGCCAACATTGTGGGGGCTATATACTTTCATTCTGAATCAGACGAGTCTAAAAGATTAATAACTGTTTGGGGTTGAACATTCCACAAACCATCATTTTTCCAATATTCCTCTTCCTGTTTTAAGACGTGGTCTTCACATTTAGCCCAATAATCTGTCTATATTTAATAAAGCGAGATTAGCAAGAGTCTTTACATCGCATATTTTGAATGTTGTATTTTCATCTGCCCCTTGTCCTTTTATTTTTGCCCAGATTAGTTCTATTGGATTTAAATGAGCATGGTAAGGTGGCAGCCTCAAACTTATAATATGACCGTGCTCTTGGATAATCTTATCTATTTGAAAAATCTTTGTCCTCTTTTTTGCTTTACTAGAGATAGTAATTCAGGTTTTAAGTACATGTTATTAAATTGCATGTGCTTCTTAGTGAGCCATATCTTAATAGCATCTTTTGTACTGGATGACGTCGGGACTTTATCTTCAAGTGCAACAATGTTGTGGTACGCTGCAATGTCCATTATTAGGCAAGATGGTCGATCTAGTGATCGGAGAACAGAATTTTCAATCCAATGCCTAAATATGTGACCATTCATCTCAGTGTGATAATCCCGATTGTCTATGGATTTTGAAAGAAAAATGAGCTCTGCATTCTGTATTAGTCCATGTTGTCGACTACCTGCATGAGCAATTATCAAGCGCTGTCCTTTGCTGCTAGGTATTAATCTCTTAATCTTTCCATCTGATGACTGCCATTTCCTTTGGTTAGTGTGGTGAGCATTGATCTATGTTTCATCCAAGTACACAATATCATAACCTTGCTTGCGCACCTCTTTTACTTCACGTAAGTACTTGATTCTCATGACTACTATATGTGGCTTCTCACAGATGATGTTTCGTCCATTGGAATACTTTCTGAATGTAAAGCCTGCAGCTCTCACATTCCTCCATAATGTAGACTTTGATATTTCAATACTGTCGTTCTTTTTCAGCGATACTTTTAATTTTCTTATTGTAACAGTTTCATTCATACCCAACATTTTGCGAATTTCACTTCTAATAAGTTCACTGTCGAAATTATCCAACATTTTTGCTCTTCCTTGTGATTTTGTATATTTGGAACATTGACGGTCACGTGCTTGAATCCAGCGATTAAATGACCGTTTAGATAAATCCAAAATGTGTCTTGTCCTATTCTCATGGTTTTTTAAAGAATGAAATAATCTTCCTCGTTTAGCCTCTTTGCAAAAATAGTCATACATTTTTATTGCGATGTTTTGTAAACTGCAGAATTTCATTTTAAGACTCATGATAAATGTTATTGTTCCACGTCTTCACCTATGAATGAAACGAAATGGAACACACAATGTCTCGTGTTTTCTACAAGTGTCTAATTGTGTCAGAAAACCCACGTTGAAAGCGTGCAAAAACGTCAATTGTACCGTGTATGGATTTTTTATCGCTATTTTTAACTTAAAATACTGTAAACATTAAGTTTTGACTACATCAATGGGTCGTTATAAATTTATATAAATCAAATAAGCAACAATAATAGCCAAATGTTTTTTTTTTAATGAAATTAATTCCCTGTTGGGTTCTAATCATTATAACTTTACATGCAAATTTTGAAAAAATTACAAAAAGCGGTTAAAAAGATATCGATTTTAAAAGTTGGGCACGAGTTATGAAACGGACTACAGTTAGAATTGAAGGTTATGGGAGTACACCCAGAGTAAAAATCCGGAGTGAGGGACCCTAAGGCAGTAGACGGAGTTAACCGTCTTTCTGACATCCCCTGCACCTTCTCTCAATTCCGAACGTATGGACTTTGTCCCTCCTTCGGAAATCCTTGAAACGAAGTCTAGATGGGGATAGTGCGACTGGGTAAAGCACTATCTCCATATTCCGTGCCAAGGCAGAGTAGGCAAAGTGAAATGAGTAATAAAGCACTAATGTTTAAACTTGGCATATGGAACTTAAGGACCATGTGCCCTAGACTAGCTAAAGCAACCACACTGACAGAAGGGCAAATATTAATCGCACATCATGGATAAATTGTATAAGGAACAGTATAATATCATTTGAGACTGTGCTAAGGAAAACTTAGAAGAGAAAAGATTCATGAAAAAGGATGGAAAACCCTGTGGATCAGCGAGCCTTACTTGTTCATTCTGTGACCGCGTGTGTATGCCAAACATTGGTAGAATTAGCCACGAGAGAAGCTGCTCGACAAAAACAAAACCTAAAAAAAATACACAATTGCCTCCACTAGACCGTCTGACAAGACGAAAAGGGACATATATATATATATATATATATATATATATATATATATATATATATCCGTCATATTGACCGGAAGTCGAAAAAAATACATTCGACTCAGTACAGAAAACAACTATGGAAAATACTAACAACATACGAGTAAGCCATTATCTAACCACCCTAATTAAAAGTCTCTACATGAACAGCAGCAGGCTATACAGTTCACCTCGAAGTTAGATCAGGATGCAAGACAGAGGTGCATACTATCCCCCTATTATTTTCATTATAATCATGGATTCATCGACGGACGCTGAAAGGCAAAAGAAAAGAAAAGAAAAGAGGAAGAAGCATTTACTTATTTTAAAACTATTCAATTTAATTTACTTGCGTATTTAGGAGATTGCTTATCGTATGTTTGTTCCAACCTTTACCTCTGCCTGTTTGCTATTGGAGTTAGGGTCTTTACTTTCTCAGTATTATAATGTCAATTATTTTCTGCAGTTCATTTTGATGATTTAATTAAGACCGTTTTATCAGAATAATTGTTGCTACTAAGGTCAATGACTGCAATTTCTGACATACCCTCCACTTTATAGATCTTTGAATACTCTCATTAAGCATAGTAAATATATACCATGATAATACACATTGTATTATCTTTCGAAACCCTGGTTCTTTGAAACTTGGACGATGTGATCTTACTGTTTTCATGTTATCAATGACCTACACTTAAGTAGTGACCATTTATAGTCGCTCGACATTGTTTTGAATGTTTATTTCTATCAGTTCACAGAGTTATTTGATCTATTTTCTCCATCGTTCCCTACTGTTTACATGCTCAAACTATTAACATTGCCATCATGATTGGACAAACAGATAATCGATGAGACGGGAACAAGGTTTTTGGTTCAAAAAGTGAAGTGGTCTTAAAAATCGTTACAATATTTGGAAAATGACGCCTAGAGATGGGCTACCTGAATGAGATGTTGACAATGAGAAACATGTTCAAAAATGACTGACAGATCAGCAATCCAAACTTGTGGAATAAATAACACAAGAGGAGAATTTGTGTATTTAATGAATAGATTGGTGCAGAGGACTGGAATAAACATCTGGTAACGGTTCCCAGAACAGACGTCATCGGGACACATTAAAGTCAACCACCCGATTGTGCTACCGACGTTCGGACAACCCGTTTTGGATTCCCGCTGGAAGCAGTGTATGGTACTCGTGGTTGGGGGAAAAAAGTACCACCGCAGCCGACCCAGCCGATGGCAGAAATGGATACCAGGGCAGTACTCTGAGAAGGAATGCCACCAAGCATCGTGAGTTTTGAATCTTGAAGCCACACTATTATTGTTTAACACATGATGACTATATCCACAACGAAGATTGAATGCCATGGAATAGAATTCCATTTTTTATGATTTATTACTGATTGCTCAATTCACCTCTCCTTTGAATCTTTGCCACATTTTGTTTCTTTGTGAATGCACTCTTCAACTTATGGTGGTTTACCGTCTTTCTATTGAGATATACAGTTATTTATTTGCTTAGAACCATGTAGCAGTTAACACAACATTATATCTAGCAGCTAAACTATTAGAGAGACAAGCCAAACTACAAAGTATCGGTAAAATCATTCATCTGGTACAAAACAACAAACATAGGCAAGCACTATTCTATACAATCCTCAATAATCCCCATCATGCAGCATAAAAATAAAACAACGACAAATGTGAAACAAATACAATGCGTCAAATACTTGGGAACAATAATATCAGATGGAAGATGCACCACCGAAATAAAAGGAGAATAGCTCAGGCCAAACTAGCATTTCAGAAAATGAAAAACGTCCTATTCAACAAATATATGTCAAAATATATGAGAAAGAGAGTTCATCTCTGATATATCGAGCCAATTCTGAACTATTAAAGCGAATTATGGACAGTAAATAAACAAATGAACAGACGATTATAGGCAACAGCGATGGGATTTCTCAGAAGAATGTTGAAAGTTCCCTGAACAGCTAAAAATACCAGCAGGTAAATTCTCAAAAAGGCTAACACAAAAAAGGAGCTTCTAAGAAAGATCAGAAAGAAACAATCAATATTTTTCGGGCACATCATGACAAGAGATCAGTTGGAATATCTGGTTACAACTGGCAATAAACAGGGAAATTGAAATCGCAAACGACAAAGAGAGAAAATACTGGATAGCTTGGTGCGATGGCATGGAAAATAGTCAACAAAAGAACTGATACGATGCACGGTAGATAGAAGACTGTGAAAGGATTGGTTATTGGTTATTGGTTATGGAAGGCCTCGGTATCACAGCAAACGAATTAAAATCCATAATTGCTCAACCGCCCGTGCCAGTGGAATCATCCGAATTACTAACTCATCTCCCAAATAAAGAAAGGTAACTGTAGTCCCCATCGTAGCAGTCTCAGCACACGCCAAAAGACATAAGGCGAAACCGCGCAGAAAGTGAACACAGCCAACTGTTCCCGGTCATACGATATCATCATTCATCGTAAACAAGCGGGATATCGAAGCAGGATCAAAACGGATGAGACACACAGCTCACGGTGTGCACAGAGCACTTAACTCAGTAGCTCCTGCAACAAGCCGGACTTGGAATATGAGGAAACTGCAAGAAGGAACACTTTTCAGACATAGCCTTCAATGGTTCCTGCCGCCTATCCACCATATACCATGGGAGTTCACGTCCTCCCAAAAAAGATGATCGTCATAGCACTTGATGATGTTAGGCCATCATTGATGACTCCAATTCCAAACATATAGACACACAGTGGTGGTAAGTTATCATTTCCAATCCAACAGAAGCCACATGACCTGTAGTTAGTAAAACCACAGAAATAATATGATTTTGTGACCTTCACTGATTCACTCTTAGATGTGAATGTGTAGTTTACACAAGAGGAGAAGTTTTCAACTACAGTGATCCAATTTAAGGCAACTCTGGGATAGCAAGGCAAGTCTCCTTTATAGCAGAGGAACTTGATGTTCTCCGCTCCCTTCTTGTAGCTGCCGCCACACGATTCTGATGTCTCATTAACTTGGACATCATTCAAGAACAATGTCAGATTAACATTCCATAGATATGGCCCTGCTGATGAAATGCTTGGTGCAACAGTTGTATCAATCATACTGGAGGCTCCTGATCTGTGGTCATTAATATCACAGACGGCACATGATGTTGTTATATTCAGTATTTCTTTCTGCGGTGTAAATATGTGGCACACACATGGAGAGTGGTTTGTGGTCACAGTAATCCCATTAAAGGCAATTCTAGGGTAGCATGGCATAGCTGTTTCAGAACAGCACAATCCTGTGATGTTTTCTGTGTTCGCTATAAAGCTGCTGCTGCTACACAATCCTGACCAATTATAGGTGTGGACATTGTTCACTTGCAATGACAAAACTGCTTTGTTTACATCATAAACCTCTGGAAGCGAATCATTTATAGGACTAATAGTACAATTTATTCTTCCATCGGGAATATCTTCATTGAGTCCCCAAAAAAAGGTCTTTGGTTAAAAAGCACATATGCTTTTGAGTTAAACACAAAATGAGCCCACTTCATAGATTCAAAATGATCCTTGCAAATGCCATCCGTTTGCACAAGTTAGGTCCTTAGCTACGAAGGTCACAAACGTCCGAAATTGAAGCCACGACTTACAGCGAAGGTAAACGAACTGTGAACAAACAATTATGTTCAAACCCTTTAAAACATTTTCAAAAATCTGCCAACTCTCTGCAATAACATATATCGTGGTATAGTCCATAGCTCGAATATAAATAAGCTGCCATTTTGGTGCGTCCCATGACGTCACTAAGTATATGATCGCCTACGCCACCTAGTATGGCACATGATGATAACAGCCATAAAAACTGGACATCGATTGGGAATGTTTCAACAAGTAAGAGGTGTTAGGCTTAGTTGTGTGCTTTCATCAGATTTATTTGATATATATAATGAGAATATTTTAAGATCCATAAGGGGTTGCCTGGAATAACAGTTCGAGGTCACAATATAAATATTCTAAGGTGTGTTGATTGTCTTCATCGATAGAAGTAATTGTAGAAACAAAGAAAAAGACAGCTCCGCAATACACAATAAAATCAAGTGGAACAATATTAATACAGGTAATTGGAATTTAAATACCTGGGATCAATTTTAACTTCAAATGATAGTTGTAGAATAGAGGTGAGATGAACCGCAGCTCAGACAAAAGCAATCTTCAAAAAAAAAATACGAAGATACTATGCAATACATTTTTGACAAGTGAAAAATGAATGAGTATGAGATAGTATGGTGAACCAGTATTAACATATGGATGTGAATCATGGACAATAAGATAGCAGACAAGAAAATCACTGGAGGCTGGATAATTGTTGTTTTATAGAATAATGTTGAGAAAACCAAGGACATATGAAAATCATCATCATCATGTGCCATACCGGTTGCCGTAGGTGATCATGTCCCTCCACAATCTTCTATCTACAGTGTATCGTATCAGTTCTGTTGTTGACTGTTTTCCATGCCATGACACCAAACCATCTAGTATTTTCTCTCTTTGTCGCCCGCGATCTCTCTTTCTTTTTATTTTGCCAGTTATAACCAAGTATTCCAACTTTCCTCTTCTCATGATGTGCCCGAAAAATGTTGATTGCTTCTTTCTGATGTTTTTTTAGAGCTCCCTTTTTGTGTTGGCCTCTTTGAGAACTTCCTCATTGATCTTTTTAGCAGTCCAGGGAACTTTTAACATTCTTCTGAGAAATCCCATCTCTGTGGCGTCCAATCGTCTTTTCATTTGTTTGTCTACTGTTCATGATTCGCTTCCATAGGTCATAATTGGTTCTATATAGCACCGATGAACTCTCTTTCTCATTTTTATTGACATAGATTTGTTGCATAATATATTTTTAACCTTCTGAAATGCTATTTTGGCCTGAACTATTCTGCTTTTTATTTCTGTGGTGCATCTCCCATCTATTGTGCCCACGTATTTGAAACGTTGCACTTGTTTCAGATTTGTCTTGTTTATTTTTATGCTGCATGATGGTGTGATTGTTTCTTCGATATGACCATTACTTCTGTTTTCTTACTATTCAGACTGAGACCTTTCTTGTTGCTTTCTTTTACTATTATGTCTATCATTTCTTGTAGTTCATTCTCTGTCTCTGCTATTAAGACTGTGTCATCCGCATATCGCAAATTATTTATGTTGTGACCGTTGACTTCAATTCCTTTTTTGTCTACTATTGATCTCATAATATATTCGCTGTAAAGTGAAAACAAATCCGGCGACAGAACACAGCCTTGTCTGACTCCTTGCTTTATATATTGGAATTGTCCTGTTTGGTTGTTAATTCGCATAGCTGCTGTTTGTTGCCAGTACATGTTTTTTATGATTCGCAGATCCTTGCCATCAATGTTTAATTTCTCCAGCATATCGATTATTTCCACATGCTTTACTTTTTCAAACGCTTTCGTGTTGTCTATAAAGCACGTATATAGATTTTTTTACCTCTATAGATCTTTCTATCAATGTCCTTAAGATGTATATTGCATTATTGGTGCCCTTTCCTTCCACAAATCCACATTCACGTGAAAATAGTAATGGAAAAAAACACTGAAAGAGGCCACAACAAAATAAAAGCTAAATTATAATTTTTTTTTTTAATAATCATTTTTTAGCCATGTAATGAGGAGGGAACAGCTGGAATATATTGTGACAACTGGGAAGAATGAGGAAAGCATATATAAGCAAAGTGTAAAGATACCAGACCGCTGAAGATAATTGTTTGACAAATGGTCAACAACAGAAAATGATAAATAACTATTGAGATCGAAAGTTGTGAAGAGACAGTCTCACTGACACCAGCAGGAATATATGTATATATATATAAATGACAGACAGACCAGACATTCTTTTGTTTTCTTTATTTGTCTTTCTGCTTCGATAGAAGATATAATTTGCAGTCACATGCTCTTCTGTTGACTATTCGATTCAGTCCTTGTTTTTGTAGTCGGAACTTGTCTAGTGTACCGGCCACGGTTATTGAACTATATTATCTTTTGATTTGATTTATCTTATCACTAGCCAAACCACTCTGGCTGAAGTAACGTTTAAATAGTGTGATTTATTCCCAGTATTTTCCAAAATTCTTCAATTCTGATATTATCTCTCACGCTGTTTACTGTAATTGGCCTAACATATTTCATCTCGGTAACGCTTATTGTTCTTAGTGTTCGTGACTTTAAGGTCTGGTTCTGGCATTGGAAGCCAATGGTTTGAGATTAAATGTGTGTTCTAGAGTGCCCGTTTTGCCTCTAGTGCTAATTCCTTGTTAGAAGACAATGTTGACCGTTGTCCAATGATTTCAAAGTAGGAAATCTCAGTTGCCGGTAGGATATATATATATATATATATATATATATATATATATATATATATATATATATATATATATATATATATATTACTTTTAGAAAATATAGACCACGTAAGAAGGATTTCAAATAAAAAAGTAACCACTATCAATTTATGCTGAATAAAGCAAAAGTAGAAGAAATGCATATAATAACAGTCGTATATTCTTTTGTTTGTGGTTTTCTTTACAGTTTTATTTTTAAATTAAGCTTGTTTGTTTTAGTAATTATTTTAACTTCATTTTCTCCAACACTTATTAGAAATTTGCATAAAACAATAATTTAAAAAATGTGATTTGTTTATGTAGGCATTCTGTTGTGATATCACCCGTTTTTATTATAAAACATGTATAACGGTTATTCGTGAATGTCCATGATTAGCTGCTACATTTAAACCGATCATCTAAAGCTTTGTAACCTTTAAAGAATGTGTTGGCTTCCATTACGTTTTGTTGTTTTTATTTCGTTATTTTTGAACCAAGTTGAATTGTTAATTTTTTTCTAATCCTCGTGTGTTTGCCACAGAAATATATTTATGGTCATTCAACTAGAGCTGTTGAGAAGATGACACATTTACCACGCTCTCAGTTGAACAAAAGTGCATTATGTTCTACATTAAAAAAGTGTGACTCTGTTCTATATGTAAAATGTTCTATCTACTCAACAATCGTGTATGTTGCACAAACATAAATAATAAAACAAAATAGACAATTTAAGCCTTACAAATGTGAATTTATAGAAAAAAGGGGAGAAATGGGTGAAAGGAAAAACAAACACAAACAGGATGGAATCAGCTGATGTTGAAAAAAAAAAAAGAACTACTCAACAATTCGAAAAAGGCAATTGAATTTTGGGGGGAATATGTGAAAAGACACTATACCCTGCTAAACGTCATCTTGAATGGGAATGTACACGAGACAGAGGCAGGGAAAGAGTAAAGTGGACTGAAAACATAAAAAAAATGGACAGGCGGTCCTGTGACAGCATGCACCATCAAGACAAGAGACAGAGTAAAATGCGCTCACTAGTAGCCATCATTCGATGTGGAGATGACACAGAAAGACGGACTGAATTCTGTATCTGAACGTGTTCATAGCGTTTGGTCAAATGTTGTAGGTTCAGAGATACCTAGCACTTCTATATTTCATGAACATTTTTGTGTAATATAAAACCACGTATATCTTATGTTAAATACATTACCAGGAGGAATGTCACACAATGGCCCACTGTAGTCGTCGGTACATACTGAACAGTGGCCAGTATATTGATTGCACGTTCCATTAGTGCAGAATTCAGAACAGGTTTCGGTACATTTCGTTCCATATTGTGTTGTATCGCAGCCTGCGAGGATTAAGGAGTGGACATTGTTTGTTGTGTAGCGTGTTGTACAACATGTGTACAGGAGGGATGGCGACGTGAATTAAGTAATAGCAGAGAGAAAGAAGAAGTAATGTTATAGAGTAGTGGGGACGATAGAATGTAGGATGAATAGGAAAGGGGAGAACATTTATTAATATAAGTGAGTAAACTAAGGAAATTACAAGTGATGGTGGCACGCTGTAAGTCAGGACCAAATAGAGACCAGGTAGGAAGTACCAGCGGTAAAATAGAAATAGTTGAAACAGTAGCTCAGTCAGGTCACTATGAAGTGTTGAAGCAGCAGTTCACTGGATTATGGAAATGTATGAATTGTGAATTGTGTACATAATATGGATGCAAGGATCTCAATAAATACAAATATTAATCTGTTGTTCGGTGAATTCCTGTGTGTGTTGATGGTTCACGCCAGAGAATATAAAAGGACAATATACACAACGACACTCACACATATGTATATATATATATATATATATATATATATATATATATATATATATATATATATATATATATATATATATTAAAATGTTACAAAGGTACATTATATATGTATATAGGTATACATATACGTAGGGAGGTCAAAAAGTAATGCACACCAATTTTTTTCTCGGAAACTATTCGGGCAAAATGTGTGAAATTTTCACAGATTGTAGCTGAACATCCCCTTGACACTACCTATTTGTCAACATAATCTCCGTCCAAGCGTATTGCCTTACGCCAACGCGAAACTAGGTCATGAATGCCTCGTTTGTACCAAGTTTTGTCCTGCTCGCGTAGCCATTTTTTAACTGCACGGATCACACCCTCATTATTGTCAAAGTGTGTCCCACGCAGGAATTTTTTGAGTGGTCCAAACAGATGGAAATCTGAGGGAGCCAGATCAGGGCTGTAAGGAGGATGGGGCAGTACAGTCCAACCAAATTTGTTGATTGTTTCCCGTGTTACCAGACTTGTGTGAGGGCGTGCATTGTCATGTTGAAGCAACAAATCTGCAGATGGCTTATTAGGCCGAACTCTGTGGAACCGATTTTTGAGTTTTGTCAGTATATTGATGTAAGCTGTCGAGTTGATTGTCTCACCTCTTGTCATTACATCAACAAGAATCACACCATCAATGTCCCAGAAGACAGTGATCATCACCTTTCCGGCTGATGGAGATGTTTTGAATTTTTTTCTTTTTGGTGACTGCGGATGATGCCATTCCATTGACTGCATTTTTGTTTCAGGTTTATAATAATGGTCCCACGTTTCGTCACCGGTAACAATTTTTGACAAAAACATTTCTCCTTCAAAAACCGAAACGCTCCAACAATTCAGAACAGAATGTTTTCCTTTGAACTCTGTGATCATTTGTTAGGCACCGAGGAACCCATCGAGCGCAAATCTTTGAATATCCGAGAGTTTTAAAAATTGCGATTGCACTTCCCTTGCTGACTGTAAGCTGCAATACTAATTGCTGACTAGTGATACGCCTATCCTTACGAATAATGGCATCAGCCCGGTTTAACATGTCTGTGCTGGTAGCCGAGGCAACACGTCCAGAACGCGGTAAATCATGCAGCTCCACTCGTACACTTTCTGCAGCTTTAATTCTCTGAACCCAGCGACTAACTGTGCTCCTATCGACTGCAGAACATTTGTACACTGCATACAGTCGTTTATGAATGTTTGCCACAGTTTCTTTTTCCGAAACCAGAAATTCTATGACAATTCGCTGTTTGTAACGGACATTGTTGACAAGCTCCATTTTAACGGTTCATAGATTGCGTAATATTTATCAGAATGCTGTGCAATTTGGTGCACATAATTGGAACATGTCATATTCCAAGTGTGCAAAATTTCATATTCATATCTTTATTATTAGCCGAGAAAAAAATTGGTGTGCATTACTTTTTGACCTCCCTTTAGTATATATATACATATTAGGAAACAATGGATGCATACATTTTTGTAAATCTGTATGCAACACATTTGAGATCCCGATCACAAATGAATAGGAAGCTACAGCGATCAGTGTCGCCGGGTGAGAATTATGTATAAAAGAAACTAAATTAATTAGGGACAGAAAAGATTAACAACAGATTATAGATAAATAATAAGGTGGTGAATGTTTTAACAAATAAAACAGGGTGTTAGGCAAGGTTGTGTGCTGTCACTAGATTTGTATAATATGTACAGTGAGATTTTTTTAAGATCCTTAAGGGGCATGCCTGGAATAACAATTTGAGGTCATAATGTAAATAATCTAAGGTATGCTGATGATGCAGTCTTAATCGCTATAAGCGAAAATTAGTTACAGGAAATGTTAGACATTATAGTGAAAGAAAGCAGAAATAAGGGCTCGGTACTTGATGATGATGAATAATAATCGGTAAGAGCTTTTTCATTACTCTTTTTAACTGTTCATGGTTTTCAAATGTAAAATATATAGAAAAATAATTAGGTGGTATCCATTGACTTGATATTCTGTGATGTGTACACACATTGTTTCTTATTCAATGTACAGGAAGTTGACATAAAAGATACGGATAACATATGGGCTAGGAGACAAATAGACCGGGGAGTTGTATCTCAATATCGCATAGAATGGAATAGTTGATGTAAATATATACTGATCAATGTTCATGTAATGGATGATACAGTTGGTGTATTTATCGTCACTTTCCCCATGCAAATTATTTGCAAGTATGTCATTATTGAGTTGATTTTCAATGTTTCATTTGTTGCGTAGACACAACAGTAGCAATGCACACACATATATATATATATATATATATATATATATATATATATATATATATATATATAGAACCGTGCCTGCTGGTGTATTCCTTGGTGCTTATTTGTCGAATGCTTTGGTATAATATATGAAATATAGGTATATATCTGCTTTCATCTCCGTGGCTCTTTCTACGAAAGATATTATAATGTATATGACATTGCTTGTTCATCATCATCAAGTACCGGGCCTGCTGGCGTGGGTGATCATGTCTATTCACAACTTTCAATCTCGACAGTTATTTATCATTTCTTTTGTTGACCTGCCAAGCCATTCTCTTAAGCTGTCTGGTATTTTTTTCCACTGTGCTTCCCTCTATCTCTTCGTCCATCAATGTTTCCAGTTGTTACAATATAGTTCAGTTCTTATCTCCTCAATACATGGCCAAAAAATGATGACTGTTTTCTTAGTACAATTGAAAATTATCTCTTTATTTTCTTATACCTCTTTCATAACATTTTCATTACTCTTCTTAGCTGTCCATGGTATTCTAAACATTCTTCGGTAAAACCACAATTCTAAAGACTCCAGTGATTTTCTTGTATGAAGTCCTATTGCCCATGATTCCCATCGATATGTTTTGACTATCTCTACATAACATTTAAGAACTCTTTTTCTTGTTGCTATTGTCAAAAATGGATTGCATAGTATCTTCCTCATTTTTTGGAAAGCTGTTTTTGCCAGAGCCATTCTGCATCTCACCTCTGTTGTACATCTTCCGTCTTAGGTTAACAAAGTTCCCAAATATTTATTTTTGCTTTCTTTCACTATAATGTCCAACATTTCTTGTAACTCATTTTCACTCTTAGCGATTAAGACTGTATCATCAGCATAACTTAGGTTATTTATATTATGACCTCCAATTTTTATTCCAGGCATGGCCCTTATGGATCTTAAATTAATCTTGCTTGTTACTTTACCTCTCTAACAAGCCCACACTGTTGATCACTAATTTCTGGACTGATTTTGTTTCGCATGATGATTCTTAGTAATATCTTAGTCATGTGACTCATAAGGCTTATTGTGCGATGATCATGCATTTAATCGCACCAGGGCAATGCATATTTATTTGAGCAGGTCGCCTGGTATATATATCCGGTGTTGTAGATATCAATCAATGTTTTTTTTATTATTTCTATTCCAGAAGCACCCAAGGCTTCACTTTCTTCTTCAATTTTATTATCTGGTCCAGAAGCTTTTCTTTCTTTCATATTGCGCATCGCGTCTTCGACTTCTTCTTTGAGTATTTCTGGACCTTCTCTATTATCCTTAATATTTACTTCTGTTCGTTCATCATTATAAAGATATTTAATGTATTCAGTCCATCTTTCTCTTATGCTTTCTTGTTCAATCAACTGTTCTTTTCCTTTGATCTTAAACATTCACTTTTTAATTGCGTTTTTCTTCCTGTTAATTCTTCAATTTGTTTGTATATAGCTTTGGTATCTCCTTTTTGTTGCAATTCATTCTCTTTGCATCTCTCTTTTTAGCCATGCTTCTTTTGCTTGATTGCATTTTATTATAATTGTTTTATTTAATCTCTAATACCCATCTTTATTGTCTATATTTTTTCTTCTTGTATACATTTCCTGCATATAAAATGTCATATGTCATCCATTTATTTCTTTAATTTGTCCTCACTAGTGTTATGAACAGTTTTGATGTTTGTTGCACTTATTCGTTTAGCATTTCTCACCTTTCACCAATGCTTTGTATCTTCTCTATTGCGTTTAAACGGTTCTGAATTGCCATGTTATATTTGTCTTACAACTTCTGGTCGGATTTGAGTAAATCTAAATTTATTTTGGTGTTAATTGAGGTTCGTTTTGCTGATTTTAATTTTACTCTATGCTTTCCCACAACTGGTACATGACAACTATTGCAATCTGCCCCTGATCTAGTTTTCACACACACACCAGACTGTTTCTAAAGCTATTGCTTATCATTATATAATCAATTTGATTACGTGCGATGTCTGCTGGGCTTTTCCATGTCCAGACATCTTGGATGTTACTTGAACCAGGTGTTTCCTATCATCATGTCGCGTGTTCGTGCCCAGTCAAGAAGTTTGTCACCTCTTTCATTCCTTTCGCCTAAAACACAATAACCAACAACCTCCTGAACTCTTTCCTTTCCTACTTTTGTCATATTGACCTTATTTTTTGTATGATCACAATATTAAGGGTATATATTTAATGGCATATCAGTTTTTTACCCAAAGCTGTATAAAAAGGGGTTTGGTGCCCCGACAATGTAACGGGAGATGCGGCTCGAGTATTCCTATGATTTTCTCCATTTCGTTTATTACTGTATAGGTCTTTCTGGTCCTGATAATAGTTTAATTTATCTCAGTGGTCCCACAGTTTCATCTTTACAATTCTCTCATGGTTAGTCTCATTATTTGTTTATGCACTCCCTTATCTATGGCGGTATATTGAGAAATGATTTACCTATCTCCAATTTATAAATATGGCATTACTGATTCGTTATTATTTTCTTCATATGTCATTAAAAAAAAATACTTTTCTTCTTGAGCTGTAATTTGCTTAGAGTGTATTATAATTGTGCTTCTTCATTTTCTCTTCTCTCAGCTTCTACTTTCAAACTCTATTCACTTACACTTTTTACTTCCACAACAGAACTATTTTTGTCCATTTGACGTAAAGATGTTCTACCTGTTGGTTTTGTAATTGCGTTTCTTTTTCCCTTCCTATCTATCGCTTTTAAATTTGACTCTCAGTTTGATCTTTGCATGTTTATGATTCGAGTTTATATACGTTCATGTTTCTGTTCTAGATCTGTAAATATTATTTTGAATCTAATTTTAAATTAGTCTATTTATTATAATTAAAGTGTTCTTCTGTGTAATTTCTCTAACTTAGTGTTTTTTATATTATGTTCTAACATTTTCTTTTCTTACCTTAGCATTCATGTGAGATATTACAATTAAACTGCCATTTAACTTCGCTTAATTCACTGTCATCTTGTGTTTGTTATATTCAACTATTTTACAAAGGCAATTTATTTGCTTTCAATATTTTTTTCGAATGCTCGCATGTTTGTCCTAGAAATCTATTTAAAACTCATTCATTTAGCTGTTGAGAAAATGACACATTTCCAATGGCATCAGTTGAATAACACTGTGTTCTATCCACATGAATTGTGTTACATAAGTGTTAGGTAATTATACATGTAAACTTCTCCATATAGATGTCAAATGTTTTGTCTCAGAGCTACTTAGCACTTTCTATATTTCAGGTAGACTGTGTTAAATATACTACCACGCATAATTCATGTTAAATACATTACCATAATTTTCACACATTGGTCCACGACGATCATTGTTGATACATGCATAACATTTGCCAGTATTTTGATCACATGTTCTGTCTACGCAGTAAGCAGAACAGGTGGCCTCACATTGTGCTCCATAGTAATTTTCATTGCAGTCTGGAATATTTAATGAGGAGATAGGAAGTGAGTGTTGGCTGTGAGGAGTGTTGGAAACATGTCTGCGGGTGGGATGGTGACGTGAATTATTAGCGGAGCAAAGGCAGCAGTTGGAGCAGTAGCGCTAGAAGAGGAGGAGAAACAAGTGAAAAGAAGAAAATATTTGTGGAAGAATGTTGTCAACATTGAACATAGCTAAGATAAGGTGACCAGACGTCCCGATTTTTCCGGGACAGTCCTCACATTTTACTGTTTTTTCAACCTTTGTCCCAGATTTGTTACTGTCCTGATTTTGGCCGATTTATTTAGCTTTTGTCCCGGATATGTTAAAATACGTTTGAGACACAAACGTTTACCAATTTTGCCAATATGGTAAACGTCTCTTCGACTGCTGCTTTTCCCATCTTTAGTTGTTTTATAGCTTTTTCCACTTCAGATTTTAAGATGTTATAGCTTGATTAAAAAGGTACATCGGGCCATTAAATATTAAAATGGAAATTGAAAAAAGCTATACAAACAATGCAAGATTAAAAAGCTGATAACATTCATATAGAGATTATAAATGTATTATAAGATTTTGGCTTTGGACGTGATCACAGACATATGCATCAAAATATACCATACATGCCAAACGAATTAAAAACCTACACTTTCATTGCATTGCCCTAAAAGAATGGTGCATTTGAATGCAATGATTTCAGAACAATAAACCTGATGAGATATGCAACATAAAAATTTCAAAGGTTGTACAAGAAATCACTTTTTCAGAATGAAATCAATATTGAATTACAAGAACAATTTGGAATTAGGAAAACATTGTGACAATAGAAGCCATATTCTGCACGAGGACATTCATCGAAAATACCCAGAAGTTACATACTAAAAGCTCGCTTCATAGACTACAGCAAAAGATTTAAGGAGTAAGACAGGGATGCATCCAATCACCAAGCTTGTTCAATCTATCCACTAAGTACATCATCAAAAAACATCACTGAGTTGCCTGGCCTAAACATTAATGGAACGATAATCAATAACCTAAGATATGCTGATGAAACTGTTTTACTAGCAGAAAATCCTAAAGATCTACAACAATTGCTTAATGAAATAAACATGATATACAATAAATATGGATTAGATATGAATATCAAAAAGACTAAAACTATGATCATAAACAAAGATATACTCAAAACCTACAGCTGGATATCAAAGTTCAAGGAATAGCCCTGGAAACAGTTTAGATCTACAACTACTTGAGACCAATGATGTAACATGTAAAACAGACCAAAAAAAATAATAGGAATAGCAAAAAGCAATTTAATGCCTTGAAAAATATACTAATATCAAAACAAATACCACCAGAGCTAACACTAGGCAAAGTAAAATGTTCTCAACATTCCTGTATGGTACACAAACATGGACCTAAGACAAGAAAACAGAACTGAAAATTGAAGCCTTCGAAATGTGTATTTATAGAAGGATATAAATAATTGGATGGAAAGACAATAAAATAAACGACGAAGTCTTAAAACAACTAATAATGAAAATGAAAATACTAAACACTATTCAAGCAATATAGATAAGATATTTAGAGTATGTTGAAAGCCACAGCAGCCTACTAAAAGTAATCTTAGAAGGGAAAATACAAGGTAAAAGAGACAGAACCAGACATAGACTAATATGGATGAGAAACATCAAAAATATATCAACCTATAACAAGCACCATCAAAGCAAGAAACAGAGCGGAATGGTTCTCAATGGTAGCCAACCTTCGATGCGGAGACGGCACTCAATGATGAAGATATTGATGATTATGTTCCAACCAGTGTAATATATTTAGTTTTTATACCTCGCCTCATTTATCTCAAAACAAAATGTCTCGTCGGAACACTTTGAATACGTGTAGCATAGGTTTTGAGTGTTACGTCATTCGGTGATTATTGTATTATTGTTTCTTTCAGTCCTAACGATTATGTCTTTTTATTGTATCGCCTAAGCTTTCGTTTCATTACGGTGGTATGGAAAGCAGCGTATCGATTCTACCCTTTCTATAGAGTCAATTCGGTACCTCTTTGTTGATGCAGCAATATGCTCCAAATAATGGGATGTCCGTTTGCACAAAGAAATGGATTGTAATCCATGAGTGTTGTTGGTCGGAATCGTATAAAGAGATGTACATTAATAGCATTAATATATTTAATATGTATATACAAGTTTGCGTTAATATATGCATTAAAGAGATTGAATTAATATAACTTTAGAAATGATTTTAATGGACCATTCTGTGTTGGTGAAATGCTCTATTTACAATTATTTTTAACAATTGAAAACGCGCCTGTCTCCAGACTCGAGGAGACCTTGAAACCCATAATGACATGCTGACACAAGTCACGTGTGATTGTTCAAGTCATATCTTAAGGTCAGAACACAAAAGACAACAGTAACCTACTTTCACAGAAATCACCAACACTATTGGGCTTGCAAGTTATACATGAACCGTTGATTCTATTGCATCCTTCTTGGCTACATTTTTCGGAGCACTGCTTTGTACATGTCGTATCATACCAGCCTGTGGCGCATTCTAAAAATAATATTTAAAAACAATAAACAGTGCGCAGTAAGACAACAGCTCAACTGTTTCATTTATTTAATGTACAAGTCTTGCACATTTTGATTGTTACATTTTAGGAAAAGCGATATCTTTGAACCGCTAAAAGTTAGATAAGGTTTTAATGTTCAGGAGTTTATTTTTTTTTAAATATTTGAAAAGCATATACGAGTGAGATACAAATAATCAAGAAACAATTTAATTACTGATTGAAAAAAATAATGAAAGAACAATTTAAAGGAATAAAAAAAATAGAGAAGTAGAGAAGGAACAAAGACAGAGCAAATGAAACACTTAAGGAATAAGCGGTTTTAAAGATATGTAGAAAAAAATGAAAATAATTAAGAAGAAAATAAAGGGCGAAGGAAGGAAAGAAGAAAGAAAGCATATCGGTTAAAACTCATGATAGTTGCTACAACATTTCTGTTTATTGTACATGACACAAACGTCATTTGATGTGAAAGATCTCGGGGCAGCAAACACTGAGCTTTCCAGTAATATGTTATTATAAGCGTTTCCATTCTCTCTACTATCTATAAAATAGAGACCCATTAATACAATGTCTGACTGATATCTTCAATCGTGAATGCGACATTGATTCTAATGAAAACATACTCCCTACCTTTGTCAGTCTGTACAGTCGTTTAAACAGTCGCAAATAACTCCACTAAAGCATTACAGATTCTCACCCACGTTCATCGGTGAGAAGATACTATAGTTTGTTAAGAAATTCTTGCGGGCATTCAAAATCAAATTTCTCGGAGTCTGTTGTGATGTTGTGAAAATGTGTATGAACTCTTACCTTCTCCCCTACCTTAACACAAATAGTGTTATCTATTATAAAACTGATCTAGTGGAAGGATTTGTTATTGCATATAATGTATGTTTTAAAAAAGACACACAAGAAGCTTTAATGACAGACTCAAATAATGTTTACAGTCAATCCTTCCGTTCAATAAAGTGCAAACTTTCAAATTTTAAGTGACAAGTCAAGCATGGAAAATCTCAAAGTTCTCAGGATTTTCTTGCTGAACGTCGCAAGTAACTTTTCAGCACTGCTAGTGTCATATCATAGCATTAAAAAAATCAGACAAATGAACATAGCAATAACTGGGTGTAGATTCTGTCATCCTGCATTACTTTGAATCTAAAATGCAACCGTCAATAAAGGAAGAAAACGAAAAATGAATGGCTCTGATAAAGATTATATTTGACTTCAGATCTTGAAAACATTTCAGACAATTTACTTTGTTACTAACCGCAAACTTAAAGTTAAATTAGAGACGGAGTGCAATATTAAAGCTTCAAAAATGACTTCATTGGAAGTTGTAACTGGCGCTTGTTTCACTTTTCGAAAATAAGCAGGTGGTATGATAGGAGCATTGTTTGCGAAGAGCCACGAATTATTACTTCTTGGGCTAAATACTGTAGATAATGGATACATTCTCTGGTTTAGAATAGAGATACTATCCAGTCCACCCTGGGATAGACCGTCATTCTTGGTAATGGATAATACATAAAATCATAATGTTGTAGAGTGGCAATGCACAGTTCCAAATTCATGAAGAACAAAAGATAAAATAACGACATAATAGCATGAGAAAATATTCCCTTACACGACAACAAGTTGCAATAAGAGCTGTTGCAGTTTGTGAAACAGAAGAAACCTGAGATGATTTTGATGAACAAAAAAATTACAGAGTATGTCCACACATCTTATTAACTCCCACATTATTCGCACATTAATGCCATAGAACTAGTGTGATGCAAATTATGGGGCACGTATCAGCATAGAACACACGGTACCTGTCGGCGTCATACGGAGAGACCACTAGAAGAAATGTGAAGAACAATGTGAAATGTGCCCCTGAAAGAATAAAAGCATTAGTAGCGAGATATTTTCCATTTTCTGCAGCTGAAAACAATTGAAGACCTTCTAGATTCGTCAGATTGTGAATGTAACAGGCTCTAGCGTATCTCTTTCACTGGTTACCCCAAGTGTATCATACAAATATGTTTGTGGAAAAACTATCACTTTCCCAAATTAGTTAAAAACTAAACTGGAATTGTTAACAGAGAAGATAAAAAGAAGAACACTATACTTCGTTATGATGAAAGAAAATCATATGTGGAACTGAGAAATTGCACCCAACTATATTCAGTGAAGATATGTCATCGAGTCACCGTTTTCCGAGAAAATTGATGTGAGTTGTGGGCATAGTTTAGTAAAAGAATTATAGCTCTCCTCAACCACCCCATTGACCAGCTGCAGTAGTAGAGTATGGTAAACAACAGAAATGATATTCGGTTGAACAAGTCAAGAAGGAAAGAAAGAAAGAAGGAAGGAACGAAGGAAAGAAGAGACGGAACGAGGCAGTCATTAAAAAAAAAGAAAATGTTAACTAAAACTAAAGAGATCATGAACGACTAAAGGATATATGAAAAAAAGGTTACCTGTAGCAATACAATGTCTTTGTGGATACATTTATAGTTATTTGAAGGCCCCGGTATCGGTGCAAACGAATGGAAACAATAATTGCTCAACTGCCCGTGCCAGTGGAATCATTCGAATTAACACATTTTCGAATATACAAACAATGAAAGGCAGCTGTAGTCCTCATTGTAGCAAACACAGCACACGTCAAAAGACACAGGGGTTATTAGCACAGACGGTAACCGCAACTCAACTGTCCTGCGTTATACGATATTATCATTCATCGTAAGTAAGATAATATATACAGCACACGGTGAGCACAGACCACTAAGCTCAGTAGCTCCGGCAGCAACGCGGAAATGAAATATGAGGCAATTGCAACAAGGAACCCTTTCAGACAGCGCGTCAAATATCCTTGCAGTCTATCCGCCATATTGACCGGAAGTACTCTTTGTGGAGTGAAGTATGAGCGCGCATGTTTTTGTGAGAATATGGTCTAGAGTGTTCTCCCCGGTTGCCTTTCATGGACCGATAAATTTACGTTTTGATCAAAACGAGCACAGTTGATAAGGTTTGTAAGAAATAAAAGATCAAACGCGCAGTCAATAGAATGTTGATAAAAACCTGTACATTTTGCTCCGATAACGTTCTCCATGCAGCTGCAGTTCCCGACCTTGTCATCACAAACGTTAGTGCAGAGCTCTGAACACTTTTCTGTACATCTTGCTCCATAAAATCCAGCCTCACAAACTGTAAGAGAACAGAGTATTGCACCGTGTTAAACGAGAAACATTTGACAACAACAAAGAGAGATGTGATCTATACACGCCTTTTCTATGCCAAGCATTCAGATTCAGCTTTGTTCGTGGATATATTTACATTATTATAGAACGTATTATATCACCTCATAAAACATGTCCCCGGTAACCAATCTATGACCATATTTACGATTTATTTATGTGGGTTTTAAAGTGATAAGCTTCCTGGTATTCATGCCCGGTGAGCTAATTGTGAAGGACTACGGTTTTGTTTAAACGTGACTAAACAACAGATGACTACAATTAACTACAAATTAGTTTACTACTTTTCAAATTAATATTATTGATCTTTTTCTTTAGGGATCATGTTCTCTTATTCTTTAAAGGTGACATAGATTAACTATGATATACTCATGATCTCCAGCTCGCACCTTATCTCTAGCGCTTAGAAATTGCTCTGTTGGTGCCCATTTATCTGCTAAATCACATGGGGGCATTGCACTATACCAGGCTTAACACTTCCATCATGTGTTAGTCTCCACAGTTATGAGATAGTTATCGCTGCCTACAACTAATCGAATTACTATATCACAAACAGCAGACAGCTTCAGAATAACCATCGAAACAATAAATTAGTTTGAAGAACAAAAAAAAAAGATGAGCAATGATGTATCCTCTCTCTATACCTCTTCGACATCTATTCTGAGAACATCATGACAAATGTCAGAAACGACGACCGATTTGTAAAGCTCGACACTTTTGTAATAAATATCAGAATAATTCCAGAACTTAGATACGTTGGTGACACAGCTATTATTTCAGTTAGAGCAAAATGACTAAACGAGATAACTCACTGTGCTAAAAACACAGAGAAGAGAAAAAGCTCAATCTAAAGAAACAGAAAAAAAATAAGACAATGTATATCGACAAAGCAAAAGTCCACCCAAATTTCTTCATTGACAGTGAAGAACTTGAACTTGTAACAAACTATCAATGTCTGGAATCTGTAGTAACTAACAATTTAGACTTCCATACAGAGATAAGGAAAACTAGCGCTAGCAACACAAACATTAAACATCGCGAAGAACAAGTGACACAACACCACCAAGGCAATACAATTAATTTTACAAAATACGTGTATCTTCCCTACAACAGCCTATAGTTGTGAATCATTGACAATATCCCAAACACCAAGGAGGAAATTCTATTCATTCAAAACAAAATGTTACAAACAAATCTTCAGATGTCTTAGATAATGAAACAGAACAACGAAGACTCTTTGAAAAGACTTAAAATTTAAAACAAATTGGTTTATAAACACCATTCTAAAAAAGGAATTTAAATATAATGGCCACGTCAAAATGTACTGCGGGCTGGAAAGAACCAGAGTGTAAGGCACGGTACCTGGACGACGCATCGGCTACTGACCACGAAGAAGGGGACTTCATGATATCAAAGAGACTGGCGGCCTTCAGAGATAAAGAGTATTTCAGACGGGCTGTGTTGAATGCACGGTACTATTACGGGCATGAGACTTCATGTTAATTATCACTGTCTACCTCGGTGATCGTATCTTCTTATGCTGTAAGAAATTGTCACAACCCATGGATTTTACCAACACAACCAAGGACATTACATTGAATAAAGAACTAAGGGTAAATTAAAATAGATAAAATAGCATGCGTGGCCACGATTAGAGCTGCTGAAAATATGGAGAGAAAAAAACATAAAATGATATTACATACCCATAGCTAAACGTGATGAAAGATAAGACAAACTACGACAATTTTGGCGAAAACCTTTCTTCAGGTAAAAAAATGACTTGTTATATCTGAAGAAAGAAACCGAAACGTCGTAGTGTGTCTCGTCTTTCTATAGATTTAGCTGCTTAATATCATTATATGTTTGTTTTCCTTGTTTTAAAGAGGAATGCATACATTTTGAATTTTTTTTTCTACCTTTCATTTTAGCAACAAGGTGATAGTTATTTCCTTTTAAATCTAACTATAATGATTATTGTCAAAGAGCATAATAAGTTTGTCAATTACTGGACATAGCGGTACACTGAGAATAACAGCCCACAAATTACCTTTCTCACAAAAGTCTCCAGTGTATCCAGGATTGCAAGTTACACAGGTACCATATCGATGTCTACACAAGCCACCCGGGCAGATTCTGTTGCAGGGAGTCGAACAGTCTAAACCGTAGAAGCCTGGACTGCAGCCAGGAGAGCATAGGCCAGTGGTCCCAAAGCAGATGTCATTGCCAGTACAGTTACACGTCTTCTCACACCACAGTCCGTACATACCTTCAGGACATTCAACTTCTGGTAAAAGGACACAGCGATGGTTAACACTGACAACCTGCTAGTAGTGGAAGTTTACTAGAGGAGAGCAATGAACAAAGTAAAACACAAGTTGATGTACAGGACAGACGCCAGAGCAGCACACCGAAAGTATTGTTGCAAGAAGTAAAAGTTTAATATAAATTAACGTGTTTAAACAAAACCAAATGTTTAACATATCCGATTTAACAAATAAATATAATCAGAGCTCAGCAGTGCATCAAACACTGAGACAATTTATTCTTGTTTACTGAGTTACTGACAGTTACCGTCATGTAGAAGACAACCATCACTTTAGTCAAACAATTGTTTTTAAAAAGATTGATACGGTTCCTTATGTTTTTGGAACACTGCACATCTAGGGTGTCAGGTAGCATGTCCTTTACAGAACGTTGCAGTCACCACAGCCCGTTTGAAAGAATTTCTGTCTCTAGCCAGATATCGCATTTCTTCTATTGTTATGTTCAAGGTCTCATTGATGTCCTGAAACCACCTTCTTCTGGGCATCCACTGACGTGTCGCCCAGAAACCATGCATTTCATTATTATTCTTTCCATCCTGCCGTATCTTTTGTGTTCAGCCAATTGCGATCATTCTGAGCATAACCATTTGAGTCACTGAAGAAAGACACACGACACTTGTGTATAAATCTGTGTCTCAAGCCATGGTAATACTTTAGTGGCAGCTGCAAATTTCTGAGGCCAAACTAATTATAGTCTATGCGAAATGACCAATGTCGCCTATCACAGTTCTACCTCCAACGTGATTCGTGAAAGCCATCGAGTCCGAATAAGCCGAAAGACAGACCCATCTGTGTAAATGACTACCTCACTCTCAGAAGAGTTCTTGACAATCATTTTCTTGCACTTCTGACTAAAATTCCAAGGGGTTTACTTGTCTACATTCTCTGTCCAGTGTGATGATCACAGAAATAGACGTATCCCACTCTAATGGTTCTTATACACATTCCTACCCGGATTCTATGTCCTAGAATGAGCATACCTGCTGAGCAATATTAAGTCTATCCCATCCATGATTTTTCTTCTTTTTAACCTGCAGCTTTTTATAGCCATAATTATGGGGTATAACGGGTTATGAAGATCTGGACCGATTGAAAGGTAGGCACGAGATCGGAAATGTATTGTTCTTTCTGCCATGATGGGAAAATCGAGGAGGTAACTCATTAGCCTATACTCAGTAACTTTTGTACACCTGAGACCGGTGTGCAATGCCTCATTTCGTATTCTTTCCAGTCGTTCCATTGGCATATTGCTGTGAGCCGGGATCGTCTTTGTGTGCTCAATCACAGACATGACTAGCCTGTGACAAAATGACGGTGATCGATTTATTGTGCTGCCATGTCCCTCATTGCAGATACACCTTTTCTGGCTATCTCTCGGCTCGGTCAATGACAGTAACGCTTCGTACACATCCAGCAACTAAAGTACCGGTACTGGTAGGGACAAGACTAATGAGAACAACATTTAAAACAACAAAAAACAAAATAACATTACACATTATCTAATGTTATGCATCAACCAATGATACGGATGGTTTAGTTAAAGATGAATTCTATAAACAGTTACAATGTCAGATGGATAAAAGACGAGCCAAGGAAAAATATTAAGCATAATTATTCTGGAGAGATTAAATAGGCCATAGAGAAACATTTTAGAGATGAACAAGCAGGTTTTAGGAACAACAAATTATGTGCTGATCAAATAACTACTATGCGTATAATAGCCGAACAAAGTTTATAGCTCGTTTCAAAACATATGCCCAACTTCAAAACGCTATTACTCTCTAACCGTTTGTTAAATACTTTTGAAATTTTCCAAATGTTATTAGAATGCAAAAGACCCTTTAAATGTATATTTAACAAATATCTTGCAGCTGCAGTTTTCTTAAAGCGGCGATATTTCTTTGATGTTTGTCAAAATTGTAAATTGTGAAGCCCTAAAGAATAGAAATTACCGTAGTTGCTGGTCTACGATTAATGTTCACTAGGTAAAGGCGTGGCCGTAATGGGGAAATAACTGGATAAAACAAAACACCAGGATAATTATTGTCTGCTCAATTCGAAGACGGACGATAATAATATCAAGGTATACCCTTATGTCCAATTTTCATAGTTGTGTGGTCCTGAAAAGGACCGTTTGTTGAAATAATTTAAGGTAATATAGGGGCCAACATTGTGGGGGCTATATACTTTCATTCTGAATCAGACGAGTCTAAAAGATTAATGCCTGTTTGGGGTTGAACATTCCACAAACCATCATTTTTCCAATATTCCTCTTCCTGTTTTAAGACGTGGTCTTCACATTTAGCCCAATAATCTTTGTCTATATTTAATAAAGCGAGATTAGCAAGAGTCTTTACATCGCATATTTTGAATGTTGTATTTTCATCTGCCACTTGTCCTTTTAATTTTGCCCAGATTAGTTCTATTGGATTTAAATGAGCATGGTAAGGTGGCAGCCTCAAACTTATATGACCGTGCTCTTGGATAATCTTATCTATTTGAAAAATCTTTGTCCTCTGTTTTTGCTTTACTAGAGATAGTAATTCAGGTTTTAAGTACATGTTATTAAATTGTATGTGCTCCTTTGTGAGCCATATCTTAATAGCATCTTTTGTACTGGATGACATCGGGACTTTATCTTCAAGTGCAACAATGTTGTGGTACGCTGCATTGTCCATTATTAGGCAAGATGGTCGATCTAGTGATGGGAGAACAGAATTTTCAATCCAATGTCTAAATATGTGACCATTCATCTCAGAGTGATAATCCCGATTGTCTATGGATTTTGAAAGAAAAATGAGCTCTGCATTCTGTATTAGTCCATGTTGTCGACTACCTGCATGAGCAATTATCAAGCGCTGTCCTTTGCTGCTAGGTATTAATCTCTTAATCTTTCAATCTGATGACTGCCATTCCCTTTCGTTAGTGTGGTGAGAATTGATCCATGTTTCATCCAAGTACACAATATCATAACCTTGCTTGCGCACCTCTTTTACTTCACGTAAGTACTTGCTTCTCATGACTACTATATGTGGCTTCTCACAGATGATGTTTCGTCCATTGGAATACTTTCTGAATGTAAAGCTTGCAGCTCTCACATTCCTCCATAATGTAGACTTTGATATTTCAATACTGTTGTTCTTTTTCAGCGATACTTTTAATTTTCTTATTGTAACAGTTTCATTCATACCCAACATTTTGCGAATTTCACTTCTAATAAGTTCACTGTCGAAATTATCCAACATTTTTGCTCTTCCTTGTGATTTTGTATATTTGGAACATTGACGGTCACGTGCTTGAATCCAGCGATTAAATGACCGTTTAGATAAATCCAAAATGTGTCTTGTCCTATTCTCAGGGTTTTCTAAAGAATGAAATAATCTTCCTCGTTTAGCCTCTTTGAAAAAATAGTCATACATTTTTATTGCGATGTTTTGTAAACTGCAGAATTTCATTTTAAGACTCATGATAAATGTTAGCTTTACACGTCTACACCTATGAAAGAACGGAAATGGAACACACAATGCCTCGTGTTTTCTACAAGTGTCTAATTGTGTCAGACAACTCACGTTGAAAGCGTGCAAAATCGTAAATTTGACCGTGTATAGATTTGTAATCGCTATTTTTAACTTAAATACTGTAAACACTAAGTTTTGACTACATCAATGGGTCGTTATAAATTTATATAAATCAAATAAGCAATAATAATAACCAAATGTTTGTTTTTAATGAAATTAATTCCCTGTTGGGTTCTAATCATTATAACTTTACATGCAAATTTTGAAAAAATTACAAAAAGCGGTTTAAAAGATATTGATTTTAAAAGTTGGGCACTACTTATGAAACAAGCTGTAGAACTACAGTCCCCACTATATATTGGATTCATAGATTACGAAAAGGCATTTATTAGTTTAGATAGAGGAATGTTTTGGGAGTTGCTGAGTCATTACGGAATCCCCATAACTTTTATTAACCTGATAAAAACAATGTATGAAGGAATGAAATATATTGTGGTGCATGAAGGGCAGCTTACAGAAGTATTTTAAATAAGAACAGGAGTAGAGCAGGGATGTCCTCATTTTCTCTTTCTACTAGCTATAGATTGGATTATAAGAATAACTCAAAACAACAGAAATGGAATACAGAGGTCACTAACCAAGCAACTTAATGATTTAGACTTTGTTTATGACATATCTCTCATATCACACAGCCATCAACAGATGCAGGGTATTGAGTTATTTGCGGGTCATCATCATTGCACTCCAAACATCTCCATATGAGCTCAGATCCTCTCCTCAGCAAGTCCCGCAGTGTCCATCTTCTGACAACTCTAGTTCTATGTTGGTTGATAAGTCTTCTTACACGGCCACTAAGTTTCTCATTTCTGGCTGTGCCCATCTTAACTCCCATTTCCATCATCCGAAGAAGTGACGTTGATCTGTGTTTGTCGAAGTCCTGTGCTGTTCCCACATCTCGGAGGGCATTGATGATGTCCGCCCGATCCATTGTTGCCCGTCCTCAACGACAGCGCAGCTAGCTAACCTGTCCGTTCTTTCATTTCCCCGTACTCCCGCATGTCGAAGAACATAGACAAAGGTGACCTTACGTATTTTGGACTTCTGCAATGACTCTACCCATTGCATGCGTACAGAGCTTGCCTCCACTCTTTTCATCATGCTAATCGAATCACTCAATATACATGCGTGGGTGTAGTCTTGTGACTCTGACCATTTGAATGCCTTGGTTACTGCCATCACCTCAATTGTCATGCTACTCGTGGTCATGACGTATGCACCACTGTCTTCGTAGACTATTCTGCCTGCCGAGCGTGCTGTAAATGCCCATGCACTTCTTTGGTGTCGTCTTACAGATCCATCTGTATAGATGACTGCATATTTCTCATCGGTGTTATCGCAGATGAGACCCTTGACCTCAACCACGACCGGGTTCTGTTCCCTACTTTTCCTATCGAGTGTGATAATACACGAGAAAGTCCCCTTGAATTAAATGCAGGATAAAATGAGCATACTTGATGAGAGATCCCAACAGCTAGGACTGAAAATTAATAGAGGTAAGACCAACATTATGAGAATTATTGCAGTTGGCAATAACCAAAATAAAATTAGGAGAAATACCTCTACAAGAAGTACAATCGTACATATATCTGGGCAGTAATATAGATAAAGAAGGAAGGAACAGAAAAAGATACCAAAATAAGGATATCAAAAGCAAGAGGAGTTTTTGTTGCAATGGGAAACATATGGAAATCCAAAGAAATTAGGTTAAATACAAAAATAACAGTTTTCAACTCTAATGTTAAGTCTATTATATGGCTGCGAAACATCGAGAACAACAAAATTGACAATCATGAAGACACATACTTTCATTAATGAATGAATTGCGGGATAAAAGGATGGAAATTGCAGGACAAAATCACTGACATAGAATTATGGAAATGTACCAGTCAAATACCAGTGAATAAAGAGATACAGCGAATACGATGGCGCTGGATCGGACACACACTGCAGATGCCAACTAAGAGTATTACACAACAGGCCCGTCTTTGGAATCACTATAGCAGGGAATGTATAGCAAATTGTATAGCAGGGAAGGTATAATTGTATAGCAGGGAATATATAGCTAATTGTATAGCAGGGAATGTATAGCGGGGAATTGCACACCAAGAGATAGAGAAGTGGAAATTAGACACCAATGTACACTAAGGGAGAAATGACGAAAGAGAGAATTTATGACGTAGAGATAGGAGAGACGGTTGCAAGGGAACAACGAAGGAAAGTCAGTTAGAGATTGGCAGCCGAAGAGAACGACGTGTAGTTGAGGACAGAGTAGAATATGAGTTAGAGATTGGCAGCCGAAGAGAACGGACGTATAGTTGATTACAGAGTAGAATATAAGTTAGAGATTGGCAGCCGAAGAGAACGACGTGTAGTTGAGGACAGAGTAGAATATACGTTAGAGATTGGCAGCCGAAGAGAACGACGTGTAGTTGAGGACAGAGTAGAATATACGTTAGAGATTGGCAGCCGAAGAGAACGACGTGTAGTTGAGGACAGAGTAGAATATACGTTAGAGATTGGCAGCCGAAGAGAACGACGTGTAGTTGAGGACAGAGTAGAATATAAGTTAGAGATTGGCAGCCGAAGAGAACGGACGTGTAGTTGAGGACAGAGTAGAATATAAGTTAGAGATTGGCAGCCGAAGAGAACGGACGTGTAGTTGAGGACAGAGTAGAATATAAGTTGGAAATTGGCAACGACATAGAACGGTGGAACACTATGGAGCAGTAGGAACACTAAGAAGCCGCTGGAGATTGGCAATAGCATAGAACAGCAGAACATTATAGAGTAGTTGGATCACTATTGAGCAGTTAGAAATTGAGTACTAAAGAATGGACTATTAGAAATAAAAGCCGTTAATTAGGATCAGGTAGAGTAGGTTGGTACGTTCGATGGGAACGGACCAAAATAGGGTAACGGCAACACTAATGTAGAATAGGTTAGTACAATTTAGTCTAGGAGGAGAGAATGAGTTAGAACTTGATAATTGTGCTGATTAGATGTTAAAGATAACTTTCACTGAAGAAACAGAATGAATAAAAGGCTGCCAATGAATTATCATAAACGTCTTATGATTTTTATATTTAAATGATGGCATACGAAAGAGGAAGAAAAAACATTATTGGAGAAAGAAAGGACACTACGAGGCTCCAAATTGGTGCCATAGGACCTTGTCAACAACCTGATTTGTCGCGGAGAACTAACTATGTGCAACTACTTGAAATACGTGCTGACGTGCTGAAGTCTGGAAACTCGTGCTGTAGTCTTGAAATAAATACGTGCTGACGTCTTGAAATACAATATGTGCTGAAGTCTTGAAATACGTGCTGAAGTCATGAAATACTTGCTGAAGTCTGGAAACTCGTGCTGAAGTCTTGAAATACGTGCTGACGTGCTGAAGTCTGGAAACTCGTGCTGAAATCTTGAAATAAAGACGTGCTGAAGTTTCCAGACTTCTGCACGTCAGTACGTATTAACACTACGTGTTAAGTCCTTAACATCACACATTTTAAACGTGATATTCTATGCAGTCATTAGACCTTTCACTGTAGTCAGCACAAGATCGACCGGCAGGTATGAATGGAAAGGTGAGAGGTCAATGGAAGTAGGGACATAGTCCACATTTATTTTTTCAATCTGATAATTTGTCACACAAGCTGCAACTACTCTAGTTTCAACCAGGTATCATGGAAGAAGACATTTTCCTTTCTAAGTCACGTAATAATTGCATCCTTTACGCTTGAGGAAAACTAGTCATCCCACAAAAGAACATTATAATAGGTGTATTATGGTCTATCAGGCAGGCGGGAAGTAGGGTGTTCTTTCTAACCGATCCCTGAAATGTGTCCTTTCGATGAGGTAGTCTCCTCTCTCTGCAAACGTTGCTTGGAAAATAAGCTGTAAATTATTGACACGCCCATTCTCTTCTCTGCTGTCAGCATCTGCAATTATAATGCGTTGCCCATTGTTGCTGAAAATTCCATAATGAACCAGCAATAGAAATTGACAAAGAGGCTAGAACCGTATAAGTAGAAGGAAAACCCAATTTTCTTTGCTCTTGATTTTAGAGTTTTTCGGCCCTCTACCGGCGGCCAGACAAATATCGACGTAGACATTATGACAAGAAAGACTTAGAATATCTAAACAAGTTGTGGAAAGAGAATTAGTAATCTGTTACAGATCCGAAGTATAAGAGACATAGAAACTAGCAGCAGCTGAAGTTGAAGTGATATGACACAAACGAAAACTTATAGAACTAGCCACTATCGTGAGGAGAGAATTTTTAACGATCGGTGGTGCTAAAGATGAAGATGAAAACAATGAAATATTTAAAGAAAAGAAACAAAGTGGTATGGTAACAGCCTTACGTAGGTGAGAAACAAAGCAAAAGTAGAACGAATTATCGGCCTAAAGGCTTTCAGCAGGAACAGCAAACAACAACACACAAATATATAAGTGATATACACATAAGTATAAATACATGGCGATAAAACGCTCGACTCTGAAAAAAAGGAAATTAAGTCACATCCCTGAAGTATAGATCTTGGTCAGCCACAGAAGTCAGTCAGACAATGACTGGATTCAAATTGATATGTCCGACCATTAGGGCGGGACCAAGGTGTGAAAAAAACAGAAAGAAGAGAAAGGGTTCTAAAAATATATGCAAGTGGGTACAAAATCCCACCCTGTGTACTGGAAACGTTTGAATGAGTTGATTCCCAATAAGTAAAAGAGTGAATATATAAATCGGTGTATAACTGTAACTATGGGCGTGCACACCGAAAAAAAATATGTGTACGAAACACTGCGTACGTACCCGCATTTACACATGCAGACAAATAAATACATACATATAGGTACAAGTGCGCATGAGGATAAGACATGTGTAGCAGGTATCCTACATGTATAAGAACGATATGTGCATGTCTTGTGGGTACAGTGAAACCAACAGGACTATAAGACGCGATTCTCAAGGGCGAACCGGCTACGATTGCTGGAGTGGCATGAGACAATGCCAGTGACATGTATTTCCTGTTTATCACTGTGGTGCATGGAATTTAAGTGGGACGGCACCGGACTGCCTGCCTTCTGCTCAACATCACAGAGATGCTCACAAAATCAGGCACCTAGACGTCGGTCGTCTAGACTCATCTACATACGTCACATGGTAATGCTGACATATTATGGGGTCAATGATATACCTTGATAATCATGTAAATCCATCTTTGCTCTCAAATCGTCCATTGAGGAATTGGACGGAATCGGTACAGAGTACATGGTCGCAAGTGTTGCAGACTCGTCTACATAGAATGGTGCCTCGGTGTTTGTGGTTTGAGGGTGGGAGCCGACTCCTGACATGAATGTCTCTCCTGTTCTGAAATGTATTCGGGTTCTAGGATACTAGGGGAGAATGGAGCGATGCCGGTTAAGGATCTTCACCGCAGCCAAACTGTACGGCTGGTAAGTGATGGTGAATATTGTAAAATCGGATGACCGGCGGGTTGATTGGGTGAGTGCCACCGGAAGAGAAATACCAATAGCTCGTTGGAAGGCACATTAGAAAACCAATTCAATTTAGAGACGAGGCATGAAGAAACTTAACATCAGATGGACCTGTTGGAAGAGAAAATCTTTATCATCCTGGCAGATATGACGAAGATCGTAACAAATAAGAAAATGTAATATAACCGTTATAGGGAAATGGATGAGACGAGGTGTAGAGAAGATATCAGTGGGCGTCTGTGGGTTTATGACCTGGTCATAGAACTGACCACTGAATTCGAAAATATTAAGATTGAGAACATGTTTGGTGCGGCGGAGGAGAGTGGAAGTATCGACCATTGGTTTTTTTTTTTTTTGGCCGAGAAAAAAAACTGAAGATCTTTTAGGCGATTAGCATGAAGGATTGAGGTATAAAGAAAACATACATCGAGGACGAAAAGTCGATACGTGAGATCTGTGGCAAGAGAAAGAGAAGAAAAAAAATAGTAATTACATGTCCTGGAAATAAGTGGGAAGAGATGTCACTATGACTTGGGTATCTGTTACTTTATACAACTACATGGCGAAACAATGGGGCGTCCGAGACTATTGGAATGGCGTATATAGGTGAATCTGGACGATATCTAGGTGGCAGCTTTTGTGTGCATCACCGTAATGTTTGGCAGACGTCTGGCCGTCCGGTGTCGTGCCACATCAATTACCCTCGACCCAGTGGTGAAACTGACATGCAAGTCACTGCACTGTCTCATGTCACCCCAGCAATAGCCGGTTCGCCCTTGAGAATAGTCTCAAATTCCAGTTGGTTTTGCCGTCTTCACAGGCATGAACAAATCGTTCTCATACACATAAGATACCTGCTACACATTTCTTATCCTCATGCGGACTAGTACTTATATATGTATATATATTTGTCGTCATGTGTAAATGCGGATACGTACATATGTGTTTCGTACACATCATTTTTTTATGTGCACATCAATAGTTGCAGATATACACAGATGTATATGTTCACTTTTTCTACGTGGATTTGCTTTTTGGGAATCAACTAATAAAAACATTTCTAGTAATAGCAAAGGCTGGAATTTTGTACACACTTCCACGTATTTTTAGAATCCTTCTTTTCTTACTGTTTTTTCACACAATAATGTCCGCCTTATTGGCCGGACATATCAATTTCAATCCAGTCGTTGCCTGACTAAGCTTTGTAGCTGACCAAGCTCTGGACATCAGGGAAGTGACATATTTTCATTGTTTTCTAACATATAATCGCCATGTTGAACAATTGAAGCCTTTGAAATGTGGATTTATAGAAGTATTGGTAGAATTGGATGGAAAGAAAAGATAACAAACGATGAAGTTTTAAAATAACTGAAAATAAAAAGTGAACTACTAAATACAATTAAGACAAGACACATGACATTTTTGATGCATGTTAAAAGACACAACAGCTTACTAAAAAAAAGTAATATATATTGGAAGGGAAAATACAAGGTAAAAGAGGCAGAGGCAGACCAAGACTAACGTGGACGAGTGACATCAAAAGATGGACAAGTCAATCTATGACAGTCTGCACCATCAAAGCAAGAAACAGAGTAGAATGGCGATCCATTGTTGCCAACCTTCATTGCGGAGAAGGCACATCTCGATGATTATGAATCGCCATGTAGTTAGCTTAAGTGTATATCCTTATATATTTATGTGTTGTTTTTGTTTGTTGGTCCTGTTGAAAGTCTTTTGGCCGGAATTTCGTTCTACTATTGTTTTGTTTCTCACCCACGTAAGGTAATCAGTATGCATCTTTGTCTTTACCCATTTACCGATCGCCTAAAACCCTCTCCAAGTAAACAAATAATAGACAAGGGCAGACGCGGACAAACTATAACCTAGATAAAGAATAATAACAGTCTTCGCCATTTGTTATACAAACCTCGAGTTATGAGTTGTTCAGTTGATTTCATTCCGACGGAAGAATCATACCTGTTTGTGTCCACTAAGAAACACAGCATGAGAGAGTATACAATAAATCCACAGGGCCTAGACTAAGAAAACCTGTACGCTGCCATGAAGTTTGAAGATACTTCACGTGGCCAACACATGAATTCGAAGGTTGAGTCACCTTCACACGCTTGCACTTCGGTCGCGATCTTCAGGCAGGTAATAGGTGCGGCTTTTCACAAACATTATTACTGACGTCAGCAGATTTTCGATAAGTAAAACTATGCTTCATACAAATTTTCAAAGAGTAGTTTTTGAGATTTCAATGTTACATTATGATTGTGGTCGAACTTTCAGTTGACGGATATTAAAAATGTGATCGCCCAGAAACATTTTCAAAGTCTCACATCTACTCACATCGTTGTTAAAATCATCCACTTTCCTTTTCTTGCCTTGATTGGCCGTAACCTTTAGATATTCCATGTTTTATCCTATCCATCGAAGGAAAGTTGTTTTATTTACACCCAGCGCCTGTTGTGTTCACTTATCTGGTTCATTGATGTCGTGATATAATCTAGCCCTTTTAGATTTCTTACATAAATGCCTGTACAATATTGCAGTTACCTGTAGTTCTAGTTATGAATTTCATCTCTAAATGTCTTATGGTTTACGTATTCATGTAGCTACTTTACATTAATAACGTTCGTTTGACGCCAAACACTTCAAAATCGTTCACATAAAGACGTATATGCAAATTTTTAAAATGACAAATACGTTTGCGATGGCACGGTAATTACACTATTGTGGAATGGTACATATTGATTTGTAAAACTAAAGATTTCTTCCTGACGTTTAACCTGTACACTGAAAATGGTGAGCTCTATAGTGAGCTCTATAATTGAACGGAACAGTTGAATGGTTTGTATAACTTAAAAGCGCATGTTCCTGCAGCCACATGCATTTTTTTTTAAGTAAGAAAAATCCGAGTGAAAGGACAACAAATATATTACAATGGTCGGATTGATCATCAACACTGAACATACCACGATTCAATGCATTCTCTCATAAATTTACGAAGTTATGAAGGACTATAGAGTGCATATCGACTTACCGCCAAAAACTTCAACCTCACATAAAGTGATTACTCGATGATAATCAGTAAGCGAACTCCGTGTGCTGATTTTTATCGACTTAGTAGTTTTTTTAGTGGTTATCGGTACATTGTAAAAAGCTTGTTCGACCTTTCCAGTGTCTACCCAGTAAAAATTCTTGACGCCGCTTTTGGAAAATGTTTCAATCGTCATTCCTATCAATCGGCTCCGATAACCTGACATTAGACATACATTTTACTGAATAGAACATTATATAAATAGAACTATTATTACATTTATACTAGTTACAGTATTTACGTACGTAGTTAATTTCAGTCCAAGTACATACATGGAAACTAATGGCAGATATAATGTTAAGAATGGTTAATGATTATACATTTGTAATCTCAGTAAACAAATTACTCATGCACAAATATATTTACAACTAAATAAACACAGTGAGGAAAAATAGGAATTAGAGTAATATACTCTAAGACAAGGAAACGTGTGTTTAAATAGGCAAATAGATAACGAAGACAACCTGATACCAAGAAAGTTTTCTAAAAAAGAAAACATTTTGTAAATGTAATGCAGAAGTGATAGGAATCAAGCGCCGATATTGTATCGCAATAACGATATGCAAGCGTGTAAATGTGTACAAGGCGATCACCGCGTCCTGTTACCCGTTACGTGTCCGTTACCACTTACAATAATGACTACACCCAAAAGTTTGTCACTAACCTGCCAACCCCCTTGAACCGCCTCACGAAAAAAAAAAACACCAAGAACGCAGAATCTCTAAGTAGACACCAGATATTCTGCACATAATCATAGATAGAGTCATTCTACTGTATCCAGTGAGATTCCGCTTGAGGTTTGAGCAGGACGCTCCTTAAGTGACAAAAACCTAATAACCAAACTATAGCTCCAAAAGGAAATGGAAAGGACTATAGTCCGTTTCATAACTCGTGCCCAAATTTTAAAATCGATATCTTTTTAACCGCTTTTTGTAAGTTCTTCAAAATGTGCATGTAAAGTTATAATGATTAGAACCCAACAGGGAATTAATTTCAATAAAAAAACATTTGGTTATTATTGTTGCTTATTTGATTTATATAAATTTATAACGACCCATTGATGTAGTCAAAACTTAATGTTTACAGTATTTTAAGTTAAAAATAGCGAGTAAAAATCCATGCACGGTCAAATTGACTTGTTTGCACGCTTTCAACGTGGGTTTTCTGACACAATTAGACACTTGTAAAAAAAAAAACGAGACATTGTGTGTTCCATTTCCGTTCATTCAGCGGCGAAGACGTGGAACGATAATATTTATCATGAGTCTTAAAATGAAATTCTGCAGTTTACAAAACATCGCAATAAAAATGTATGACTATTTTTTCAAAGAGTCAAACGAGGATGATTATTTCATTCTTTAGAAAACCTTGAGAATAGGACAAGACACATTTTGGATTTATCTAAACGGTCATTTAATCGCTGGATTCAAGCACGTGACCGTCAATGTTCGAAATATACAAAATCACAAGGAAGAGCAAAAATGTTGGATAATTTTGACAGTGAACTTATTAGAAGTGAAATTCGCAAAATGTTGGGTATGAATGAAACTGTTACAATAAGAAAATTAAAAGTATCGCTGAAAAAGAACAACAGTATTGAAATATCAAAGTCTACATTATGGAGGAATGTGAGAGCTGCAGGCTTTACATTCAGAAAGTATTCCAATGGACGAAATATCATCTGTGAGAAGCCGCATATAGTAGTCATGAGAAGCAAGTACTTACGTGAAGTAAAAGAGGTGCGCAAGCAAGGTTATGATATTGTGTACTTGGATGAAACATGGGTCAATGCTCACCGCACTAACCAAAGGGAATGGCAGTCATCAGATGGAAAGATTAAGAGATTAATACCTAGCAGCAAAGGACAGCGCTTGATAATTACTCATGCAGGAAGTCGACAACATGGACTAATACAGAATGCAGAGCTCATTTTTCTTTCAAATTCCATAGACAATCGGGATTATCACTCTGAGATGAATGGTCTCATATTTAGACATTGGATTGAAAATTCTGTTCTCCCATCACTAGATCGACCATCTTGCCTAATAATGGACAATGCAGCGTACCACAACATTGTTGCACTTGAAGATAAAGTCCCGAAGTCATCCAGTACAAAAGATGCTATTAAGATAATGGCTCACAAAGGAGCACATACAATTTAATAACATGTACTTATAACCTGAATTACTTGTAGACTTTGATATTTCAATACTGTTGTTCTTTTTCAGCAAAACATTTAATTTTCTTATTGTAACAGTTTCATTCATACCCAACATTTTGCGAATTTCACGTCTACACCTCTGAATGAACGGAAATGGAACACACAATTTCTCAAGTGTCTAATTGTGTCAGAAAACCAACGTTGAAAGCGTGCAATCACGTCAATTGTACCGTGTATGGATTTTTAATCGCTATTTTTAACTCAAAATACTGTAAACATTAAGTTTTGACTACATCAAAGGGTCGTTATAAATTTATATAAATCAAATAAGCAACAATAATAACCAAATGTTTTTTTTTAATGAAATTAATTCCCTGTTGGGTTCTAATCATTATAACTTTACATGCAAATTTTGAAAAGCTTATAAAAAGCGGTTTAAAAGATATCGAATTTAAAATTTGGCCACGAGTTATGAAACGAACTATAGTAAAGCAAAAACAGGAGACAAAGATTTTTCAAATAGATAAGATTATCCAAGAGCACGGTCATATAAGTTTTAGGCTGCCACTTAACCATGCTCATTTAAATCCAAAAGAACTATTCTTGGCAAAATTAAAATGACAAGTAAAAAAAAGTAAAGTACCCCCCGTCACGCCAAGTGGCGTATAGGGAAATATGGTGTTAGTGACCCTATATTTTACAGACCTTCAGCACATGATTTTTTGGGGTAATGTGGTCGGTATTACGCCCATGCTGCTTTACTTTCCCAGAAAAAATCCGGTACCCATTTAAGGCTGGGTGAACCCGGAGCCGTCGGTTGGGATCGAACCCTACCCCTTGTTCGTAGTAGTCCAGTTCACTAACCACTGAGCTATCGCGGCTTCCACTAATTTTTAGGGAATTAGTAAAACCCAGGTGTCCTCGCCAGGGAACGAACCCCGGCTGTTGCCGTGGTAAGCCAACCGCCTATCGATTGTGCTAACCGGACACCCAAAATGACAAGTGGCAGATGAAAATACAACATTCAAAATATGCGATGTAAAGACTCTTGCTAATCTCGCTTTATTAAATATAGACAAAGATTATTGGGCTAAATGTGAAGACCACGTCTTAAAACAGGAAGAGGAATATTGGAAAAATGATGGTTTGTGGAATGTTCAACCCCAAACAGTTATTAATCTTTTAGACTCGTCTGATTCAGAATAAAAGTATATAGCCCCCACAATGTTGGCCCCTATATTACCTTAAATTAGTTCAACAAACGGTCCTTTTCATGACCACACAACTATGAAAATTGGACATACAGGTATACCTTGATATTATCGTCCGTCCTCGAACTGAGCAGACAATAATTCTCCGTGTGTTTTGTCTTATCCTGTTATTTCCCCATTATGGCCACGCCTTTACCTAGTGAAAATTAATCATAGACCAGCAACTACAGTAATTTCTATTCATTAGGGGTTCACAATTTACAATTTTGACAAACATCAAAGAAATTCGCCGCTTTAAGAAAACTGCAGCTGCAAGATATTTGTTAAATATACATTTAAAGGGTCTTTTGCATTCTAATAACATTTGGAAAATTTCAACAGTTTTTAACAAATGTTTACTGAGTAATAGCGTTTTGAAGTTCGGCACATGATTTGAAACGAACTATAGTAGATGGTTAGAGCCTTTTGGTTCGAGAGAGTTTTTTTTTAACAATTCATGGAAGAGGAGAAAAGACCTCCAGAAATAATGAAAGAAAGAAAAGCATCAATTCATCATTATCATCATCATCGAGTGCCGTCTCCGCAACAAAGGCTGGCTACCATGGATCGCCATTCACCTCTGTTTCTTGATTTGATGATGCAGGTTGTCATATATTTACTTATCCATCTTTTGATGTTACTCGTCCATGTTAGTCTTGGTCTGCCTCTGCCACTTTTACCTTGCATGTTCCCTTCCAATATTACTTTTAGTAGGCTGTTGTGTCTGTTAACGTGCCCCAAAAATTTCATTTGTCTTGACTTAATTGTATTTAGTAGTTCACTTTTTATTTTTAGTTGTTTTAAAACTTCATCGTTTGTTTTCTTTTCTTTCCATCTAATTCTACCTATTCTACTATAAATCCACATTTCAAAGGCTTCAATTTCAATTTTCTGTTCTGTTTTCTTGTCTAATGTCCATGTTTCTGCACCATACAGGAATGTTGAGAAGATGCTATTCTTAGTTTCAGCGCTATTGTTATTTGTTTTGTTGTTAATATATTTTTCATGCCCCAATTTTAAAAATTCGAATTTAAAAAGCCGAATTATAAAAACGACTACACGTAGCCGCAATCACACCGGAAGTTCACTTTGTGAAATAAAACAACGTCTAGAACAAAATACCAATATTGAAGTATGAGATGTGGAGCACTAAATGTTGAAAAATTGATTGTTCGATAATTTTTGACTTTCATAATTTAAAACTTTTAGAAGAGCGTAAAAATGTATAACATACATATGCATTATATTATATATAATATAAATATATAACATATAACATATACAATATATAAAGACAATATAAAATATATTTTGTATAATATATATATAAAACATATAAAATATATAACAACTATTTAAAATATGTTATATAATATATATATATATATGTATATATATATATATGTATATGTATATATACATATGTATATATATATATATATATATATATATATATGTGTGTGTGAGTGTGTGTGTGTGTGTTTGTGTGTGTGTGTACACATGTGTAATGTACATATATGTATATTTTTTTGAGTCCCAATTTTTATACACAAAAATTATGGACAACGATGGACACGCATGTACAAATGCATGGACACGAACAGGGATGGGCAGGGTTGGACGCAGGGACACCTCGGACTACCCCAAATATCAGTGAGATACCTCAAATTCCCCCAAAGGTCATGATGGACACCAATGGACACATCAGTGGAAAAAAGTAGTAAGGGGAGGTAAATTGTTTAGATATATATTACAAAATAGCCATGACTCATAACTGACCGATTTATTTGTTAAATTTGCATTTTAATCCGTTGTATGTGTTTTTAGGCTACGGAATGGTATCAGAATGGTTGCTGAGTTGTATGGGTGGCTTGATGGGGGTTGAAAAAGGTGAATGCCGAACCACAGTTGACAGGTGTATGTTTTCAAAAATGTGCTTTAATAATTATTGGGAGGTTTTTAAGGTCGTGGTGCGATATGTATGGTCTGGGTGGTACAGATTGATCAATGATAATACAATAAAATAACGCCAAAACATAGTTGAACGATTTATTTTATAAATTTGTATTTTACTGGGTCTTCATTGGTTTATAGGGTGGCGGAGCGATATCTGTGGCATGGCGGATGGGGTGGTTATAGAGTGCCTGATAAATAGATAGGTAGAAAGAACATGGCTGACTTATAGGACTGATTTTTAAAAAAAATGTATTTCAATTAATCTTTTAACGGAATCTTCGTGATTTTAGACATAGTGAGAGTGTGACTGGATAGTGAGTTTTGGTTAAGATATATAATAAACAAAGCTGATCAATAAATGTAAGAACCAAAGTTGACTGATTTAGTGCATATTAATGGAATTTGATGGGAGTTGCCTGATTTTGGATAGATGAAATCGTGGATCATGGAAGATTTTAATGGATTCTTAGTTAATTCTACACAAGGCGGTAAAGAAAATGACCCAATGCTGACCGATGGAAAAAAATTGTGGCGTGGATGGTGTCGAAATGTAAAGTGTGGAATGTCGCCCTGTCGCAAAGGGTGTTGTGTGGATATATAGATATATTTATGAAAAGTGATCGGAGTGTTGGTAGCCATGTCGCAAAGGGTGTTATTGGGCATATCTAGAAAAATCTGAAAAGTGATCAGAAGGTTGTCGTTCTTGCCGCAAAAGCTGCATATAGCGAGGTAAAGAGAGAATATGAGAAGTTGTCAAAGATCACTGTGTCTAATACATGTAGTTCTCTGTGTACGAATTTTAGTGGATTTTAAGGACATGTAATCTTATCGGAAGGATGGTCTTGTTGTAAGGGTTAAGTTGTACTTAAATGGATTCTAAGTGCTATTTTAGGGGCGGACTGTCAAGCAGTGGGTAGGTGTAGTGAAGATACAGAAGATATAATTATAACAATATAAGCCAAAACAAAATAAAACATGGAAAAAGATAGAGAAGGGGTGATGTATTGTTATTGATTCGCTGCATGTATTCCGCAAAGACATTTAGAAAATCTTTAATTTTCCGTTGATTATTTAGCATATATAGAAAAATATGAAAAGTCGAGTTTTTTTAGGAATTAGGAAAGGGGGGAATAGACTGTTTTCAATTTAGATTTGCCTATTGCAAATGTTTATATAGGAAAATATTGATAAATAAATACAAAAACTGGTGAGAGATGGCCGTATCTAATAAATGTAGGTGTCATTATGGGCAGTTCTGTTCATGTGGATAATGGATAATTGCTTCATTATGGTCGTGTGTATGGCGTTTGATTGGATTTAACGACTACACGTAGCCGCAATCACACCGGAAGTTCACTTTGTGAAATAAAACAACGTCTAGAACAAAATACCAATATTGAAGTATGAGATGTGGAGCACTAAATGTTGAAAAATTGATTGTTCGATAATTTTTGACTTTCATAATTTAAAACTTTTAGAAGAGCGTAAAAATGTATAACATACATATGCATTATATTATATATAATATAAATATATAACATATAACATATACAATATATAAAGACAATATAAAATATATTTTGTATAATATATATATAAAACATATAAAATATATAACAACTATTTAAAATATGTTATATAATATATATATATATATGTATATATATATATATGTATATGTATATATACATATGTATATATATATATATATATATATATATATATATGTGTGTGTGAGTGTGTGTGTGTGTGTTTGTGTGTGTGTGTACACATGTGTAATGTACATATATGTATATTTTTTTGAGTCCCAATTTTTATACACAAAAATTATGGACAACGATGGACACGCATGTACAAATGCATGGACACGAACAGGGATGGGCAGGGTTGGACGCAGGGACACCTCGGACTACCCCAAATATCAGTGAGATACCTCAAATTCCCCCAAAGGTCATGATGGACACCAATGGACACATCAGTGGAAAAAAGTAGTAAGGGGAGGTAAATTGTTTAGATATATATTACAAAATAGCCATGACTCATAACTGACCGATTTATTTGTTAAATTTGCATTTTAATCCGTTGTATGTGTTTTTAGGCTACGGAATGGTATCAGAATGGTTGCTGAGTTGTATGGGTGGCTTGATGGGGGTTGAAAAAGGTGAATGCCGAACCACAGTTGACAGGTGTATGTTTTCAAAAATGTGCTTTAATAATTATTGGGAGGTTTTTAAGGTCGTGGTGCGATATGTATGGTCTGGGTGGTACAGATTGATCAATGATAATACAATAAAATAACGCCAAAACATAGTTGAACGATTTATTTTATAAATTTGTATTTTACTGGGTCTTCATTGGTTTATAGGGTGGCGGAGCGATATCTGTGGCATGGCGGATGGGGTGGTTATAGAGTGCCTGATAAATAGATAGGTAGAAAGAACATGGCTGACTTATAGGACTGATTTTTAAAAAAAATGTATTTCAATTAATCTTTTAACGGAATCTTCGTGATTTTAGACATAGTGAGAGTGTGACTGGATAGTGAGTTTTGGTTAAGATATATAATAAACAAAGCTGATCAATAAATGTAAGAACCAAAGTTGACTGATTTAGTGCATATTAATGGAATTTGATGGGAGTTGCCTGATTTTGGATAGATGAAATCGTGGATCATGGAAGATTTTAATGGATTCTTAGTTAATTCTACACAAGGCGGTAAAGAAAATGACCCAATGCTGACCGATGGAAAAAAATTGTGGCGTGGATGGTGTCGAAATGTAAAGTGTGGAATGTCGCCCTGTCGCAAAGGGTGTTGTGTGGATATATAGATATATTTATGAAAAGTGATCGGAGTGTTGGTAGCCATGTCGCAAAGGGTGTTATTGGGCATATCTAGAAAAATCTGAAAAGTGATCAGAAGGTTGTCGTTCTTGCCGCAAAAGCTGCATATAGCGAGGTAAAGAGAGAATATGAGAAGTTGTCAAAGATCACTGTGTCTAATACATGTAGTTCTCTGTGTACGAATTTTAGTGGATTTTAAGGACATGTAATCTTATCGGAAGGATGGTCTTGTTGTAAGGGTTAAGTTGTACTTAAATGGATTCTAAGTGCTATTTTAGGGGCGGACTGTCAAGCAGTGGGTAGGTGTAGTGAAGATACAGAAGATATAATTATAACAATATAAGCCAAAACAAAATAAAACATGGAAAAAGATAGAGAAGGGGTGATGTATTGTTATTGATTCGCTGCATGTATTCCGCAAAGACATTTAGAAAATCTTTAATTTTCCGTTGATTATTTAGCATATATAGAAAAATATGAAAAGTCGAGTTTTTTTAGGAATTAGGAAAGGGGGGAATAGACTGTTTTCAATTTAGATTTGCCTATTGCAAATGTTTATATAGGAAAATATTGATAAATAAATACAAAAACTGGTGAGAGATGGCCGTATCTAATAAATGTAGGTGTCATTATGGGCAGTTCTGTTCATGTGGATAATGGATAATTGCTTCATTATGGTCGTGTGTATGGCGTTTGATTGGATTGCTTATGTGTATGTGATAATAGTAGACAGTTGATGAGTGGGGGTTGGAGGTTTTCAGGTTAAATTTACCTGGAACAAAGATTTTATACAGCAAAAAATGATACCCCAAAAGTTTATATACGAAAAGATTAGGAAAAAATCGACATACTCTCGGAAGACATAGCTAAAAAATATATTAGGCTAGACATATACTTTAGCATGGTGAAATAGACCTGTTGATGTTATAAAAGAATATAACTTGAATATTTGTTCCATATAATCGCATGCATGCATTGATTCGCGCGCAATTGCAAACATATACCTAACGTGATATATACGAGTTGTGATGTATTACACTGTGGTTGAAATGTGAATGGGTGTGACATTATCCCTTTCTGAGAAGCAAGATGGCGTATCAGGAACCCTGGCTAGGATTAAGCTTCTTAACTTTACAACAGACCAGGTAGGATTTTGGTGACCTAAACATGCCAAATCTTAACTACTTGGACATTTAACTGCTATGTTAACTTCACAATTCATGATCATCATCATCAAATACCATGCCTGCTGGCGCAGGTGATTATGTCTCTAACTCTCGGCCTCGACAGTTATTCATTATTTCTGTCATTGACTTCTTGCCAAGACATTATCTTATGGTGCCTGGCATCTTTTCTCGCTGTCCTTAGATCTATAGCTTGTTTCAAAACTCGTGCCCAACTTTTAAAATCGATAGCTTTTTAACCGCTTGTTGTAAGTTGTTCAAAATTTGCATGTAAAGTTATAATGATTAGAACCCAACAGGGAATTAATTTCATTTAAAAAAAACATTTGGTTATTATTGTTGCTTATTTGATTTATATAAATTTATAACGATCCATTGATGTAGTCAAAACTTAATGTTTACAGTATTTTAAGTTAAAAATAGCGAGTAAAAATCCATACACGGCAAAATTGACGTGTTTGCACACTTTCGCCGTGGTTTTGTGACACAATTAGACACTTGTAAAAAACACGAAAAATTGTGTGTTCCATTTCCGTTCATTCAAAGGTGGTGACGTGGAACGATAACATTTATCATGAGTCTTAAAATGAAATTCTGCAGTTTACAAAACATCGCAATAAAAAAAAATGTATGGCTATTTTTGCAAAGAGGCTAAACGAGGAATATTATTTCATTCTTTAGAAAACCCTGAGAATAGGATAAGACACATTTTGGATTTATCTAAACGGTCATTTAATCGCTAGATTCAAGCACGTGACCGTCAATGTTCCAAATATACAAAATCACAAGGAAGAGCAAAAATGTTGGATAATTTCGACAGTGAACTTATTAGAAGTGAAATTCGCAAAATGTTGGTTATGAATGAAACTGTTACAATAAGAAAATTAAAAGTTTCGCTGAAAAGGAACAACAGTATTGAAATATCAAAGTCTACATTATGGAGGAATGTGAGAGCTGCAGGCTTTACATTCAGAAAGTATCCCAATGGACGAAACATCATCTGTGAGAAGCCACATATAGTAGCCATGAGAAGCAAGTACTTACGTGAAGTAAAAGAGGTGCGCAAGCAAGGTTATGATATTGTGTACTTGGATGAAACTTGGATCAATGCTCACCACACTAACCAAACGGAATTACAGTCATCAGATTGAAGGATTAAGAGATTAATACCTAGCAGCAAAGGACAGCGCTTGATAAATTGCTCATGCAGGTAGTCGACAACATGGACTAATACAGAATGCAGAGCTCATTTTTCTTTCAAAATCCATAGACAATCGGGATTATCACTCTGAGATGAATGGTCACATATTTCGACATTTGATTGAAAATTATGTTCTCCCATCACTAGATCGACCATCTTGCCTAATAATGGACAATGCAGCGTACCACAACATTGTTGCACTTGAAGATAAAGTCCCGACGTCATCCAGTACAAAAGATGCTATTAAGATATGGCTCACAAAGGAGCACATACAATTTAATAACATGTACTTAAAACCTGAATTACTATCTCTAGCAAAGGAAAAATACAGGACAAAGATTTTTCAAATAGATACGATTATCCAAGACCACGGTCATATTATAAGTTTGAGGCTGCCACCTTACCATGCTCATTTAAATCCAATAGAACTAATCTGAGCAAAATTAAAAGGACAAGTGGCAGATGAAAATACAACATTCAAAATATGCGATGTAAAGACTCTTGCTAATCTCGCTTTATTAAATATAGACAAAGATTATTGGGCTAAATGTGAAGACCACGTCTTAAAACAGGAAGAGGAATATTGGAAAAATGATGGTTTGTGGAATGTTCAACCCCAAACAGTTATTAATCTTTTAGACTCGTTTGATTCAGAATGAAAGTATATAGCCCCGACAACGTTGGCCCCTATATTACCTTAAATTAGTTCAACAAACGGTCCTTTTCAGGACCACACAATTATGAAAATTGGACATACAGGTATACCTTGATATTATCGTCCGTCCTCGAACTGAGAATACAATAATTCTCCTGGTGTTTTTTTATTATTGAGTTATTTCCCCATTACGGCCACGCCTTTACCTAGTGAAGATTAATCATAGACCAGCAACTATGGTAATTTCTATTATTTAGGGGTTTACAATTTATAATTTTGACAAACATCAAAGAAATTCGCCGCTTTAAGAAAACTGGAGCTGCAAGATATTTGTTAAATATACATTTAAAGGGTCTTTTGCATTCTAATAACATTTGGAAAATTTCAACAGTTTTTAACAAACGGTTACTGAGCAATAGCGTTTTGAAGTTGGGCACGTGATTTGAAACGAGCTATACCTCTTCGTCTCTTACTTTTCTCAGTTGTCATAATGTGTTCAAGTTGATCCCTTCTCATGAAATGACCAAACAATGATGAATGTCTCTTCCAAATATTGGAAATTAGCTTTTGTTTTTTTGCTTTGGACTATTTCAATACATTTTCATTACTTTTCTTAGCTGCCCATGGTATTCTCAACATTCCTCTGTAAAACCACATTTCTACAGCCTCCGATGACTTTCTTGTCTATTGTCATATTATCCATGATTCACATCCATATGTTCACATTTCAGCTGATGTTAATAATATTGCTATATTGTGAATATCTCATAGTTCATCTAAAGTAAATTCAAAATCGGATGCTTTAGTCCTTTCCAGTTATTGCAATCTAGAAGATTTCTTTCCTTCGATTTTAATGGAACGTTTTTCTTTTTCCCAAGCTGTATTAAATATTCTGTTTTAATTAGAATACTGATTTGTATATCTTGTGATGTTATTCGTCATCATTAGTCTTGGTCAACCTATTTTACATTTTCCCTCCCAAGCTAACTTTTAGTAGGCTTCTTTGTCTTTTAACGTGTTCTAAAAATTCCATTTGTCTTTTTTTTAAAAGCCATAATTTTATTTTCCTTCTTTCAGCATACATTTCTACCCATTCTTCTGAAATCAACATTTCAAAGGCTTCCGTTTTCTGTATCATAATTTCTAATGCTCATGTTTCTGCTCCATCCATAAATTTTGAGAAGATATAACATTTGGCTTTTCTTATTATTTAGTTCCAGTGTTATTTTCACTTTATGTTAGTATATTTTTCATGGTATTAAAATTGCTGTATTATCCATGTTCCATCCGTTTTCCTTTTTGTGTAAGATGTTGCAAGTTTTCTTCCATGCTGATGAATTTTAAATCTTGTATTGCCATTTAGTTACAATAGGTTTATCTTTGTACTGTTCAATTTCTTTCTTCTATTGTCCTTTGCTTGTATTATATAAGTATCTTTAAAATCATTTTGATTTAAAACTGCTATGTCTAGTGGTATTGTTGATAAATTAGTAATATGCTTTGTTTTTATTTCCATTTTATTCTTTTTTCAATTCCTTCTTCTTTATAACAAGGAAAACTCTACACCCATGGACATAGAAGGAGGAGTAAGACAATGATGCATCATATTACCAAGCTTGTTCAATCTATACACTGAGCAAATCTTTAACAACATCTCAGAGATGCCAGGCCTAAACATTAATGGAAAGATAATCAATAACCGAATATATACTGATGATACTGTTCTACTTGCAGAAAATCCTAAAAACCTACAACAATTGCTTAATGTGATAAACATAACAAACAAAAAATATGGACTAGAAATGAATATCAAAAAGACTAAAACAATGATCATAAACAAAGAAAATTCTCAAGACCTACAATTAAATATCACAGTTGAGGGAATACATCTGGAGACAGTCAAGAGCTACAACTACCTGGGACATACTATAACCAATGATGGAAAATGTAAAATTGAAATAAACAACAGAATAGGTATGGCAAAATGTAATTGTAATGCCATGAAAAATATAGTAACAACAAAACAAATATCAACAGGGCTGAAAGTAAGAATGGCAAAATGTTACATTTTCACAATATACCTATATGGTGCAGAAACATGGACATTAGACAAGAAAACAAAACAGAAAATTGAAGCCTTTGAAATGTGAATTTATAGAAGAATAGGTAGAATTGGATGGAAACAAAAGATAACAAACGATAAAGTTTTAAAACAACTGAAAATAAAAAGAGAACTACTAAATACAATTAAGACAAGATAAATGAAATTTTTGGGGCATGTAAAAGACACAACAGCCTACTAAAAGTAATATTGGAAGGGAAAATACAAGGTAAAAGAGGCAGAGGCAGACCAAGACTAACATGGGCAAGTAACATCAAAAGATGGACAAGTCAATCTATGACAGCCTGCACCATCAAAGCAAGAAACAGAGTAGAATGGCGATCCATGGTAGCCAACCTTCGTTGCAGAGAATTCATTCAATGATGATGATGATGATTTCTCTTTTAAACGTCTATCTGTGTTCCTATCACTCATTTTTCTCTCTTTTACTTCTTCTCTTTCTGTTTAAATATATATATATATATATATATATATATATATATATATATATAACGGCTATAAATGAAGTAATGCGTGCTATGCAACAAAGAAGATAGCATCTGATATTACTAAGAAACTTTTCTTGACCAATAACACAGTGCAACGGAGAATTAATGATATGACTATGATGTTCAACATTTATTATGCGAGTGTTTGAAAACATCCAAGTTCTCTGTGCAACTTTGATGAGTCAACTTTCCCAGTAAATGAAGCCTTACTTTTAGCTTGCGTGCAATTCATAAAAGAAGGATCAGTTTGACAAGAGTTATTATGTGCTAAAAGGTTTCTAACTGATAAAAAAGGGCAAGCGATATTTCATGTTTTATTCCAAAGAAAAAGGAAATCCTCATGAGTAAGATATTGTCCGTCGAAAATGGCGGTGCTCTGGCTATGGTGGAGCGCTATTAGGGTTTTCTTCGTCCTTAAATAAACTTATCCAGAAGTATACGCTGTGCACTTTGTCATTCATCGTCAACATTTAGTCCAAAATTTGTGTGAACATTTACACGGGTCATTATTTTGTTATACAAAGCAAACAACAAAAACAGAAGCAACTCATCAAAAAGAAGCCTGAACAACTTTATATTGACAATGATGAAGAATTCAAAGGCTGGCAGCTTAATACGGAAGTTCGTTGGCTATCAAAAGGTGCTTGTTTGAATCAATTTTGTAAACTCTCTGACTCAGTCCTAGATTTCATAGAAAATGAAGATGTTGCTTTACGGGTCTACTTGATTGATTCCAAAACTGACATTGTTTATTTGACAGACTTATTTCATAAATTTAATGAAACACATCTGCAGCTCCAAAGTTATGAGCTAAATGTAATGAAAACCACAACTGTTATTTGCATGTTTGTTGCTAAACTGATTCTGCGCAAACGTATGTTAGGACGAGACGAAATCAGCCAGTTTCCAAATTTATCTTCCGTGGAAAAACATGATGAAGATATACTTATGTCAGCACTTGGACTTCAATCAACGATTTGAAGATATTCTTACACTGAATAAACCTCTTTGGATTTTGAACATTTTTCAAGCGCAAATGTAGACGCATCTCTAATATTATAAGGTGAACTGATTGAAGTAACGGCAAATGAAAAATTGACATTTTACATTTAAAGACGGTTACCAACAATTCTGTCTACACAAGCAGATGCCGAAACGTTATATTGAATTATGGACAGTAGTACACACGTTGTTGATTGCATTTCTTTCATCGATTTTGCGAACGTGGACAACAGTGGAGTTATAAATCTGTTAACTAAAAATAGAAACTGAGAATAGCTAATAGTGGTGATTTAAGATAGCTGCTGACAAAACTAAAACTAGAACCAAACATAAACAAATTGATTGCAGCGCACCAAGATCATCTTTCTCACGAAGACAGTCATTCTTTAATTCGTTTTTTATGTTAATCTCTATAATAATAAATATGTTGTAAAGTTATAAATCAGTCAATGTAAATGTTACAGTTTGTTGATTTTAATCTATATTTTAATTAAAATATTCATACTTCACTTTGTCTTTTTTATAGCATCACATTTATTTACAATGTTGTGGAAGGTGTGGGTACAAATATAGATACATAATAGAACCACAAATTTGTCACTACAATTTATTCTTTGTTGGCTTAAAGAAGGTAGATGTCGAGGGTGACGATAAACAGATTTTATCCTTAAAAGAGGGCGATGAGCCAAAGATATTTTGGGAACGACAGCTACAGTTCAAATGTTGGAACGGAAATTACCTGCATCACACGGAGATTACGGGTGAATGGAACATAAAGTATCTGGGAGAGTTAACAGACAGGAGATTTAAGATCGGAGACGTGAATGAGAGAAATTGTAGGTAAGTTGGAGAGAGAATAGTAAATGGTAACCAAAAGTAGATATCTGTTAAGGTAAAGGTAAAGTACGAGACTTAAAGCGACATTATAGCAAGCGAGCTTTCACCCATAGGTGTTCGGCCGCCTTTCCAGAAGTGTTCGGAGACTTCTTGATAGGGTCTCTTCAAGCATCGGGTCTCACGACGCAAATCGGCATTTATCACCTTCTCAGAGTACTACCCTGGTAAATATTTCTGCCCAAAGCAGGGACGACCGTGGGGTATTTTTTTTCCAACCACGAGTACAGCTCACACTGCCTCCAGCGGGAGTCCAAAACAGGTTGTCGGAAAGTCGGTAGCCCAGTCGAGTGGTTTTCTCAACTAGGTTTACTCGATATATGATAATGAATCCACAAAATAGTGTTGAGTTATTAGTGTAGATGTAGCAATAATGTGAAGTATAAACAGCTAAGCAGCACGCAACGACGTGTGAGACTCAAGATTTTATTTCACTCCCTTTAAAAACAAATTCCTTTCTGTCAACCGCGGGTTTCGAACACCAGATATTAAACCGGCGAAACACTAGTTTTAGCCGCACGGCCACGCGCACATTCCATTATATGAATAAATGATATAAGGACTGTGATGTGTGATTAACATGGTAAGTATATGATTTTTGTTTGTTTTTGCATTTTAATAAACGAAAGGGTTGTCCATTAAATTTATTACTTCATTCAGACTATTTTATACTAGCAAACTGCTTTAATTCTCGTCTACTCTTGATCTGGGAATCAAGTAATTATGTTGCATTGTCATGAACAACATTGTTTAGATGCTCATGCTGTGAGAGGTTGACAATGAACCTACACGCCAGTAACGACATTTACATTAATACAATCCTCGTGGGTCGTAGGCAACCTCAACAGATACATTGTATTTGATAACTGACGCTATAAGTAACTAACTCACAACCTCCATCTGGGACACTGAAACTTTTTGTTGCAAATGGGATCACATGTCAGATTTTTCTTTCATATTTAATATGGGAACCCTTCATTCATTGGAGTATTCAGACATTGCAACCTTCCGACTCGTTCATTTATTGCTGGTGAGAACTTTAAAATCATTTTACAACCCTCCACTTGGTGCGAGTGCCATCAGCAAGTTTCACCCTTCACTCAATGATCCCCCTTCATTGATGATGTGATGATCTTAGTATCCCCCTTCAACTTTAAATAGATCAAGCTCTCATTTGCTATCAATTTAATTTAATATGACAATTTACTTTATGTCTTAGAACATTTTATCATTAATCTTTAAGGCAGTGTAAGTAAGAAAAATGCTTTATATGGACGCTTATCTAGACTGGTAATCTGTGTTTGATATTTAGATTTTTATTTTCAAGCATTTTCATTAAACAATAATCTAATATTTTACGATAACAGTGTCCTTACTTTCAACATATCTTGAGATCGATGTCTACAATATTAACAAAAAATAAATACATAGAAAAGAATACAATCTTACTATCTCTGTTGAGTACATGAACTAAAGTGGGTATCATTAGTGTTTCAAACGTTAGAGCCCACCAATGAATAGGATCCGGGTTAGTATGTGAACAAGAACCACCGGATAAATTGGTTTCTTTTATGCCGTCAACAGCATTCACTGCTGCACTTAATTGAGGCAATTGATCATAGATGGATGATTGAGTGGCGTTCTGTTTCAGAGCTATATTTCGACCTGTTGGTGAACATTTTAATGTATTCATTAATTTACTTATTGATTATTTACAAGTTAATTTTATTGCAACATTTTTACATTTACAACAAACCACATCTAGCAATGAGAAAAGTCAAATTTAATTGGAGAAGAAAGGTTAAAGTGGGGATTAATTAGATCAACAAGACATGGGACGAACAATTTAGACGGTCTGAACTGTGTTTATTGAAGATTATGATGCACAGTGATTTGAAAATTAGAGGATGTTATGCAGTTTATAAATTATAAACCTACGGCATCATAAACGAAGGCATCATCATGGAGTGCCGTCTCCACCTCATTTACCTTCTATTTCCCCCGCCAAAATTGCTTTCTGTCTGCTATTGTGTCTTTTATTATGTCCCAAAAATGTCATTTGTCTTGTTTGTATTATGTTTAGTAGTTGTCTTTTCATTTTTAGTACTCTTAAGACTTCATTGTTTGTTTTATTTTCTTGCCATCAAATTCTTCCTATTCTTCTATATATCCACATTTCAGAGGCTTCAATTTTCTGTTCTGTTTTTTCTTACCTAATTCCCATGGTTTGGCACAACACAGGAATTTTGAAAAGATATAACATTTTGCTACTCTTAGGTTTAGCTCTGTGTTATTTGTTTTGATGTTAGTTTATTTTTAATTGAATTAAAAGTACTTTCTGTCATTCCTATTCTTTTGTTTATTATTAAGTTGTTTTTTTTCCGCATCACTGGTTATAGTATGTCCAAGGTACTTGTAGTTCTGAACTGTCTCCAGATATATTCATTCAACTTTGATTTATACCTGTAGGTTCTGAGTATTACCTTTGTTTATTTTCATAGTTTTAGTATTTTCTATATTCATATAACCCATATTTGTTTGCTTGCCTTTTTTATTTCATTCGATAATTATTGTAGAACTTTAGGATTTTCTGCTTGACTTACAGTATCAACAGGATATCTTAGGTTATTGATTATATTTACATTATTGTCTAAGCCTAACATCTTTGTGATATAAAGATTTGCTCAGTGTATAGATTGAAAAAAAGCTTGGTGATAGGATGCATCCGTGTCTTACTCCTCTTTTCATATCAATGGGTGTAGAGTTCTCTTTCTTATATTAATCTATTGCTGTTTGCTCCATATAAATTACACATTAGTCGTATTTTTCTGTCACCAGGTTGTATGTCTTTTGGGCAGTCTATAAGTTGTTTATGGTGTATTCTATCAAAACGTTGGCGTAGTCTATGATGCAGACATGTATTGTATTATTACTTTTGTGTACTTTTAGATTAATATCCTTATGCATAATATGTCTTCTTTTGTCACACTGCTTTTTCGTAAATCCAAATGGTTTTATTCTAATTCAATATATTTTTTTCAATATATTAAATTTATTATAATATATATATATATATATTATAAATATATTTGATTATATATATATATATATATAAATAATTTTTTTTTAATACCTTGTATAACTTTTGTAAGATTTATTTTACATGTCTCATAGGTAACCATTTTATCTGTTGTTTCCTTATATATTCTATGGCGGGGCTATTCGTACCTTTTTTCTCAGTTCTTCATTTCTGATCTTATCTCTCAGACTGTTTCCTGTCATTCGTCTAACACATTTCATCTCTGAAGAGGTAATTGTTCTTATTGTTCTTGCATCTAGGGTCCAGGTCAGGCATTTGTAGCACAACGCTGGGATGAAGATTGTATTGTATAGTGCTTGTTTTGCCTCCAGAGGTATTTTCTTGTTGGACAATAGGGGTAATAGCTGGCCAATGATTTGACAAGTTTTGTTGCATCTTGATTTTATCTCTCCTCTTTGTGCATTGTCGTTTATCACTAAACTTCCTAGGTATTTGAAAACCTCTACTTGTTTTAGTTGCCTGCCTTCTATAGTTATGTTAATGTTGTGTTTATTTTTGGCGACATTCATGGCTTCTATTTTGTTGATGTTGATTTTTAAGTTGTATTTTGTGCCTGAGGTGTTGAGTTTGTTTAAGTGTTCTTGTGATCACTTCAATGCTAAAATATTCTAGTGCCTTTATCATCGCTATATAGATATATTGTCAGGTCCTGTTGCTTTTTCCCTTTTTCATTGTTTGTATAGATTTTTCCACTTTCGATTTTTTTTAGATTTTTTAAAATAATTGCTTTCTTGTCCCTTTCGTCAATGTATAATTATTTATTCCTTTCATCTATTAATTATATCTTTTTTGCTGGTTAACATTCTTCAATTTTTATTTTGCTACATCCACTTTCTGTGACTTTTTTTTTACCAGTCATTCTCTTTATTTCTGTGTACATCCTTCTTAAATCTTGTTTATTTTCAGTTCGGTAAAAAAGAAGCTCGTAAATATCGTACAACAACATTATAATATAATGGTATTTATTTGGAATGAATGAAAAAGCACTTCAGATTTCATTAAACTGTGTAAAAGTAAGAGAAGACGGCAATAGCGTAGCCATAGGAATAGAAGAATCATGAACATACTTCATACTCAATTAATTGATCAAATAATGATGATATGTTGCATAACCCACTATTTCTTAGAGGACTCTTCTATTCGGAAAAATGTTATTTGTTATGTGTCTCCGATACGAGAATCAGGGCTTGCTTATATGTTAAATAGGGGGTCATTTGGAATCATAATTTTATCCAAAGAAAATCTCTTCTTATGCTGGTCAATAAAATAAATGATAAAATTAATTTCTTCTTATTCTGATCAAATAGCCTTTATATGAATATTTTCTTTTAAAGCCACGTCTTTTTGAGTTTCGTGATTCTTATCACGGTGTATCGCCTTTGATGATATAACAGATATCACCTGCCTATTATCGTTGTGTCCATCAGACTTTGGTTGTTCTTCCACTTGAGCAGTTATTTGTTGCTGACTTTGCTACTGGAAAGTTTGAAAACAACATTGTTAAATGTTAAAATATCGGAGGTTAACCAATACAGTAAGCAAAATTGACTCTCATCTGAATCATATACCCCCCACTGTCCACACAGTGCATGGTTTGTCGTTGCCACTATTTTACGCCTCCACATGAATTGGTTTACTTTACTTTCCTCACACCACTAGCAGTCATGGTGGCTAGTTTATACTTGACGACTATAGCCCATTGTGTATCAGATAATAAATGTTAAGAAAAACAAAACCTAAAATTATAGCTATATTTGTTTTGATGTTTTACTTTCATAAATATAAAAAAAATCTTACCAGTGGAAACGTAGATTGAACAGACATGAGGTGCTATAGACCCGATAAACACAGCCCTGTAAAGTTCAATATAATTCTCACAGGTGATATCGACAAAATTACCGGACGCAAACTTTCGTTCGTTCTTGCATGCTACATTGTTGTTTAATACTGTGGTAACGTTGAGAAGATATTCTGGAATATAACAAGACGAACATAAATTGCAAAGTTGGAATTGTTAACTTAAATTGAATCACAATGTACCAATAAATGCATAGAAGTATAGCTATTATATAAGAAGTCATAAACGAAAACAAATATGTGTTAATAATTGTGTGTACATAATAATGATGTTAAAATTGTAAACATTTGTATTCTGAAGATCAACACTATCTTATTGGGAATTTTTGAACCTATTTAATTATCTTATAAAACGTGATGTCTCTTCCATTACAAGTTTCTCATTCATCGCTGGTATTCATTCTATTATGGTTTGTGACTGAGAACTTGTGTAAAAGATATAATGAAAAAAAAAAAACTTTAGAGATGGGCTCATGTATGATCTAGATAAGTCTGCAGAATAAAAATGTATTACTGGAGGGAGATGCGTCAAAACGTCTTTCGTGAGCAGAAGAAACTTGCCAGTACTGTTAGGCATCTCGTCTAGGAGAAGACACATTTTTAATTCAAACTTCCCATGTCTTGTGTCTATAATCAAACATTGGAAAGGCTTTGGGAGTAAACAAAGAGACCAAATCAGTAAACCGAATCTGAAGGCAGACACTAGTCGGTGTTTTTCTTGCACTCTATGCGAGGTAGCTAGCCCCATACAATATTGATTTAGTCGCTCACGTCGAGCCACAAACTGTGTTAAGAGTGAAACCAACTGCATGGGCGAAAACGATCCTCCATATTTCTGTGTCCATGATGGAGGTGGCATTTCAGCACAGTTCCACAACGCCGATACAACACAGGAACCAACAGTTACCGGTTATAAGCATATTAGCTCAAGCAACGCAGACGTGGCGCCAAGGGTTGCTTCCCATGATTCATTAAGTTGGTTCAAACTATTTCAATTCAATATTAAAGGTCACAGAACACGTCTATAGACAAAGTTATCGGTACACTTCTAATAACACAGAGATAATCATAACGGTTGTCTTGGTCGTCATAAATCAACCGTGCTCAAACTACCAGCTTGATGATCCACGTCAATGTTAACGAGCATGTACACACTATTTTGGGCTCTCTCTTCTTTGTCTTTTTTCCTTATTTCCTTTTTTTTCAATTGTTAAACAAAAAATAGTTAACGGTTTCCCTTTCCTTATCTTTCACTTCTCGTCTGAGGATTCAGAATGTCTATAGAATTCCTTCCATTTTTTTGTCAAGGACATTATATTATTTCGTTGGTGTGTGTCGTTGGAAATTGTGTTTATTGTCTTTCGCTCTTTCAGTCCTCTTATGTGGCCGACACATTTATTTTATTTTAACAGTATATATTATACTGACAGCATGTTCTCTCACTGTCTATCTATTTGTAACAAATAGATTTGTCTCTCAAGCTACCTACCAATATGTCTAACGCGTTTCATTTCTGCGGAATTTACAAGATGGCGTAAATGAAATACTGGGACTGAGATTCTCATTCTTGAATGGAGAGTAGTTATTATACACGATGCTACAATAATGACCTCGCTTGCATGCATAAATAGCGTAATGAAAATGTGCATGCTGTGTTTAGGCGAAGTGATGGAAACATGTTTAATACATTTTTAAACAAGTGATAATCAACGAAATTGTCTTTTAATTTTGGAAACAGGCATTGGAGTGATTTACTTGGTTTAAGACAGGGGTTGGGGGGGGGGGGGGGTAACAGCACTTTATATGATGATGATGATAAACCAGTGTCCAGTTCAACAAAAGAAGTGGTTGAGAGAGTGCATCGCATTATCCACACACAATTGCCGTGAAATAATTCATAAACACGCGCAGTTCAGTATCTAGTCTCTACGGACTTCGTCAGAGGTCATAGCTGTTCACAAAAAAAAAAAAAAGAAAAGAATGTTAACAGAGGGTTTCATGTGGGGCATCGCATCCACATTGCTCTTCACATTTCTAAGAGCCGACTAAAGACAATAACAACATGACATTAGCTCAAATCTGAGAGAGCGGTTTGTGATTGAACTCAACTTTATTTCAAGTTCCATTACGGGTAACTAGACGTAGGTGTACATAAATGTCACAGTTACCAAAAGACAATCGAGCTAATGGAAAATCTGCAATCACCTCGACCAAATAATTCATGACTAGTCAAAAGCAACACTATGTGCTATTGTATTTGGAAATTGAACGTCTGAATCAATTAGATAATTTTGTTTTCCTTCGTCGAATTCTTGAGACGTGTACTGAGAATGAGAGATAAAAAGCGACCAGACAAATGGAAGAACAAAACACGGCTTCTCACAGAGAACAAAGAACTAATTTACGCCCCCCCACCCCGCCCCCTATTTTTTTTTACCAGTACCAAGACTGTTAAGAGGGACTCCAATGGAAAACCCTCGTTCGGTAGAGAACATCATTTGCTACAGGTGATACCCGATCGTCATCAAGCTACTGTAAGCAAAATAAATATAACACAGTCTCTAAAGATAGGTACTTGGAATGTGAGAACACGCATGCAGAAGGGTAAACTGGAAAACCTCAAACAAGAATTGAAAAGAATGGGTTTACATTTACTGGGACTTTGTGAAATGAGCTACACCGGCTTATAGAATATATATTTTTGATGAACATAAAATAATCTATTCTGGAGGTACTGAACACCGAAGAGGAGTAGGTATCATCTTATATGCAGAAAGAGTAAGAACAGTGAAAGCACTTTACCCATTATATGACAGAGTCCTTTTAGTGAAATTGAATGGAAAGCCAATAGATATAAATCAATAACAAGTTTATGCACCAACAGCAGACAGTCTAGAGGAAACAATTGATAAATTTTACGACGAGTTAAATAAGGCACTTCGTGAATGCAAACCACATGAAAACACCAAAGTTCTATGGGATTTTAACGCAAAAGTAGGAAAGGAAAGAAACGAGGAAGTAATTAGTCAGAATACATAAAAATCTTTATAATGATGAACGAATAGAAGTAAATATTAAGGATGATGGAGAAGGACCAGAAATACTCAAAGAAGAAGTGGAAGACGCCTTGCACAATATGAAAGCAGGAAAGGTTCCTGGACCAAATAATATAACTAAAGAAGAGATTGAAGCCATGGGTGTTTTTGGACTGGAAATAATAACAACAATATTGAAAGATATCTACAAAAGCGGGTATATACCAGACGACCTGCTCAAATCAATATGCATAGCCTACCAAAGAAATCTGGTGCGATTGAATGCGATGATCATAGCACAATAAGTTTTATGAGTCACATGACTAAGATATTGCTACGAATCATCATCATGCAAAGAGTGCGAAACAAAATCAGTCCAGAAATTAGTGATGAACAGTGTGGGTTTGTTAGAGGTAAAGGAACGAACAATGTCATATGTACTGGCAAGAAACAGCAGCCATAAGAACTGGAAACCAATTGGGAATGTTTCAACAAATAAAATAGGGTGTTAGGCAAGGTTGTGTGCTGTCACCAGATTTGTTTAATATTTATAGTGAGATTATTTTAAGATCTATAAGGGACATGCCTGGAACACAAATTGGAGGTCATAATTTAAATAATCTAAGTTATGCTGATGGTGCAGTCTTAATCTCTAAGATAAGAGTGAAAATGAGTTACAAGAAATGTTAGACATTATAGTGAAAGAAAGCAAAAATAAAGGACTCAGCCTTAATAGCAGAAATACAGAAGAAATGACAACAACAAAGAAAAAGACATCACCTCCGTGTAAAATAAAGACAAGTGGAACAATTTTAAAACAGGTAAAGGAATTGAACTATTTGGGAACTTATTTAATCGCAGACGGAAGATGTACAAAATTAAAGTGACCATAATTTTGAAACCCTAATCCGGGACAGATTAATTTGACTTAAATTAGCCATCAATAAAATGCTACTTTCCCCGTATTTTTCAAGCGATTCATACACATATTTTAAAACTAATTAAAACACCTAACAATATAGGCTTACAAAGCGTTATCAGTAGTTACTGAATTAAACATTATTGAGTTTCAGTTTCAGTATTCAAGTTTGAAAACTTGGAGCGTGTTTTACTGTTTGAATTTCGCCAAATGAACTGTTCAACTTTTTAAGCATTTTCTACACAACGACGGAATAATGTTTATCTTTAAGTCGAAGAGACGTTTACCATATGGGCAAAATTGGTAAAAGTTTGTGTCACTAATGTATTTTAACAAATCCGGGACAAAAGCTAAAATATCGGCCAAAATCGGTACACATTCGGGACAGTAACAAATCCGGGACAAAGATTGAAAAAAAACAGTAAAAAATTGGGACTGTCCGGGAAAAAATTGGACGTGTGGTCACCATATCAAAACAAGAGAGGTGCAGAATGGCTCAGACAAAAGCAGCTTTCCAAAAAATGAGGAAGATACTATGCAATCCATTTTTGACAATAGAAACAATAAAAATAGATCTTAATTGTTATGTAGAGTCAGTCTTAACATATGGATGTGAATCATGAACAATAGGAAAACACCCAAGAAAATCACTGGAGTCTGTAGAAATGTAGTTTTTCAGAAGAATGTTGAGAATGCCATGGACAGCTAAGAAGAGTAATGAAAACGTTCTGAAAGAGGCCAAAGAAAAAAGAGAGCTAATTTCCAATATTATGAAGAAACAATTATTATTTTTTTTGACCATGTAATTAGAAGCTGGGATATATGATAACATACAGAGGGAAGCAAAGAGAAAAGATACCAGACAGCTTAAGAGAATGGCTTAGCAGAAAGTCAACAACAGAAATGAGAAATAACTGT